>LR738714.1:25864530-25906318 GCA_902687465.1 Secale cereale | reverse complement strand
CGGAGGACCGCAGCTAAGCCTCCGAGTGAGAGGGTTTCTCTTCAATCTAAGTAGTTATCGTAACTTAGGCTATTCCAAGCTACGTTGTACTTGTGGTGGAGCTAGGAGGTCAGAGGCACGTTGTACTTATAACGCATCTTGGAGGACCGCAGCAAAGCCCCCGAGTGAGAGGGTTGCTCTTCAATCGGAGCAATTATCGTAACTTAGGCGATTCCAAGTTACGTTGTACTTGTGGCGGAGCTCGGAGGGCAGAGCCACGTTGTACTTATGACGCAGCTCGGAGGACCGCAGCTAAGCTCCCATGTGAGAGGGTTGCTCTTCACTCGGAGTAGTTTTCGTAACTTAGGCGATTACGGGGTCGCAGCTAAGCTTCCGAGTGATAGGGTTGCTCTTCACTTGGAATAGTTTTTGTAACTTAGGAGATTATGGGGTCGCAGCTAAGCCTCCGAGTGAGAGGGTTGCTATTCACTCGGAGTAATTTTTATAGCTTAGGGGAATCAGTTTCGCGGCTAAGTTTCCGAGTGAGAGGGTTGCTCTTCACTCGGAGTAGTTTTTGTAACTTAGGCGAATCGGGTTCGCGGCTAAGCACCCACTGGGGCATTTTGCAGACCAGCATCTTAGAAACCAACAATCATTAAGGGATCGTTCCAAACTTGTCTTTGAAATAAGCTGGAAAATCTTTATTACAACTTGACTGTTCGAGTGTTTAAAGTGTAGAAACGACGGAGCAGGTCCGCGTTCCACGAACGAGGTTCGTCTTTCTTCTTAGCGACGTTGTAGAGGTGATATGCCCCATTGTGCAGAACCTTGGTGATGATGAAGGGGCCTTCCCAGGCCGGGGCGAGCATGTGTGGTCGTTTCTAATGCACTCGAAGAACCAGGTCTCCTTCCTGAAATGCTCGGCTTCGGATGTTGCGAGCATGGAATCGACTCAGGTCGTGTTGATAGATGGTCGACCGGATCAAGGCCATCTCACGTTCCTCCTCCAAGAGGTCAACTACATCCTGACGAGCTTGCTCTGCTTCGGCTTTGGAGAAGAGTTCCACTCGTGGGGCATTATGTAACAAATCACTTGGCAACACGGCTTCAGCTCCATAGACCATGCAAAAAGGGGTACGGCCAGTCGACCGGTTTGGAGTTGTCCTCAGACCCCATAAGACAGACAGTAGTTCAGTTACCCAAGCCCCGGCGGCATGCTTAAGGTCACGCATGAGCCGTGGCTTCAGGCCTTGGACAATCAAACCGTTTGTTCTTTCTGCCTATCCATTCGACTGCGGACGTGCTACGGAGGCATAGTCGACTCGTGTTACTTGAGAGGAACAGAAAGCTCTTAATTCATCCGAGTCAAAGTTGGAGCCGTTGTCCGTGATGATGCTGTGGGGGACTCCATATCTGAATATCAATTCCCTGACGAAGCTGATGGCGGTGCTCGACTCGAGGTTCTTGATGGGCTTGGCCTTAATCCATTTGGTGAACTTATCGACTGCCATGAGCAGGTGAGTGAATCCGCTTCTGCCCGTTCTGAAGGGGCCGACCATGTCTAAGCCCCATACGGCAAAGGGCTAGACTAGTGGAATGGTCTTCAGAGCAGACGCTCGCTTGTGGGACATGTTGGAGTAGAACTGGCAGCCTTCGCACTTATCCAGAATATCTTTGGCCATCTCGTTGGCTCGGGGCCAATAAAACTAGGCTCGGTACGCTTTGGCCACTATAGTCTGAGAGGAAGCCTGGTGGCTACAAGTCCCCGAGTGAATCTCATTCAGAATCAGTCGACCCTCCTCTGGGGTGATGCAGCGCTGAGCGACTCCGGTGACATTTTCTCTGTAGAGTTGACCCTGAATGACGGTGAATTCCTTGGATCGACGGATGATCTGGCGCGCTTCTTCTTCATCTTCCGGGAGTTCTTGCCTAAGCAGATATGCTATGTATGGCACAGTCCAGTCAGGTGTAATCACTAAAACCTCCATGATCAGGTTGACCACTGCAGGCACTTCGACTTCAGTCGGATCTGATGCACTGACTAGCTGTGGGGGTTCCTCCGTGAAGGGGTCTTCTTTGACTAATGGGGTGTGCAGGTGTTCCAGAAACACATTCTTTGGTATAGGCTTCCGAGTCGACCCAATTTTTGCGAGGTCATCGGCAAGCTAATTCTTGGCTCTGGGTACGTGATGGAGCTCTAAACCTTCGAACTTCTTTTCAAGCTTCCATACTGCACCGCAATAACTGGTTATTGCCGGGCTCCTAACGTCCCATTCCTTCATCACTTGGTTCACCACTAAGTCTGAGTCGCCGTAGACTATCAGGCGACGAACGCCGAGTGAGATGGCCATGTGTAATCCGTACAAAAGTGCTTCGTACTCAGCCTCGTTGTTCGATGAGTCAAAGTGGATTTGAAGGACGTAACTCAGCTTGTCGCCCCAGGGAGAACCAGGACTACGCCTGAGCCGGATCCGTTCAACCTCTTGGATCCATCAAAGAACATAGTCCAGTGATCCGACTGAACTTGAGTCGGCAGCTCTTGTTCTATCCACTCGGCCACGAAATCTGTTATAGCCTGAGACTTGATGGCTTTCTTCGATTCAAACTTGATATCTAACGGAAGAAGTTCAATCACCCATTTTGCCACCCGACCGGTTGCGTCTCGGTTGTTCAGAATCTCTGACAGAGGGGCGCCGCTGACGACTGAGATTGTATGATCCGAGAAGTAATGGGCAACTTTCTTTGCGGTCAAGTAAACCCCGTACACAAGCTTCTGGTAATGCGAGTACCTTTGCTTGGAGGGAGTCAAAACTTCGGATATGTAATAGATTGGGCGCTGGACTTTGTAGGTCTTGCCTTCTTCTTCCCGCTCGACCGTGAGCACAGTGCTGACAACTTGTTCGGTGGCTGCAATGTATAATAAGAGAGGCTCTTTGCTGACTGGGGCAGCAAGCACCGGCTGGGTGGATAGCAGGGCTTTGAGCTCTTCAAACGCTGCTTCGGCTTCAGAATTCCACTCGAACTTTTCTGATTTCTTCATCAGTCGGTAGAGAGGTAATGCCTTCTCACCGAGGCGAGAAATGAACCAACTCTATGCGGCCAAGCAACGAGTAAGCTTCTGGACGTCGTGTATACGCTCGGGGCGCTTCATTCAGAGGATGGTGCTGACCTTCTCTGGGTTGGCGTCGATTCCACGTTAGGAAACGAGAAAACCGAGTAACTTGCCGCCCGGGACTCCAAACGTACACTTCGATGGGTTGAGCTTGATATCATAGCTTCTCAAATTTGTGAATGTCTCAGCGAGGTCAGTCAACAGGTCGTAACCTTTCTGCGACTTGACCACAATGTCATCCATGTATGCTTCGCCGTTCCGACTGATTTGCTTCAGCAGGCACTTTTGGATCATGCGCATGAAGGTAGCGCCGGCATTCTTGAGGCCGAAAGGCATGGTGACATAACAGAAACACCCGAACGGGGTGACGAAAGTTGTCTTAATTTCGTCGGGTCCGAATAGATGGATCTGATGATACCCGGAATACGCATTCAGAAAGGACAAACGCTCACATCCCGCAGTCGAGTCGACTATCTGATCGATGCGGGGGAGAGGAAAATGATCCTTCGGGCAGGCCCGATTGATATGCTTGAAATCGATGCACATGCGGAGAGACTTGTCCTTCTTGGGGACCATGATGACATTGGCGAGCCACTCGGAGTGGTAGATCTCGCGGATGAACTCAGCTGCCAGAAGCCGAGCCACTTCCTCGCCAATTGCCTTTCTCTTCTCCGAAGCGGACCGACGGAGATGTTCCTTCACAGGTTTCACTTTTGGGTCAACTCGCAAATGGTGCTCAACTAGTCCCCTCGATACACCTGGTATGTCGGATGGTTTCCATGCGAAGATGTCCCAGTTCTCACGGAGGAACTCGATGAGCGCTTCATCCTATTTGCTGTCGAGTGTGGTGGAAATGTGGGTTGGTGCTGCATTGGGGTCGGTGGGATGGATGTGTACGGGCTTCGTCTCCACGGCCGACTGGAAAGCTGACTCAGAAGCTGGCTTCTTGGCCCTCTGCAGGTCACTCGGATCCATGCTTTTCTGGTGTTCCTCCATCTCTACTGCTGCCATCTGCTCGTCAGCGATCTTCAAGCCTTTTTGGAAGCATTCTTCCGCTTTCTGACGGTTCCCCGTGACGGTTATAACGCCGTTGGGTCTCGGCATCTTCAGCTTGAGGTATACATAACACGATCGAGCCATGAACCTGGCGTAGGCAGTCCTACCCACAATGACATGATAAGCGCTGTTGAAGTCCACAACTTCAAACGTCAGCTTCTCTTTGTGAAAATTCTTCGAGTCACCAAAGACTACATCGAGTGTGATTTGACCAAGTGAGTCGGCCTTCTTCCCGGGGATGACCCCATGGAACCTCATGTTGCTTTCACTCAGCTTGGACATCGGGATGGCCATATCCCGGAGGATTGCGGCATACAGAATATTCAAACCACTGCCTCCATCCATCAGGACCCTGGTCAGGCGCGTGCCTTCGACCACTGGGTCGACCACCAGCTCTTGCCGCCCGGGGGTAGCAATGTGCGCAGGGTGATCAGACTGGTCGAATGTGATGGGAGTCTTGGACCACTTTAGAAACGTGGTGGTTGCCGGGGCAACCATGTTGACTTCTCTGTTGATGACCTTCAGTCGACTTTTTCTCTCAACGTCTGTGAAGATCACCAAAGTGGAGTTGATCAGGGGGTATCCTCCATCCCCTTCCTTATCCTCGGTCTCCTCTGACTCCTTTTCCTTCTCAATCGACTAATCTTTCTGGAAGTTCTGGATCAGTAGCCGGCACTGTCGATTGGTGTGCTTGGGATACACCAAGTTTCCCTCTTCATCTTTCTTCGTGTGAATAGGACACGGCTGGTCGAGTACATCATTCCCAGCTTGATCCTTTACATTCTTGGGGACCCAGGGCCCCTTCGGCTTTCCTTTTACTTTCCCTTGGTTGACCACCGCGGCTTCGCCCTGAGCGGATGGCTCGGCCTTGCGCTTGGGCTTCCGATTGGACTTTTGATCATCTTGTCCGACTGGTTTCTTGCCACTGCGGAGCCGATTAGCCTCTTCGCCGCTGGCATACCAACTGGCTATCTCCATCATCCGGGACAGGTACATATTGCCCGTTCGACCAAAGTTCAAATTCAGCTCTCGGTATCGCACGCCCTCCTTGAAGGCGCAAACTGCTTGGTGCTCAGACACATTTTCCATCGTGTGATGCAAGGTGGTCAATCGCTGTATGTAATCCCTCAAGGTTTCATTCGGCTTCTGCACGCAATGTTGAAGCTCCACGAGACTAGCAAGCCGCTTGCAGGTGCCCTCAAAGGTCCGAATGAACACCTGGGCCAGCTCCTCCCAACTGTAAATACTACCAGGGGCCAACTGATTGAGCCACGCCCGAGCTGAACCGCCTAGCATCAGGGGAAGGTGCTTCATGGCTACGTCGTCGTTGCCGCCTCCGATCTGCATAGCCACTCGGAAGTCCTCTAACCAGGTGTCTGGTTTTGACTCGACGGTGAACTTATTTACCCCCGCTGCTAACCTGAAGTTTAGGGGGATCTCAGTAGCCCTGATGGCACTGCTAAAACACTCGGGCCCAGAGACAGGTGCTCGGCTTCCACTCGGACGATCTCTGCCTTGCTCTTCTCTGAATGCCCTGTTTCGGTCGACCAGCCCCTGCACAAGGATAGACCTTGCATCGAAGCTCGGCCTCCGGGGTTCTGGGGGAATCCTTCGCTCATCGTCGCGTAAGCGCCTGCCTTTGTGCCGCCTGGGCGAGAACGGCGTAGGCACTCGGCGGCGGTCGTGATGTCCGGGTCGACGATCATATTGCTCGTCATTCCGGCCCAGATGCCGGTCTTGCCGCGGGCCACGTTCCTCACGCCTTGGGGGCGACATTGGACTGTGGGCTGACCAAACGGTGTCTGCAGCCACCGATCTGCTGTGAATCATGTTGCCGACTGAGAAACAACCGCGTTTTGCTCCTCAGCCGTTTGGAGCAACGCCCGGATTTTCTGAAGGCCTCTCCCAGCCTCCGACTGAGATGGTTGAATAGACTCCACGGTGCGAGCCACGGCTTCGAGGTCCGTTCGTCTAGTGCGCGCTGGATATTTTCCAAGCGCGCGCGCTCAGCCATGGTGGCCAAGCGCATGGTCTCCAGGGTCAGAGCCTCTGGAGTATCTCCCACGACGGGAGTGAAGAGCGCGTCTTCATTGCGGCGACAGAGCTCGTCCCTCTGCTCGGCAGTGAGGGGATGAGGAATGTATCCACCACCGCTGCCGCCGTTGCCACCGCGAGGAATACCCGGCGGGCTGCGGCGTGAGTCGACCATGAGGACTTCCGCTGCGGGATCGCTACTCCCGCACTCGGAAAATGAATCCACAAGCTCGACCGACGGATCTACCGGCCCGTAGAGGTAACCGTCGGGCTCGATGGCCGCGACCTGAGGGGTGGCCGCCTGGCGGGCCACCGCGTGTTTCACCCATCGCTGGAGTCGTGAGCAACCGTATCACTTGTGCCGGCTACCGGCGGGGGTGGAGGACGATGTAGGAATTGGCAGGTACTGAGTCGACGGCTGTCGAAGGAGGATGCCGCAGGCGCTGGCGCAGAAGTCCGCAGCCTCGCGGACGGGCAGAGCCTCAACGTCGAGAGGAGCCTCCTGGAGCCAGGCGGAGTCGTCGGCGACGAAGACAAGCGTGCCGAGTCGGATCTCGAGGCCCAACGCCAGACCACCGGCGGAACCCATGACATAGGAGGTCGGAGAAAAGATTTCAACCTCACCAGAAGTCGCTAAGACGCCTTGCCCCACGGTGGGCGCCAACTGTCGTGGTTCTAAGTCTGACAGTACGAGTAGGCACTAGTAGAAAAAGGGTCAAACGTAAAGCACATTAGTGCCGGTTCCAACGGCTAGCCGGGCCGCTCTCATTAGTACCGGTTCATGGCGAACATTTAGCACCGGTTCGTGCCACGAACCGGTACTAATGAGAGTGGTGGCAGGATGTTGTCAGTCTGGGGCCCCTCTCGCACCTTTAGTACCGGTTGGTGCCACGACCCGGTACTAATGGGGGTGCGCTGGCGCAGGTGCGGTGCGGCAGGTTTAGTCCCACCTCGCTAGCCGAGGGGCGTCCGCACTCGTTTATAATTCCCCATGAAGTAGCTCTCTCGAGCTTCTCTCCAAAGCAGGCCTACTAGGCCTACATGTTCTGTGCTGCACTTTGGGCCTACTGGGCCTTTGCGGGCCTGCATCCTGGCCCAACAACAGGTTGGGTTTCTAGTCTTATGCAGGCCGCTCTGGCCTAGTAGGCGGGCTTTTTTTATTATTTTTTTGCTTTATTTATTTTTGCTTTAAATGAAAAAGAAATCATAAAACCAAAAAACCCCCAAACCTTGTAGTACAGGTTGATTTTACCAACCGGTACTAAAGGGCTCCCGGCCCCCAGAGCTGGCTCGTGCCACGTGGTTGCCCTTTAGCACCGGTTCGTGCTGAACCGGTACTAAAGGGGGGTGGGCCTTTAGTGCCCACCCTTTAGTGCCTGTTATCGAACCGGCACTAAAGGGCCTTACGAACCGGTGCTATTGCCCGGTTCTGCACTAGTGAGGGGGTACGAATGAGGAGGCAAGGCCCTAGCTATGTTGAAATTGTACACGAGGTGTTTCACGAGTTCAGGCCCTTCTCGGAGGAAGTAACAACCCTACGTCTCGGTGCCCAGAGGCGGTCGACTGAAGTGTATATAGGTGTGTGTTACAGAGGTGTGAACCCTTGTACAGGAGAAGGGGTGGCTTATATGTTACTAAGGATTCAATGTACATTAAGGCGGGCGTCACTGATAACATCTGTAGTAAAGATTAATAAAGGCATTCAGTACGGTGAGTAAATCCCAGACCGCTGCTGTCCTAAGGGACCTTTAACCTTCGGGGGTAGAGTGCCCTGGATGGGTCGAGTGAAGTTGAGTCGTCTGGTAGGCGGTGTCCAGTCGAGTGGGATGTCCTCTTGGGTTGTCTCAGTCGACTGTCCTTATCGTCATTAGTTTTGTCTTTTAATCTTCTAGGGTAGTGACCTTAGGTGGGGTACCTCGGTCATGCCTATGACCCTACCCTAGGTCTGTAACCTTGTCATAGACCTCTTGGAACAAAAACGGTCTGGACTGGGGGTCGCAGATTGAGGTGACGACTCTCGTGAGTCGTGTGTCCGGCGTGATCTCTAAGGGGCACCTGCTCTCCTCCGTGGTCTAGGTGATGTTGACCCAGCTTGTCCTCCCTTGCCAAAGTCGGGATTCCTCCCTATGGAAGTTCGATCCGGCAGGAGACAAGCCGCTGAAGCATCTCTTCGGCTCTACGCAGAAGGAGATCTGGAAGCATCTCTTCAAGAGCCAGAAGGAATGGCCCGAAGAAACCAGGGATGCGGGCTTCAGCACCGAAGTTTCCGCCCCAGAGGTAACAGTAATCCTTGCCGAACACTTACCCTTTCCCTTATTTAATGATAATAGGAATTGGAATTTTTGCATGATATACAGGGCTGGATGAAGAAGGCGACCCGGATTAAGTGTCCGACGCCTTTGTCTAAAGAGCCAACACTACATCTATTGACGGCGATGCTGGTCCCGGCGCCGTACAAGGCGCCGACCAAGAAGCCCAAGAAGACAAAGGGGAAGGGGACCGGAGATAGTCCCCGTCCATCGGGCAAGGAGCCCGAGGACCTCGATATCCTCTCCTCTTACGAGGCGAAGGAAGATGATGAGGAGTAAGAGGAGGAAGAAGTGCCCCCTGCTCAAGGTAGGAGGAGAAAGAGGGGGGGCCGTTGCTGACGGGGGCACGGCCGCACCGCGGAGGAAGCTAAAACTTGGAGCCAGTTCGGATTCGTTCGAACATAACTTTGTGGTGAAGCCCTGGGAGAAACCCCTTCCCGAATCGTTAGTCAATCTAGATTCAATTGTTGCACATTTGTTTATTCAGTATTTTTGATACTCTACTTAATAATTTTCTCCTGCTGACCTACAGCCCTCCCGGAGGACTCCCTGATGCTTCCTTATCGCAGGGCTTAACTGTTTGTGCAGGCTTCACTAGTTGCGGCAACTCTGCGAGACACAGACGTTGCCGAACTAAACCGGAAGCTCGTGGTGGCGAATGCAGACCTCGATCGCGTCAACCAGCGTTTAGATGAAACACAAGGTATGCGGATTCTTGAAATGTCAATAAGACCTAATTGATTGAGTATTTTTTAAACTCTAATGTTGTATTTTGTGTTACAGAGTTGGCGCCGCTGAGCTCGAGGCCCTCAAGGGCGAGGTTGCCAAGGCCAAAAAAGAGGCCGAGGCGAACATGGTAGCCGCTGACAAAGCGGCTGCCGAATAGGAGGCCGAAAAGGACGAGTGCGAGAAGCACAAATCTCGGGCGTCCGAAGTCGAGATTGAACTTAACTACGCCATCCTGAAGTGTGAGGCGTTGGAGAAGAAGACTTCGGCACAAGCATCCGAGTTGTTTGCGGTAGTAAAGTCTGCCCAGGATGCGCGAGGCGAGGCGCGCAACGCCAGTGAGGAAATCAATCATGCGCGATAGATAGCCTCTTGTAAGATATTTCTCTTACAGAGCATGGGCGGAAGTATATTGGGATGACACGATTGTGGACTTCTCCAGGCGTGTTTGTTGATCTTCCGAGGAGCAGCGCAGATGCCGCTCAATACTTCCGAGCCCAGGAGGGTAACGACACGGAGAAATTGTTCTGGTCGTAGTTCTATGTGCCACAACATCATGTTCCAATTAACGACCAGATGAAGCAGCTGGTCGAGTTTCACAACATGGCGGGTTGGGCCATGAAGGACTTTATAGTCCGGCTATGGCCCGCTGAGCCAATCCCAAGTAGTTACTTCAGATTGGTGAAGCGGATCCATCAGTCCTTCTGTCGACGACATAGTGGAACTCTCAATGAAAGCACCAATGTCGGTGTCAAAATCGGCGGATCTTGGGTAGGGTTCCCGAACTATGCGTCTGAGGATCGATGGTAACAGGAGGCTGGGGACACGATGTTTACCCAGGTTTAGGACCTGTTAATCGAGGTAATACCCTACTTCCTGCTATATTAATATGGATGAATATGAATACAAGAGTTGATCTACCTTGAGATCGTAATGGCTATACCCTAAGTCTATCCTATGACGATATTATGATTCTTCTAGCCTCTACAGACTAAGCCGTCCGGTTTATATACATGGCGGAGCGGGCCTAGGGTTTGTACATGCCATCTTGTAGAGGAAGGAAAATCTACACCCGAGCCTAAAACTTGTCCTTACAGGAATATAGGAGTCCTATCCGAATACGAGAGATGATCTTCTGTAATAATCTTCATGGCCCACCAGTTGGGCCCACTAGGAGTTTATCCAGCCACATGAGGAACCCCCCCCCCCCCGATCCAGGACTTCCTCACCAAGGCTCAATGGAAGCACTAGGAGGCATTTCCCCATAAGATAGGCTACCAAGGGTAAAGAACGGTGTCGGATCCCACACATACCAAGCATTTCAATAACATACACACAATATGCTCGGTATGTGCAAATACAACATGGCATCACAACAAAACTCTATTAATCAAAGTATTTATTGAATAGGCTCCGAGCAGCCAGATATTACAAACATGGGTCTCATGACCCAACATACAGAGCATACAAGCAACGGAAGCATAACATGTCTCGGTACAGACAAATACAAATGAAAAAGGCTGTGAAGCCTGACTATCTACAAGACCCTCCCAAGGGTACAAGATAGTAGCTGAGGTAACAAGCTAAACATCGAAGTCCACGCCGAACTCCTAGTGAGACTGAAGTCTCTCTGCAAAACATAAATTATGCAAACGTGAGTACAAAGGTACTCAACAAGACTTACATAAGAACTAGCTACATATGCATCATTATCAACAAAGGGGGTTGTGGGGTTTAACTGCGGCAAGCCAGCTTTGACTCGATGACTAACCTATACAATGACTGCAAGTAACTCTTTTGAGGTGGCGCACATGAGTCCACATATTCACCATATCAATACACCACTATGGATCCGCTCCCGTCTCCCAACGAGAACACGATCCATAGCACTCACAGTTATCTTGCGCATTTTAGAGTATCCACTTTCACTTGTATATGAACTGTATAGGCAACCCAGAGGTCCTTTACCGCGGACGCAGCTATTGCCACACACGCTCTCGCCACTTACCGCCATGTACACGTTATGTATCTCGGCAACCTTCAAGCGGAAGCCTGGCGAGGGTGTCGGCCATGACCTGACTAACCACACAAGTCCCTAGTCCAGGTTTATCGCCTATTCAGGTTCCATCCGCAAGGATTCCGGCCGAGATTTCCACATACGGCCTTGAAAGATGTGTACAGGGTTCCTGAGTCACAAAACGGGCGACTCGGTACACCGGGCCACGTGCCTACCGCATCACAGCCCACTCCTAGGTTCAGCGCTGCGCACGGCCTCCAGCATACAACAAACTCCAAAAACTACTTGAAACTCCCGGACAGAGGACAAGGGCGGTTAATAAGTAGCGAGGGTCCATTGGTTTCGGGACAAACACGTGATAGTTGATGTTCATGGATCACAAATACAGAACTCAGTTCCTGAGGACGGTTTCAATGAGACAACCCACATGTACTCCTACATGGCCTATCACTACTACCTTTACCAAATCGTGTTCACACACAGTAGGACATGTTCATCACCATTACAATTTATCCCTGATGAATCAGACCTGACTCAACTCTAAGCAGTAACACACATGAATGAGAAGGCACATCAGGGCTCAAACAAATCCTACTCATGCTAGTGGGTTTCATCTATTTACTGTGGCAATGACAGGTCATGTAGAGGAAAAGGGGTTCAACTACCGCATCATGTAACAGGTGAATCGCTGTTGTCCTAATGCAATAACAGAGAGTAGGAGCGAGAGAGTGGGATTGTATCCGAATGAACAAGGGGGTTTTGCTTCATGGCACTTCTGAAGATAGTATAGCTCTTCATCGGTGTCATCGAACTCATCGTCGGAACAACGTCAAACATCGGCAACCAAGAGAGAACACAATCAATGCAATGCAACAATATGATGCATGATCATGATATGGCAGCATGTTGTGATTTGAGCTAATGCAACTAGTAACCATATTAAATGAAGTTGGTTTGAACCAAAGGTTAAAATTCAAACTTTACATAAGGCATTTCAAATGCCATTACTTCAAATTGTCATATACAGTAGCTTTGGGTTGCCCAAACATGCATGAAAATGCCACAAACAGATTCCTTGGAATTTTCTGAGAATTTTTCATATATAATTTATTTCATTCTGAGTTATAGATTATTTTCTATGATTTTTAGATGTTTTGGCTATTTTCGGAAATAAATAAATCATTTAAGATTTATTTAAATTATAGAAAATAATTACCGCATCAGCATGATGTCTTTGACTAAGGGGCTAAACCTATTTACTATAAACCTAAACTAGTTTAATTAACAGGGCGGGCCCCACTTGTCATTGACCCGTCGGGGTCAAACCTGGTCAACGAGTGGTCAAACCTGTCGGTGTTAAGTCGCCGTTGAGGGACAAGACGGCGACGTGGCTCGGAAACACTGTTACGGCGACCAAACAAGTAGCGGAGGGCATCTACGCGCTGTTGAGGCTCGCCCGCATCTAGCTATGCAAGCGGGAGGCCGTGGGGTGGCTAGAGACGACAGCGGCGTCAAATGCAGCGGCGGCCGAAGCTTGGGCAACGATGGCTATGGCGCTACGATGCACGGCAAGGCGAGCTAGTGGCTGTGTTCGTCTCCTGGGAGCAACCCGAGCACGATGACGACCTCGGGTGCAAGCTATGTTGTCCGTAGCCATGGCCGCGATGAAGCACAACGCCGGCGAGCTTCGGAGCTCATGGGGAGGACGTCTACGGTGAGAGATGGACCATGGGGTCAGGGGAAACGGTGGCAGAGCTCACCGCGGATGTGACGGGCGTCGAAGAGGGCTCATGGAAGGTCGGAGCTGAGCAGGGCGGCGAGGACGATCTCGGCGATCCGAGGAGGAAGAAGAGGTCACGGACGGGGCGTCGGGGGCGTCCGGCATCGCATGCTTCAGAGTAGAGCGTCACGGATCTGAGGCGGAGCTCATGGGGATGCTGGTGGCCACGGTGGTACTCGTCGGTGCTCTCGGTGCTCGTGAGGGGGAACGAGGGAGAGAGACAGAGGAGGGGGATGAGGACGGACAAGAGTGAGGGGTTGAGGGGGTTGTGTGGAGACGCCAGAGACGTCCAGGGTGTCGGAGGTGCACACAGGCAGGCAGGAGGTGACTGGCGCACGGTCGCCAAGCGCCCTCTCGTCCTTCTATCAAAGGAGGAAGATGACAGGGGAGCCCGTGGTGGGCTGGGCCGCAAGCTGGGCTGCGCTAGGTAAGGCCAGGTACACTTCTCTCTCTCTATGATTTAACTGTTTGTTTTTTTCTATTTATTTTGCTCTGTTTTGATTTAGTAAAAATACTAAATCACTTAATAAAATTCTGCAAACTTTTATGGGCACTATCTTATATAAACCAAAGGCCCTCACCAAGTATCAGAATATTTGGAGCTACCAAATAGTTTGTAGAAATTAATAGCTCCAATTCTAATAAAAAATGAGTTAATTAAAAATATCCATAAATATCCTAGAAATATGTTCATCATTTTTGGCAGAGGTTTTCACCTTTATCAGAAACCATGAACATTTTCAAAGGGCATTTTGGGTTCATTGAAAATTATTTTATTTGAACCTATTTGGACTTCATATGGTGCTAGGGTTTGAGCATCCCCGTTTCCAATTTAAATAAACTAGTCGTCAACCCGTGCAGTTGCACGGGCTAGTATGACTGAAAGTCTAACTGCATTAATGTTTAATTTTCGCAGAATTATATTTCATTCACATTTGTTATGTACTATCTATAGTATATTTTCATTACCTTGATCTTTAATATTGGACAAGCAAACCAAAGTAGTTTGAAATTCTCAATTTTACAACTTCGTTACACAAATGAACACAAAGAAAATATGATTCGGCCAGCTTTCCAACACCGAAAGGTCATCTCATTCTAATGCCCATTGACAAAGAGAAGATTTCTTCACCAATTGACTATCATAATCATAATAATAAATGATAGTTTAGGGTAAATTTGTAATTACAGGAGGATAATAGTTGCAAATGGCCATATATATACCAAAAATAGTCCTGTTGATTTGTTGCACATAATAAATGGTCCCTTTCATTTGTTGCACGCATAAAAAAATGGTGCCTTGTCTAAAGAACGTCGAAATAAGTTCAATTACATATTAAATAAGGCAATCGTACAATTGTATGATCGAAAACTTAAATGGAGGAGAAGAAGGATTTATAGGCTAGAGAATATAAGTTATAAGGTGTGCTTCCATGAACACCCCTAAAAATTGTTTCTTTA
Organism: Secale cereale; assembly: GCA_902687465.1. Classification (NCBI taxonomy): domain Eukaryota; kingdom Viridiplantae; phylum Streptophyta; class Magnoliopsida; order Poales; family Poaceae; genus Secale; species Secale cereale. The sequence continues at coordinate 25,891,844 of LR738714.1, read as the reverse complement.
CGCTTGCAACCTTTCTAGCTTAAGGACACACAATAAAATTACTCCTAATATATTAATTTATTTCAGCAATTTCTTTATGTACAATAGAATATAGTAGACTTCACTTGAGATTGTTTGCTTTAGTGTGAACCATTCATTTACATCAACTTTCGTCATATATTTTTGTAAGGGTCATACCAAGGAGCACCTCATAAAATTACTGTTGATGAATATATCTTGTTGTTCCATGTCTCTACTGCTGCACATTGCTAGCTGTGGTATGTTAAGTGGATGCACCATTTTGTACTTCCAATATACATGAAACAGTCAGAACACGAAAGTGATCCTGCTTTTAGTAGAGAACTGATATCATTTTGTCATTATCGGGGAAGTAGACAAATCTCTAGCATCAAACTGAAACGAACAGAATGGTATTGTGATGAAATCATATGTTTCTACTTAAGTTAATCATTAAGTTAAATGGCATAGGATGTGGGCATATGATTAGTACAAAATCCAAGAATAAAATGCAGCTAGCTTTTGGAGAGAACACAGAGAAAAACCATAGTGAAACATTAGCACGTAATAAAATTAGGGGAGAAAATGGTTTGACAACCCAATTTTAATGCAAGAACAAATACGAAACAATAACTAATCATCCAACTATACTCTAGCGCATATAATATAGTCAATGGGCAAGATAGGCAGTTAATTATAAATAAGTGAATTTTAAGACGTTTCAGGCTCCCTGTACTGATATGCAAGAAATGGCTAGTGCATATTGTTCAGCATGTCGAGAAAGGATGGACTGACTATGGGAAGTAGTGGTTGCACCCATGTTTGGTGCACCCACACAATGAATAGTAAAAAATCAAAATAGTCAAAAAAATGTGAAACTTCGTGGCATTGATTATAGGAAAATGTTTTACAACCTTGCAAAGTTTGGACGCCAAATAACAGAGAATGATCCACATATGAAATGAAATACAAACTTTTGCTCTGCACCCACGTTTCAGATTTTATATTTGAACACAAACTTTGTTTTTTTTTTGTGCAGAGCTCCTCGGATGTCATTTGGCCACAAAATCTTGCAAGCACCTAAAACAGTTGCTCATAATCGGGTCTGCAAAGTTTCAGATTTTTGTGATTTGTTTTGCTAGGTTTTCGATCATGGGTGTAGCGGGGGTGCAATGTTCACGACTGTAGAAAAACGACACACACTAATTATACGACAAAATATCATCATGCGTTTACATAATACGTGCAGCTTATAAAAAACCAAAATGGAAAACACATAAACGTCTTACAACTAAACAGGTCGAAAAGAAACATCCGAAAAGTAATTTGATGCATGTCCTTGTTGAGAAGGTAGCATGTTTAATGATGCTTGAGTCGATTCCTCGTCTATGTGAGTGTTGTCACCTGCAACTCGACATACACACTGATGTATTTGTGGAGCACCACCACAATCCATCATCTTTTCATATGGAGATCATCTACATGTATGTTCAGAAAACAAAATAAATATTTCACCATTACTCCCTCCGTTCCACAATGTAGTGCCTATAGATTTTTGTGAAAGTCAAACTTTACCAACTTTGACCAAGTGTATAGAGAAAACGGTCTACATCTATAATACCAAACATGCATATTCTGAAAATATAACTCACGATGTATCCAATGATGTGCATTTGGTATTCTAGATGTACATACTTTTCTCTATAAACATGGTCAAAGTTTGTAATGTTTGACTTTTGTAAAAATCTATAGGCACTACATTATGGAACGGAGGGAGTACCATATAGACAACTCTCCTTGGATAGCAACAGAGCTAGATAGAAAAAGGAAATCAAACGAACAGAAAGGTCTTCGGACGCATATCTGTTGATACAACAGCTCCTGCACCATTATCAGATAGATCTTCCTCCTTTGATAGCAAGTGAGCATGATGGAACGGGAAATAAGAAGAATGAAAACGTTAAGGTCCGTACGTACTGCTCGCATGTAAACCTAACTGGGAGCTTAAATTTCTATCCAGTTGATTCCTAGAAGTATGGTAAGCATGCAGCATGTGAAAAAGTGATGAACAGCCTCTCCCACGATGCTTCAACACTACAAATTTGCTTCTGTCGACCTTTAAGAAAATATATCCTTATCAAGAATAACTAATCTGCAACAACGGAAGTGAAAGGCAAGGAATTAGCAGAAGTTTATTTGAACGGATCAAGAGCAAGATGTCCTGGCAGCCATGGATCAATTCTGTACCACTGGGCTCAGGGCGGAGGTAATGATAGGGCATGACAACGGCAAAGGCGAAGAGCATTATCAGCAGGTAATAGCGTGACTGAGCGGTTTCCTCACTAATGAAAAACTACCAACTACTTGAAATTTAATCTTACTTTGAAATTAACTAATAAGAAATCTTCCTGCAAGCTGCATCTATACATACAATTAGGATTGCCATATATAATGAGACACGGAGACATGAACGATGAATGTGCACCATGTTCCGCATCGTCGCGGCTTCAATCAAAGTAGCAGGCTTGAGCATGTGGGGCATCAGCCATCAGTATGCATCCATACACCCACGCCCCGGTTCTTGGTTAAAGAAAGATGTTAAAATCATCAGCTCTAAATCCATGCATCGACCAAGCCGCTTTCTCCCAGATGCATATGTAATCCTATATCTACTGAAAATACATATAAAGAGAGCACAAAAATCAACATCACACATGATGAATTACCCTGACACAAAGGTGCTTAGAAACATAATCAGAATCGGTGGATACATATTACACACGCGAGATGAATTACCCTGACACAATGGTGCTTAGAAACATAATCAGAATCGGTGGATACATACGTGAGATGAATTACCCTGACACAAAGCTGCTCAGAAACATAATTAGAATCGGTGGATACATGATGACAGCATGTATCACCAAGAAATCGCTGGAGGTAGAAAAAAGAAGGCAACGGTCAGTCAAGTAGGAGGAAGAAAAGGATTTTGAGGGCGTGAGGGATTAAGACTCCAACCACGTGAGTGCATCTTCGTTAAATCTGAGCCATATGGAATTGGAGGCCGGGCGTGAGGCTTGAGGGATTAGGACTCCCATGTGAGTGCATCTCTTTCTTACATCCCACGTAAGTGCATCTTGCTTAAATCTGAGCCATCATTACCCCGTAACTTTATTTTAATCTCTTTAAGCTGAAAAGTACATGGGCTAATCTAGACCGTTATAATTCGGCCCCACCAGATAAATGTCTCATATTTTCTGCGTAACTTTATTTTAATCTCTTTAAGCTGAAAATTACATGGGTTAATCTAGACCGTTATAATTCGGCCCCACCAGATAAATGGCTCATATTTTCTGATTAACGTGGTAATTTCTAGGGAGTCTCAAATTAGTATAGGTATAGATTTAGAAATGATTCATGGATGCAAAGCCACTATTTACAAACAAATTCTAGGGTTGTGACACTGATGTCTACTACACAACCTTCTTCTTGTAGACGTTGTTGGAGGTTTGTATGACAGTAGCAAATTTCCCTCAAGTGGATGACCTAAGGTTTATCAATCCGTGGGAGGCGTAGGATGAAGATGGTCTCCCTCCAACAACCCTGCAACCAAATAACAAAGAGTCTCTTGTGTACCCAACACACCCAATACAATGGTAAATTGTATAGGTGCACTAGTTCGGCGAAGAGATGGTGATACAAGTGCAATATGGATGTTAGATATAGGTTTTTGTAATAAGAAAATATAAAAACAGAAAGGTAGCAAGTGGTAAACGTGAGCATAAACGTTGTTGCAATGATAGGAAACAAGGCCTAGGGTTCATACTTTCACTAGTGCAAGTTCTCTCAACAAGGATTATCGTAGGGTACGAAACCACCTCCAAGTTATTATGTCTGATCGATCTATTCAAGAGTCCGTAGTAACGTTCAATCTATCATAGAGTTTGTACTATAATAACACCTTAAGACACAAATCAACCAAAACCCTAATGTCACCTAGATACTCCATTGTCACCTCAAGTATCCGTGGGCATGATTATACGATATGCATCACACAATCTCAGATTCATCAATTCAACCAACACAAAGTACTTCAAAGAGTGCCCCAAAGTTTCTACCGGAGAGTCAATACGAAAACGTGTGCCAACCCCAATGCATAGATTACCAAGATCACGGAACCCGCAAGTTGATCACCAAAACATACATCAAGTGAATCACGTGATATCCCATTGTCACCACAGATAAACACATGCAAGACATACATCAAGTGTTCTCAAATCCTTAAAGACTCAATTCAATAAGGTAACTTCAAATGGAAAACTCAATCCATTACAAGAGAGTAGAGAGGGAGAAGCATCATAAGATCCAACTATAATAGCAAAGCTCGCGATACATCAAGATCGTGCCTTCTCAAGAACACAAGAGAGAGAGAGGTCAAACACATAGCTACTGATACATAACCTCGGCCCCGAGGGTGGACTACTCCCACCTCGTCATGGAGAGCGCCGGGATGATGAAGATGGCCACCGGTGAGGGTTCCCCCCTCCGGCAGTGTGCCGGAACAGCGTCTAGATTGGTTTCCGGTTTCTATAGAGGCTTTCGGTGGCGGAACTCCCGATCTAGGTTATTTTCCAGAGGTTTCAGTATCTATAGGAGGTGTTGGAGTCGGGGCCAAGCAAATGGGGTCTACGGGATGTCCACCATGCAGGGGGGCGCGCCCAGTAGGGGGAGCGCCCCCCACCCTCGTGGGCAGCCCGTGGGTCCTCTCGCCCCCCTCCGGTACTTCGTGGGCTTCTTTAGGTCCAAAAACTTCCTCTGTTAAATTTCAGGTCAATTGGGCTCCGTTTGATATTCCTTTTCTGCGAAACCCTAAAACAGGAGAAAATCAGAAACTAGCACTAGGCTCTGGGTTAATAGGTTAGTCCCAAAAATCATATAAAAGTGTATATTAGAGCCTATAAAACATCCTAGAAGGATAATATAATAGCATGGAACAATCAAATATTATATATACGTTGGAGACGTATCAGCATCCCCAAGCTTAATTCATGCTCGTCCTCGAGTAGGTAAATGATAGAAACATATTTTTTTATGTGGAATGCTAACCAACATAATTTTCATTGTAGTTCTCTTTATTATGGCATGAATGTTCAGATCTGAAAGATTCAAGACAAAAGTCTATATTGACATAAGAAATAATAATACTTCAAGCATCCTGACAATGCAATCATGTCTTCTCAAAATACTATCGCTAAAGAAAGTTAACCCTACAAAATCATATAGTCTGGCTATGCTCCCTCTTCGTCACACAAAATATTCATATCATGCACAACTCCGGTTTCAGCCAAGCACTTGTTTTCATACTCTATTCTTTCAAACCTTTCAACTTTCACGCACTACATGAGCGTGAGCCATGGACATAACACTATAGGTGGAATAGAGTGGTGGTTGTGGAGAAGACAAAAAGGAGGGAGTGTGGGGACCCCGACTGATAAGTCGTGATCACCGAATGCACGTGTACAGTGATCCCAGATATCAATGCTCACTGAACAAACATAAGCTGAATAACAAAAGTCTTACATCCATACATACCGTATTACACAAATTGTGACCATTATGGTCAAGTCTTGAATATATCATTGCAACAGAAATCTTCAATAACAACTTGGACCCATGCCATCTGCCTTAACCCTACAGGCATTCTGACTGGGAAGCATCCTAGCTTGCATGTTCGTCACCAAGAAATCTTCATCACATCTTGTTCTTTCATGCCTGGCCAATAAAATAACAAGTGGCAAGCCAATGATTACTTTGAATGTACTCGCAAGAAACCCATGATTTGGTTCAAGGTAACAATGCAAGTTGTATAGCAATAAGCAACCTGGCTACAAGCTAGCTATGGTATTCTACCATTTGGTTCATGTACTTGGGTGACCTCGAGGATAGGTTACAGATATCAACATAAATAAAGTTCCAAATCATATCTGGTTCTTTCAACGAGTCAAGTCACCGCCTTGACTCAACACACACACACACTTTCACCGAGGTTGTAAAATTCTGGACATAGTGTAAGTAGCACCTCCCAATTGTCTATGACCGTGGACACGGCTATTCGAATAGTTTTACACTCTGCAGAGGTTGCGCACTTTACCCACAAGATCCGGGAAGCTTTCTTGTCACCCACGATCCCGCAGTACCTCAAGTACTCGGGGGAAGCACCCGGTCACTACCTGTCGCCACTGGTCCTTCGGTAAAATAATTACCGGAAGACCGGTCGCTTTATTACACCGGCGAGGAATAATATTACTGCTGGCAGACGATTCCTTGATACAGAATTTCCAGTACACTGAATATTATACAAGGTTGAGCTAGGGATGGCTCAACAGATATTATTACAAGCGCGCCAATATATTACATAGAGGCGGATATGGCACAGGGCAGGGTGGCATACTACCGACTCGTAATAAAAGGTGGTGGAATATGTCACAGTGAAGTGAGTGGTGTGACTCCAATATTTTACAGTTCATCTAGTGTCGGAGTGAGACCCGATGAATTTATTTGGTGGTAAGCGGAAGCGGTATAAAACAGTGATCAACTCCAGGATCGCAAGGGACTGACTTGGACTCCTCTAAGCGTCCGACTTGCTATCGAACTCTTCATCCATGAGATCGCCTTCGTCCACATCTGGCCAAATCAACAAGCCAGGTGAGTACTTTGTGTTGGGGAACGTAGTATTTTAAAATTTTCCTACGATCACGCAAGATCTATCTACCAGATGCATAGCAACGATAGGGAAGAGTGTGTCTACGTACCCTCGTAGACCGGGAGCGGAAGCGTCAAGTGACGCGGTTGATGTTGTCGAACTTCTTCGCGATCCAACCGATCAAGCACCGAACGTACGGCACCTCCGCGTTCAGCACACGTTCAGCTTGATGATGTCCCACGAGCTCTTGATCCAGTTGAGCTTCACGGGAGAGTTTCGTCAGCACGACGGCGTGGTGACGGATATGATGTGTTCACCGGCGCAGGGCTTCGCCTAAGCTCCGCGACGGTATGACCGAGGTGTGATTCTGTGGAGGGGGGCACCGCACACGGCTAAAACAATTCAACTTGTGTGCCTTTGGGTGCCCCCCTGCCCCCGTATATAAAGGAGCAGGGGAGGGAGGCCGGCCGGCCCTTCCTGGTGCGGCTAGGGAAGGAATCCTACTAGGAATAGGATTGCAATCCTATTCCTAGTAGGATTCACCGAAAGGAAGAAGGGGGAAAGGAATAGGAGAGGTGGCGCCCCCCCCCCCCCAATCCTAGTCCAACTAGGAACCCTAGGTGGGGGCGCCGGCCAGCCCTATGGGCTGCCTCTCTCTTTCCCTTTTGGCCCACTATGGACCATCCCCTCTCGTAGGGGGTTCCGGTAACCCCCTCCGGCATTCCCGATAAATCCGAAACTTTTCCGGTATACTTCCGGTGTCCGAATATAGCCGTCCAATATATCAATCTTTATGTCTCGGACATTCCGAGACTCCTCGTCATGTCCGTGATCTCATCTGGGACTCCGAACTACCTTCGGTACATCAATACTCATAAACTCATAATACCGATCGTCATCAAACGTTAAGCGTGCGGACCCTACGGGTTCGAGAACTATGTAGACATGACCGAGACTCATCTCTGGTCAATAACCAATAGCGGAACCTGGATGTTCATATTGGCTCCTACATATTCTACGAAGATCTTTTATCGGTCAAACCGCATAACAACATACGTTGTTCCTTTTGTCATCGGTATGTTACTTGCCCGAGATTCGATCGTCGGTATCTCTATACCTAGTTCAATCTCGTTACCGGCAAGTCTCTTTACTCGTTCTGTAACACATCATCTCGTGACTAACTCATTAGTCTTTTGCTTGCAAGGCTTATTGTGATGTGTGTTACCGAGAGGGCCCAGAGATACCTCTTCGACACTCGGAGTGACAAATCCTAATCTTGATCTATGCCAACACCACGAATACTTTCGGAGACACCTGTAGAGCATCTTTATGATCACCCAGTTACGTTGTGACGTTTGATAGCACACAAGGTGTTCCTACGGTATTCGGGAGTTGCATAATCTCATAGTCATAGGAACATGTATAAGTCATGAAGAAAGCAATAGCAGTAAAACTAAACGATCATAGTGCTATGCTAACGGATGGGTCTAGTCCATCACATCATTCTCCTAATGATGTGATCCCGTTGATCAAATGAGAACTCATGTCTATGGCTAGGAAACATAACCATCTTTGATCAATGAGCTAGTCTAGTAGAGGCATACTAGGGACATACTGTTTTGTCTATGTATCCACACATGTACTAAGTTTCCGGTTAGTACAATTCTAGCATGAATAAAAGACATTTATCATGATATAAGGAAATACAAATAACATCTTTATTATTGCCTCTAGGGCATATTTCCTTCAGTCTCCCACTTGAACTAGAGTCAATAATCTAGATTACAAAGTGATGATCCTCACACCCATGGAGTCCTGGTGCTGATCATGTTTTGCCCGTGGAAGAGGCTTAGTCAACGGGTCTGCAACATTCAGATCCGTATGTATTTTGCAAATCTCTATGTCTCCCTCCTTGACTAGATCGTGGATGGAATTGAAGCGTCTTTTGATGTGCTTTGTTCTCTTGTGAAACCTGGATTCCTTCGCCAAGGCTATGGCTCCAGTGTTGTCACAAAAGATTTTCATTGGACCCGATGCACTAGGTATTACACCTAGATCGGATATGAACTCCTTCATCCAGACTCCTTCATTTGCTGCTTCCGAAGCAGCTATGTATTCCGCTTCACACATAGATCCCGCCACGACGCTCTGCTTGGAACTGCACCAACTAACAGCTCCACCATTCAATAAAAATACATATCCGGTTTGCGACTTTGAGTCATCCGGATCAGTGTCAAAGCTAGAATCGACGTAACCGTTTACGACGAGCTCTTTGTCACCTCCATATACGAGAAACATATCCTTTGTTTTTTTCAGATACTTTAGGATGTTTTTGACCGCTGTCCAGTGATCCACTCCTGGATTACTTTGGTACCTCCCTGCTAGACTTATAGCAAGGCACACATCAGGTCTGGTACACAGCATTGCATACATGATAGATCCTATGGCTGAGGCATAGGGAATGACTTTCATTTTCTCTCTATCTTCTGCAGTGGTCGGGCATTGAGTCTTACTCAATTTCATACCTTGTAAAACAGGCAAGAACCTTTTCTTTGACTGATCCATTTTGAACTTCTTCAAAATCTTATCAAGGTATGTGCTTTGTGAAAGTCCAATTAAGCGTCCTGATCTATCTCTATAGATCTTGATGCCTAGTATATAAGCAGCTTCACCGAGGTCTTTCATTGAAAAACTCTTATTCAAGTATCCTTTTATGCTATCCAGAAATTCTATATCATTTCCAATCAACAATATGTCATCTACATATAATATTAGAAATGCTACAGAGCTCCCACTCACTTTCTTGTAAATACAGGCTTCTCCAAAAGTCTGTATAAAATCATATGCTTTGATCACCTCATCAAAGTGTATATTCCAACTCCGAGATGCTTGTACCAGTCCATAGATGGATCGCTGGAGTTTGCATACTTTGTTAGCACCTTTTGGATCGACAAAACCTTCTGGTTCCATCATACTCTTCTTTGAGATATCCATTTAGGAATGCAGTTTTGACATCCATTTGCCAGATTTCATAATCATAAAATGCGGCAATTGCTAATATGATTCGGACAGACTTAAGCATCGCTACAGGTGAGAAAGTCTCATCGTAGTCAACTCCTTGAACTTGTCGAAAACCTTTCGCAACAAGTCGAGCTTTGTAAACAGTAATATTACCGTCTGCGTCGGTCTTCCTCTTGAAGATCCATTTATTTTCAATGGCTTGCCGATCATCGGGCAAGTCAACCAAAGTCCATACTTTGTTCTCATACATGGATCCCATCTCAGATTTCATGGCTTCAAGCCATTTTGTGGAATCTGGGCTCATCATCGCTTCCTCATAGTTCGTAGGTTCATCATGGTCTAGTAACATGATTTCCAGAACTGGGTTGCCGTACCACTCTGGTGCGGAACGTACTCTGGTTGATCTACGACGTTCAGCAGAAACTTGATCTGAAGTTTCATGATCATTATCATTAACTTCCTCACTAATTGGTGTAGGAATCACTAGAACAATTTCCTGTGATGTACTACTTTCCAATCCGGGAGAAGGTACAATTACCTCATCAAGTTCTACTTTCCTCCCACTCACTTCTTTCGAGAGAAACTCCTTTTCTAGAAAGGATCCGTTTTTAGCAACGAATATTTTGCCTTCGGATCTGTGATAGAAGGTGTACCCAACAGTCTCTTTTGGGTATCCTATGAAGACACATTTTTCTGACTTGGGTTCGAGCTTATCAGGTTGAAGTGTTTTCACATAAGCATCGCAGCCCCAAACTTTAAGAAACGACAACTTTGGTTTCTTGCCAAACCATAGTTCATAAGGCGTCGTATCAACGGATTTAGATGGTGCCCTATTTAACGTGAATGCAGCTGTCTCTAAAGCATAACCCCAAAACGATAGTGGTAAATCGGTAAGAGACATCATAGATCGCACCATATCTAATAAAGTACGGTTACGACGTTCGGACACACCATTACGCTGTGGTGTTCCAGGTGGCGTGAGTTGTGAAACTATTCCACATTGTTTCAAATGAAGACCAAACTCGTAACTCAAATATTCTCCTCCACGATCAGATCGTAGAAACTTTATTTTCTTGTTACGATGATTTTCTACTTCACTCTGAAATTCTTTGAACTTTTCAAACGTTTCAGACTTGTGCTTCATTAAGTAGATATACCCATATCTGCTCAAATCATCAGTGAAGGTCAGAAAATAACGATACCCGTTGTAACACCCCAAAAATTTAATTACTTTTTCATTAAATAAAATTTGGCTAGAAACAAAAATTTTGTTTTACAAAAAAATTCTTTAGTGTTTTTAGAACCTTTTGTTTCCGGTTTCTTCCCTCCATATAGAAATTTTGCAGTATTTTTGTGGGCTCTGATAGTCATCTGAAAACATTTTATTACTTGTTAAGAATTATATTCATAATAAAATTTTGCCATAGAAAATTCTTTTAATAGCTTTTTCTTTTCTTCATATGCTTCTATTTGCACTACAACTATTTTAAATAATTCTGTAAAAATTCCACCAAAATTATGAGGAGTCATGTGATGCCTATGGATCACCTTTCTGCAAAAATCCATTCCTTCCCTTTGAAATTTTTGAGTGAATCATCCTCATTTCTATTTCTGTCCGTTTTCTAGGTTTCTACAGCAACCCCAATTTTCCTTGCTCTAAAATTTTTGATACTTGTCCACCTTATAGTCCTTCCAACCAAACTCTTAACTCCAAGAGATCAGACTCATTTGAATTTTGTAAGTCCATCAAATACCTATCTATAGTTTCTGTCCAGAAACTAAATTCTTCAAAACTTGCACTATCAAGTTTTTCCTTTTGACAAAATAACTCCACCATCATCTATATCATGTAAGGAGACACAACTCTGCCAAGTTTCACTTCCAACAAAGTTTCCTAGATGGCTCTATCATTCTGTCGAGCACCTTGTGTGCATAACAGAATATTTTGCCACCACCTATAATACATTGGACACTTGGTCAAATGACGAAACCAGCATGTCCAGCACCTCCCTCCTGCCCATAAGCACCATCCTGCTAAGTTGCAACGTGTTCGAACGCCTGTAGATGCCATTGGCATTTCAGCAAACAAATGGCGTGCGTGCGTAGAGCGTGGCCAGAGCACGCATATTGCAGTCGCTGGCATCAAGCTCCTGTCGCCACTCTACTGCCTCCCCCTCTCATCCCGATTCTCCACTGGATCAGCTCGACCACCCCGAAGCTCGCCGACACCTCCATTTGTCCCCTAGCGCCATCCGAGCCAACCAGAGCTGCCAGCTCGCCCTCGCTTTAACTACGGCGGCCACCGTCCTCGCCACGTCGCACCGACCTCCACCGCCCTGGACGCGTGGCTCGCCTCCGAACCAAACAGGACGCCCCGCCATCACTGCAAGCCGCCACCGTCCTCACCAAACCCCGCCGTCCACCAACGGCCTCGCCACCGCCCGCGTCTGCCATTAATGGCCGCCGCCGCAGTCTGCCATGGACGGCGCCGCCCGGGGCACCTGGCTCCATTCCGAGGCCGCCAGCACGACCCTCCTTTACTTCACACGGCCACAGCCCTCACCGACCTCGCCACCGACCACGGATCGCCATGAATGCACGCCGCCGACGTGTCCATGTTCGGGAGCCCACCGAACCGCCTCCCCCTCCCTATAAATCCACCCCCGAGCTCGGCTAACCCATCACACCACCTCCTCTCCCTCCCATCTTTCCCCTGGCCAAGCCCCTCGAGCTTTCGTGCTCGTCCCCTCCACCTCCAGCCGCCATTGCCATGGCCAAGCTTCTGCCAAATTCACCTCCACCCTGACCCCTTCTCTCCACCTAGCACTACCAGAAGACCCTCACCACCACAACAGAAACCTCCCGAGCCTCAGTTTACCCTGGGGATGGCGAGAGCCTCGACCCCATCCTCACCCGAAGCCATGCTCCGCCTCAGCCGATGCTCTGCTCAACTCCGAGCACGTCGGCACCCATATCCACCACCAAAGGGTGTGGAATCCTCCGCTGAACCCATCCATATGCCGAGCGCCGCCGGAGATGCACTACAACGCCGGCGATCGTCGCCGGAGCTCGCCCCTGTTCCGGCCCAGATGCGCGCGGGAGGAGGAGGACGAAACCGACAGGTGGGGCCCGATCGTCAGCGGCACAAACCGCGGGCCCCGCCGTTTAAGTGGAGGCAGGTTCCTCTCGGAGCCGTTTCCGCGCGAGGAAGGCGTATTCCCTGGAGTACGCCATCGACGTCAGCACCCCTTCCGCGCTGCCGACCGGATGGGCTCGGCCCAATAGCTCTGCTCTGCTAAGTAGCGCACAGGGCGCGCTTCTGACCTCCTCTTTTTATTCTTTCCAGTATGTTTCAATTATTTCCATAGCCACCAATTCAAATCCAAATTTGATGATTCCAATTTCTATAGACTCTTAAAATCATGCTTTATTTATTTAGATTAGGTGAACATTTTTCCTAGCCTTTATATCCACTGGCTAATTCAAATAGTCTTTTTACCCTTTATTGTCCAGCTTGTAAATTCCATAAGCAAATCACATGAACTCCAAATAATTCAATTCTTTTCTTATATTCCTAAAATTTGATCTAGTTTATTTTAATATTTATCTCATAATTTTCCAATCAACTTTTTATCACTATTTTTGCTATATGTGGTCATTCAAATATTTTTGAAATAGGAAATGAAGGGGGGATGAATTTTTCAAAACTTTTGGAATGCATCCAATACTTCTGCATGCTCAAGGCAAGCATCGTGAACACTTGATATGGTGAATGTTTGCTAGAATATTTGATGCATGGTTTGTTAGTTCTTAATAAGAAATTGCATATGAGTAGAAATATTTCATGCATGCATGGTCATGTAGATATTTTCTCTTGCATGCATTTTTCAACATGCATAAGATATGAGAATCCAGGAGTGTGCTCCTGCTTTGGACGTGCCAGTGGGCACGGGCCATTTTTGACACGATGGTGTCATGAGATATATGTGGAAGCAGGCAAGGGTTGTGGCCCTGTCCTGGTGATATGATTGAAAGAGTACTTGTTGTGCTAACCCCTGCAGGAAACATAAGCCTCCTGAGTCGACCGTAGATCGAGTCTTGTTCCGGTAACCCCCATACTTGAATCGTGCTGCCACTTGTCCCTGCCACGGGTAGGGTATGGTCTAGTAAGTTGTTAACCCCTTTCCGTGCACACACCGTACAGAGGGCCACGATGAGGTTTTTCCACGACGGTGGACTAAATCCAGTCATCGGGTCAAGGGGGCATGGGTGTTTCCGGCTGTCGTGATGCCGAGAGGGAGTGTACCCTTGTAATCCGCGCGTATAAATAGTGATCCCATGCTCTTGGAGGTTGTAGCCTCTCCGACTTAGAGTTTTTCTGGAACGATGCTTTGGGTGATTCCTGGCATCTGAACGGATTTTCTGGTGTGTGCTGGTTAGGTGTGTTTTCATCCCAAAGACCGTAATGGGAATTAGTCAGCATCACGATACTGACTAAAGAAATCCTATACTTGTGGGTAAAGAGTACACCCTCTGCAGAGTTTAAAACCTATTTGAATAGCCGTGTCCGCGGTTAAGGACTACAGTCTGGGTTGGTCAAGTGTCGGTCTTAGAGTCGGTCTCCGGAGGAAATATTTAAAATTGAGCAGGGTTATTTTGCAGGATAATTATCGTTGCTACTGGTGTTACCATTAGTATATTTGATGATATGATTATTATTGTGGACTAACCCATTACCCTTATTTTATTTCCTCAGAGTGTCTCAGGGGCTGGCTAGACTACCCCGGACACTCGCCTTTATTTTCAAGTCCTTTTGTGGCGTCCCTCGAGTTTCAGGCGGTTTATCACGCCACTACTCTTGTGGACACCCGACTGGCATTTCTTTTCAAGTCCTTTTGTGGCGTCCCTTGAGTTTCAGGCGGTTTATCACGCCACTACTCTTGTGGACACCCGACTGGCATTTCTTTTCAAGTCCTTTCGTGGCGTTGCCTGAGTTCTCGGATGGTATCGTCCGATTACTCTTTTAAACACCCGTCTGGCATTTCTCTTCAAGTCCTACCGTGGTGTCACTTGACATCCGACCGGCATTTCTTTTATATTTTTTTTGATACTAATATTTATTTTCTGCACTAACTATTATTCACCATGCCATGTTTTAATTCCTGTCAGCATGCATTTAATATAAGTCCATCATGAGCATATGCATATAGTTTATTTCATCATGACCGTAAAATTGTTTGCTGCATTTGTTATATCATTTGTCCATGATGTTTGCAAGTACATTCAAACGTACTCATAGGCTTGTCCCTGGCTATTTACTTGGCCAGGTTAGGAGTTCTGCGAGGAGTACCACAGCGACGTCCGTGCGAATCCTAGGAGTGCAACCACGCGGGATAGGAGTTATCCGGGTCAGCTGTTCCTGTGGGAATGGAGCCCCCTCGATGTTGGAGATCCACAAGACAATTCCTTCATCCACCACCGGAGTCATTGTTGTATCAGTAGACCTTTATGGTCTTGTATCAAATTCCTGTAAATGCTTGGTAATCTGTAACAAGGATGTGTCCACCAGTAACAGTAATCCTGGGCTGGTGATGACACTAGGGGTTAATTTCTGGAATATTGTGTTCCCGAAAATCCGGCCCCGACAGCCTTGGTATCAGAGCCAGGCTGACCATTGGCTAATCCTATCCTAGCCTGGTCACTATCCCTAGGTTTCCACACCGTCCACATCTTTTCCTGTCCACAGTCAAGTCTATCCCATCCACAATGGCAACCGACATCTTTTGATAGCCGGTACCCAACCTATCAGACTATCCATAGGCCGTGTGCCTGTGCCAACACCAGCAACCATCAGCATCAAGCACTGCCCTTCCTCATTCACCCATCCATGTCTCACCCCGGAGCTTATCTGAGGACCCCCGATGCAAGCCCTGGTAGTTTTGTTAAGATATTGTGGTATTTTACCCGCAATACTCTTGACTCCACCCATCCACCCCTGTATGAGCTGTTCAAATCGAGAATCACTCCTGATCTCTCGAAATACTGGGCAGCTGTACATATTCCACCAGCAGATTTAAACCAAGGCCTTCCCTATGTTATCTTCATCGGGAGATCCATGCCAACCCCAGGCATGGCCATTGAGTCTGCTGCGTATGAAGCAGTCACCCGTCTTCGATTTGCGGTACCTTGTGCCAGCACAAGAGAATACTGCTATTTCCCAAGCCGCGCTGCTTTTGGAGCAGAAGCTACGTTCCGCTGTGGACGTGCGGAGAGCGATCCAGCCCTGGTCTATCTCATTCAATATGTGATGGCCCAGGAGCGCTTCACCCAGCAAATACTGGAGTATCTCCACTACCTTGCTGTTCTGAACCCCCGGATCGCCATTGGCGGACCCCCTCTGCCAACTCAGGAGGGACACGTTCTTCGTTTGCTCCCTCAACTTCCTCCACTCCCTCCGGAAGAAGAAGGATATGTTCCAACACCGGGAAGCCTTCCGCTTAACCCCGTAAATCTCGTTTTCGGACCGTAGACGGTCGTGAGTGCGTTGGCATAGCGTGTAGTGTTTGTTTGCATGATGTGATCTTGTTTTGTTTGTATGTCATGAATGTATTACCCTGTTTGCATTTTGCATATGAGTGTTTTGTTTGTATGTTTTGCTTTTTAATTCTTCCGCCCTTAACAAATCTCGAGGACGAGATTTTTCTAAGGGGGGTAGAGTTTGTAACACCCCAAAAATTTAATTACTTTTTCATTAAATAAAATTTGGCTAGAAACAAAAATTTTGTTTTACAAAAAAATTCTTTAGTGTTTTTAGAACCTTTTGTTTCCGGTTTCTTCCCTCCATATAGAAATTTTGCAGTATTTTTGTGGGCTCTGATAGTCATCTGAAAACATTTTATTACTTGTTAAGAATTATTTTCATAATAAAATTTTGCCATAGAAAATTCTTTTAATAGCTTTTTCTTTTCTTCATATGCTTTTATTTGCACTACAACTATTTTAAATAATTCTGTAAAAATTCCACCAAAATTATGAGGAGTCATGTGATGCCTATGGATCACCTTTCTGCAAAAATCCATTCCTTCCCTTTGAAATTTTTGAGTGAATCATCCTCATTTCTATTTCTGTCCGTTTTCTAGGTTTCTACTGCAACCCCAATTTTCCTTGCTCTAAAATTTTTGATACTTGTCCACCTTATAGTCCTTCCAACCAAACTCTTAACTCCAAGAGATCAGACTCATTTGAATTTTGTAAGTCCATCAAATACCTATCTATAGTTTCTGTCCAGAAACTAAATTCTTCAAAACTTGCACTATCAAGTTTTTCCTTTTGACAAAATAACTCCACCATCATCTATATCATGTAAGGAGACACAACTCTGCCAAGTTTCACTTCCAACAAAGTTTCCTAGATGGCTCTATCATTCTGTCGAGCACCTTGTGTGCATAACAGAATATTTTGCCACCACCTATAATACATTGGACACTTGGTCAAATGACGAAACCAGCATGTCCAGCACCTCCCTCCTGCCCATAAGCACCATCCTGGTAAGTTGCAACGTGTTCGAACGCCTGTAGATGCCATTGGCATTTCAGCAAACAAATGGCGTGCGTGCGTAGAGCGTGGCCAGAGCACGCGTATTGCAGTCGCTGGCATCAAGCTCCTGTCGCCACTCTACTGCCTCCCCCTCTCATCCCGATTCTCCACTGGATCAGCTCGACCACCCCGAAGCTCGCCGACACCTCTGTTTGTCCCCTAGCACCGTCCGAGCCAACCAGAGCTGCCAGCTCGCCCTCGCTTTAACTACGGCGGCCACCGTCCTCGCCACGTCGCACCGACCTCCACCGCCCTGGACGCGTGGCTCGCCTCCGAACCAAACAGGACGCCCCGCCATCACTGCAAGCCGCCACCGTCCTCACCAAACCCCGCCGTCCACCAACGGCCTCGCCACCGCCTGCGTCTGCCATTAATGGCCGCCGCCGCAGTCTGCCATGGACGGCGCCGCCCGGGGCACCTGGCTCCATTCCGAGGCCGCCAGCACGACCCTCCATTACTTCACACGGCCACCGCCCTCACCGACCTCGCCACCGACCACGGATCGCCATGAATGCACGCCGCCGAGGTGTCCATGTTCGGGAGCCCACCGAACCGCCTCCCCCTCCCTATAAATCCACCCCCGAGCTCGGCTAACCCATCACACCACCTCCTCTCCCTCCCATCTTTCCCCTGGCCAAGCCCCTCGAGCTTTCGTGCTCGTCCCCTCCACCTCCAGCCGCCATTGCCATGGCCAAGCTTCTGCCAAATTCACCTCCACCCTGACCCCTTCTCTCCACCTAGCACTACCAGAAGACCCTCACCACCACAACAGAAACCTCCCGAGCCTCAGTTTACCCTGGGGATGGCGAGAGCCTCGACCCCATCCTCACCCGAAGCCATGCTCCGCCTCAGCCGATGCTCTGCTCAACTCCGAGCACGTCGGCACCCATATCCACCACCAAAGGGTGCGGAATCCTCCGCTGAACACATCCATATGCCGAGCGCCGCCGGAGATGCACTACAACGCCGGCGATCGTCGCCGGAGCTCGCCCCTGTTCCGGCCCAGATGCGCGCGGGAGGAGGAGGACGAAACCGACAGGTGGGGCCCGATCGTCAGCGGCACAAACCGCGGGCCCCGCCGTTTAAGTGGAGGCAGGTTCCTCTCGGAGCCGTTTCCGCGCGAGGAAGGCGTATTCCCTGGAGTACGCCATCGACGTCAGCACCCCTTCCGCGCTGCCGATCGGATGGGCTCGGCCAAATAGCTCTGCTCCGCTAAGTAGCGCACAGGGCGCGCTTCTGACCTCCTCTTTTTATTCTTTCCAGTATGTTTCAATTATTTCCATAGCCACCAATTCAAATCCAAATTTGATGATTCCAATTTCTATAGACTCTTAAAATCATGCTTTATTTATTTAGATTAGGTGAACATTTTTCCTAGCCTTTATATCCACTGGCTAATTCAAATAGTCTTTTTACCCTTTATTGTCCAGCTTGTAAATTCCATAAGCAAATCACATGAACTCCAAATAATTCAATTCTTTTCTTATATTCCTAAAATTTGATCTAGTTTATTTTAATATTTATCTCATAATTTTCCAATCAACTTTTTATCACTATTTTTGCTATATGTGGTCATTCAAATATTTTTGAAATAGGAAACGAAGGGGGGATGAATTTTTCAAAACTTTTGGAATGCATCCAATACTTCTGCATGCTCAAGGCAAGCATCGTGAACACTTGATATGGTGAATGTTTGCTAGAATATTTGATGCATGGTTTGTTAGTTCTTAATAAGAAATTGCATATGAGTAGAAATATTTCATGCATGCATGGTCATGTAGATATTTTCTCTTGCATGCATTTTTCAACATGCATAAGATATGAGAATCCAGGAGTGTGCTCCTGCTTTGGACGTGCCGGTGGGCACGGGCCATTTTTGACATGATGGTGTCATGAGATATATGTGGAAGCAGGCAAGGGTTGTGGCCCTGTCCTGGTGATATGATTGAAAGAGTACTTGTTGTGCTAACCCCTGCAGGAAACATAAGCCTCCTGAGTCGACCGTAGATCGAGTCTTGTTCCGGTAACCCCCATACTTGAATCGTGCTGCCACTTGTCCCTGCCACGGGTAGGGTATGGTCTAGTAAGTTGTTAACCCCTTTCCTTGCACACACCGTACAGAGGGCCACGATGAGGTTTTTCCACGACGGTGGACTAAATCCAGTCATCGGGTCAAGGGGGCATGGGTGTTTCCGGCTGTCGTGATGCCGAGAGGGAGTGTACCCTTGTAATCCGCGCGTATAAATAGTGATCCCATGCTCTTGGAGGTTGTAGCCTCTCCGACTTACAGTTTTTCTGGAACGATGCTTTGGGTGATTCCTGGCATCTGAACGGATTTTCTGGTGTGTGCTGGTTAGGTGTGTTTTCATCCCAAAGACCGTAATGGGAATTAGTCAGTATCACGATACTGACTAAAGAAATCCTATACTTGTGGGTAAAGAGTACACCCTCTGCAGAGTTTAAAACCTATTTGAATAGCTGTGTCCGCGGTTAAGGACTACAGTCTGGGTTGGTCAAGTGTCGGTCTTAGAGTCGGTCTCCGGAGGAAATATTTAAAATTGAGCAGGGTTATTTTGCAGGATAATTATCGTTGCTACTGGTGTTACCATTAGTATATTTGATGATATGATTATTATTGTGGACTAACCCATTACCCTTATTTTATTTCCTCAGAGTCTCTCAGGGGCTGGCTAGACTACCCCGGACACTCGCCTTTATTTTCAAGTCCTTTTGTGGCGTCCCTCGAGTTTCAGGCGGTTTATCACGCCACTACTCTTGTGGACACCCGACTGGCATTTCTTTTCAAGTCCTTTTGTGGCGTCCCTCGAGTTTCAGGCGGTTTATCACGCCACTACTCTTGTGGACACCCGACTGGCATTTCTTTTCAAGTCCTTTCGTGGCGTTGCCTGAGTTCTCGGATGGTATCGTCCGATTACTCTTTTAAACACCCGTCTGGCATTTCTCTTCAAGTCCTACCGTGGTGTCACTTGACATCCGACCGGCATTTCTTTTATATTTTTTTTGATACTAATATTTATTTTCTGCACTAACTATTATTCACCATGCCATGTTTTAATTCCTGTCAGCATGCATTTAATATAAGTCCATCATGAGCATATGCATATAGTTTATTTCATCATGACCATAAAATTGTTTGCTGCATTTGTTATATCATTTGTCCATGATGTTTGCGAGTACATTCAAACGTACTCACAGGCTTGTCCCTGGCTATTTACTTGGCCAGGTTAGGAGTTCTGCGAGGAGTACCACAGCGACGTCCGTGCGAATCCTAGGAGTGCAACCACGCGGGATAGGAGTTATCCGGGTCAGCTGTTCCTGTGGGAATGGAGCCCCCTCGATGTTGGAGATCCACAAGCCAATTCCTTCATCCACCACCGGAGTCATTGTTGTATCAGTAGACCTTTATGGTCTTGTATCAAATTCCTGTAAATGCTTGGTAATCTGTAACAAGGATGTGTCCACCAGTAACAGTAATCCTGGGCTGGTGATGACACTAGGGGTTAATTTCTGGAATATTGTGTTCCCGAAAATCCGGCCCCGACACCCGCCGCGAGCATCAACACTCATTGGTCCACATACATCAGTATGTATGATTTCCAGCAAATTTGTTGCTCGCTCCATAGTTCCGGAGAACGGAGTTTTAGTCATCTTGCCCATGAGGCATGGTTCGCAAGCACCAAGTGATTCATAATCAAGTGATTCCAAAAGTCCATCATTATGGAGTTTCTTCATGCGTTTTACACCAATATGACCTAAACGGCAGTGCCACAAATAAGTTGCACTATCATTATTAACCTTGCACCTTTTGGTTTCAATATTATGAATATGTGTATCACTACAATCGAGATCCAATAAGAATAGACCACTCTTTAAGGGTGCATGACCATAAAAGATATTATTCATAAAAATAGAACAACCATTATTCTCTGATTTGAATGAATAACCGTCTCGCAATAAACAAGATCCAGATATAATGTTCATGCTCAACGCTGGCACCAAATAACAATTATTTAGGTCTAAAACTAATCCCGAAGGTAGATGTAGAGGTAGCGTGCTGACGGCGATCACATCAACTTTGGAACCGTTTCCCACGCGCATCGTCACCTCGTCCTTGCCTAATATTCGTTTAATCCGTAGTCCCTGTTTCGAGTTACATATATTAGCAACCGAAACGGTATCAAATACCCAGGTACTACTACGAGCATTAGTAAGGTACACATCAATAACATGTATATCACATATACCTTTGTTCATCTTGCCATCCTTCTTATCCGCCAAATACTTGGGGCAGTTCTGCTTCCAGTGTCCAGTCCCCTTGCAGTAGATGCACTCAGTTTCAGGCTTGGCACAAGATTTGGGTTTCTTCGTGGAAGTAGCAACTGACTTGCTATTCTTTTTGAAGTTCCCTTTCTTTCCCTTGCCCTTTTTCTTAAAACTAGTGGTCTTGCTAACCATCAACACTTGATGCTCCTTTTTGATTTCTACCTCCGCAGCTTTGAGCATAGCGAAGAGCTCGGGAATTGTCTTTTGCATCCCTTGCATGTTATAGTTCATCACGAAGCCTTTATAGCTTGGTGGCAGTGATTGAAGAACTCTATCAATAACACTATCCTCGTCAACTTTGCAACCAAGTTGAGTCATATGATTGTAGTACCCAGACATTCTGAGCAAGTGTTCACTGATAGAACTATTCTCCTCCATCTTGCAGCTGTAGAACTTATTGGAAATCTCATATTTATCAATTCGGGCATTTGCTTGAAATATTAACTTCAACTCCTGGAACATCTCATATGGTCCATGACGTTCAAAACGTCGTTGAAGTCCCGGTTCTAAGCCGTAAAGCATGGCACACTGAACTATCGTGTAGTCATCAGACCGCGACTGCCAGACGTTCAAAGCGTCTGCATTAGCGGAAGGGGGCTTGTCACCTAGCGGTGCTTCAAGGACATAATTCTTCTGTGCAGCAATGAGGATAATCCTCAGGTTACGGACCCAGTCCGTGTAATTGCTACCATCATCTTTTAACTTAGCTTTCTCTAGGAATGCATTAAAATTCAAAGGAACGGTAGCACGGGCCATTGATCTACAATGACATAGATATGCAAAAAACTATCAGGACTAAGTTCATGATAAATTAAAGTTCAATTTAATCATATTAATTTAAAGAACTCCCACTTAGATAGACATCCCTCTGGTCATCTAAATGATCACGTGATCCAAATCAACTAAACCATGTCCGATCATCACGTGAGATGGCGTAGTTTTCAATGGTGAACATCTTATGTTGATCATATCTACTATATGATTCACGCTCGACCTTTCGGTCTCCAGTGTTCCGAGGCCATATCTGTATATGCTAGGCTCGTCAAGTTTAACCCGAGTATTCTGCATGTGCAAAACTGGCTTACACCCGTTGTATTTGAACGTAGAGCTTATCACACCCGATCATCACGTGGTGTCTCGGCACGACGAACTTTCGCAACGGTGCATACTCAGGGAGAACACTTATACCTTGAAATTTTAGTGAGGGATCATCTTATAATGCTACCATCGTTCTAAGCAAAATAAGAAGCATAATAAGATAAACATCACATGCAATCAAAAAATATGTGACATGATATGGCCATCATCATCTTGTGCTTTTGATCTCCATCTCCAAAGCACCGTCATGATCACCTTCGTCACCGGCGCGACACCTTGATCTCCATCGTAGCATCGTTGTCGTCTCGCCAACTATTGCTTCCTCAACTATCGCTACCGCTTAGTGATAAAGTAAAGTAATTACATGGCGATTGCATTTCATACAATAAAGCGACAACCATATGGCTCCTGCCAGTTGCCGATAACTTTACAAAACATGATCATCTCATACAAAACCGTATAACTCATCATGTCTTGACCATATCACATCACAACATGCCCTGCAAAAACAAGTTAGACGTCCTCTACTTTGTTTGTTGCAAGTTTTACGTGGCTGCTACAGGCTTTAGCAAGAACCGTTCTTACCTACGCATACAAAACCACAACGATGTTTCGTCAAGTATGTGCTGTTTTAACCTTCACAAGGACCGGGCGTAGCCACACTTGATTCAGCTAAAGTGAGAGAGACATACACCCGACAGTCACCTTTAAGCAACGAGTGCTCGTAACGGTGAAACCAGTCTCGCGTAAGCGTACGCGTAATGTCGGTCCGGGCCGCTTCATCTCACAATACCGCCGAAGCAAAGTATGACATGCTGGTAAGCAGTATGACTAGTATCGCCCACAACTCATTGTGTTCTACTCGTGCATATCATCTACGCATAGACCTGGCTCTGATGCCACTGTTGGGGAACGTAGTATTTTAAAATTTTCCTACGATCACGCAAGATCTATCTACCAGATGCATAGCAACGATAGGGAAGAGTGTGTCTACGTACCCTCGTAGACCGGGAGCGGAAGCGTCAAGTGACGCGGTTGATGTTTTCGAACTTCTTCGCGATCCAACCGATCAAGCACCGAACGTACGGCACCTTCGCGTTCAGCACACGTTCAGCTTGATGATGTCCCACGAGCTCTTGATCTAGTTGAGCTTCACGGGAGAGTTTCGTCAGCACGACGGCGTGGTGACGCATATGATGTGTTCACCGGCGTAGGGCTTCGCCTAAGCTCCGCGACGGTATGACCGAGGTGTGATTCTGTGGAGGGGGGCACCGCACACGGCTAAAACAATTCAACTTGTGTGTCTTTGGGTGCCCCCCTGGCCCCGTATATAAAGGAGCAGGGGAGGGAGGCCGGCCGGCCCTTCCTGGTGCGGCTAGGGAAGGAATCCTACTAGGAATAGGATTGCAATCCTATTCCTAGTAGGATTCACCGAAAGGAAGAAGGGGGAAATGAATAGGAGAGGTGGCGCCCCCCCCCCCAATCCTAGTCCAACTAGGAACCCTATGTGGGGGCGCCGGCCAGCCCTATGGGCTGCCTCTCTCTTTCCCTTTTGGCCCACTATGGACCATCCCCTCTCGTAGGGGGTTCCGGTAACCCCCTCCGGCATTCCCGATAAATCCGAAACTTTTCCGGTATACTTCCGGTGTCCGAATATAGCCGTCCAATATATCAATCTTTATGTCTCGGACATTCCGAGACTCCTCGTCATGTCCGTGATCTCATCCGGGACTCCGAACTACCTTCGGTACATCAATACTCATAAACTCATAATATCGATCGTCATCAAACGTTAAGCGTGCGGACCCTACGGGTTCGAGAACTATGTAGACATGACCGAGACTCATCTCTGGTCAATAACCAATAGCGGAACCTGGATGTTCATATTGGCTCCTACATATTCTACGAAGATCTTTTATCGGTCAGAACCGCATAACAACATACGTTGTTCCTTTTGTCAAACGGTATGTTACTTGCCCGAGATTCGATCGTCGGTATCTCTATACCTAGTTTAATCTCGTTACCGGCAAGTCTCTTTACTCGTTCCGTAACACATCATCTCGTGACTAACTCATTAGTCTTTTGCTTGCAAGGCTTATTGTGATGTGTGTTACCGAGAGGGCCCAGAGATACCTCTCCGACACTCGGAGTGACAAATCCTAATCTTGATCTATGCCAACACCACGAATACTTTCGGAGACACCTGTAGAGCATCTTTATGATCACCCAGTTACGTTGTGACGTTTGATAGCACACAAGGTGTTCCTACGGTATTCGGGAGTTGCATAATCTCATAGTCATAGGAACATGTATAAGTCATGAAGAAAGCAATAGCAGTAAAACTAAACGATCAAAGTGCTATGCTAACGGATGGGTCTTGTGTTGGGGAACGTAGTATTTTCAAAATTTTCCTACGATCACGCAAGATCTATCTACTAGATGCATAGCAAAGAGAGGGGAGAGTGTGTCTACGTACCCTCGTAGACCGAAAGCGGAAGCGTTTATCAACGCGGTTGATGTAGTCGTGCACCTTCACGATCCGTCCCGATCTAGTACCGAACGTACGGCACCTCCGCGTTCAGCACACGTTCAGCTCGATGACGTCCTCGCCTTCTTGATCCAGCAAGACGGGCGAAGTAGTAGATGAGTTCCGGCAGCACGACGGCGTGGTGACGGTTGTTGATGAAGAACAATCTCTGCAGGGCTTCGCCAAGCACTACAGAAACTAGACGGAGGATAAACTAGAGGGTCGGGGTAGCCGGCACACGGCTTGGTGTATCTTGATGTGTCTTGGGTGCTAGCCCTACCCCTCTATTTATATGTTGAGCCTTGGGGTCGAAACTTGGAGTAAAAGCCTTCACAAAGTCGGTTTCACCCGAAAGGCAAGAGTCCTTCTCGGACTCCACGGCCAGACGCCAGGGTTCCCGGCGTCTGGACCCTGGCGTCTGGCCCCTGGACTCCGCAAAACTTCCTTTTGCGCTTTCCAAAAACCTTGTGTGCTTTCCCTTTTGGCCCAAATAACGTGTTCTCGTACCCAAACACTTCGGGAAACATCCGGAACCTCTTCCGGTGAATTCCGGAACCCTTCCGGAGGTCAAACACTATTATCTCATATATTAATCTTTATCTCCGGACCATTCCGGAGTTCCTCGTCATGTCCGTGATCACATCCTGGACTCCGAATAACATTCGGTCACCAACATACCTAACTCATTAAATACTATATCGTCAACGAACGTTTAAGCGTGCGGACCCTACGGGTTCGAGAACTATGTAGACATGACCGAGACATCTCTCCGGTCAATAACCAATAGCGGAACCTGGATGCCCATATTGGCTCCTACATATTCTACGAAGATCTTTATCGGTCGAACCGCATAACAACATACGTTGTTCCTTTTGTCAAACGGTATGTTACTTGCCCGAGATTCGATCGTCGGTATCTCTATACCTAGTTCAATCTCGTTACCGGCAAGTCTCTTTACTCGTTCCGTAACACATCATCTCGTGACTAACTCATTAGTCTTTTGCTTGCAAGGCTTATTGTGATGTGTGTTACCGAGAGGGCCCAGAGATACCTCTCCGACACTCGGAGTGACAAATCCTAATCTTGATCTATGCCAACACCACGAATACTTTCGGAGACACCTGTAGAGCATCTTTATGATCACCCAGTTACGTTGTGACGTTTGATAGCACACAAGGTGTTCCTACGGTATTCGGGAGTTGCATAATCTCATAGTCATAGGAACATGTATAAGTCATGAAGAAAGCAATAGCAGAAAACTAAACGATCATTGTGCTATGCTAACGGATGGGTCTTGTCCATAACATCATTCTCCTAATGATGTGATCCCGTTGATCAAATGACAACTCATGTCTATGGTTAGGAAACATAACCATCTTTGATCAATGAGCTAGTCTAGTAGAGGCATACTAGGGACATACTGTTTTGTCTATGTATCCACACATGTACTAAGTTTCCGGTTAATACAATTCTAGCATGAATAAAAGACATTTATCATGATATAAGGAAATACAAATAACATCTTTATTATTGCCTCTAGGGCATATTTCCTTCACTTTGAATGTACTCGCAAGACAGTTGGGACTTAAGATATAACAAATGCCAACATGAATGCATATGAGTATTCCAGCAAAAATGCAACCGGAACAAAAATATGAATGCACGGAAGTAAAGACCGGAAGTCGGGCGGTAATCCTCCCGAAATCCAAAAGATAAATAACAAGACCAAACGAAGGTCTGGCTGACGCCTCGTAGGAAAAAATCATAATGATAACAGGCCACAGTCGGGCGTCTGAGCGACGCCACATAAAGGGCTTATAAATAAAAAGAATGCCACAGTCGGACGTCTCAGCGACATCACATAAAGGGCTTATAAAAGAAAATAATGCCATAGTCGGACGTCTAAGCGACATCACATAAAGGGCTTATAAATAAGAAGAATGTCATAGTCAGACGTCTGAGCGACATCACATAAAGGGCTTATAAAAGAAAATAATGCCACAGTCGGACGTCTGAGCGACATCACAG
>LR738714.1:25799262-25855033 GCA_902687465.1 Secale cereale | reverse complement strand
TAAAGGGCTTATAAAAGAAAATAATGCCACAGTCGGACGTCTGAGCGACATCACAGAAAGGGCTTATAGAAGAAAATAATGCCACAGTCGGACGTCTGAGCGACATCACTTAAAGGTCTTATAAAAGAAAATAATGCCACAGTCGGACGTCTGAGCGACATTACATAAAGGGCTTAATAAAGATAAGAATGCCACAGTGGGACGTCTGAGCGACATCACATAAACGGCTTATAAATAACCATAGTATGATGATGAAATACTTTTGAAAATAAATACTGAGATGGTTAGTGAGTTCATCTACCAAATGAACTTAACAGAAATATTACTCTGGTTACTCCCGAGAATATACTAGAGACGGTCACTGGGTTGATATGAAGATTGACCCTAGGCCATAAACATGGCTACTGAAGGAATTTAACTCTGCAGAGCTTGTACCATTAACTCATAGCCAACGGGCTCTACTAGCCACGTGGGCTAGTCCCGTCTACGGTGTTTTAGCAGAAACTCAACTAACCAGTACACACACATTTAACATCCCGTCGTCCGGAATCACCCGCGACGACATTCACGGAAAACTTTAAGACGGGGAGGCTACAACCTCGAATAGCATGGGATCAAATTTATATATGCGCGCTCTAAGGGGTGCCCCCCTCTCGGTCCCAACCGGAAACACCCATGCCCCCTGACCGGATGACGGGCTTTAATCCAGGGCCATGGAACCCTCATCCCGGCCCCTCTACTTGGTGTGTACTCAGAAAGTGGTTTACAACCGACTAGACCGTAATCCCAACGGACGGCCTATGATAGTACTGAAAAGGAGAAGAACGGAATCGCGACATGATCTCCGTTGACACTGAGTTGACCAACTACTGGCATGCTCCAACAATACCAGTATTCCACCCCATCATATTACCATATGATCGAGGTGGTTCAACATTCTTCTTCGGGACTCACCCGAAGCTAACTTGCATGAAATATGCCATACACATATGCCCATATGATCATGCTTATGAAACGAGCTACTCGAGCAAACATGCAACACACTCATCATATCAAGAGTTCAAACATGCTTTCCTGGTTCTGAAAAGTCAGAGTCTAACTCAGCGTGATTCGCGTCTCCGTCACGGCCTCTGGTATCTATGTATTCAAACAAATACATACTAACATAAAATACCGTGCGTGCAAATAAAGTTGCTCAAAATATTTCCACATAAATATGACAAAAAACTAGACAGAAAACCACGGTGGACAGAAAAAGAATCAACTCAAAATCACTTTTAGTTTAAAAGTTATTAAGGTTTCTGTCCAGGGACTCATGTGTAATGAAACAGAAAAGATCTAGGGGCTAGAACAGAAAAGGACAAAACAAACCGGTACGCAGTACGTCACCCGCAGAGGGAAAACGCACTTTGCGTAAATATGCCAACAGAAAACGGTGCGAGGGGGAGATGTGAGAGACTGACAGAGGGACCCCACCTGTCAGGTTTAAAAGAAGAAACAGAGCCGCGCCGGCGCCGGTGCTGCGGTGATCGCCGGCGTTGATCCACGGCGAGATATGGGAGGGGAGTGGTACCTATGGCTCCACGGTGGTCTTCCGCGTTGAACGGTGGTGGAGTTGGGTGCCGGCGAGTCCCACGTCGACGGCGAGCTTATCTCCGGCGGACGGCGGCTCGGGTGTTCGTGGACCTCATCGGGGAAGGTTTCTGGAGAGAAATTGGGTTGGGGGTTAGGACAAGGTTGATGCCAGGGTACTACGTTCAAGCTCATGGCGGCGGAGGAGCCCTCACCGGAGTGAACGGAGCTGGAGCCCGAGGCGGAGGCAGTTGGCCGGAGCCGGAGAAGAAAAGCCTCTCGAGGCTCTTCCAGAGGTTGGGCGTGGTCTAGGGACGTAGTGGAGGCGTGTGTGCTGGAGCACGAGCTCGGGGTTGCCTTTTATAGACGGCTCGAGGTGGCTGCCGCAAATGGATAAGTCCGGCGAGCTAATTACGGCGGTGCAGTGGTCAGACGGCGGGGTTAGGAGCTTGAGCATCTTCCAGGAGCTGTTGCGGTTCCATTCCCGCGCCTAACCTAGCAGTAGAGGTGGTGTTATGACCTGTCACCGACGGAACGGCCGTGCGGCACGCCGACGGCAGAAACAGCGCTCTGCGCGTGCCAGGCCATGGCAACGGCGTGCCAGGCGTGCGCTGGCTGTGGAGAAGGACACGCGGGGCACTGGGGTGGTCTGGGCGGCGCAAAACGGCGTGGAACTGCGGCGTTGCTTCTGTCAGCCGCCACGGGCGGTGCTGTGGCCGTGGCAGCAGCCGGCGCGGTCGGGCCAGGGCGCCACCGACGCCCAGAAGCTGCCAAGTGACCGTGCGGCGCGTGGATAAGAAGAAGCTGCAGTGCAGCGTCGAGACAAGGGAGATACAGACGGAGTTTTGTCGCCGCGCCCGATGACTGTCGAAACTGACGAAATTGACGAAGTGTTAAACTGTCGACAGTTTCAGTTAACAGTTAACAGTTCAGTGTAGGCTAGTTGTTTGATGAAATGATTCTGGTATTTGTGCAATGTCTCTGGAGCTGATTTTTGGTGGAGTGGCCTCTTGATGTTTCTAGAGGCTGCATGATTTTTCACAGAATTTTTGGGTGAAGGTAAATATGAATTTCCCCAAATTTTGCAAATCTGGTCCAAACTTGCAGCAGGTGAAATTTGAAAATTTTAAACTATGGACCAGTGAAACAAGATGGATCTAGGTTTTGGGTATTAAGGACTATCTAGGAGAGTTGGTTTGGAGTCAAATAGGTAGATGAAAAAGGTGGTTCCTTTGTAAATCACCAAGGTCCACTATAAAAGACCGAATTTGTTTTGAAGTGAAATAAATAGGAGAAAACTCCCAATAAGGTTCAAACTTGCTGGAATTGATGAAATGCTTGTCCCATGGTGTGAAAAGAGTCTTGCAGAGGATGTTCCTGCTGGGATTATGGCAAGAGGAAATTTGGAGGGGAGATAGGTCCAGGCTAAACTAGAGAATTTTAAAGCAAGAAGTGGTGAACTCAAACAACTCCATTTGAATCTCAACTTGTGCTTGAGCCAAACACAAGAGGAGAACTTCAAGGCTAAAAACCAAGCTTGAGAAGACACACAAACTTTGGCAAAAAGGGATTTTAGAAGGGCAAAAGAAAAGATCAAACAATCCCCTTTCAAAAAGGCCAAAAGTTTGCAAGAAAAACCAACCCAAAAATTTGGGGTGTTACACTACCTTTCCCTAGACGACACTAACATAGGGTCCACTCGTTGGTGCACAGCCCTCGTGTACAAACGATAATTTGCGGGACTCGCCATTTTTACAATGTCACGTGTACACGAAGGGACCAACGGTGTGTCCGGTGCCCTGTAAAAACAGTCATGGTCGCCTATCCAACTACGACCCCGTCCCGGGAGTGACCTCAAGTCTCTCCCGTCACTAGTGATGTGGGCACCATGCTAGTATCAGCCTAAGTAATCAATAATGCCCCGTCCCATAAGGGGTAGAGTCGTTGCACATGTTTGGTTGGGACGGTAATCACACATAAATCAAATCCATCATTTTACCCACACACGAGAACTTTCTTTGGAGCACCACTTCTTCCTTAAGTGGTGACCTTAACTCAACATCACCCTCGGGCATTAAGGGCACCCGATGGGGTTTTCAAAAATAATGTAACCACGAAGGGTTCATGGTTCATATGTAACACTATGCATCACAACTAATCTTTTGTCATTGCATCTATGCACATGGTAAAGATCATGAGTAGGGGTATGCTTCATGTGGTGGCTCTCGACAAATTTTCCATCGTCACTCTCTATCATCATGCAATCGGAAATAAAAGTGTTCCGAGGAACAAAAGGGTATCATGGTCAAAGGGATGCTTTCCTGTCTTAACCAAGTCCTTGGGGTCTTCAAATCCTCTGGTCCTTCTCCGAGTACTCCGTATACTTTGTCAACTAACGTCGGAAATAATCGCAATAAGCAACACAACAAGGCAAAAATAAAAGTGCTCTAAAAATAGGAGTTGGACTTTTCTAGGATACCTATGGTCATATGAAAAATTACCAGAGTGGTTTCATTGGGATTGGATTAGTGGATATTTCTGGTCATTTCAATATGATGTAATCAGGGGATTTGTGGAATTGCAAGAAGTTTACAGAAGAATTATTTTAAAAAATGGTCAGAGGCACCTATCCAACAAGGAATGATTTTAGAAGCAGCTAGGAGTTGGTTTCACTTGATTTGGAGTTCAAATGAATTTCCTAGGATTTTCCAAAGTTGACAAATATGAAGAAATGGCTCATTATTTTGTGGGGTACAGAAAGTATTAGGAAAAAATGTTCCAAAACTAAGTTTTGATATTACAAGCATCTAGGAATTTGAACTATTGCATTTGGATCAACTTTGAGCTCTCTGTGATTTTCTAAAGTTTATCCCAGAAATAAAAAAATAGGATTTGATAAATATTTGTGAAGAAAAAGTCTCTGTAAAAATGTGCATCTTGCACCAGTAGGTAGATCATGATTTTAGAAACTACTAGAAATTTGAATCATCAAATTTGGAGTTCATTTGAATATTTGAGAGATTTTACAATTTATCCGGAAAAAGAAAAAGAAAAGGGAAAAGGGGGGGGGGGTTATACCTACACTGCGTTTTGGGCGCAGTATAGCGCCGCAGCGCCCTGGGCCGGCCCAGCTGCACGGCCACGCGCAGAGGGCCAGGCGACGTCGAAGGCGCCTTTGGGCCAGCTGTCTTCACCGTAGGGACGCGGCTTCCACGGATGCCGTCCTCACTTATGCGCGGGCCCGGCCTCTGGGTCGCTTACAAGCAGGCCCCGCCTGGCAGGCTCGTCTTCCTCCTCCCGCTCGAACAGAGGCGAGGCAGGGGAGGCAGGGCCGAGCGCTCGCCGGCATTGCCCCGTCGACTCGGGTCGTCCCTGGCGACGCCCCGGCCACCGGAATGACCAGCACGGAGAGGCGCATCCAGCCATGGGTAACACGCCTGCCGGGGAGGATCAGGTCAAGGAGAGCGTCGTCCGCGATAGATATGGCTGGCGGCGAAGGCCGGCACGGCGCTCAGGCCACCGAGGAGAGTAACAGGAGAGTGGGGAAGCTCAGTGGTGGCCATGGGGTTCGCCCAGTGGAGAAAGGAGGGGACGAGGAGGCCGGCGGCTCGTCTTCAGCCATGGAGGGGCAAGGAGGGCACGGGAAGGGCAGTAGGCAGGTCGGGGAGGTACACTGGAGGGAGAGGGGGCAAATGGAGCAGCGAGGAGGGTCTCGGGTGGCCTTTAAATAGGCGGGCCACGGAGCACCGTGAGCTCATGCGCCGGCGAGGCTGTTGCCGTCACTGCAAGCCACGGGGGCGCGCGTGGGCATGTCTGTGTCAGTTTAGGGTGCTCGTGGGGTTGGTCTAGGTCAAGGGGAAAGGAAAAGGGGGAGCAGGGCGTGCCAGAAGCTCCGCGCGTGTGAGCTCGCTCACTGGAGCTCGCGGTCGGCCGGTGCGCATGCGAGGGAGATGATAGGAAGAAGAAATAGAAGGGGGCAGACCGCGTAGCGTGTCGTGGACGTCGAGGCGACATCGACGGACACGCTCGCTCTGCCCAATGCAGCCTGGGTGCTTCGGGAAGGCCGAGCTATAGTGCCTTGGCGCACTATAGCGCGCTCCAGAGCGCGACTTTGGCCGGCATGGGCGTGTCACTGCGCCCTGGCCATGTCCCCAGTGTCCAACAGCTCTAGGGGGTAGTAAAGAAGTGGGCAGCGGCCTTGGATGCCCTGGGGAGCCAGTGCGAGGGGAGAGAGGCAGAAGAAGAGGGAGAGAGGGGTTGTCCAGGGAGGTAAAATGAGGGTTTTCACCCATCAATCATTGAGCTCTGGTCATGGGAGAGTTACTTGAGGTAGAAGGTAACTAGGAGATGCTGTGGTAAAAAGTTGAGCTCAAGGAGAATAGTGGAAGTAGTCAAAATGGTAATTTTTGAAAAGTGACAGAAGGTGTTTCATGCAAATTTGGGCAAGCAAATTAACTCCACTTGACATGAGACATAACAAGATAAAATGTTGTATAGAAATAGCGTATTCCACCAAGTTTGAGCTCATTTGAAGAAACTTGCCAATGTAACTTTGGTGAACCCTAGAAATCAACAAAAATGGATTTTCCAAGATTAAGTTAAGCAAATCATCTCTCCTTGATGCACCACTTGGTGTAGTGTCATATTTTGTGGTTGTGAGCATGTCCACAAAATTTGAGGCCCCAAGTAAAAAGTTGTCAATGTAGAGTTGTTCAAATTTGGATCTGGTCAGAAAGGGTTTTGGGGCACTTAGATCAAGTTATCCTTCTCCAAAACTTGTGCCATTTGGCATAGATGCATATTTACATCATTTGAGCATGTGCACCAAATTTGAGAGCATTTGGACAAGTTTGGCAATGTAAAGTTGCTCAAACTTCAAAATGGACAGAAATGGTTTTGAGGGGATTAGATGATGTTTTCTTGATCTTCAAGGCATGAAGCTTTGTAAGATCATCAAATATGTCATATCAAAAGCTTGAAATATTGTGAAAGGGTTTTTGAAGGATTTGTCCAATATTTTGAACATGACCATGTGTTGAAATTCTTATATATGGACAATATATGTCCTATGAGTTTCCCTGAAATTTGAAACAGTTAAATAATTTTAACCTATTAAAGACCATTTCTGGCCTAAAGAAAAAGCATTTAAATAAAATATAAAAATAACTTTTAAAAATATAATTTTGTGGTTTAAGGGAGTCCAATACCTAATAGGATTCAAATATACTTTTTGAAAGATTTTTCACACCCCAAATAAGGTACTTGCAGTGCAATCCTCAATTCAGGGGTATTTGGAAAACCAAATTAAGAAAATACTATACTGTTCTATACACATGGTATGGTCATTGGGCAGAAGTTTGGAGCAAGGGGATGAAGTATTAGAGTTGGAGGATTTCTTTGATTTTTAGAGCACTTGCAAACAGCAGACAAAAATCAAATCAAGCAAAGTCCAAAACACTCAAAACTTTTTGTTAAATCACATTTTGTCATGATTATTAGCTTAAGTGTAGTGGCATGAAAATCAGGGTGTGACAGGACTACCCCCCTTACAAGAATCTCGTCCCCGAGATTCCCAGACTAGGCATGGAAAGGAATACGGAGACTTGGATACAGGGTAGACTTCCCTTCTACTTGCTGGTTCTGCTTCCGAGGGGTGCTCCATGGAACCTTAAAGTACTTGGTGGTGTGGCTTCTCGCGCGTTGCCCTTTTTGATGCAGGTTGCTGAGGGGTCTCTTGCATAGGTTAGGGGCTAGACGTCAAAAGCTCGGTGATCGATGTCCTTGCAGGGACCGGGCTCGTTAGGAAGTCAAAAGTGCTTCCAGAGTTGTGACTCGTGGAAAATTTGGTGTACGGTGGGTAACTCGGGTGGTAAATCTAGCTGGTAGCCGTCTACTACTCGTCTTGAAGTGAACTTGAAGAAGGTCGATAAATCTTGGTGTGAGCTTCTCTTGACATGGGAATGCTTGGTTCCTTCAAGAGGAGTGGTTTGCAGATACGCCCGGTCTTCGACGCGGAAGTTTATTTCTTGATGATGGTTGTCGGTGTAGTTCTTCCTTCTTGACATGTCGGTCTTCAAACGTCTTCTAACCAGCTGCACAACTCTATTCCCATCTTCGAGTAGTCAAGTATGTTGCCAAGTAAAGATGACAACTAACTTGTCCAAGTACTCCATGAAGTCTATGGGGTGGCAAGGTAGGCTGGGGTATTGGTGGTGGTCTCCGTTGAATATTGGCAATGGTCTTCTTGACTTAGAGTCAAGGCCCATGGTTAGGGTCTGACTGTTGGAAATATGCCCTAGAGACAATAATAAAATGGTTATTATTATATTTCCTTGTTCATGATAATTGTCTGTTATTCATGCTTGAATTCTATTGTACGGAAATAGCGATACATGTGTGAATACATAGACCACAACGTGTCCCTGGTAAGCCTCTAGTTACTAGCTCATTGATCAACAGATGGTCACGGTTTCCTGGCCATGCACATTGGATGTCATTGATAACGGGATCACATCATTAGGAGAATGATGTGATGGACAAGACCCAATCCTAAGCCTAGCACAAGATCGTGTAGTTCGTAATGCTAAAGCTTTTCCAATGTTAAGTATCTGTTCCTTAGACCATGAGGTTGTGCAACTCCCGGATACCGTAGGAATACTTTGGGTGTGCCAAACGTCAAAACGTAACTGGGTGGCTATCAAGGTACGCAACGGGTATCTCTGAAAGTGTCTGTTGATTTGGCACGAACCGAGACTGGGATTTGTCACTCCGTAAGACGGAGAGGTATCTCTGCGCCCACTCGGTAAGACATCATCACAATGAGCTCAATGTGAGAAAAGAGTTAGTCACGGGATGATGTATTACGGAACGAGTAAAGAGACTTGCCATGACGAGATTGAACTAGGTATCGGTATACCGACGATCGAATCTCGGGCAAGTACTATACCGATAGACAAAGGGAATTGCATACGGGATTAAGTGAATCCTTGACATCGTGGTTCATCCGATGAGATCATCGAGGAACACGTAGGAACCAACATGGGTATCCAGATCCTACTGTTGGTTATTGTCCGGAGAGTCGTCTCGGTTATGTCTACGTGTCTCCCGAACCCGTAGGGTCAACACACTTAAGGTTCGGTGATGCTAGGGTTGTAGTGATATATGCACATGGTAACCCAAATGTTGTTCGGAGTCCCGGATGAGCTCCCGGACGTCACGAGGAGTTCCGGAATGGTCCGGAGGTAAAGAATTATATATAGGAAGTCCAGTTTGGGCCATCGGGAGAATTCCGGGGGTCACCGGTAGTGTACCGGGACCACCGGAACGGTCCCGGGGGTCCATCGGGTGGGGCCACCCATCCCGGAGGGCCCCATGGTCCGTAGGGGCAGGGGACTAGCCCATAGTGGGCTGGCGCACCCCATTGGGCCTCCCCCCTGCGCCTATGGTTGGGAACCCTAGGGGTGGGGAAGCCACCCTTGCCTTGGGGGGCAAGTATCCCCCCTGGCCGCCGCCCCCCCCCCCTAGGAGATCCCCTGGCCCCTATATATAGTGGGGGAGAGAGGGCAGCCGCACCTCAGCCCCTGGCGCCTCTCCCCCTCCCGTTACACCACTTCTTCCTCCCGCAGGACCTTGGCGAAGCCCTATAGCTTTTCCCGTTGCATCCACCACCACGCCGTCGTGCTGCTGGAGCTCCATCAACCTCTCCCCCCCCTTGCTGGATCAAGAAGGGGGAGACGTTGCTGTACCGTACGTGTGTTGAATGCGGAGGTGCCGGCCGTTTGGCGCTGGGATCATCGGTGACAGGGATCACGACGAGTATGACTCCATCATCCACGTTCCATTGAACGCTTCCGCTCGTGATCTACAAAGGGTATGTAGATGCACTCTTTTCTGCTCGTTGCTAGATGACTCTTTAGACTGATCTTGGTGAAGCGTAGGAATTTTTTTGAATTCTGCAACGTTCCGCAACACTGACCATGTTGTGGCTTGGTGGGGCTTAAGGGTTTCAAGGATTCTAGCGTGTGAGTGAACATTTATTATCTTATCCTTAAGCACTGTTTCTGAGATGCCAATAGCTCTATCTAGTACTCCCAATGAATAACATTATACCACTAAAACCATCCTCTCGCATAGGCTAACTCCAACCACCACTCATGCCATACATATCCTCATGACTCCCAAAAGGAGATCTAACAAAATTGTACTTGCCTGCAATCCCCAGATCCATATGTATGTCTACCCTTAAAATCCATGGGTAAATTATACATGCTGCTAATCTTGAATTAAACAAGACAATCCAAGCGCTCAACCTATTCTTGCAAGGTTCAAGATAATGCATCTGTATTCTAAGGAAACACGTCATATGCCAGTCCAAGATCTTGTTTCCTTCCTATGGATCAAATCCTATAGGCCATTAACTTCCATCGATCACCACATAATTCAACAGTTCTACATATCCGATGTCTACGGTGTTCCACAAGATCTCCTGCCCCTATAATATCCAAACACTTGGAAGGGCTATGCATTCTATAGTAAGTTCACCAAATTCGATTATCATGATCAAGTAAACTCCAAGATCAAGCTCATACAGATCCCTAGATAAACTCCGATAATTAATCCAATCTCCTAGTTTATCATCCACCGAGAAACATGGAATCATGATCGGGATCAACAGTCTAAATCCAGTTTACTCCGAACCATGTAGACATACTTAGCATCTATACCCAACTAGAATCACCTACATAAATCCAAATCTCATGTCCGCCGAGAATTCCTACATTTTCCCCCAAGTCATTCTCAAAATGACAACTATCTCCAATCAATATCCTCCGATGAAGTCAAAACCTTATACTTCCAAGAATTTCATCTTGCAATAACAATTGCCCTGCAAATCCAAGTTACTCCAGGGTGGTGATAGTTACGCTAATTTATTAATCAAGATCCCACCAACATGAAAATCTCACAATCCATCAAGGCCTCAGATAATTCCTCGAAGTCACTGATATAAAGTCACCATATCGTCTGTCCTATATCCTCAAATTGGTCTATCTATGGCATCGTCAGTTCTTGTGCTATATTAGGACGAAAATGTGATCACTCACTATGTCCACTAGTTCCATTACGAACCCAGTGTTGTGCAAGGTTGTAGAGGCTTAACTAGTTCTCTTGTAATTCTATGGGTTAGGCACATGGTTAATGATTCGTGCTGGAGTATCTCGTGAAGTCTCAAAGGGTCTAGGAATGGGTTTTTTAGTCTGGAGGGGTAAACATAACTTCACAGGGTCGCACTTGGTCATGGAGGTTGTAGCAGAAGTCTTCATTGTTAGTTGGTTGCCGAGCTGGAATCCTTGGTACTTCTCGTCTTGCTGGTCTTCAGTTGAGGCGATAGAAGAGAGGGATAAAGTAGCATACAGGAGGGGAATGCCTAAAGGGGGTTCTATAGTGCAAGTGCTAACAAACAGGTGCAAAAAGGCCGAAACAAAAGAAACAAGGTAAGGAAGGTTTTATAGTCATGTACTTGTTGCCTAGGGCAAAAGTGCGACTTATATCAAAACACAAACAATGAAAGCAAGCAACACACAATCATGGTTCTATTTGAACCCGCATATAGACTCGACTGCGCATAGGGGGTACACGACTCATCCTACCCTAGGGGTTCTCGGACTCAGCAATCGTAACTTGTGCCTTGTGCTGTCTTTTGAGTTTCCTCAGGTGTTGCTATGTCCCTTCTAGTTGTTTGATGAACGATCCGGGTTGAGCCTGAAGAATCTTCAACAGCTTCTCGCCTGATGAGATGATGTGGTGACGGTGTCTCCTTGTAGCTGGCGTTGACTTGGTCTTCTCTTGTCTCTTTAATCGTGACGATCCCTTGTGCCTTCTAGGGCGTCGAGGGTACCAGGTAGGCAATCCTTATGCAATTACAATATCAAGGCATAATAGAGGTCCAACATGTTGGTTATGTTGATGACAACATCGACACCGAGAGCGGGGGACGAAGAGAACCGTTTCCCTGCTCACTATAGTGAGGCGGACCAAATGGCGAGGTTCTCATCCTTCTAGATTATCCACGAGGATTTCAGGAAATCCAGCGGTCAGGGGCATAAGGGTTCTAGCGACAAAAAGTTTTGAAGGGGAAGAGATCAATAAGGAAAGTATAGCCTAGTTTTCGAAAAACTGAGAAGAGAGGAGAAGTATAGATAGTTTTGAAAACTAGTAATAGTTTTGGAAATAGTTTCACCCTAACTAACGACCATGCTAACTAAGGCTTCCTACAGTCAGGATGGCTCTGATACCAGCTTTGTGGGGACCCCGACTCATAAGTCTTGATCACCGAATGCACGTGTACAGTGATCCTAGAGATCAATGCTCACTGAACACACAAAAGCTGAATAACAAGAGTCTTACATCCATACATACCGTATTACACAAATTGTGACCATTATGGTCAAGTTTTGAATATATCATTGCAGCGGAAATCTTCAATAACAACTTGGACCCATGCCATCTGCCTTAACCCTACAGACATTCTGACAGGGAAGCGTCCTAGCTCGCATGTTTGTCACCAAGAAATCTTCATCACATCTTGTTCTTTCATGCCTGGCCAATAAAATAACCAGTGGCAAGCCAATGAGTGCTTTGAATGTACTTGCAAGCAACCCATGATTTGGTTCAAGGTAACAATTCAAGTTGTATAACAATAAGCAACTTGGCTACAACCTAGCTAAGATATTCTACCAATTATGAGACATGCATCAATGTACTTGGGTAACCTCGAGGACAGGTTACAGATATCAACATAAATAAAGTTCCACATCATATCTGGTTCTTTCAACGAGTCAATTCACCGCCTTGACTCAACACACACACACACTATCACCGAGGTTGTAAAATTCTGGACATGGTTTAAGTAGCACCTCCCAACTGTCCATGAACGTGGACACGGCTATTCGAATAGTTTTACACTCTGTAGAGGTTGCGCACTTTACCCACAAGATCCAGGAAGCTTTCGTGTCACCCACGATCCCGTAGTACCGCAAGTACTCAGGGGAAGCACCCAGTAACTACCTTTCCCTAGACGACACTAACATAGGGTCCACTCGTTGGTGCACAGCCCTCGTGTACAAACGATAATTTTTGGGACTCGCCCTTTTTACAATGTCACGCGTACATGAAGGGACCAACGGTGTGTTTGGTGCCCTGTAAAAACAGTCATGGTCGCCTATCGAAGTACGACCCCGTCCCGGGAGTGACCTCAAGTCTCTCCCGTCACTAGTGATGTGGGCACCATGCTAGTATCAGCCTAAGTAATCAATAATGCCCCGTCCCATGAGTGGTTGCACATGTTTGGTCGGGATGGTAATCACACATAAATCTAATCCATCATTTTACCCACACACGAGAACTTTCTTTGGTGCACCACTTGTTCCTCAAGGTGTGACCTTAACTTAACATCACTCTCGGGCATTAGGGGCACCGGATGGGGTTTTCGAAAAGAATGTAACCACGAAGGGTTCATGGTTCATATGCAACACTATGCATCAAAACTAATCTTTTGTCATTGCATCTATGCACATGGTAAAGATCATAAGTAGGGGTAGGCATCATGTGGTGGCTCTCGACAAGTTTACCACCGTCACTCTTTATCATCATGCAATCGGAAATAAAAGGGTTCCGAGGAACAAAAGGGGTATCATGGTCAAAGGGCTGCTTGCCTGTCTTAACCATGTCCTAGGGGTCTTCAAATCCTCTGGTCCTTCTCCGAGTACTCCGTATACTTCGTCAACTAACGTCGGAAATAATCGCAATAAGCAACACAACAAGGCAAAAATAAAAGTGCTCTGAAAATAGGAGTTGGACTTTTCTAGGATACCTCTGGTCATATGAAAAATAACCAGAGTGGTTTCATTGGGATTGGATTAGTGGATATTTCTGGTCATTTCAATATGATGTAATTAGGGGATTTGTGGATTTGCAAGAAGTGTACAGAAGAATTATTTTGAAAAATGGTCAGAGGCACCTATCCAACAAGGAATAATTTTAGAAGCAACTAGGAGTTGGTTTCACTTGATTTGGAGTTCAAATGAATTTCCTAGGATTTTGCAAAGTTGACAAATATGAAGAAATGGCTCATTATTTTGTGGGGTACAGAAAGTATTAGGAAAAAATGTTCCAAAACTAAGTATTGATATTACAAGCATCTAGGAATTTGAACCATTGCATTTGGATCAACTTTGAGCTCTCTTTGATTTTCTAAAGTTTATCACAAAAATAGAAAAATAGGATTTGATAAATATTTGTGATGAAAAAGTCTCTGGAAAAATGTGCATGGTGCACCAGCAGGTAGATCATGATTTTAGAAACTACTAGAAATTTGAATCATCAAATTTGGAATTCATTTGAATATTTGAGAGATTTTACAATTTATCTGGAAAAAGAAAAGGGAAAGGGAAAAGGGGGGGGGGTTATACCTATACTGCGTTTTGGGCGCAGTATAGCGCCGCATCTCAGAGGGCCAGGCGACGTCGAAGGAGCCTTTGGGCCAGATGTCTTCACCGCAGGGACGCGGCTTCCACGAATGCCGTCTTCACTTATGCGTGGGCCCGGCCTCTGGGTCGCTTACAAGCGGGCCTCGCCTGGCAGGCTCGTCTTCCTCCTCCCACTCGAACAGAGGCGAGGCAGGGGAGGCAGGGCCGAGCACTCGCCGACGTTGCCCTTCGACTCGGGCCGTCCCCGGTGACGCCCCGGCCACCGAAATGACCAGCACTGGAGGGAGAGGGGGCAAATGGAGCAGCGAGGAGGGTCTGGGGTGGCCTTTAAATAGGCGGGCCACGGAGCACCGTGAGCTCATGCGCCGGTGAGGCTGTTGCCGTTGCTGCAAGCCACGGGGGCGCGCGTGGGCATGTCTGTGTCAGTTTAGGGTGCTCGTGGGGTTGGTCTAGGTCGAGGGGAAAGGAAAAGGGGGAGCAGGGCGTGCCAGAAGCTCCGCGCGTGTGAGCTCGCTCACTGGAGCTCGCGGTCGG
Organism: Secale cereale; assembly: GCA_902687465.1. Taxonomy (NCBI): domain Eukaryota; kingdom Viridiplantae; phylum Streptophyta; class Magnoliopsida; order Poales; family Poaceae; genus Secale; species Secale cereale. The sequence continues at coordinate 25,840,442 of LR738714.1, read as the reverse complement.
CCGGTACGCGTGCGAGGGGGACGATAGGAAGAAGAAAGAGATGGGGGCAGACCGCGTAGCGTGTCGTGGACATCGAGGTGACCTCGACGGCACGCTCGCTCTGCCCAATGCCGCCTGGGTGCCTCGGGAGGGCCGAGCTACAGTGCCTTGGCGCATTGTAGCGCGCTCCAGAGCGCGACTTTGGCCGGCATGGGCGTGTCACTGTGCCCTGGCCGTGTCCCCCAGTGTCCAACAGCTCTAGGGGGTAGTAAAGAAGTAGGATGCGGCCTTGGATGCCCTGGGGAGCCAGTAGGAGGGGAGAGAGGCCGAAGAAGAGGGAGAGAGGGGCTGTCCAGGGAGGTAATATGAGGGTTTTCACCCCTCAATCATTGAGCTCTGGTCATGGGAGAGTTACTTGAGATAGAAGGTGACTAGGAGATGTTGTGGTAAAAAGTTGAGCTCAAGGAGAATAGTGGAAGTAGTCAAAATGGTAATTTTTGAAATGTAACAGAAGGTGTTTGATGCAAATTTGGGCAAGCAAATTAACTCCACTTGACATGAGACTTAACAGGATAAAATGGTGTATAGAAGTAGCGTATTCCACCAAGTTTGAGCTCATTTGAAGAAACTTGCCAATGTAACTTTGGTGAACCCTAGAAATCAACAGAAATGGATTTTCAAGATTAAGTTAAGCAAATCATCTCTCCTTGATGCACCACTTGGTATAGTGTCATCATTTGTGGTTGTGAGCATGTCCACAAAATTTGAGGCCCCAAGTAAAAAGTTGTCAATGTAGAGTTGTTCAAATTTGGATCTGGTCAGAAATGGTTTTGGGGCACTTAGATCAAGTTATCCTTCTCCAAAACTTGTGCCATTTGGCATAGATGCATATTTACATCATTTAAGAATGTGCACCAAGTTTGAGAGCATTTGGACTAGTTTGGCAATGTAAAGTTGCTCAAACTTCAAAATGGACAGAAATGGTTTTGAGGCGATTAGATGATGTTTTCTTGATCTTCAAGGCATGAGGCTTTGTAAGATCATCAAATATGTCATATCTGACATGATAGAGTTTCCCTGGAATTTTTAGAGAATATTTCCTTTGTAAATGTTTCAAAAGCTTGAAATATCCAGAAAGGGTTTTTGAAGGATTTGTCCAATATTTTGAACATGACCATGTGTTTAAACTCTTATATATGGACAATATATGTCCTATGAGTTTCCCTGAATTTTGAAAAATAATTTTAACCTATTAAAGACCATTTCTGGCCTAAAGAAAAAGCATTTAAATAAAATATAAAAATAACTTTTAAATTTATAATTTTGTGGTTTAAGGGAGTCCTATACCTAATAGGATTCAAATATACTTTTTGAAAGATTTTTCACACCCCAAATAAGGTACTTGAAGTGCAATCCTCAATTCAGGGGGTTTTGGAAAACTAAATTTAGAAAATACTATTTGGCCAAAATATTTTTGTAAGAAAATACTATACTGTTCTATACACATGGTATGGTCATTGGGCAGAAGTTTGGAGCAAGGGGATGAAGTATAAGAGTTGGAGGATTTATTTGATTTTTAGAGCACTTGCAAACAGCAGACAAAAATCAAATCAAGCAAAGTCCAAAACTCTCAAAAAGTTTTTGTTAAATCATATTTTATCATGATTATGTGCTTCAAAGTGTAGTGGCATGAAAATCAGGGTGTGACAGGGAGATAGTTTCACATCGACTAGGCATATCAACGGGCTATGGAGATGCCCATCAATAGATATCAATGTGAGTGAGTAGGGATTCCCATGCAACGGATGCACTAGATCTAAATATGTATGAAAGCTCAACAAAAGAATCTAGTGGGTGTGCATCCAACTTGCTTGCTCATGAAGACTTAGGGTATTTGAGGAAGCCCATCGTTGGAATATACAAGCAAAGTTTTATAATGAAAAATTCCCACTAGTATATGAAAGTGACTAAACATGAGACTCTCTATCATGAAGAACATGGTGCTACTTTGAAGCACAAGTGTGGAAAAAGATAGTAGCAATTGTCCCTTTTCTTCTTTTTTGGGCCTTTTTTTGCCTTTCTTTTGCCTTTCTTTTTTTGGAGGGGCTTTATTGATTTAACCTTTCCTCACATGGGACAATGCTCTAATAATGATGATCATCACACTTTCATTGAATTACAACTTGGTATTACAACTCGATACTAGAACAAAGTATGACCTATATGAATGCCTCCGGCGGTGTACTGCGATGTGCAATGAATCAAGAGTGACATGTATGAAAAATTATGCATGGTGGCTTTGCCACAAAAAACATGTCAACTACATGATCATGCATGGCAATATGACAATATGAAGCGTGTCATATGAACGGAACGGTGGAAAGTTGCATGGCAATATATCTCGAAATGGCTATGGAAATGCCATGATAGGTAGGTATGGTGGTTGTTTTGAGGAAGATATATGGTGGCTATTTTGAGGAAGGTATATAGTGGGTGTATGGTACCGGCGAAAGTTGCGCGGTACAAGAGAGGCTAGCAATGGTGCAAGGGTGAGAGTGCGTATAATGCATGGACTCAACATTAGTCATAATTAAGAAGTCATATACTTATTGCAAAAATTTACGAGTCATCAAAACAAAGCAATCAACGCAGGCTCCTAGGGGGGAGGTTGGTAGGAGTTAACCATCGCGCGCCCCCGACCTCCAAACATAGGATGACACTCTACAAATACCTCATGCTCTAACTTTGTCACATAGCGGTTCACCATACGTGCATGCTACGGGAATCACTAACTTTAACACAAGTATTTCTCAATTTCATAATAACTCCACTAGCATGACTCTAATATTACTATCCTCATATCTCAAAACAATCATCAAGCATCCAACTTCTCATCATATTCAATGCACTTAGTATGAAAGTTTTTACTACATTGATCTTGGATGCCTATCATGTGAAGGCTAGTTTTATAGCCAAAGCACATTACCATGATGTTCTAATAGACTCTCAAAAGGATATAAGGGAAACATGAGAGTTAATCTATTTCTTCAAAATAAAACCACCTCCGTGCTCTAAAAGATAAAAGTGAGGCACTAGAGCAATAACAAACTACTCCCAAAGATATAAGTGAAGATCAATGAGTAGTTGAATAATTATGTAACTATGTGAAGACTCTCTAACATTTAAGTGTTGGGGAACGTTGCATGGAAAACAAAAATTTTTCTCTACGTTCACCAAGATCAATCTAGGAGATGCAACTACGAGGGGAGAGTAGGATCCACATACCCTTGTAGATCGCTAAGCCGAAGCGTTAAGAACGCGGTTGATGGAGTCGTACTCGCCGCGATTCAGATCGCTGAAGATCCTAGCACCGAAGCAACGGTGCCTCCGCGTTCTTCACACGTACGGCTCGGGGACGTCTCCTCCTTCTTGATCCAGCAAGGGGTGGAGGAGAGGTTGATGGAGAGACCGGCAGCACGACGGCGTGGTGGTGATGGTGGAGGAGGATTCCAGCAGGGCTTCGCCTAAGCACCGCGGGAAGACGAATATGTTGTGGGAGAGGGAGGGCAGCACCGAGGCACAAACGTGTGTTGGCTGCCCTCCCTCTACCTCTCTATATATAGGGGGAAGGAGGAGAGGGGGGCGCCCTAGGGTTTCCCCTAGGGGGGCCGGCGGCCAGGGCAGAGGGGGGGCGGCGGCCAAGGGCTGCGCCAGGCCCTAGGGTTTCCCCCCCTAGGTGCCTTGCCCCCCAAGCCAGGGGGTGCGGCTGCCCTAGGAGGGGCCAGCCCCCATGCGCCATAGGAGAGGGCACAGGGGGGGCGCACAGCCCTATGAGGGCTGTGGTGTCCCCCCTTTGTGGCCCATTAGGCCCAGAACCACTTCCGGGACCCCCGAAACCCTTTTCGGTAATCCGCCGATTTCCCGATGCTCCCCGGAACACTTCCGGACTCCGAAACCTTTCATCCTATATATCAATCTTCGTCCCCGGACCATTCCGGAGACCCTCGTCACGTCCGGGATCTCATCCGGGACTCCGAACAACCTTCGGTAACCATGCACTGTTCTCACTAACAACCCTAGCGTCACCGAACCTTAAGTGTGTAGACCCTGCGGGTTCGGAAACCATGTAGACATGACCGAGACACTCCCAGGTCAATAACCAATAGCGGGATCTGGATACCCATATTGGTTCCCACACGTTTCTCGATGATCTCATCGAATGAACCACGATGTCAAGGATTCAAGCAATCCCGTATACAGTTCCCTTTGTCTCGTCGGTATGTTACTTGCCCGAGATTCGATCGTCGGTATCTCTATACCTAGTTCAATCTCGTTACCGGCAAGTCTCTTTACTCGTTACCGTAATACATAATCCCGTGACCAACTACTTAGTCACTTTGAGCTCATTGAGATGACGTATTACCGAGTGGGCCCGGAGATACCTCTCCGTCACACGGAGTGACAAATCCCAGTCTCGATCCATGTCAACTCAACAGACACCCTCGGAGATACCTGTAGAGTACCTTTATAGTCACCCAGTTACGTTGTGACGTTTGGCACACACAAAGCACTCCTACGGTGTCAGTGAGTTACATGACCTCATGGTCATAGGAACTTATACTTGACATGCAGAAAACTATAGCGATAACTGACACGATTAAAAGCTATGTTTAACGTTTGGGTCTCGTCCATCACATCATTCTCCTAATGATGTGATCCCGTTATCAAATGACAACTCATGTCTATGACCTGGAAACCGCGGTCATCTTTGATCAACGAGCTAGTTCTGTAGAGGCTCACTAGGGACACAAAGTCTGTCTATTCATCCACACATGTATTTGAGTTTCCAGTCAATACAATTATAGCATGGATAATAAACGATTATCATGAACAAGGAAATATAATAATAACTCTTTTATTATTGCCTCTAGGGCATATTTCCAACAGTCTCCCACTTGCACTAGAGTCAATAATCTAGCATTACAAGGTAATGAATCTAACACCCATAGAGTCTTGGTGTTGATCGTGCTTAGCCCGTGGAAGAGGCTTAGTCAACGGATCTGCAACATTCAAATCCGTGTGTACTTTGCAAATGTTTATGTCCTCCTCCTTGACTGAATCGCGGATGGAATTGAAGCGTCGCTTTATGTGTCTGGTCCTCTTGTGAAACCTTGGTTCCTTGGCTAGAGCAATGGCACCAGTGTTGTCACAGAACAGAGTCATTGGGTTCAGTGCACTAGGCACAACTCCAAGATCTGTCATGAACTGCTTCATCCAGACACCTTCCTTTGCCGCCTCCGAGGCAGCTATATACTCCGCTTCACATGTAGAATCAGCTACCACGCTCTGCTTGGAACTGCACCAGCTTACCGCTCCCCCGTTGAGAATATATACGTATCCGGTTTGAGACTTAGAGTCATCCGGATCAGTGTCAAAGCTTGCATCGACGTAACCCTTTACGACGAGCTCTTGATCACCTCCATAAACGAGAAACATCTCCTTAGTCCTTTTCAGGTACTTTAGGATATTCTTGACCGCTGTCCAGTGATCCATACCAGGATTACTTTGAAACCTTCCGGCCATACTTATGGCAAGGCTGACATCTGGTCTTGTGCACAGCATTGCATACATGATAGAGCCTATGGCTGAAGCATAGGGGACGACACTCATCTTTTCTCTATCTTCCGCAGTCACTGGGCATTGAGTCTTACTCAACTTTGTACCTTGCAATACCGGCAAGAACCCCTTCTTGGATTGATCCATTTTGAACTTCTTCAAAACTTTATCAAGGTATGTACTTTGTGAAAGTCCTATCAAGCGTCTTGATCTATCTCTATAGATCTTGATGCCCAATATGAAAGCAGCTTCACCTAGATCCTTCATCGAAAAACTCTTGTTCAAATACCCCTTCACGCTATCCAAAAATTCTATATTGTTTCCAATCAGCAATATGTCATCCACATATAATATTAGAAACGCTATAGAGCTCCCACTCACTTTCTTGTAAATACAAGCTTCATTGTAAACTTGTACAAACCCAAACGCTTTGATCACCTCATCAAAGCGAAGATTCCAACTCCGAGATGCCTGCACCAGCCCATAAATGGAACGCTGAAGCCTGCATACTTTGTCAGCATTCTCTGGATCGACAAAACCTTCCGGTTGCATCATATACAACTCTTCCTTAAGAAAACCGTTAAGGAACGTTGTTTTGACATCCATCTGCCAAATTTCATAATCGAAATATGCAGCTATTGCTAACATGATTCGGACGGATTTAAGCATCGCTACGGGTGAGAAAGTCTCATCGTAGTCAATCCCTTGAACTTGTGAAAAACCCTTTGCCACAAGTCGAGCTTTATACACGGTGACATTACCGTCAGCGTCCGTCTTCCTCTTAAAAATCCATTTATTCTGAATGGCCTTCCGCCCTTCAGGTAATACTTCCAAAGTCCATACTTTGTTTTCATACATGGATCCCATCTCGGATTTCATGGCCTCTAACCATTTGTCGGAATCCGGGCCCACCATCGCTTCTCCATAGCTCGTAGGTTCACCGTTGTCTAACAACATGACCTCCAAGACAGGGTTACCATACCACTCAGGTGCAGTGCGTACCCTTGTCGACCTACGAGGTTCGGTAGTAACTTGATCAGAAGCTCCTTGATCATCATCATTGGCTTCCTCTTCAACCTCTGCAGGCTCCACAAAAACATCTTTCTGTGCTGCGCCACTCTCTGGTTGAAGCAGAGGTTCAATAACCTCATCAAGTTCTACCTTCCTCCCACTCAATTCTTTCGAGAGAAACTCTTTCTCGAGAAAGGACCCGTTCTTAGCGACAAAAACTTTGCCCTCGGATCTGAGATAGAAGGTGTACCCAACTGTTTCTTTTGGGTATCCTATGAAGACACATTTGTCCGCTTTGGGTTCGAGCTTTTCTGGCTGAAGCCTTTTGACATAAGCATCGCAACCCCAAACCTTGAGAAAAGACAACTTAGGTTTCTTACCAAACCACAGTTCATACGGTGTTGTCTCAACGGACTTAGATGGAGCCCTATTTAAAGTGAATGCAGCTGTCTCTAACGCATATCCCCAAAACGATAGTGGCAAATCGGCAAGAGACATCATAGAACGTACCATATCTAATAGGGTTCGATTACGACGTTCGGACACACCATTACGCTGTGGTGTTCCAGGTGGCGTCAACTGTGAAACAATTCCACATTTTCTTAAGTGATCACCAAACTCATAACTCAGATATTCTCCCCCTCGATCAGATCGTAGGAACTTGTTCTTCTTGTTACGATGATTTTCAACTTCACTCTGAAATTGCTTGAACTTTTCAAAAGTTTCAGACTTATGCTTCATCAAGTAAATATACCCATATCTACTTAAGTCGTCAGTGAAGGTGAGAAAATAACGATATCCACCGCGCGCCGTTACACTCATCGGACCGCACACATCAGTATGTATGATTTCCAATAAGTCACTTGCCCGTTCCATTGTCCCTGAAAACGGGGTCCTTGTCATCTTGCCCATGAGGCACGGCTCGCACGTGTCAAGTGATTCAAAATCAAGAGACTCCAAAAGTCCATCAGCATGGAGCTTCCTCATGCGTTTCACGCCGATATGACCCAGACGGCAGTGCCACAAGAAAGTGGTATTATCATTATCAACTCTACATCTTTTGGCATCAATGTTATGAACATGTGTATCATCACTATCGAGATTCAATAAGAATAAACCCCTAACTTTGGGTGCATGACCATAAAAGATATTACTCATATAAATAGAACAACCATTATTCTCTGATTTAAATGAGTAACCGTCTCGCAATAAACAAGATCCAGATATAATGTTCATGCTTAACGCAGGCACTAAATAACAATTATTCAGGTTCATAACTAATCCCGATGGTAATCGAAGAGCGAGCGTGCCGACGGCGATCACGTCAACCTTGGAACCATTTCCCACGCGCATCGTCACTTCGTCCTTCGCCAGCCTCCGTTTATTCCGCAGTTCCTGTTTAGAGTTGCAAATGTGAGCAACCGAACCGGTATCAAATACCCAGGCACTACAACGAGAGTTGGTAAGGTACACATCAATAACATGTATATCACATATACCTTTGTTGTTGTTGGCCCCCTTCTTGTCCGCCAGATACTTGGGGCAGTTCCGCTTCCAGTGGCCGTTCCCCTTGTAATAGAAACACTCAGTCTCTGGCTTGGGCCCAGCCTTGGGTTTCTTCACTGGATTAGCAACTGCTTTGCCACCCTTCTTAGAGTTACCCTTCTTGCCCTTGCCATTCTTCTTGAAACTGGTGGTTTTATTGACCATCAACACTTGATACTCCTTCTGGATGTCTGCCTCAGCGACTTTCAGCATTGAAAACAGCTCGGCGATGGTTTTATTCATCCCTTGCATGTTGTACTGCTGCACGAAGCTCTTGTAGCTTGGCGGGAGTGACTGGAGAATTCTGTCAATGATAGCCTCATCCGGGAACACAAGTCCCAGATCAGCTATGCGGGTATAGTACCCAGACATCTTCAGTAAGTGCTCACTGACAGACGAATTCTCCTCCATCTTGCAAGCAAAGAATTTATCGGTGGTCTCATACCTCTCGATCTTAGCATTCTTTTCAAAGATGAACTTCAACTCCTGCTACATCTCATATGCACCATGACGTTCAAAACGCCTTTGAAGTCCTCCTTCCAAGCCGTACAACATGGCACACTGCACTATCGAATAGTCATCCGAACGTGTCTGCCAGACGTTCAAAATGTCTGCAGGGGCTGTAGGAGCGGGGGGGTCACCTAGCGGTGCATTTAGGACATAAACCTTTTGGGCAGCTGTGAGGATGATCCTCAGATTGCGGAGCCAGTCCACAAAGTTGCTCCCATCATCTTTCAGTTTAGCTTTCTCTAGGAACGCATTAAAATTCAGGGGAGCTACTGCGCGAGCCATCTACAACAAAAGATTTGCAAAGACATTTTAGACTATTGTTCATGATAAGTGAGTTACTACCTAATCAAATTATTTATAACTCCCACTCAAATTGACATCCCTCTGGTCATTCGAGCGTGACATGATCCAAACTCACCAACCCAAGTCCGATCATCACGTGAGATGAGGTGGTGTCAATGGTGAACATCAACATGTTGATCATATCTACTATATGACTCATGCTCGACCTTTCGGTCCTCCGTGTTCCGAGGCCATGTCTGTACATGCTAGGCTCGTCAAGTCTAACCCGAGTGTTCTGCATGTGCAAAACTGGCTTGCACCCGTTGTATGCGAACGTAGAGTCTATCACACCCGATCATCACGTGGTGCTTCGAAACGACGAACCTTCGCAACGGCGCACACTCGGGGGGAACACAATTTTATCTTGAAATTTTAGTGAAGGATCATCTTATAATGCTACCGTCGTCCTAAGCAAAATAAGATGCATAAAAGGATTAACATCACATGCAAATCATAAGTGACATAATATGGCCATCAACTCGTGCTTTTGATCTCCATCTCCAAAGCACCGGCATGATCTCCATCGTCACCGGCGCCACACCATGATCTCCATCATCATGATCTCCATCATCGTGTCGCCATCGGGGTTGTCGGCGCCCACCATGCTCTTACTACTATTGCTACCGTTTAGCGATAAAGTAAAGCATTACAAAGCGCTTAATGATTGACACGCAGGTCATACAAAAATTAAAGACAACCCTATGGCTCCTGCCGGTTGCCGTATGCATCGACATGCAAGTCGATATTAACTATTACAACATGATCATCTCATACATCAAATATATCTCATCATGTCATTGGCCATATCATATCACATACATACCCTGCAAAAACAAGTTAGACGTCCTCTAATTTGTTGTTGCATGTTTTACGTGGCTGCTATGGGTATCTAGCAAGAACGCTTCTTACCTACGCAAAGCCACAACGGTGATATTCAAGTTGATATTTAACCTTCTACAAGGACCGCCTTGTTCTATTCCGATTCAACTAAGATAGGAGAGACAGACACCCGCCAGCCATCTTATGCAACAAAAGTCACATGTCTGTCGATGGAACCGGTCTCATGTACGTGGACATGTAAAGTTGGTCCGGGCCGCTTCATCCCATAATACCGCTGAATCAAGAAAGACTAAGGAGGGCAGCAATTTAAACATCAACGCCCACAAACCCTTTTGTGTTCTACTCGAGAAAGCATCTACGCAAGATCCTAGCTCATGATGCCACTGTTGGGGAACGTTGCATGGAAAACAAAAAATTTTCTCTACGTTCACCAAGATCAATCTAGGAGATGCAACTACGAGGGGAGAGTAGGATCCACATACCCTTGTAGATCGCTAAGCGGAAGCGTTAAGAACGCGGTTGATGGAGTCGTACTCGCCGCGATTCAGATCGCTGAAGATCCTAGCACCGAAGCAACGGTGCCTCCGCGTTCTTCACACGTACGGCTCGGGGACGTCTCCTCCTTCTTGATCCAGCAAGGGGTGGAGGAGAGGTTGATGGAGAGACCGGCAGCACGACGGCGTGGTGGTGATGGTGGAGGAGGATTCCAGCAGGGCTTCGCCTAAGCACCGCGGGAAGACGAATATGTTGTGGGAGAGGGAGGGCAGCACCGAGGCACAAACGTGTGTTGGCTGCCCTCCCTCTACCTCTCTATATATAGGGGGAAGGAGGAGAGGGGGGCGCCCTAGGGTTTCCCCTAGGGGGGCCGGCGGCCAGGGCAGAGGGGGGGCGGCGGCCAAGGGCTGCGCCAGGCCCTAGGGTTTCCCCCCCTAGGTGCCTTGCCCCCCAAGCCAGGGGGTGCGGCTGCCCTAGGAGGGGCCAGCCCCCATGCGCCATAGGAGAGGGCCCAGGGGGGCGCACAGCCCTATGAGGGCTGTGGTGTCCCCCCTTTGTGGCCCATTAGGCCCAGAACCACTTCCGGGACCCCCGAAACCCTTTTCGGTAATCCGCCGATTTCCCGATGCTCCCCGGAACACTTCCGGACTCCGAAACCTTTCATCCTATATATCAATCTTCGTCCCCGGACCATTCCGGAGACCCTCGTCACGTCCGGGATCTCATCCGGGACTCCGAACAACCTTCGGTAACCATGCACTGTTCTCACTAACAACCCTAGCGTCACCGAACCTTAAGTGTGTAGACCCTGCGGGTTCGGAAACCATGTAGACATGACCGAGACACTCCCAGGTCAATAACCAATAGCGGGATCTGGATACCCATATTGGTTCCCACACGTTTCTCGATGATCTCATCGGATGAACCACGATGTCAAGGATTCAAGCAATCCCGTATACAGTTCCCTTTGTCTCGTCGGTATGTTACTTGCCCGAGATTCGATCGTCGGTATCTCTATACCTAGTTCAATCTCGTTACCGGCAAGTCTCTTTACTCGTTACCGTAATACATAATCCCGTGACCAACTACTTAGTCACTTTGATCTCATTGAGATGACGTATTACGGAGTGGGCCCGGAGATACCTCTCCGTCACACGGAGTGACAAATCCCAGTCTCGATCCATGTCAACTCAACAGACACCCTCGGAGATACCTGTAGAGTACCTTTATAGTCACCCAGTTACGTTGTGACGTTTGGCACACACAAAGCACTCCTACGGTGTCAGTGAGTTACATGACCTCATGGTCATAGGAACTTATACTTGACATGCAGAAAACTATAGCGATAACTGACACGATCAAAAGCTATGTTTAACGTTTGGGTCTCGTCCATCACATCATTCTCCTAATGATGTGATCCCGTTATCAAATGACAACTCATGTCTATGACCTGGAAACCGCGGTCATCTTTGATCAACGAGCTAGTTCTGTAGAGGCTCACTAGGGACACAAAGTCTGTCTATTCATCCACACATGTATTTGAGTTTCCAGTCAATACAATTATAGCATGGATAATAAACGATTATCATGAACAAGGAAATATAATAATAACTCTTTTATTATTGCCTCTAGGGCATATTTCCAACATTAAGAACTTCGGATCTTGGGATATTATTCAAACAGCAAGAAAAACAAAATAAACTAAATTGACGCTCCAAGCAAAACACATATCATGTGGTGAATAAAAATATAGCTCCTAGTATAGTTACCGATAGATGAAGACGAAAGAGAGGATGCCTTCCCGGGGCATCCCCAAGCTTAGCCTTTTGGTTTTCCTTGAATTTTACCTTGGGGTGCCTTGGGCATCCCTAAGCTTAGGCTCTTGCCACTCTTTGTTCCATAGTCCATCAAAGCAATACTCAAAACTTGAAAACTTCACAACACAAAACTTAGACAAAAATCTCGTGAGCTCCGTTAGTATAAGAAAACAAAACCACCACTTAGGTACTATTGTGAACTCATTCTTTGTTAATATTGGTGTTAAACCTACTGTATTCCAACTTCTCTATGGTTCATACTTCCCAATACTACTCATAGAGCATTGAAATACGCAAACAACACACGAAAAACAGAATCTGTCAAAAACAGAACAGTTTGTAGTAATCTGTAGTTTTCGCATACTTCTGTAACTCCAAAAAAATTGAAATAAATTGGTAATCATGAGGAATTTGTCTATTAATCATCTGAAAAAATAATCAACTAAATAGCACACTCGAGTAAAATCTGGTGACCATTCTAGCGAATGCTAATGATTCTGTTTTCACAGCAAGATCATATAAACTTCACCCAAGTCTTCCCAAAGGTTCTACTTGGCACAAACACTAATTAAAACACAAAACCACATCTAAACACAAGCTATATGCAATATTTATTCCTAGACAGAAGCAAAAACAACGAACAAAAATAAAGTTGGGAGCCTGCCAACATGCGCTATCGTTTAACGCCCCTAGCCAGGCATGATGATTTCAATGATGCTCGCATAAAAGATAAGAATTGAAACATAAAGGGAGTATCATGAAGAATATGACTAGCACATTTAATTCTAACCCACTTCCTATGAATAGGGATTTTGTGATCAAACAACCTATGGAAACAATAATCAACTAGCATAGGAAGGCAAAACAAGCATAACTTCAAAACTTTAAGCACATAGAGAGGAAACTTGATATTATTGCAATATGTAGAAGCATATGTTCCTCCCTCATAATAATTTTGAGTGGCATCATGAATGAATTCAACCATATAACCAGCACATAAAGAATTCTTTTCTTGATCTACTTGCATAGAAATTTTACTACTCTCCACATAAGCAAAATTCTTCTCATTCATAGTAGTGGGAGTGAACTCAACAAAATAACTATCATGTGAAGCATAATCCAATTGAAAAATAAAATCATGATGACAGGTTTCATGGTTATCATTATTATTAATAGCGTACAATTCATCACAATAATCATCATAAATAGGAGGCATGCTTTCATCAAAATAAATTTGCTCATCAAAACTTGGGGGACTAAACATATCATCTTCATCAAACATAGCATCCCCAAGCTTGCGGCTTTGCATATCATTAGCATCATGGGTATTCAAAGAATTCATACTAACAACATTGCAATCATGCTCATCATTCACATATTTTATGACAAGCATTCAATGTAATTCTTCTTCTAGTACTTGAGCACAATTTTCCTTCCCATCATTTTCACGAAAGATATTAAAAATATGAAGCATCTGAGGCATCCTTAATTCCATTTTTTGTAGTTTACTTTTATAAACTAAACTAGTGATAAAACAAGAAACTAAAAGATTTGATTGCATGATCTAAAGATATACCTTCAAGCACTCACCTCCCCGGCAACGGCGCCAGAAAAGAGCTTGATGTCTACTACACAACCTTCTTCTTCTAGACGTTGTTGGGCCTCCAAGTGCAGAGGTTTGTAGGACAGTAGCAAATTTCCATCAAGTGGATGACCTAAGCATTATCAATCCATGGGAGGCGTAGGATGAAGATGGTCTCTCTCAAACAACCCTGCAACCAAATAAAAAAGAGTCTCTTGTGTCCCCAACACACCCAATACAATGGTAAATTGTATAGGTGCACTAGTTCGGCGAAGAGATGGTGATACAAGTGCAATATGGATGGTAGAAATAGGTTTTTGTAACAAGAAAATATGAAAACAGCAAGGTAGCAAGTGGTAAACGTGACCATAAACGGTGTTGCAATGATAGGAAACAAGGCCTAGGGTTCATACTTTCACTAGTGCAAGTTCTCTCAACAAGGATAACATAATTGGATCATATTACTAGCCCTTAGAATGCAACAAGAGTCACTCCAAAGTCACTAATAGTGGGGAACAAATGAAGAGATTATGGTAGGGTACGAAACCACCTCAAAGTTATTCTTTCTGATCGATCTATTCAAGAGTCCGTAGTAACGTTCAATCTATCAAAGAGTTCGTACTAGAATAACACCATAAGTCACATATCAACCAAAACCTTAATGTCACCTAGATACTCCATTGTCACCTCAAGTATCCGTGGGCTTGATTATGTGATATGCATCACACAATCTGAGATTCATCTATTCAACCAACATAACTTCAAAGAGTGCCCCAAAGTTTCTACCCGAGAGTCAAGACGAAAACGTGTGCCAACCCCTATGCATAGATTCCCAAGGTCACGGAACCCGCAAGTTGATCACCAAAACATACATCAAGTGAATCACGTGATATCCCCTTGTCACCATAGATAAACACATGCAAGACATACATCAAGTGTTCTCAAATCCTTAAAGACTCAATCCGATAAGATAACTTCAAAGGGAAAACTCAATCCATTACAAGAGAGTAGAGGGGGAGAAGCATCATAAGATCCAACTATAATAGCAAAGCTCGCGATACATCAAGATCGTGCCATCTCAAGAACACAAGAGAGAGAGAGAGAGAGAGAGAGAGAGAGAGAGAGATCAAACACATAGCTACTGATACATACAATCAGCCCCGAGGGTGGACTACTACCTCCTCATCATGGAGAGCGTCGGGATGATGAAGATGGCCATCGGTGAGGGTTCCCCCCTCCGGCAGGGTGCCGGAACAGGGTCTAGATTGGTTTTCGGTAGCTACAGAGGCTTTAGTTATCGGAACTCCCGATCTAGGTTATTTTCCGGAGGTTTCAGTATATATATGAGGCGTTGGAGTCGGGGCCAAGAAAAGGGGGTCTACGGGCTCCCCACGACGCAGGGGGCGCGCCCAGAAGGGGGGGCGCGACCCCCACCCTCGTGGGCAGCCCGTGGGCCCTCTCGTCCCCCTCCGGCACTTCCTGGGCTTCTTTAGGTCCAAAAACTTCCTCCGTTAAATTTCCGTTCAATTGGGCTCCGTTTGATATTCCTTTTCTGGGAAACCCTAAAATAGGAGAAAAACTGAAACTGGCACTGGGCTCTGGGTTAATAGGTTAGTCCAGAAAATCATATAAAAGTGTATATTAAAGCCCATAAAACATCCTAGAAGGATAATATAATAGCATGGAACAATCAAAAATTATAGATCGTTGGAGACGTATCAGGCACCAAGAAAGAGGCTAAGGCAAACAAGGGAGCCACTGACAAAGCGGCTGCTGAGATGGAGGCCCAACAGGCCTCCCGCCGTCAACATGAGGCTCGGGTGGCCAAAGTCGAACAGGAGCCGCGAGACGCCATCCGCAAATGCGAGTCGTTGGAGAAGAAGACTTGAGACCAAACGTCCGATCTTAGCAAAGCTCTCAATGATGCCAAGGAGGCACGGAGCGAGTCTCGGAGTGCTCGCGAGGAGATCCACCAAGCGTGGCAGATAGCGCTTGGTAAGGCTTTTCTATTGCAGAGTATCTTTGGAGGTCAGAAGTATGCATCACTTACTCGAGTGTGCAGTTCTCCAAGCACATTTGCGGATCTCCCGAACAGTATCGCCGACGCCGCCTAATTCTTCAAAGCCCAGGAGGGGAACGTGACGGAGAAGCTATTCTGGTCTCAATTTCTTGCACCAGAACATCCAACACCTCTGAACGACCAGCTGAAGCAACTGGTCGAGCTGCATAGGATGGCGGGTTTGGCCATGAGGGACTTAATAGTCCAGCTTAGGCCAGTTGAGCCAATCCCTAACAGCTACATTGGATTGGTGAAGCGGCTCATCTATGAAAGCCCACAGATCGACGCTGTGAAGCGCACGACCTGTATAGAGCGTGCCCGGATGGCCTTCGCCCGCGTCAAGATACAATGGGCGAAGATGAAGGCCACCGAAGTGGCGACAGCAGGCCCGCCCAAAGGCAAGGATCATCGGAGGCTGGAGAGGTACTTCGATGACATCCTAGAAGGAGCCCTCATTGTAGAGGGCCAGTGCTCGAAGGATGTGGTTTTTAATTAAGTGTGTTCGGGTTGTAAAAACTACGCTTATGAACTTATATGTATGAATATATGTGTGTGCCTTTTATTCAAGCGACTTCCCCTCCTGTGCGGCCGTTTATTTTGATATCTCTAAAAGTTTCCATTCGTCAGCTTCAGCCCCCATGTAGATGCTACAGGGGTGTTTGGCATGACGCGTGATCATGCTTTACCCAACGTCTTGGTCCGTAAAGGAGGTGTACGCGAGGTGAACCAGGAAATCAGACTATGCGGCTTTATTTCTTTCACTTGGACATAGGAGTTTGACTGTGGGGCTATGTACTAGCCCCTTGTGCGTGTGCGGCTATCCAGATTACGGTGCCTCCTCTATACGGTTGGGCAAATACCAGCCCCTCATGTAACACAGGGTAGATCACTAACGATCTATACTGTAATACTAAGTCACCGAATCGCCGACCAGCTCTCGCTTATCATGATAGTAAGTTTTCGGCTTTATCAACTGAGGTACTTGACCGGACGAACCAGAAATATAACCGCATCAGTTCTCCCTTTACTACCTTAGCCGAACAATGCAGAATGTAAGGTGGTAAGCACAGCAGCCGGGCAACCCAACTATAGACCCAAGACACGATTTGGAGCCGATGCATATAGTGCAATATCCGAGACGACGAACAATTCCCTATTGGTGTACAGACTTTGAAATGTGTTCGGCTGCATACATCCCCCGGTGTTGAGTCCGGATTGAAGCACGTGTGGCAATCTAAGGTAGGGAGGGAGCACAGATGGTAATGTAAAATGAACTAGAAACAAAGTGGAAACCAACTGCTTCCTCTATACCCTGATTAATACGGTGAGCCATGTAGTTACAGATAATGCCAAAAGCATCAAGGACATTTTACATGCCAAAAAAGAAATAATAAGGGGAAAGGCTTACACAGAGCCTAAACTTAATGCTTTAACAATCCCAATGAAGCCTTGCTACACGTCTATGCCGTTTCTCCTTTGTGAAACATCCTTGAAGGAGAGAAGTCTGATGGACGTCTGCGAAAAAAGAGGAAAAGAATTCCATGCATAACAATAGATAAGGTGGGTTCTTTAATAAACCTACAATGAAAAAGTAATGAAAGGCCTAATAGGGTGAAGCCATATTATGGACCGTTTTCCAGAGTGTGCCCTCGACGTTGCCCAAGGTATTGTGAGGGCGTAGTTATGTATGCGAGGTACGTATGCCACAACCTTACGGGGCAGTCGGTGGAGGCCGAGCTGCTAATCGAGCTCAGGTTCCCCTGAGATACCGTGCTATGATGCGGGCCGGACAAGTTTATCAGTGTTTTGGGTCTTGATGACAAGTGACTTATTCGGCCTGAATAAGCCGCCTTGAACTTCGGCTGCTAGGGCCGCGGTATCCTCCTCTGTACGGAGGGAGCACTCCATATTCCCATTGACTATGATGACGCCACAAGGTCCGTGCATTGTAAACTTGAGGTAAGAATAGTGCGGGACTGCATTAAAGCGGGCAAAAGCAGTTCGTCCGAGCAGTGCATGATAGCCACTACGGAAGGGAGCGATGTCGAAGATTAACTCCTCGCTTCGAAAAAAATTTGGAGAGCCGAATACTACCTCCTGTGTTAATGAGCCCGTGCAGCGGGCCTCTATGCTGGGTATCACTCCTTTAAAGGTAGTGCTTCTAGGCTTGATTCTTGACAGGTCTATCCCCATCTTGCAGACAATATCCTGATAGATCAAGTTGAGGCTACTACCACCGTCTATATGGACTCTGGTAAGATGGTATCCGTCGATGATAGGATCTAGTACGAGGGTCGCCGAACCTCCATGACGGATACCGGTTGGGTGGTCCCTGTTATCAAAGGTGATCGTACAAGCCGACTATGGATTGAACATAGGGGCGACATGCTCTACGCCATAGACGTTCCTTAGTGCACACTTGCGCTCCCTCTTGGGGATATGGGTGACATAGATCATGTTCACCGTTCTCACCTTGGGGGAAATTGTTTTTGTCCCCCAGTTATTGGTGGGCGAGGCTCGTCCTCGTCCTCGCTTTGAAGTCCTTTCCCCTTATGTTTGGAATTTAACTTGTCAGCCTTCTTGAAGACCCAGGAATTTCTATTGGTGTAGTTTGCAGGCTTGTCAGGGGTGTCATGAATCTGGCAAGGTCTCTCTAGTATCTTGTCCAAGTTAGATGGACCATCCCGATTGACCTTGAAGGACTTCTTCCTCTGGCCGGATTTGGAGCCACTGAATCCGGCGTTTACTGTCATGTCATCTGTTTCTCCGTTGTTGCTCCAACGCTTATTTTTGTTGCGTCATGGCCTACCATTGCCATCCCTGGCTTCAGAAGTGCCACGGTCGTTGGTACTATTGCTTCTATGAGCCAACCAGGTATCTTCGCCCGCGCAAAAGTGGATTATAAGTATGGTAAGATCTGCCATAGTCTTCGGCTTCTCCTGGCCGAGGTGTCGGGTGAGCCATTCGTCGCAGACGCTGTGTTTAAATGCCGCTAAGGTTTTGGCGTCTGGATAGTGGATGATTTGCTTTAAGAAAACGATTCCAAAGCGTGCTGGCTGACTCCCCGGGTTGCTGGATTATATGCCTCAAGTCATCAACATCCGGTGGCCGGACATAAGTCCCCTAAAAGTTATCCCAAAAGGCATCCTCTAAATCTTCCCAGCTTCCAATAGAGTTCTCTGGGAGGCTGTTTAACCAGTGTCGTGCTGGCCCGTTCAGCTTTAGAGGGAGGTATTTAATGGCATGGAGGTCATCTCCATGAGCCATGTGGATGTGGAGAATAAAGTCTTCAATCCATACAGCAGGATCCGTCATTCCATCGTACTATTCTATGTTTACGGGTTTAAACCCTTCCGGAAATTGCTGGTCCATCACCTCATCGGTAAAGCACATAGGGTGTGCAGCACCTCTACACCGTGCGACATCGCGACGGAGTTTGGACGACATCTGAGTTCGGTGTTGACTCCAAACTTGATTATGTTCGGCGTTCTTGTCTTGATAACCGCCATCTCGTGTGGGAGCACGTCCTCTTGATCCATATATCAATCTGGCCTGACTGCCTTTATTGTTCAGGACCTGACGTAAGTCGTACTTGTGGCCCTGAACCGCTGTCTCTTTTCCTTTATGGTGGGGACCGCACGCTGGTGTTCGACATTGCTAGCCGCTTTGTCAGGTCCACGAGGTGGTCGGTCCGGTTGATCGACCTGATCGTGCCTCGACGGAATTGGCGCAAGGGCCTCGTCGTCAAATTGTGGAAGTAGCTTGTGCTCGGGATAGCTCTTTGTTTGTCGCTCACGGCCGTATCTTTCTTCAGCGTCTAGCTCTTGATTCCATCTGTCATTGAGCGTATCCTGTTTGGCTTTAAGCCGCTGGTGATGCTTTTTCAGGCTCCTTGTTGTGGCAAAAAGCCGTCGCTGAAAGCGTTCTTGTTCGAGGGGTTCGTCTAGGACGATGAATTCTTCGTCTCCAAGGGTGACATCATCTTCGGAGACAGATAAATAGTTATTGTCTTCTGAATCATTGTGATCGGTGAGTGTTCGAGACTGAATTGGCCATCTTCCCTCTCCTCCTGCTCTAACGTTGTCTCCACGGGGACTTCGGCATCATCTGAAGTGTCATTGTCTCCGGTGCCGGTATTACTTTCCCTTCCTAATTGCGATCGTGAGCGGCGAAGCTGGCGCCGACGTTTAGGAGGTTCATCGACAGGCTTATCCTCCTCTGGATCTTTAGTGCCATTGTCGTCCTTCTCCTCGGCTGTGTCCACCATGTATACTGTTGGAAATATGCCCGAGAGGCAATAATAAAGTGGTTATTATTATATTTCCTTGTTCATGATGATTGTCTATTGTTCATGCTATAATTGTATTATCCAGAAATCGTAATACATGTGTGAATACATAGACCACATCATGTCCCTAGTGAGCCTCTAGTTGACTAGCTCGTTGATTAATAGATGGTTATGGTTTCCTGACCGTGGACATGGATGTCATTGATAACGGGATCACATCATTAGGAGAATGATGTGATGGACAAGACCCAATACTAAGCCTAGTACACACTACAAAAAAATACTCTTCCGTGATGATACGTGTTTGTCATAGTAGGTCACGTTTTCGGTCATGCATGTACATCCATGACAAATTTATGACAGAATCAAGATAGTCATACCCGTGCTGTCGTAGAAGTGTTCCATGACATTACCAAAATTATCATCACGGAAGTGTCCACTTGCATGACGATAAATCGCGCGTCACAGAAGTGCTTTCGTCAAGTGTGACCGTCATGTGGCAACCACCGTAACGGAATGCCCTTAAGCTATCGGGTCCGGTTTTGGATCCAGTAACCCGTTAACAGCCCCGACCAATGGGAATTTTCCATGTGTAAAATCATCATTGGCTGTAGGAAACACGTGTCGTCTCACCGTTGGGAAAGATGTCATCCACTCATTGGACCCAAAGCGCCTATGATACGTCGACACGTGGCATGGCCCAATAGAGGCCCATTCCTGTGGAAAGGCCGGCCCGTTTGACTTGGTCAAAAGGTGGCGGGCAGGCCCACGACAAGCCTGTTAACGGCATGTTCGCATATAGCCCATTTACAGCCCGCTAACCCAGGGCCCGCGGCCTATCCGAATTAGGCCCAGTAGCATCATCTGGGCCGTCCAATATAATTCTAGCCCGTTTTAACTTCTGGCCCATGTATGGCCCATGATGTCTTTCAGCCCATATGAGGCCCATGTTACTCTCGGCCCATTAATGGCCCGTTGTAAATCTGGCTCGTAATGAATAGTGTTTCACTTTATAGCCATTAACGGTCCATTATTCCGTTGGGCCGTTTCCAACCCATGTTATCTTTCGGCCTTCTCAGGGCCCATTTATTCTTTGGCTCATTTCCAGCATTCGTTTACTTTCGGCCCATTACTGTCATTTTTTGCTTGTGGGTCAAATACAGCCCGTGGTTACAGTCGGCCCGTTTGTGGCCCGTTAATACGTTGGGCTATTTTCATAGCGTCATCAAATACGGCCCCGTTTATTCTTGGGCTCATTTCTAGCATTCGTTTACTTTTGGCACGTTACTGTCATTTTCTGATTGTGGGCCAAATACAGCCCGTGGTTACAGTCGGCCCGTTTGTGGCCCGTTAATACGTTGGACCGTTTTCATAGCATCATCAAGTACGGCCTATTAACGACAGCCCGTTATGGTCAGCCAAGAACGGACAATTTCAACTCTAGCCCATTTACGTCCATAATGTGGTCTGTTATTGGCCCATGTTTGGCCAACCGATCATACTGCCCGTAGAAGGCCCATTGATGATACGACCCGTAGAAGGCCCATTGTGTCTATGCCCCGTAGAAGGCCCATTGTTTCTACGGCCCTTAGAAGGCCCATTGTTTCTACGGCCCGTAGGAGGCCCATGTTAACTACAGTAAATATGTAGCCCATTGTTAATGTGGCCTAGTTTTAAAAAATAGGTTATTCCGGCCACTAGCAAACTGCGGAAAAAGAACTGCACTAACTACAAGAAAACAAATAAACCAGACAACGGAAATAAATAAGCAAGCAACTTATGCTAGGCTATCACGGCTATTACACATATTACATCCACTGGGCATCAAGGTTCGCCACAAGTGCAAATATAGGGAACAAAGCAGCATATTACATGCATTGGCCGTCAAAATTGGCCACCCGTGCAGATAAACGTGGCATCAAAACATGAGCATAACTGAAACAACTTCAGAAAAGCTCAAGAAACGTGGTATCCACCATGATGGCAATAAGCTTAGCAAGCTTATTAGCTTTGTCCTGTTTGGCGCTAAAATCCTCCAACGCATGCTGTTGCACCAGAAAGTATTCATATGAATGCTCCAGGGACTTCCGTAGTCCTTCCGCTTCTTGTCACAGCACAACTGATCGATGTCTTTCAGCTTGTAGTTGAGACTCAAGAAACCGAAGTGATTCAGACAGTGAGTTTGAATAGCTTGTGCAAGCGGTAGTGGCCAGTAACTCCAACACTAAACCAAGACAGGACTTCGGGGTTGTCTCACTGTCTTCGAGATAGTCTTCCTTAGTTGTTTTATCAACTTTGTTGGAGACCAACAAGGATATGTTACTATCCTGAACCTTATATGTATTACTTCCTTTACGATTGGTTAATAAGGCACTCTTCCCCAATGTTCTGTCAGCATTCTAAAAGAAGAAACAAGAAGACACATAACAGTTTAGCATGTACTAGTATATGAAACTCATTTCGATGAACCAGTTCATTAGTAAGGTGGACAGGATTAAACTACCAAGTCTTCTATTGCCATGTACTAGTATATAATAAAAGCATCAAACAAACATATATCTATGTCCTATGGTCACTGCATTGTCTTGCCAAATCAAAATAGAGACACGGTTGAAATCTTATCAGTTCAAGACAAAGCAGCAGTGAAAGAATACAAAGCGTGGGAAACTACATGGCTCAACAAGATTTCAGATGGATACCACAGGTCTACATGTACAACAACACTATTTTCTTTGTTGTGATGCTAGTAATGTGCATGATATGAGAAGTCAACTGTATACACAATTGAAATTGAAATCAATAGAGCTATTGATAAGAGCAAGCCTTTTAAAGAAACATGTGTGAACATACCTGTTGTGCCATTGGAGTTTTGATTGGGTCCATCAATTTAAAAATAAGTTTGTATGAGTAAATACAATGATACAAGACCAAAGCAGTATGCACGATAGCAATCATAGATAAAAAAAAGGCGCGCCTAAGCGAGCGCTTAAGAACGCCTAGGCCGGCGCTCTAGGCGTTGGCGAAACACATTGCACATAACTACGTTTAATTTGTGCATAACTGCGCATAAGCATTCGCTTTGGTCAGTAAAACACAAGGCGGTGGCAAAACGCACAATTAACGCCTAGCGTTTTTTGGAACTATGATAGCAATTGTTGATAACGGATGGAAGCTTTTATATCAGTTGATTTTGCGTTAGCAATAAAAATTGATGGCTCAGATTTAAAAGTAGATTTGCCTAACATTTTGGACCAGAACAGAGACACGATGGACTTATATACGCAATTGTTTTGGGCCAACATGCATCATTCCACGTGTCAAAAAACAAACATGGGTCATTCCCGTCTCAAAAAAACATGCATCGTTCCCTTTCCTGAGAAAAAAATACATGCATTGTTCCATGTTCCGTCGTTCTTTCCTCAATCAGCCAATACTTCATTCCGCTTCAGCCCATCTTTTTTTTCAGGCAACAACCAAAGAATCTGATTTCAAAAAAAAAAAAAACAACCAAAGAATCTCATCTAACTCGAGTCCCCACACTTGATGGTATATAAAAACCCTGAACGTCGACGCGTCTTCCTCTCCTTCCTCAACCGAGTCATTGCCGCTCCTTCGTGCTCCCTGATAGCATTGCCTTGCTGGCCTCCTCCTTCCCGTAATCCATTGCCGTCCGCCCATTACATCGGCGGCTTCTCCTGTCCCTGCCTGCCGTTGCGGCGCGGCAGCCAAGGATCTGTACACTTGCCGGAATCGAACGGCAGATGCCACGGGGAAGTCAAGTCAGTTTTTCACCAGCCCTCCTCCTCTACACGCGTGCATGCCCCAAAGATCTGTCCACTCGGTGATTGCTTCCTCCTGCTAATTGACTATGAAAATACATGGGTCTGAAAGGCAATGTCGCGCGGGCTGTGACTGGTGGTATCACGACGACACTTCTAGCCGCGGCCACTACTTGATAGTGGCCCGATGAGCTACGTGCGGGAGATCGCTCGTGTGCTGCTAGCGCCGATGGCCTGCTACGCCTACCAAACTCGAATAATAGTGCCTGTGGATTCAAGTGAACCCAGATTACGGCCTTCGCCGGCCGCGTGTACGTGGCCATCGGGCCTGACTTCTTGGCGTGACTGGCTCTCTGCTTCTGCTACTCCCAGCAGTCCGGCTGCTCCACGGGCAGTGTGCTGATGTTATGTTAGTTCGTTAACTAGAACTAGCTAATTGCTGCATACATGCATGCATGCATGATGCATGCATTTGGTTATGTGAGTTCAGAGCCCGTCGATTTTCCAAAGCTCAACATATATATGCTTCTTTTGTACTATAGGAAGTAGCAGGTATGTAGTATTTTAGATATGGATCCGACCTGTTGAAACATGTTGAACCCAAAACTGGTATGAACATTGAACAGTGACTTGAATAGTTTCTCCGATTTTTTTCGTACATCATAGATTTTGCCTCTCAAGTTGGACAAAATTATACCACAATTGCCACCGGCAAGTGAAACAAAGGTTCAACGTACCACCCCAAGTGACACATCCCTCCTTCTAGAAGCGAAATTTAGAAAAAAAAACATGTTCGTCTCCCGCCCGGTGCCTGTCCTCATCTGCCTTCTCCCACGGCGCTGCAGCGATAGTGTCAGGGGCGGGAACCAACAAGCAAGGAGTTATATCATACACAAGCACTAGGCGGTGACCGTGCCATATAAGAAGAATAAGATAGGAGCGTCTGATATTTTTTCCCATTGTAAATGTTGGAAATAACCACGTTGTCTAAGTCCGGGTCGGACTAGAGTCAATCACGTGTAGATGTAGGAGTCCTAATCCTAGTTAGCTTTAGGCTGTTTGGTTTAGCTCCTATATATACTTGTACCCTGTAAGGTTTTTTAGTACCCAGACCAGATCAAAGCAATACTAAAGATAGGACCGACACGGCCCTATTGCCATCAAATCCATCAAGCGTCTCCTGCGCTGTTCGTCAATTGATTAGCAAGCCGGCGGCTTGTAGTTTCCCTGTGTACGTGAGCTAACCCGGCGTACTACTCGATCAAAGCCAGCTCCTGTGCCTTGTGTGTCTTGGCTGTTGCTATACGTACGTGTAGTCTACGTACGGTCGGAAAGAACTCGGCCGATTCGGCGACTACGTGTGTGCTCTTGACGGAAAGTAATCGTCTACGAGCGACGTACGTTGGGCCTGTGCCAACAATTGGTATCTAGAGCTTTGGTGTATTGACGTGATTTTCGGAAAGCAATCGAAAGATCATGTCGAACACAAGCAAGGAGATCGTGACGGCGGCAGCGGCAGCACCGATGCCGATGGTGGGGGTGTCGCAATTCCCCCGTCTGGATCGAGAGGACTACGCACTATGGGCGATGAACATGGAGGTCGCGATGGAGGGGGCTGAGCTCTGGGAAGTTGTCGACCCCGGCGGCAACGAGTACGCGAAGGGCGCGGCGAAGTACCGGACGGATCGTCGGGCATTAACGGCGATCTACTCCGCCATGCCGAAGGATGTGCTACAACACCTCGTCGGAAAGAAATCGGCGAAGGAGGCATGGGAGACCATCAAGATCCTGCACCAGGGTCATGACCGTGTCAAGGAAGCACACCTTCAGTCCCTGATGAGAAGCTACGAGTGCCTGAAGATGGATGAAAGTGAGACGGTCGATCAGTTTGCCTCCCGTCTCAAGACCCTCGTCAACGGCATACGCAGCTATGGTTCAACCCTAGAAGAAGTTGCGATCGTGCGACGATTTTTGCGCGCCGCGCCGGCACGCTACATCCAGATCGTCACGTCGATCGAGCAATGTCTCGACCTGAAAACCCTCACGGTTGAGGATCTCGTCGGAAGGTTCAAGGCCCACGACGAGAGAATTCGTCTCAGTTTCGGCGACGCGGAGGCGAGTGAGCACCTGATGCTGACAAAGGCGCAATGGATCGCCCTGTCGAAAGAAAATCAAGGCGGATCCACGAGAAGTGGCAAGAAGAAGGGGAAGGGGAAGCAGCGCTCGGCGAGAAAGAACTTCGCTGACTCGGACGACGAGGATGCGCCTGCACCACCGAGGAGGAAGTTTGACATCAGAAAAGTAAGGTGTCATAAGTGTGGTCTCCTCGGTCACTTCAAAGCTAACTGTGAGGAAGCACCGAAGCAACAGGCGCTCATGGCCGAGGAAGGAGACGATGGGGATATGATGCTGATGTGCGAGCTAGTGGACGAGGAGGATCCAGATGATCTTGGTCAGCTGGACACGGGTCTGGCAAGTGCATCTGCGACAGTAAACCCAGGCGAAGTCATGGCGCCAGAAGACCATGATGCAAGGCATGACGATATGATCAGGCCAGTAAATCCAGGCGAAGTCGTGGCGCCAGAAGACCATGACACGATGCGTGATGGTGTGGTCGCGCTAGAAGACGGCGAAGATGTGTCGCCAGAAGAACATGTCGCAGGGCGTGATGGAGTGGTCATGCCAGATGAACGTGGTGCATACATGATGTTGGTCAGTGCCTCGGCGCACGGAGCCGATGCTGCGCTGAACGAGCGAGCAGACGCAGCTATCGGTCGAGCATCGGACCAAGTGGACGAGCACGGTGGTGATGGTCAGTACAATCTGCATGCAGCTGCTCCATCATTGACCTCACCACCACGTGGACTTGTGGATGGGCCACAAGGTGGGCAACTTCTAGGAAACGGAGGTTCCACGGGTGGCTGTGGAGGCCGTGCCAACAGGCCGGAAGAAAGACCGGAAGCATGCGGCCCAGCTGGCAGTGTAGGAGCTGTAGGTTTTCGTGGCGGGCTGACACACCCAGAAAACGGACGAGGAGGTCCAACAACGCCAGAAAAAGGAAGTTTGGCAACTTCAGAAAAAGTGACGTCTTCGACAGCACCGAAGACAGCACCGAAGACAGAAGAACGGACACTGTCTTTGCAAGAAGCACTTCAAATTAATTCGGTGAAGATGAAGAGTAAAGGGCAACGACGTTTGCACATTAAGGAACCGGAACGAGTGGTGCTCAACATCGACGACAAGTCTACAATCTCTCTGTGGAAGAATACAGTGTGTCATGATAGACACAAGCACATCGATACGAGGTATCGGTACATAAGGGAGTGCGTGGAAGAAAGTAAGATTGACGTCAACTACATTTGCACCGATGATCAGCTTGCAGATATCCTAACCAGATCTTTGGGACGGCAGAAGTTCGTGAAGATGCAGCAAAGGATCGGCGTCCAAGCTGTGAAGTGAGGACATCGTGATTAGGGGGGTGATTGTTGGAAATAACCACGTTGTCTAAGTCCGGGTCGGACTAGAGTCAATCACGTGTAGATGTAGGAGTCCTAATCCTAGTTAGCTTTAGGCTGTTTGGTTTAGCTCCTATATATACTTGTACCCTGTAAGGTTTTTTAGTACCCAGACCAGATCAAAGCAATACTAAAGATAGGACCGACACGGCCCTATTGCCATCAAATCCATCAAGCGTCTCCTGCGCTGTTCGTCAATTGATTAGCAAGCCGGCGGCTTGTAGTTTCCCTGTGTACGTGAGCTAACCCGGCGTACTACTCGATCAAAGCCAGCTCCTGTGCCTTGTGTGTCTTGGCTGTTGCTATACGTACGTGTAGTCTACGTACGGCCGGAAAGAACTCGGCCGATTCGGCGACTACGTGTGTGCTCTTGACGGAAAGTAATCGTCTACGAGCGACGTACGTTGGGCCTGTGCCAACAGTAAAGCACGGGTGTGTTTGCTCCTATCAACTTCTTTGTATAGATTTTTAGGAGAATTTCGTTTTCGAGTTGAGAAAGAAGATTCGCAGGCAATAGATTTATATTCCGAAAAGTTGCAGTAGAGATCGAGCTCCACGGCACCCATAATCATGGCCGTTTGTCTTTCTTGGGATACACGAGGTGGGCCGAGACACTTCAGATTGTTAGCTGTGCATGCTATATTAATCATTTCTTTGTCTTTCATAGATTACAGTGAACCGCAGGGGACAGGACCCTGCAGCCTCGCCTACAGGCTACAGTGTGTAGTCAACGTCAGGTTTGGTTGCTTGTGCTCCTGTGCCACCCGTGACTCGGTGCATGCACCGGTCTTTTCTGATTACTCGGCAGCGACTATAATACAACATCCTTGTGTGAGAGAAGTGGTAAGAGAGAGAGAGAGCAGATATTTAGGATCTTTTTCTTGTGATGTAAAGAGAGAGAAAGTTGAGAGAGAGCAGTTTTAGGACAGAGAGAGAAACTGTATGTGAGAAATTTACTTGGTCAGATGCGGCGGATTGTGTTTGAGCAAAGAAGAAATCAAGGTGCGTAAATCCACTCATACAGTTTTTAAAGAAAAGATCATGATGTGCGAGAGCAGTTTTCGTTGCTCATTTTTTGGGAATTAAGTGAGAGAAAGTGGACAGAGAAACTGTATGAGAGAGAGACAAGTGATGAGGAAGTATTTAAAGAGAAAGAAAGAATCTTTTGCATGGCAGAGAGAGTTGTCGCTAAAATTTCACGTGAGAGTAGGAGAGAGAGAGAGACAGTGGTGGTCACCGGAGAGACAGTGTTAGGCTGTACACGCGTCGATGGTGGACAAAAGAATGCGGCAGGCCTAGTCTGATGGACATTCGTAGGCCTCGAGACAGAGGATTAAGCTTTGATCGCCTGACGCTAGCTGCTTACTTCTGCATCGATGCACACATCCACATGTACCAGATGCCAGAATGAATAGTTGTGATATGAGGTACCACGTAGGCCGAGCTAGGAAAAACCACACTCATTATATTCAGGTTTGCATTACTTCTTGCTATTTGTTTGGGAAAAATTGCATACACTATTCATTATTTGGATGATGTCTGCATTAGTATTTGTAGCAAGTTCTAGAAACCCATGTATGATACTTGGTGTATTATTTTTGTGTGTCCATCAGAAGATGAATGTTGGGAAGGCGATCCTCCATATGGTAAAAAAATGTATTGTCGGTGTTTTCTGTAATGTGCTTGCAGTTAGGCATGAGAGGTGTCAGTTTATGCATATAGTTACCACTACAGGAAAATCCTGTTTTCCCGTGTGTTAGCCTATAAGCCGTGAGCTATTTTTCGGATACTCGGCTTATGTTCCTTTAAGCCGAGTCTAGAAAAAAAAACACCCGGCAAATAGAAAGAACTCGGCTTATGGCCGTTTATAAGCGGAGTGTTGTAAAAAAGCTCTCGGCTTATAGGGAGCACACGGCATCTACTGAAAAAAGCACTCGGCTTACAGCTCACGGTCGGCAAAGACATCTGCCACGTGTCTACAACGGAGGTGGCTGACGGCGCCGTCACGGAGCAGCCTATAAGCCGTGTGCCCTTAGATAGCACTCGGCTTACATGGTATATAAGCCGTGTGCCCTAGTATAGCCCCCGGCTTACATGGTATATAAGCCGTGTGCCCAATGAAAGCAGTAGGCTTACATTTTTGCATATTTTTTGCAACCCATGACATTTACATGAAAATGGTTTAAAATGATTTTCAATGCATTTATCTTTACTATGTCATTATTACATCTTTCTCACCCATTTTCTCCCAACTAGTTTTCATGGGTCTTATTTTTGAAACCCTGAATTTAACGCCACTTCAATAATTTGATGGCCTTGTACTCTTCCAACCCCCTAGCGTACCCATATTAGGATCACATGCAAAAGTCACTACTGAAAAATCACTCTATGCAGAGTGCTTGGCTCTTCGCCGACAACCAAAACACGGGCACTCGGCAAAGCGAAGTAAGACGGTGGCCGGGCCAGCCCCTCCCTCGTCTGCACAAGGCCTACGCATGCTGCAAAGACAAAAAATAGGATTTTCCATGCCACTTCTGGGCAAGATTTCATGTGCTGCCTTGCAGATCTGCAATTTCCAGTGTTGAAACCCTAGTGGTGCAATAAATGTCTCAAATATTGCAGACGGGTCCGAAAAAATGTAGGGGCCAGGCACATGTCATTCGATGGTCTCCTTTGAGAGCACGAGAAGTTTCGAGGCCAAAGGAGCAACATGACCTGCACTTCCTTCACAAACTCGACATGTTCCCTCTCGGTACCCAGAGACTACCTCGGAGATGGTGTAGTTTACAAGCGGCTTCGGGGAAGGCCTGTTTCAAACGCGCCCAAACTTTTACCATAACCTACAGGGGCCATGTGATGACGTTGTGCCACCTCCCGAGGGTTTGCGGCATCATATGCTTTTCCGAGGATTCAAAACGATTGGAGCAGGCATGCTGCCAAGGTAATTTTGCCCCCGGTGGATGGGACATCCCCTCCCTCAACTGCACAAGGCATATGCATGTCGAAAAGACGTCACATAGGATTTTCCATGCCGCTTCTGGGCATGATTTCATGTGACGCCTTGCAAATCTGCAATTTCCGACGCTGAAACCCTAGCAGTGCAATAATTGTCTCAAATATTGCAAGCGTGTCCGAAAAATGCGGGGGGCTGGCACGTGTTATTTGATGGCCTCCTTTGGGAGCACGAGAAGTTTCGAGGCCAAAGGAGTAATAGGACCCGTACTTCCTTCACAAACCCGACACATTCCCTCTCGGTACCCAGAGACTACCTCGGAGATTGTGTAGTTTACAAGCGGCTTCAGGGGAGGCCTATTCGAAACGCGCCCAAACTTTTACCACGACCTATAGGGGCCATGTGATGACGTTGTGCCACCGCCCGAGGGTTTCCGGCATCATGCAATTTCCCGTGGATTTAAACTATTGTATCATGCATGCCGCCGAGGTAATTTCGCCCCCGGTGGCTTGTCCGGCCCCTCCCTCGTCTGCACAAGGCCTACACATGTCGCAAAGACATCACATAGGATTTTTCATGCCGCTTCTGGGCATGATTTCATGTGCCGCCTTGCAGATCTGCAATTTTCGGCGTGAAACCTAAGCAGTGCAATTAATGTATCAAATATTGCAAGCGGGTCCAAAAAATGCGGGAGCCTGCCACATGTCATTCAATGGCCTCCTTTGAGAGCATGAGAACTTTTGAGGCCAACGGAGCAACAAGAACCGCACTTCCTTCACAAACCCGACACGTTCCCTCTCGGTAACCAGAGACTACCTCGGAGATGGTGTAGTTTACAAGCGGCCTCAAGTGAGGCCTATTCAAAACACACCCAAACTTTTACCACACCTTAAATGGGTTATGTGGTGACATTGTGCCACCTCCCGAGGGTTTCCGGCATCGTGCGATTTTTCGAGGATTTAAACAGTTGGATCAGGCATTGCCCCCTGAGGTAATTTCGCTCCCCCCGGTGGCTAGGCTGGCCCCTCCCTCGTCTGCACAGGGCCTACACATGTCGCAAAGACATCACATAGAATTTTCCATGCCGCTTCTAGGCATGATTTCATGTGCCGCCTTGCAGATCTGCAATTTCCGGTGTTGAAACCCTAGGAGTGTGATAAAACGTCTCAAATATTGCAAGCAGGTGCGAAAAATGCAGGGGCGTGGCACGTGTGATTCGATGTCCTCCTTTGAGAGCACGAGAAGTTTTGAGGCCAACGGAGTAACAGGACTCACACTTCCTTCACAAACCCAACACGTCCCCTCTCGGTACCAATACTACCTCGGTGGCTGGGCCGCTAAGGTAATTTCGCCCGCCGGTGGCTAGGCCGGCCCCTCCCTCGTCTGCAGATCTGCAATTTTCGGCACCTTGGTCACGGCATCATGGTCAACCCCCTTAATTTGGATGCCTGTCAAAGTAGTACTAGACCTAGCGGGTCCCATCTATCAAGGTTTTGGACGAAAAACATACATGGGGAGTCGAAAAACCACCGCCACTTGCTTATGGCCCAATGTTGATATGACATGTCACAATGACCTAATATATGTATGAAATATTGAAATAAAGGGGGATTTCATTTCTAAAAGCAATGAAATAAAATACAATAAATAACATTGTCCATGTGGTAAGCTACCTGAAAACAAAAAAAAATGAAATAGAGTAAAAATTGAGAAACCAAAAGGGAAATACTTTCTGTAATGAAATAAAAAAGAAAATAAAAAAATGTAAACTGTGTGTGGCACCAAGATACTCGGCTTACCCTCCGTCAGTGCGCAGAAAGCGCGGGACTTCGCGAAATAATAGGCGCGCTCAACATTTGCCCCCAAATCCTCTGCCGTCTCTAGTCTCCCCCCGCGCCGCCCCCTCCTTTGGATTCATTCCCCTCCCCAGATTCTCCTTGATACGGACGGATATCCTTGATACGGACGGATATCCTCTTCAGGCTCTCCTTGATACGGACGGATATCCTCTAGTCTGTCTATCTGGAAAAAATCACACAAATATATGCCTCTTGAATCTCAGGTTAAACGCTGATTGACCTACAACAAATGGTGATGCATTGAATTAATTTTAATGAATGAAACGCCCTCTTTTGATTCCTTGAACATGAAGAATCAGTAAGAACTACGGTCATGGTTCTATTCTATCCTTCATGCATATATATATATATGCCCCATGGTTCGGCTCTATCCTTCAGGCATATGCCGTTTTTTTTTTGCATAACCAAAAAACCTGCAGATTGTGTGATTTTTCATCCTGAGCAACCAAAGCTTACATATATGCATGCTCATGGACATGGACATATATATATGTACATGCTGCTGGTTCCCTCTCCTTTTCTTTTCTCGCAATGGAAATGCTTTGCAGTGGATGAACTCGACAATTCCTATCTTGTTCAAGAGACTCAAAGTTCAAGTTGTGATTTTGTTTCCAGTTGAATCTGCCATGGATATGTTTTAACTGAATCTCTTGTCAGCTCTTCCCCGTGGTTTTGTTTGTATACACACATTTTCGTGAAACCCGTTGCTTCCGATGGTGATGAGTGGGCGGTGCAGATGATAGACAACACATCTTCATTCTTGCTGCTGCTGTTTGTATTTGCTCTTCGCCTCTTTTGCTGATGCTTGTTGTTTCCTTCCCATACGCAGGTCCGTAGGAGCACAAAAGGGCACCGTCCGAGTCAGGCCTACCTCAACTGCAACCAAGGTGACTCTCACTTGCCCTCATCCCTCTCCTTTCCTTTCCTTTTCTTTTCTCTGAGAGCAACGATGCATTAGAGGGGATGAACTCCACCATTCCTCTCTTGTTTGAGAGATTGTTGGACAGAGATAGAGAGTCAGAGTTCAAGTAGTGATTTCGTTTCCAAGTGAATCTGCAGTGAACGTGTTTAAACTGTATCGGCTATGACCTCTTCCCTGTTGTTTTGTTTGTATGCACACACCTTGGACTAGCTTAGTACCCGAGGCTGGAGATGAACTCCCTTTGTTTGTCTCCTGCCTTCACCAACCCTGGCTAAGAAGAAATTCATTAGATTGACAAAAAAATATTTTGGGGGCAACAAGGGATTTACAAATTAACCATCAACTCTGCTGCACTTACATTCTTATATGTTAATTAATCATCATCTCCACTCAGTGTTAGTAGCTTCCGATTCAGTCAGTCAGTGTTGGCTAGTTAGTAGCTTCTGATTCAGTGCGTAGAACGTTCTGCGTAAATAAATATGTGTTACTAGTTTCACCTTACCAAGGGAAGGATGACGCCAACCACCTGAGTTCCTCACCATTCATGTTATTTTTGATTAGTTATGCAAGCGAACTAAATAAAGATTAAATTTGCAAGTGGACCGACAGACAACCACTGATGCCGGCTGGGATCTTTTTTGTCTCAACTACTATTTCTCTATCATTTCTGATAGCAATTAATATATGAGATGGCGATTATTTGATGAAACCAGCAAGTTTAATGATTTACTAAACTGTGCTCGCTGTTATCCATGTTGGACTGCAACTGTGATGAGAATTTGTTGATAATTTTTTTGCCTTGAGAGTTCAGAGTGGCAGAGAGCACACAATATTCCTTTATTTTGTCTCCATTCTATTCTCATGTGGCTCGATGCTTAAAATAAAGGAACATAGCATTGTGGACTCTTGGTGATCTGCAGTGAGTAGATATAACGAGCAGTTATTGGATTGTTATAATTGAAAAGCATATATATGACTAATAGTAAATTTATTTTCCTTGAACACAAACCAAACCCAAATATCTCAAAGTTTTGGAATGACCCAATTATCAAACTTAACCAACCCATGGACTGAAGCATTCAATTCTGTACATATTCAGTTTTATCGACTACCACATTGTAGGTTTGCTCAATAGCTGTAGCTTCTCAGATCTGCCGCAGAGACGATGTAGCTAGATGGGTGTAATTGGGGGTGTGTGCATATGCATATGCGTTGCATATCAACCACCTAGCGCTAGTAGCAACAGTAGGCAGTAGCAGTAGCACCCCTGTTTCATACATAGATTTATCTATTGCCCTACTGCTCTTACTAGTCTTACCTTACCATCCCTGTTACATTAGATTATTATGCAAGTCAACTACACAAGGGTAAATTATGCAAGGGAACAGACGACAACGGATTATGAAAAAAAGGATTAACCTCCTAATCTTCTCAACTAGTATATTTGTCTTTCATTTTTAATTAGGCTGATTCTACTTCTCCTCTCTCTCACACCCCCATCTCATCTCCTCTTCTCCCTTCTCTGTAGGTAGGATGAGCAGCAGCCAGGAACGGGACGACGCCGACGCCATAGGAAGCTCCAGCAAGCTCTGCTCCTTCTCCACCGGTAGAGGAGAGCATCCTCCTTCTCCTGCCACCGCCAACGCCATGGAAGGTCTCTCTGTCTGCTCGGGTCTGGTTCAAAAAAATATTGCTTTTTTGCTTTGTCCCTTTCTGATTCAAACATGATCATGAGCATGAGCAGATTCACTAGTTCGATTGATTTACTGCAGAATTACCCAAGGCAGTGCCTTTTAATTAGGTGCATTTTTCTTTCACCTGTTATGCTAATCAAATCATTGGGCGTTCCCCATCCATACCATTAGATTGATTGATTTACTGCTTGCTTGGTTGTCAAGTGATATAATGTTTGATTGATTCCATCAGAGGAGGGAGTAATTTGCCTATCTTAGTTCAACTCTACGTACCACGCTGCTTCAATTTTGGTTACGATTCCTCATAAAATTTGCTCCTGCATATATGATGCGTGTGTGGTGACTGGTGACATCTGTGTAATTTTGGTTTCATCCACCACGGCACCATCTAGATCAACTTCCTGTGTAATTTAATTAATTTGCCTAGGGTGATTGGGCTGCGTCCTTACTGTATGTATGATGCTAGCTAGTTCCAACTTTTGGTGATATTTAATTCATATACTATCTTATTTGCAGCTGCAGTATGAGGAACGCTGCATGGACGAGGGCGACGATGACGCCCCGCACATGGTCGTGCTCGATGAAAGAATGTGCCTTGGTCTCTCGCCGTGGTCTGCGCTCGTGTGGTGCCACCTCCCTGGCCGTGCGACCAGCTCCTGGATCCCTTGATCCACAACATCTCCTTCCTTGTCTCTCTGATCCCCTCCTATTGAACTTTTTTTTATTTGGCTTAGCAAGCTCCTGGATCCATGGACCACTCTGGTTACGGTGAGGTTGTCTAGGCATCTCTCGTTTTTTAGGCTTCGTTGTTGTACAATCTAGGCTGTTGTGGTCTTTTGATAGAAGACCACTCTGCTGGCAGACTTTCTCAACAGCTCTGTTTTGTGTTGTCGAACCGAATACATATGCATGCTATTGATGCAATGGAATTTACAGTTTTGGTGTCCCTTGAGATGCTTCAGCTGTCCATAGTGTTCTTGTCGACCCACTGTTGATGGCTTAGTAACTTACATCCATGCTGTGCTTATGAGAGGTGAAGTGGAATACAATATGTAGTTCAAGTATGCCCCGATGCAGTGCGGGTGAGGCGATGCTGTTCGGCATGAGCTACAAAATAGCCATGGTGAGCTCCTCTCCTTCCTCTGCTAATTCAAGTTAATATGCACATGATGTTCAAGATTTTCATGTATGGTTTTAGACATTTAGAAGTGGGGTTCGGTGGGTTAAAAAACATTCAGTTATTTGTATGTGCTAATTTAAGTAACTGCTTTTTTAAGATGGCTCTGATGTTCTCTTTCTTTATGATCTGTTGTGTTTTGCACCTTTGATCTGTTGTATCTATAGTGGTTTATGTACCGTAATGGTTGATTGACTGCATCATAACATGATGTAGTTGTATCACAAAAGTTACTTAGCAAGTGGGATACCATACATGTTCCTGCACTGTTTGTCAAGTGTAGTTTTTATTTGAGAAGGCAACAGCAAGGTATGACACGAATGCTTTGCTACACATGTTAAAAAATTGTGTCGTCTTCCTGCGATTAAACTTAGGAGTTGAGGCTATTTTCTGGACACGTACAATTTCATTTCGAGCTTGGTAGACTATCGAGAGGTTTGAAAACGTGCGTTGTACTCAGATAGATCGTATAGCGCTGTACTTATTTTCTGGTATTTTATATAAACAGATTAATATTCTGTCCTTATTTTCAGTTATTTACAAGTTACTGTCGACATGAGGTCTATATGTCCATGATTGTTGTGCTTCTGTTAATATGATGCAGATATTTAAGTTCTTATGTAAGTTGCCTTTTTTCTACTCCCTCTGTTCACTTTTATAAGACCTTGAAGACATTTCAGACAATGTGCAAAACAACATATTTTGAGTTGTCTGAAACGACTTACAAAAGTGAACGGATGGAGTATTTTAACAAAGTGCTAAACTTGTGATTGTTATTTTCAGCCTCATGTTTTGTGAGCCCAGATGTCCCTCTTTAACATTTGGATGGGCAACCTTTTGAAAGTGTGCTCAAGGGGTATTCGGAGCATATACTTCCCAAGGTCGACATTGTGAATTTGTGATGCATGTGTAGTTAGTTTAGAAGTGTTTTGTATAGCAGCACTAGCTGATATGTAGTCTGGTCTGTAGTTGATTGTATATGCAAGTCGAAGTGTCCTGAGCATTTTATGCAAAAATATGATGTATGATAAGTTGTCAAGTTGTAATATATTGTTGTTGTGAACCTTCATTGTAATATACTTTGTTGGATCTATATGTTGCTGGACATTTAGCTTGCTGGATATATAAGCCAGGTTGGGCTGGATCGATATATTGTTGTACATGTAGCTTGCTGGACATGCATGTAGCTTGCTGGACATATGGCATATAAACCGAGTGTCCCAGGGAAATGGCACCCGGCTTATAGGCATATATGGCCACGGGAGCTATATAAGCCGTGTACTCCAGGTGCTAGGCACACGGTTTATAGGCATGCTTTATAACAGTGGCTGGACTATAAGCCGAGTACAGCAGGAGTGGGCACTCGGTTTATACATGTTTATAAACCGTGTGGCTCAACCAAGTACTAGGTTTATATTTAAACCGTGTGGCTCAGCGGGAACTCGGTTTATATTTAAACCGTGTGGCTTAAGCAGGCACTCGGTTTATAGATAAAATGTGTACGCTCGCGGGCACTCGGTTTATAGAGACGGTGACACGTGGCCGTTATCTTCGGGCTGCCGTCATGTTACTTTAGTAAGCCAAGATCCGCGTATAAACACACGGCTTATACATAAACCGAGAGTTTTTACGCTGACACTCGGCTTATACCTTATAAGCCGATGGAGTGTAAGCCGTGTCATATAAGCCGGGAGTTTTACTCGGCTTATATATAAACCGTGTTTATTTCAATATAAGCTGAGTGTATTGGGTACACGGCTTTAAAGTTTTTTCCTGTAGTGTACTTTGGTCCAGACATTGACAAAGGATGATGCTACTTCTTTTGAAGAGCCTAAATTCTTCCGCTTGGATAAGTTTGTCGATTCCGATGAGTATATGATAAATATCGGCAATCTTTAATGCTTTTCTTGTGCCCATGTGAGGTTATCTTGATATTAGATGACCGTTATGAATCTCTTGCATGGACACGGTTCATTGATAAGGTGCGCTTAACATCTTGAGATTGGCAATATTTGGATGCATTGTGATCAACTTAACACGTGGTCCGTTGATGAGTACGGAATGAAGGATAAGCGACAACATCGATGGAGGCTTATTAGGTTATAGACGTGTGATAATTTTATTCTTCCGTTGCAACGCACGCGCATGTTTGCTTGTAGTACATAAAAATAGAAAATGAGCTCATAGACCTTACCACATTCTTGGTTCGGGACCAGTACAGAACAAGGCGTTCCCAGTCATCATCCAGTAAATGTGTCTCAGGAGAACGTAAGGGAATTTGATGAGTTTCTTTGCCGGTGAAGTATGTTTTCTTCAGGTAATTTCGATACTGCCACCAAGCATTCTTGAAGATAGCAGAGGTATTAGCACAGGTTACCTCATCATGAGTTTCCAAAATTGTCCTTCTCTATAGAGAAAAATGGGAAAATTTGTTGTATTATAACCATCATGGAGGTAGGATGTATGGGACAAAGCAAAATAATTGCCATGAATAACATTACATACACATAAATCCTAGACAAACACCTGCAACTGGCATTTTACTTCATCTTCAGTATAATATTTCCATGATGGGAAGAAACACACATAGGATTTAACACCATCAAATGCGATAGATGCTAAAGTACGACTAGCTGGTTGTGCTTCCACCATAGGAATAGGTGTACTAACTGGTGGAGTTGGGGTTCGCCGTGGTAGTACTGGCCCTTTGGGAACTGGAGCTGCCTTAATATCTGCTCTTGTTTGGGAGCTGTGTGGTGGAGATGGTGCTGTGTCAACAGGAACTGGGTTACTATCTGCTGGGGTTGGGGTTAGATTGGGTGAAGCTGGTTCTCTGTCCATCGCAGTAGGGGTACATTCTGCGAGAGTTTGGGTTATGTGTGGTAGGGCTGGTCCTCGTGCATGTACAACCGGGGTGCTATCTCTACCGAGAGGTAGCACTGTTTTATTTGAAGACAGTGTTTTTAGTCCGCTAGATGCTGCCATCACCTGCTCCAATTCAAATGGCTGATAAACATGAAACATAGTTGAATGTACAGACATTGTATGAGAGACAGATGCAATAGATAATGTGGAAAAAAGAGGACATGAAATAGTTGACATGTATATTGTTTAACTAAAACGGATATCATGACATAATTTCACATATATGATGTCTATCTAAACTGGATACCATAGCATAACATAATTCAAAGATATGATGAATAACTAAAACGCCATGCCAAGTTAGAGCATACGACTCGGTGGGGGAATAGGACTGGTCATCTGTCTCTGAATCCATCTCTGAGGAGCTATCGGGACCCAACAAGAGATCTACTTCGACAGGTAGTACTGTCTGCTCTGAAATCCTTGTTTTCACTCCAGATTTCTCAATCTCCCAACCAAATGGTTGATTCACAGGAAGAGTAGTTTAATGTACAAACATTGTCGACAAATGGAAATGTAATGAAGAAAAGAATGGGCAAGATATCATTCAAATATATGGTGCCTGGTTAAACAGGATGGCATTGCACATTTCACATATATTATGGCTGGCTAAAAGACATGCGACTGCATAATTCCCATATATGATGTAGAAACTAAACAGGAGGCGACAAAACATGACTAAATTAAGCAAATGACATATATGATGTCAAACGTAGGCATTGGAAGGCAACCTATGCATGATATGACTAACATCATCATGCCAAGGTAGAGAAAACACCTTGGGGGTAAATAGGAGTGGTCAGCGGCGTCTGAATCCGCGTCAGAACAGATATCTTCCTCTGGATTACAATCTGGAGAGGGGTGGGGAGGGTTTGCCATTGAAACCATCATGGAGCGATGTCTGCATGACATTGTATTGCCGCGCAAAACTCTTCTCTTTTTCTCTACATGTGCAGCATGACTGTGTACAATATCTGACATGCATACGAAAAAAATATGACGATATTATGTAAGGAGAGCATGCAGAAATTTAGAGTGATGGTAACAACCAGTGGATGGATCAAAAAATAATGATAGCAGGCTGATGATTGCTTTAATTTAATAAAAAGACAGATGATGATTGCTTCACTATTTGTTTCCCACGCAAGATGAACAACATAGGCATACCCTAGGTGAACCAGATATTAGACAGAGATACTATTCATTGCTTCCTTGATATGTGCTCCACAACTAATTTAGAACTCAAGTTTGAACATTAATTTGGACCTCACTTGGAGTCCAAGAGGTGAACAAGACGATAAAGTAGCAGGTAATTTTAAGCAATGCATAACATAAGCAGAATCAAAAGAGTGCGACCTCTCTTGTGGACCCGTGTACTCCTGAGGTTCATCTGCTGAGTCGATGATGGTGATGCCGTTGCGGTGAGTGCCGTCGACAGGGAAGGAGATTTGAGGCGGCGAAAGACGGTCAGGAGTCATGATGTCTTGTTTGGTGGATGTTTCAGTCGATGGAGCACCTCAGGTGAGGTGGACGACGTCGCGGCAGGAGCAGGACAAACCACACAAAGTTCCCTTCGACACCTACCTGTAACTGAAGTAATTCTGTAAGGGCTCATTTGCCTTGCATGATTTTAAAAACGCAGGGATAGGAAAAACACTGGAATAGGATAGGAATGCACATGGTAAACAGAGCATTTGTAAACACATGATTTCTGTCAACTTGGGTGTTTGGTTTACAGGACTTGGAAGAGTAGAGGAATGCAAAGAAACATGGCCAAAATAAAGTGAAACCATATGACAGCGTGTACAGTTAGAATGTTATTCTGCCACT
Source organism: Secale cereale (assembly GCA_902687465.1). Taxonomy (NCBI): domain Eukaryota; kingdom Viridiplantae; phylum Streptophyta; class Magnoliopsida; order Poales; family Poaceae; genus Secale; species Secale cereale. The sequence continues at coordinate 25,799,704 of LR738714.1, read as the reverse complement.
AATGCACTTGGTCTTGTTTTCATGCATAGGATTTTGAAAAGTAGGTCCAGGTGGATGTTTTTCTTCATTCCTTTCAACAAAATGCATGAATAATAGAATAGTAGAGTGCCACTGGAATATTCCCTATTGCTAGGTCCAGGTGGATTTTGAATGTATAGTAACAACTGATGCGACAAGTGTACAATCTCTTTGCCGTAGCCGTGTCGATCTCAGCATCATTGGGTTGGTCGCTGAAGCAGTTGAGGCAGAGGTGGCTGTCGGAGGTGTGGAGGAAGATCTGAGGAAGCCGCGTTAGCGCGAGGCCGAGCCAGGGGGAGGGGGTTCAGGACCCCCCTCCCCTATCCCGGCGAGGCCGAGCCAGGAACGAGCCGTAGTAGGCAACGGCGCGGCGTGCCGCGGCATCGCATGCGGAGGCGAGTCCGTAACATGACTTGCCCCCATT
>LR738714.1:25745965-25798280 GCA_902687465.1 Secale cereale | reverse complement strand
CGAGCCATAGCAGGCGATGACACGGCGTGCCGTGGTGTCGCATGCGGAGGCGAGTCCATAACATGACTTACCCCCACACCGCACCGCACCGAGGGGCATAGTTGTACCGACACATCTTCCTTGTATGGACTTGCCCCCATTATCTTATGTTTTTAGGGGAAAACCCGCACCGCACCGAGGGGCATAGTTGTACTAACACATCTTCCTTGTATGGACTTGCCCCCATGGTTTTATCTTTTTTTAGGGGAAAAACCTGCACCGCACGGAGGGGCATAGTTGTATTGACACATCTTCCTTGTATGGACTTGCCCCCATTATCTATCTTAGGGGTGTGTGGGGTAAACAGAATAACCGCACTACGCCTGTCAAACGAGCTCACGGCCGCGTTAGCGCGAGGCTGAGCCGGGGAGAGGGGGGTCGGGAACCCCCTTCCCCATTACGGCGAGGCCGAGCCAGCAACGAGCCGTAGCAGGGGACAACGCGGCGTGCTGTGGAGGCGAGTCCATAACATGACTTGCCCCCGCACCGCATAGCACCGAGGGGCATAGTTGTACTAACACATCTTCCTTGTATGGACTTGTCCCCATTATCTTATCTTTTTTAGGGGAAAACACCGCACAGCACCGAGGGGCGTAGTTGTATTGACACATCTTCCTTGTATGGACTTGCCCCCATTATCTTATCTTTTTAGGGGTAAACCCCGCACCGCACCGAGGGGCATAGTTGTACTGACACATCTTCCTTGTATGGACTTGCTATCAGGACGGGTTTCCCAATAAAATATTTACTGAGAAACCGACCTTTTTATCGGACCAGTGTAGAAGAATCCTTCTTACTGGTAGACAAATCCTTGATACAAAATTCCAGAGTACTAAATATTATACAAGGTTGAGCTGAGGCTGCTCAACAATTTATTACAAGCACGCCGATATTATACATAAAGGCGGATATGACAGAAGGGTATGGTGGTATAACTACTGACTCGTAATAAAAGTGGTGGTGGATATGTCATAGTGTAGTGGGTGACACGACTCCAATATCTTACAGCTCATCGAGCGTCGGAGTGAGACTCGATGAATTTATTTGGGTAGCGGAAGCGTATATAATACAAGTGACCAACTCCAGCATCCCAAGAGACTGACTGGGACTCCTATAGGCGTCGGACTCGTTATCGAACTCTTCATCCATGAGATCGCCTTCGTCAACATCTGGCCAAATCAACAAGCCAGGTGAGTACTTTGAATGTACTTGCAAGACAGTTTGGACATAAGATATAACAAATGCTAACATGATGTATATGAGCAGACTAGTAATGCGCATTCAGATAATAAATTTGCATATGCTGAATAAAAAGGAAGTTAGGCGGTAGTCCTCCCGAAATCCCAAAGAAATAACTGAAGTCCGATCGGGTGTCTGAAGCGACGCCTCGAAAGGTAAAATTCATAAACATGCCACAGTCAGGCGTCTGGGCGACACCACATAAAGGGCTTTTATTGAAAAGTAAAAGACAGTACGTGCCACAGTCGGACGTCTGAGCGACATCACATAAAGGGCTTATATCAAAAGTAAATAGCAATAATGCCATAGTCGGACGTCTGAGCGACATCACATAAAGGGCTTATATCAAAAGAAAATAACAATAATGCCACAGTCGGACGTCTGAGTGACATCACATAAAGGGCTTATATCGAAAGTAAATAACAATAATACCTCAGTCGGACGTCTGAGCGACATCACAAGGAAATACTCAGTACAGAATAAACTGGTTAGTCCATCCACTGGAATAACATTCGGCCGGGTTTACCACTCCTAGCACTATGCTTAATCACCAGAGACTGTCACTGAGACTGACACATAGACTGACGTTAATGCTGACATTTGTTATGACGATCAAAAACCTTGACCTTGGACATGGCTACTCGAATGGTTTTAACTCTGTAGAGTTTGTACTCTTTAACCACAGCCAACGGATTTCAGTAGTCGCAAGGGACTAGTTCCGTTTAGGGTATTTTAGCAGAAAAACAACTAACAAGTACACACCCATTCCACATCCCGCTGCCAGGAATCACCCTGGGCAACGTTCACGAAAAACTTTGAGACGGGGAGGCTACAACCTCGAATAGCATGGGATCAAATTTATATCGCGCGCTCTAAGGGGTGCCCCCTCTTGGTCCCAACAAGAAACACCCATGCCCCCTGACCAGATGACGGGCTTTAATCCAGGGCCATGGAACCCTCATCCCGGCCCCACTATTTGGTGTGTACAAGGAAAGAGGTTTGCAACCGACCAGACTGTATTCTTTGCGGAAGACATGTGGCAGCACAACAAAAAATGGGACGAACGGGAACATTACTTGATCCATGTTAACACTGGAGTTAAACAGTTGACTGGCATGCTTCAACAATACCATCTTAGAACCTATCATGTCACCACATGATCAGGTTGGCTGACCATCAACTTTTGAAGCTCACACGTAGCTTGTCTTGCATTTAATATAACACCCACAAAATGCTTATATAAACATGCTATGAGAAAACTACTCAAGTAAACATGCAAAGCACTCATCATATCAAAGGTTCAAACATGCTTGCCTGGTTCGGAGTAGTCGGAGTCTAGCTCGGCGAAGTTTGCGGCTCCGTCACTTCCTTCGATATCTACGTATGAAATAAATCAGATACTAACGTAAATACCGTGCGTGCATACAACTTGTTCCAAATATTTTTCAAATAAATATGATAAAAAAACTAGAGAGAAAAATAAAGATGACAGAAAAAGAATCAACTCAAAATCATCTTCTGTTTAAAAGTTATTAAGGTTTTAGCGCAGGGACTTTTTTGTAATGAAACAGAAAATTTCCAGGGGTTTGCTTATAAAAACAGAAAACGTTTCAGTAAGAAATACGCCAACCCAAAGGCGTTTTCCAGGAAGCGTACTTGCCCGAAGGCGTTTTCCAGGAAAACGGTTTGAATAGAAAAGAGGGGTTGATGAGGGGGTCCCACCCGCCAGGTTTGAATATTCGAAGAGGAAAACAGAGTACGCCGGCGCCCGAGGACCGCGGTGGTCGCCGGCGCCGATCCACAGCGAGGTAGGGGAGGGGTGGTACCTACGGACTCTCGATGTTCTTCCGCGTCTGTGGTTGGTGGAGTTGGATGTCGGCGAGCACCACGTCGACGTTGGCCTTCACTCTGGCGGACGGTGGTTCGGGCGGTGGTGGATCTCGCCGGGGAGGGCTGTAGAGGCCAAATTGAAGCGGGGGTTAGGTGTTTGGGTACACTAGGAGGCTACTGGCACGAATTGGGAGGCGGAGGTGCTCTCACCAGAGAGAAACTTGCCGGAGCCCGAAGCGGATCGGGGCGGCCGGAGCTGGGGAAGAAGGCCTCCTCGAGGTCCTTCTAGTGGATGGGCGTGGTCTGGTGAAGTGGGGGAGAGGCGCAGGGTCGAAGGCGAGCTCGGGGTCTCTATTTATAGCCGGCCCGAGGCGGTTGCCGCAACGGGATAACTCCGGTGAGTGATTACGGCGAGGCCGTGGCCGAACTGGTGGTTTAGGCGACTGGGCATCAACGTGTTGGTCTACTGGTTCCATCCAGAGGCTAAACTTGGCGAGACTTGGCCGATACTCCACGTTCTCTACGGAACGGCTGCACGGGCACGTCGGCGGCAGAGAGCGTGCTCCGCGCCTCTCAGGCCACGGCGACGGTGCTGCAGCGTGCACAAGGGAGGGGACGGCCACATGGAGGCCTATGGTAGTTTGGGCGGTGCCGAACGGCGCCGTTCTGCAGGGCTGGCCGATGTTGGTTGCCACGGGTGGCTCTGCCACCGTGGAAGACGCTGGCGCAGGCGGGACACGTCGCCACCGACGCTCGCAACCGGCCAAGCAACCATGCGGTGCACGGGATAAGGAAGGGGAGCAGTGAGCAAGACGCCAACGCGGGAACTGGCGAGATTGACACGGCTGTCTGAAGAAAACGACACTGACGGCACAAACCATACACTAAACTCTGAATTTGTCTGAATTTGAACAGCAACAGTGCATGCCAACTGTTCGATGAAATGATTCAGGCACTTGGAAATTTTTTCTGGAGCTGGGAGTTGGTGGAGTGATCTCTTGATGCATCTAGAGGCTGCCTGAATTTTCAAAGATTTTTAGGAAGACAAGAAGAATGAATTTCACCAAAAATGGCAAATCTGGTCCAAATTTGCAGCAAGCAAATTCTGAAAATTTTGAACTGTGGATCAGCAGATCTTGATGGATCTAGGTTGAGGGTACTAAGGACTAGCCAGGGGAGCTTATTTGGAATCAAAACTCAAAGTTAATCTAGTAGTTCCTTTGTAAATTAGTAAGGTCCAAATTAAAAGACAGAAAATGTTTTGAGGGTAAAATAATTAGAAATAAAAATCTAAAGGAGGTTGAAGCCTGCTGGAATTTGATGTTAGACTTGACCCAAAGTGGGAATGAGGGTTTTGGAAGAAAGTTTTCAATGGGTGTCATAGAAAAAGAGAAATTTTTGAATGGGAAAGGATAAGTCCATACTTTTATAGGAATGCTTTTTAGTAAAAAGAAATTGTCAAAACCTTTCAAAAATTATTTGTGTTGAGCCAACACAAGGTGAGAACTCTCAAGACCAAAGATCAAGGTTGAGAGGGACACAAAATCTTTTTTCATAAAAGATTTGAGAAGGAGGGGTTTTAAGAAAAAATTAAATAACCTCCTTCCAAAAGAATAAAGAATTTGATAGAAACCAATCCAAAATTTTTGGAGTGTTACAACACCTACCCCCTTAGGAAAAATCTCGTCCCCGAGATTTCAGCTGATCCTCATATAGGTGTGGGTACTCTGTCCGAAGAAAATCCTCTCTTTCCCATGTTGCTTCATCCTCGGTGTGATTGCTCCACTGAAACTTGAGAAACTTAATTGTCTTCTGACGGGTCCTTCTTTCAGACTCCTCCAATATTTTTATTGGATGCTCCCTATAGGTGAGGTCTGGTTGCACATCAATGCTTTCAAGAGATACATGCTTCTCTGGGTTGCTTACACATTTCCTCAACTGTGAGACGTGAAACACGTCGTGGACGTCTGACAGCTCTTTGGGTAGGTCTAGCTGGTAGGCTACCGTGCCTCTCCGTGCAACTTCACAGAAGGGTCCAATAAATCGTGGTGCTAGCTTTCCTTTGACTCTGAATCGTTGCAGGCCCCTCATAGGAGATACACGTAGATACACATTTTCACCGGGTTCAAAGCTGACTTCACGATGTTTTTGATCGTAATAACTCTTTTGTCGGCTCTGGGCTGTCTTGAGTCGGTCCCTGATTAGCCTAACCTTCTCCTCAGCTTCCTTGAGCATGTCTGGGCCGAAGATACGACTGTCTCCTATTTATGACCAATTTAATGGGGTATGGCATCTTCGCCCGTACAAGGCTTCAAAAGGTGCCATTTGTAGACTGGCTTGGTAACTGTTGTTGTATGCGAACTCAGCATACGGCAAGCTTTCTTCCCAACTGGTTCCATAGGTGAGAACACATGACCTCAGCATGTCTTCTAGAATTTGGTTTACACATTAAGTTTGTCCTCCAGTCTGGGGGTGATATGTTGTACTGAATACTAGTTGAGTTCCCAAAGCCTGCTGTAAATGATCCCAAAATTTAGAGATGAATTGAGTGCCTCTGTCGGATATTATAGTCTTCGGAATTCCATGTAGGCAAACTATGCGGGAGAGGTAAAGTTTGGCAAGCTTCTGAGTGGTGTGGGTTGTCTTTACTAGGTTGAAATGTCCCACCTTAGTTAATCTATCTGTGATGACCCATATGGCGTCATTTCCGTGTTGTGGCCGAGGTAGTCCGACAATAAAATCCATTCCAATTTCGTCCCGTTTCCACTCAGGTATCTTGTTTGGCTGTAATAGTCCTGCTGGTTTTTGGTGTTCGGCTTTAATGCGTTGACATGAATCACAACATGCGATGAATGTGGCTATATCCCTCTTCATACCGTGCCACCAATTTTTTTCCTGAATGTCCTTGTACATTTTGGTCCCTCCAGGGTGAATTGAATATGGAGCGGTGTGGCCTTCTGCTAGAATTTGCTGTTTGAGGTCCTTTATATTAAGCCTGTCTCCGAACCATAATATTCCCTTATCATCTATGATGAATTCTGAGGCCTTGCCCAGACTCACTTTTCTTTTTATGCCTTCGATGCTGGGGTGTCCATGCTGAGCCTTCTTAATCTGTTCCATTAGGGTGGGCTGTATTTCCAAATTTGACACATATCCATCAGTGACCATCACCAAGTTGAGTTTGGCGAACTCCTGCTGAAATTCAGGTGTCAAGTTTTGTAAACCGTCGTTGTCCGAGTTGGGGTTTCGACTAAGAGCATCTGCCACAACATTCGCCTTTCCCGAATGGTAGTGAATGCCAACATCATAATCTTTCACTAATTCCAACCAGCGCCGTTGTCGTAAATTGAGTTCTGGTTGCATGAAAATATATTTCAGGCTCTTATGGTCTGTATATATTTCAGAATGATTTCCAAGCAAAAAGTGCCTCCACTCCTTGAGCGCATGAATGACTGCTTCCAATTCTAAGTCATGAGTAGGATAATTTTCTTCTTGCTTTCGTAGTTTTCTGGAGGCGTATGCGACTACCTTGCCTTCTTGCATTAGTACGCATCCGAGGCCCTTCCGGGACGCGTCACAATACACTTCGAAACTCTTATGTATGTCTGGTACAACCAATATGGGTGCTGTGGTTAATTTCTTTTTGTGTTCTTGGAAACTTTTCTCACAAGCTTCAGTCCATACAAACTTCTTATCTTTCTTGAGTAACTGTGTCATTGGTTTTGCTATGGTGGAGAATCCCTCAATAAACCTACGGTAATATCCAGCCATTCCCAGAAAACATCGTACATTCGTTACGTTGGCCGGTGGTTTCCAGCCAAGAACGGCCTTGACTTTTTCTGGGTCCACAGCAACTCCTTGTTGTGTCAACACGTGGCCTAGAAAACCAACCTGTCTTAACCAAAATTCACATTTGCTGAATTTAGCGTATAGTTGATGTTTCCTTAATTCTCCTAGTACCATTCAGAGATGTTCGGCATGTTCTTCTGGTGTCTTAGAGTATACCAGGATATCATCAATAAACACCACAACAAATTTGTCCATAAATTTTATAAACACTTTGTTCATGAGGTGGACAAAATATGCGGGGGCGTTTGTTAGTCCAAACGGCATCACTGTAAATTCTTATAATCCGTATCTGGAGGTGAATGATGTTTTAGGGATATCTTCTGTCCGTACTTTTAATTGATGGTATCCCGACCTTATATCAATTTTTGAGAAAACCTTGGCTTGTGCGAGCTGGTCAAATAAATCATTTATCCGTGGCATCAGATATTTTTTTTGATGGTGACCATGTTGAGTGCTCGACAGTCTATGCATAACCTCGGTGTCCCATCCTTTTTCTAGGCAAATAATACTGGTGAACCCCAAGGTGAGGAGCTGGCCCGTATAAATCCTTTGTCCAGCAATTCTTTTATTTGCTTCTTTAATTCTACCAATTCGGAGGGTGCCATTCTATATGGTTTCTTGTAAATGGGGGTGGTTCCAGGTTCTAGCTCAATGATGAACTCTATTTCCCGGTCTGGTGCCATGCCTGGCAGTTCTTCGGGAAATACGTCCGGGAACTCACACACTATTGGAACTTTGCTTAGCTCTGAAGTGTCCACCTTGTTCAATCTTGGTTGCCGTGGTACTGGTCTTTCTTGAGCTGCAACTTTTATCGTCTTCCCGTGATGGTGAGTAAGAATTACAGTCCGATTGAAGCAGCCGATAAATCCCTTGTGGGTGGTTAACCATTCCATTCCTAGGATAACATCTAGTCCCTTATTTTCCAATACAATGAGGTTTGCTTGAAATTTTAGTCCCTCAATCTCAATAATCACACCTTGGCAGTAACTCTGAGTGATTTGCTTAATCCCGAGGGACTTGATGGTCATGGATTTTCCCAAGGGAAGCATCAAAAAATCATGTCGCAAAGCAAAGTTCTTTGAAATGAACGAATGAGAAGCTCCAGAATCAAACAAAACCGTGGCAGGTATTGTGTTGACAGGGAACGTACCGAGTACAATATCCTGGGCATCCTGTGCTTCCTCCTTGGTCACATGGTTCAAGTGACCTTTCTTGTGGTTGTTATTGGGGTTGAAGTTGTTACGCTTGGGTGCTGAATTGTTTCCACTGTTGTTCGGTTTTGGGGCCGAGTTTCTTGGTTTTGGGCACTGTTTGGCATAGTGTCCCTCTTCTCCACAAGCGTAGCAAGTAACACCTGGGCGATATGTAAAATCCTTGTCCCTTGCATGAATTTTTTTGTTAGGGCGTGGGTCATTGGTCATGGATTTGTTCACTCCATTTTTCTGAAAATCAGTCTTGTTCCGGTTGTTGCGAGTATGTGTAGTCTTATCCCTTTTGCGCTTGCGAATATCCTCCAAGCCGCGACACTCATTTTCCAATGTAATAGCTTTGTCCACAAGTGTTTTGAAATCAGGAAAGGTGTGTACGACCAGCTGGCATTTTAGTGCTGGTGCCAGACCGTCCAGGAATTTTTCCATCTTCTTATTTTCAGTCATACGCTCTTCGTTGGCATAACGAGATACCTGAGTAAACTGACTATTGTACTCAGTCACTGTCAGGCTTCTCTGCTTGAGATCATCAAACTCCCTTTTCTTGATCTTCATAATGCTTCTGGGAATGTGCGCCCCACGAAAACCTTCTTTAAATTCTTCCCAGGTGATATTATTTTCATTGGGGTGCATGTGTAGGAAATTTTCCCACCATGATGCAGCTGCTCCAGTGAGGTAGTGCGGTGCATAAAGTACCTTCTCATGGTCCGAACATTGTGCAATAATTAATTTTCTTTCAATGTCTCGAAGCCAATCATCGGCCTCAAGAGGTCTATCAGTGTGAGAGAATGTTGGAGGACGTGTCTTTTGTAGTTCAAACAATTTGGAATGCTGCTAATATGGTTCACGGTGATTTCCCATATTGATAACATGGTTCATCATTTCTTGATGCTGCTGCTGGCTTTGCTCATAAAGGCGACATACTTGAGAAAATGCTGTTTCACTGCCTTGCTGACTTGACTGCCCTCTGCGTGAAATTGTTACTTGTCTGGGTACCATAATTTTCTTCTGGCGGACTTGGCAAGGAATGAGTCCAGGCAGTGGCGGAGGACGAAACTTTTTTGAGGTGGGGCGAACTCTTAAGCCAAAAAAAAATGTGCACAACCAACATAAATAATACGAACCAATAGTGCACACCAATATGTTCATATAATCCTAGACAGAATAGCCAGGTAAAATGAAAATGCAAACATATTTTAAATAGACGAACAACCTAAAACATACCCATGCAAGTTTTAATGGCGCGTAGAAGACCCAGGCAACGGCAGTGCCCTACCCTTCTTGTGAAAATCTTCCTTAATTTTACCAAGATCAAGACTTTTGAATATCCCTCGCTCAATGTAACACACCATCAAGTCATTAAGCCAGCCATCGGACATCTTGCTGCGCAACTCGGTCTTGATGATTTTCATTGCTGAAAAAGCCCTTTCAACTGTTGCTGTCGCTACTGTTAGTAGCAATGCCAACTCAATGAGGCGATAAACCGTGGGAAACATGATGTGCCTTTCAAGTTCAACCATCTTTTTAGCTAGGCTTGCAATATCATGACAATCTCTAAAATCTTCAATTCTTCTCATATGAATAATGAATAGCTCAAGGTGATCTTGTATATGCTCACGGTCATAACTAGAGAAATCCTCATGATAAATCTCTGTGAGTCGAGCAAGCTTACTGATATTGAACCTAGAAAAGGAGTCTCTTGGGTCAAGACAAGAGAAGTTCTGGAGGAGCTCTGAAGATACCTCATTAAAACGATGATCAAACTTCGTGGTGATGGAGTCTATAGCAACATAGAAGGTGTCCACGCGGAAAAAATGATCAGCAGTGACATTGTTTCTTCCACCTTTTGTTGATTTCCCCCATTTTGTGAAGGTGTCATCCATACTTGGTATTGGAATTTCATTTTTGGTGCAGAATGCTTTGACATCTTCCAAGAGTGGCTCCCAACCATCATTTCTCCAATTGATCAAACGTGTTCTCACATCCGTAACCAATGACATAGCCTGAAATGATACAATTGTGAGTTTAGATGCAACTATACTTACATGAACAAAACATATCAAGAAAACTAGATACATATCAAGCTCCATCTGTCTATCACATACCTGAACAACATTTTGATCCTTCTTTTGCAATAGAAGAGATAGATCATTCGTCATACGAAGGATTTTTAACATCATCTTTAGGATGAACACAAAGCTGAAAGTCTTCATTTGATGAACCAAACCTCCTGCCCTACATGGAACACGCACATCCTCCTCAACAATGCCCAAAACTTCTATCACTGCATCCCACATTGATTCAATGCGAGATAAAGTTGTGTAATGAGAGCCCCAACGTGTATCTCCAGGTCTGACCAATGAGGTTGCTTGATTTTTCCCTCTTCCCGTCGGCATCTCACCCCTCTCAATCTTATCCAAAAGAATCTGCTTTTGCTTATCAAGCAATTTATCCACTGACATTGACAATCATGGTCACATACTCAAAAAATCTCAACACCCTTGCAACATCTCGAAACAGCAACAACTACCAATTGTAGTTGGTGGGCAAAGCAGTGAATATAGAAAGCATAAGAATTCTCATCACGGATTAACTTTTGAAGGCCGTTGAATTCTCCTCTCATATTAGATGCACCATCATACCCTTGCCCTCGCAGTTTTGCAACAAGCAAACCATGTTTACCAAAAACCTCCAACAGAGCCTTCTTCAAAGATGCTGATGTTGTGTCTGGGACATGCTTGATACCCAAAAATCTTTCAATGGTCTCTCCTTTTTTGCTCAAGAACCTACATGGAAAACTTACAATGAGTTCACCCACTCTACTACTCTAGATTGAACAAAACTAAATAAATGCAAGAGTAATTAAAATACTTAAACATGTACCTGACAACCACAGCCATTTGCTCTTTCACTGAAATATCACGGCACTCATCAATAAGAACAGTGAAAAGACAACCATCCATCTCTTCTTTGATTGCTTTGGTGACCGCCATTGCACAATATTTAGCAAGTTCTTTTTGCATGGTTCCTGAAGTCATTTTGGCATTTTTAGGACATAGCTCATCAAATGCAAGTTTAACTTCCTGGCACCTTTCTTTGACCCAATCAAGCAACTCTAAAAAATTCCCACGGAATGGTTCACCTTGCAATGCTAGATAACTTACAATGCCCAAAGATGTATCCACATGAGTTTCATACTTGACTAGTGACTCTTTGTTGTAAGTTGTTACTTTAGTTTTCAAACTTGCCCTTTGATCTTTGAAATCTTCAAGTGCTGTCTTTGACATATTGTGGATGCTAGTTGCCCCACCGACATGCTTACGGAATGCTGTGACTGCATTTTTCCAATTGTCATACCCCAATTTGGAGAAAACCTCATAACCAAATTAATCATCCATTCGGTCATGTTTAAAAAGAAAACAATAGCGCCAGTAAGCTTTTTTCTTGGAAACACTATATTCCAACCATTCAAAATCCTTATACCATGCTGCTCGAAAGCATCTTTCATCTTTATTTGATGGAAAACTGGGACACATTGGTTGAGTTGGACCCATCTCTATGTAAGCAAATCTAACATCATCTCTAATATTGGGGCTAAATCTATCAAGTGGAATGCGAAGTGCTGGATCATCCTTTATGTAATCCATTGAAAAAATGGTTATACCTTCATCTCCTAAAACCTCAACATTCTCCTCAACTATGGCTTCCATGGAATCTGGAATCTCTTCTTCCACTTGTTGAGATGGCAAAGAATTTGCATTCTCTGTTTCCATGGTATTTGCTTGATTTTGATGAACAGATTGGCCCGGAGCATTGCCACTTTCCCGGGTACTTGGATTGGAGTTGGAGTTGCTGCGACTGCCACCAAGTACCTCAAAGTATCTCTTCAAATCTGCAATTCATCACATAAAATCTGTAATTAATCACTGCATTATATCCTCTTGGCCCTTCCTGTCCTAAAATTCAGAGAATACCTATGCCCTTCTTCTTTGCCATTCCTTTCCCCTTCCTGTCCATCTTCACTTTCTGGCAGCCGGAAACTGCCCTCACACAGTCACGCGTGCTCCGGCTGGCCGCCGGCGCCGGGAACGGCGCGCCCTCCTGCTGACCGTCGACCTCGCGCAAGCTCGTAGCCACCAGGAAGTGGCCCCCGCCCCCACACGCGCTAGGAGCTCCTGCTGGCCGCCGCGGCGCCGCCCCCGCGCTCGGTGCTGCTGGCCGTCGATCCCCTCGCGCTCGCGGCCTCGCTCCTGCTTGCTGCCGCCCAGGCGCGCCGCTAGGGTTGTCTTTTCTCTCGTGGACGACTAGATCGAGCCAGGGCGTGGAGGCTTGGACGGCTAGATGACCTGGATCGATCGATTGAGCGAGGCTGTACGCGCGCCTGTGGGCTGGTGAGGTTGGTTAGGGCCGGCCCAATAAGGTGTCCATGTTATATCACAGCCCAACAAAACGTTTGACGGTTATTATTAGCGATCAGATGAATCAATCGATGTATATACGTATACCTAGTAAAAAATTCCGAAAAATCAAGGTAGGGCGAGCGCCCCACCTCGCCCTACCGTGTCCTCCGCCTGTGAGTCCAGGGACGAGTCATTTTCCACTCTGGGGTATTTTTGCAGAACTCATGAGAAAAACTGAGTGGAAAAAATAAATAAATAGATTTGCAAATGCGGAAAATCTAAGAACTCCAATGATTTTTCAAGAAAATACTTGATTGCGCATGGAGAAGGACCGCTCAGTACATATCTTACACGCAAGTCGTAATTATACAATACATAACTCAGGACGTGCGTACACATTCCTGACATGTTATTTAGGCTAGTGCACTTCTCCGAGCTCCTACATGATGTGCACACAAACTACTTCTCACCAAACCTATATACATATAAACATATGATACAAGCGGACACATCGCGCGGCGGCTAGGCGCACTTAGTCGGAGATGGTGAAAACTTCCCTCGGCCTACCGAGGGTAAGACCCAGTGGTGATGGAGACTCAACCTCGTCCTCACTAATAGGTTTCCAGGCGCGAAATACTGGGTTGAGGAGTTGGTGCTTGCGTGGCAGGTGGTGCAGCTCTAATTGGAGTAGGAGCAATGACTTGGTCAAACTCCTCAGTGGTAGGCAGGTGGCGAGCGGTGGCTAAGATGGCAGGTGCATAGGATGCTGAGGACGAGACATAAGTCAGTGGTGGTGCTGTATGGAGGAGCTCCCTCCTATTGGCGGAACCGCTCTGAACTAAGTCCATACGAGCAGCCACCAAGTCATCCACAAGGTTATCAAAAGCTGCCTCAAGAGCCTTGAGGTACTCAACCAACATTTCGATAGCCTCATCTCGCTCTCCCCTTGCGCAAGCGAACAAATAGTGACATGTGTAAGGAATGTGGCATGGAAGGTAGCGGTAGCGACGAGACTTCATCGAAGGAAGAGCATCCCGCAGTCGAGCTATCGCCTCACGGGCAGCCATCTGCATGGCATGCCTCTCCGTAGGCATGGCCCTGCCCATAAATCGGAAGCGGCGTGACTCAGAACGCCCTCCCTTGAATTGCACCGCGGCCTGGTGCATCGACATGCTGTCACTGATCTTGTGCTGGTAGAGTGTGAACTCCGGACGAGTCGATGGCCCGATCGCAACCTTGGTGATGGAGACGAGGAGCGTGATAAACGCCTCAAGTATATTGGCGAACACCTGTGACTCACAGTCGTTGCCAGCCATCTACAAAAGTAGACAAAAATTCCGAATAGTCAAATCATAAATTTATGATGACCAACACAAAATTGCTACAAATGCAAAATGCTAAAATAGCACTGAATATGCTAATAACCGATTAGCGATCGCACCTAGTGGCTTCCTACAGTCAGCCTGGCTCTGATACCAAGGTTGTCAGGACCAGTTTCCCAACAAAATATTTACTGAGAAACCGACCTTTTTATCGGACAAGTGTAGAAGAATCCTTCTTACTGGTAGACAAATCCTTGATACAGAATTCCAGAGTACTAAATATTATACAAGGTTGAGCTGAGGCCGCTCAACAATTTATTACAAGCACGCCGATATTATACATAAAGGAGGATATGACACAAGGGTATGGTGGCATAACTACTGACTCGTAATAAAAGTGGTGGTGGATATGTCACAGTGTAGTGGGTGACACGACTCCAATATCTTATAGCTCATCGAGCGTCGGAGTGAGACTCGATGAATTTATTTGGGTAGCGGAAGCGTATATAATACAAGTGACCAACTCCAGGATCGCAAGAGACTGACTAGGACTCCTCTAGGCGTCGGACTCGCTATCGAACTCTTCATCCATGAGATCGCCTTCGTCAACATCTGGCCAAATCAACAAGCCAGGTGAGTACTTTGAATGTACTCGCAAGACAGTTTGGACATAAGATATAAAAAAATGCAAACATGATGTATATGAGCAGACTAGTAATGCGCATTCAGATAATAAATTTGCATATGCTGAATAAAAAGGAAGTCAGGCGGTAGTCCTCCCGAAATCCCAAAGAAATAACTGAAGACCGATCGGGTGTCTGAAGCGAGGCCTCAAAAGGTAAAATGAATAAACATGCCACAATCCGGCGTCTGGGCAACACCACATAAAGGGCTTTTATTGAAAAGTAAAAGACAGTACGTGCCATAGTCGGACATCTGAGCGACATCAAATAAAGGGCTTATATCAAAAGTAAATGGCAATAATGCCATAGTCGGACGTCTGAGCGACATCACATAAAGGGCTTATATCAAAAGTAAATAACAATAATGCCATAGTCGGACGTCTGAGCGACATCACATAAAGGGCTTATATCGAAAGTAAATAACAATAATACCTCAGTCGGACGTCTGAGCGACATCACATAAAGGGCTTATATAATCATTTGAAACCAAGTAGCTCGTCAAAGTAAATCATCTCAAGGAAATACTCAGTACAGAATAAACTGGTTAGTCCATCCAGTGGAATAACATTCGGCCGGGTTTACCACTCCTAGGACTATGCTTAATCACTAGAGACTGTCACTGAGACTGACACAGAGACTGATGTTAATGCTGACATTTGTTATGACGATCAAAAACCCTGACCTTGGACATGGCTACTCGAATGGTTTTAACTCTCCAGAGTTTGTACTCTTTAACCACAGCCAACGGATTTTAGTAGTCGCAAGGGACTAGTTCCGCTTACGGTATTTTAGCAGAAACACAACTAACCAGTACACACCCATTCCACATCCCGCTGCCAGGAATCACCCTGGGCAACGTTCATGAAAAACTTTGAGACGGGGAGGCTACAACCTCGAATAGCATGGGATCAAATTTATATCGCGCGGTCTAAGGGGTGCCCCCCTCTCGGTCCCAACCGGAAACACCAATGCCCCCTGACCAGATGACGGGCTTTAAGCCAGGGCCATGGAACCCTCATCCCGGCCCCTCTATTTGGTGTGTACAAGGAAAGAGGTTTGCAACCGACCAGACTGTATTCTTTGCAGAAGACATGTGGCAGCACAACAAAAAAGGGGACGAACGGGAACATGACTTGATCCACGTTAACACTGGAGTTAAACAGTTGACTGGCATGCTTCAACAATACCAGCTTACAACCTATCATGTCACCACATGATCAGGTTGGCTCACCATCAACTTTCGAAGCTCACACGTAGCTTGTCTTGCATGTAATATAACACCCACGAAATGCTTATATAAACATGCTAGGAGAAAACTACTCAAGCAAACATGCAAAGCACTCATCATATCAAAGGTTCAAACATGCTTGCCTGGTTCGGAGTAGTCGGAGTCTAGCTCAGCGAAGTTTGCGGCTCCGTCACTTCCTTCGGTATCTACGTAAATACCGTGCGTGCATAAAAATTTATCTATATATATTTCAAATAAATATGATAAAAAAACTAGATAGAAAAATAAAGATGACAGAAAAAGAATCAACTCAAAATCATCTTCTGTTTAAAAGTTATTAAGGTTTTAGCCCAGGGACTTTTCTATAATGAAACAGAAAGTTTCCAGGGGTTTGTTTATAAAAAAAGAAAACGTTTCAGTAAGAAATACGCCAACCGAAAGGGAAAGCGTACTTGCCCGAAGGCGTTTTCTAGGAAAATGGTTCGAATAGAAAAGAGAGGCTGACGAGGGGGTCCCACCCGTCAGGTTTGAATATTCGAAGAGGAAAACAGAGTACGCCGGCGCCCGAGGACCGTGCTGGTCACTGGCGCCGATCCACGGCGAGGTAGGGGGAGGGGTGGTACCTACGGACTCTCGGTGTTCTTCCGCATCTGTGGGTGGGGGAGTTGGACGTCGGCAAGCACCACGTCGACGTCGGCCTTCACTCCGGCGGACGGCGGTTCGGGCGGTGGTGGATCTCGCCGGGGAGGGCTGCAAAGGCCAAATTGAAGCACGGGTTAGGTGTTTGGGTGCACTAGGAGGCTACTGGCACGAATTGGGAGGCGGAGGTGCTCTCACTAGAGAGAAACTTGCCGGAGCCCGAAGCGGATCGGGGCGGCCGGAGTTGGGGAAGAAGGCCTCCTCGAGGTCCTTCTAGTGGCTGGGCGTGGTCTAGTGAGGTCGGGGAGAGGCGCAGGGTCGAAGGCGAGCTTGGGGTCGATATTTATAGCCGGCCAGAGGCGGTTGCCGCAACGGGATAACTCCGGCGAGTGATTACGGTGAGGCCGTGGCCGAACAGGTGGCTTATGAGACTGGGCATCAACGTGTCGGTCTACTGGTTCCATCCAGAGGCTAAACTTGGCGAGACTTGGCCGATACTCCACATTCTCTACGGAACGGCTGCACGGGCACGTCGGCGGTAGAGAGCGAGCTCTGCGCCTCTCAGGCCACGGCGACGGTGCTGCAGCGTGCACAAGGGAGGGGACAACCACGCGGATGCCTCTGGTGATTTGGGCGGTGCCGAACGGCGCCGTTCTGCAGGGCTGGCCCCTGTTGGCCGCCATGGGTGGCTCTGCCACCGTGGAAGACGCCGGCGCAGGCGGGACACGTCGCCACCGACGCTCGCAGCCGGCCAAGGAACCATGCGGCGCACGGGATAAGGAAGGGGAGCACTGAGCAAGGCGCTAACACCGGCACTAGCGAGATTGACGTGGTTGTCTGAAGAAAACTACACTAACGGTAGAAACCATACACTGAACTCTGAATTTGTCTGAATTTGAACAGCAACAGTACATGCCAACTGTTCGATGAAATGATTCAGGCACTTGGAAAATTTGTTTGGACCTGGGACTTGGTGGAGTGATCTCTTGATGCATCTAGAGGCTGCCTGAATTTTCACAGATATTTAGGAAGAGAAGAAGAATGAATTTCACCAAAGATGGAAAATCTGGTACAAACTTGCAGCAAGCAAATTTTGAACTGTGGACTAGCAGATCTTGATGGATATAGGTTGAGGGTACTAAGGACTAGTCAGGGGAGATTATTTGGAATCAAAACTCAAAGTCAATCTAGTACCTCCTTTGTAAATCACTAAGGTCCAAATTAAAAGACAAAAAATGTTTTGAGGGTAAAATAATTAGAAATAAAAATCTAAAGGAGGTTGAAGCCTGCTGGAATTTGATGTTAGACTTGACCCAAAGTGGGAATGAGGGTTTTGGAAGAAAGTTTTCAATGGGTGTCATAGAAAAAGAGAAATTTTTGAATGGAAAGGATAAGTCCATACTTTTATAGGAATGTTTTTTAGTAAAAAGAAATTGTCAAAACCTTTCAAAATTATTTGTGTTGAGCCAACACAAGGTGAAAACTCTCAAGACCAAAGATCAAGGTTGAGAGGGACACAAAATCTTTTGTCATAAAAGATTTGAGAAGGAGGCGTTTTAAGAAAAATTTTAATAACCTCCTTCCAAAAGAATAAAGAATTTGATAAAAACCAATCCAATTTTTTTTGGAGTGTTACACTTGCACCCATTATCTATCTTAGGGGTGTGTGGGTGTGTGGGGGGGGGGGGACAGAATAACCGCACTGCGCCTGTCAAACAAGCGTACCGCCTCGTTAGCGCGAGGCCGAGCCAGGGTGGGAGGGGGTCTGGACACCCCTTTCCCCATCCCGGCGAGGCCGATCCAGGAACGAGCTGTAGTAGGCGACGACACGGTGTGCCGCGGTGTCGCATCCGGAGATGAGTCCGTAACATGACTTGCCTATTGGGGAACGTAGCAGAAATCAAAAAAATTCTTCGCATCACCAAGATCAATCTATGGAGTCATCTAGCAACTAGGGAGAGGGGAGTGCATCTACATACCCTTGTAGATCGCGAGCGGAAGCGTTCAAGAGAACGTGGATGATGGAGTCGTACTCGTCATGATCCAAATCACCGATGATCCTAGCGCCGAACGGACGGCACCTCCGCGTTCAAAACACGTACGGAGCAGCAACGTCTCCTCCTTGATCCAGCAAGGGGGGAGGAGAGGTTGATGGAGATCCAGCAGCACGACGGCGTGGTGGTGGATGTAGCGGTATTTCAGCAGGGCTTCGCCAAGCAACACTAGAGGAGGAAGAGGTGTCGCGGTAGGTAGAGGGAGGCGCCAGGGAATGGGGTGTGGCTGCCCTCCCTCGCCCCCACTATATATAGGGGGCCTAGGAGGGTGCGCCGGCCCAAAAGATCCCATCTCTAGGGGGGCGGCGTCCTAGGGGGGGACTTGCCCACCAAGTCATGTGGGGCGCCCCCCCCCACCCCTAGGGTTTCCAACCCTAGCCGCAGGGGAGGCCCATGGGGGCATACCAGCCCACTATGGGCTGGTTCCCCACCACTTTAGCCCATGGGGCCCTCCGGGATAGGTGGCCCCACCCGGTGGACCCCCGGGACCCTTCCGGTGGTCCCGGTACAATGCCGGTGACCCCCGAAACATTCCCGGTGGCCGAAACTGGACTTCTATAAATAATTCTTTACCTCCGGACCATTCCGGAACTCCTCGTGACGTCCGGTATCTCATCCGGGACTCCAAAAAACTTTCGGGTTACCGCATACTTATATCTCTACAACCCTAGCGTCACCGAACCTTAAGTGTGTAGACCCTACGGGTTCGGGAGACACGTAGACATGACAGAGATGACTATCCGGCCAATAACCAACAGCAGGATCTGGATACCCATGTTGGCTCCCACATGCTCCTCGATGATCTCATCGGATGAACCACGATGTCGAGGATTCAATCAACCCCGTATACGATCCCCTCTGTCCTATCCGTATAGTACTTGCCCGAGATTCGATCGTCGGTATACCGATACCTTGTTCAATCTCATCATGGCAAGTCTCTTTACTCGTTCCGCAATACATCATCTCGTGACCAACCCCTTAGTCATATGGAGCTCATTATGATGATGTCTTGCCGAGTGGGCCCAGAGATACCTCTCCGTCATACGGAGTGACAAATCCCAGTCTCAGTTCGTGCCAACCCAACAGATACTTTCAGAGATACCCGTAGTGTACCTTTATAGCCACCCAGTTATGTTGTGACGTTTGACACACCCAAAGTATTCCTACGGTATCCGGGAGTTGCACAACCTCATGGTCTAAGGAAAGGATACTTGACATTGGAAAAGCTTTAGCATACGAACTACACGATCTTGTGCTAGGCTTAGGATTGAGTCTTGTCCATCACATCATTCTCCTAATGATGTGATCCCGTTATCAATGACATCCAATGTCCATGGTCAGGAAACCGTAACCATCTGTTGATAAACGATCTAGTAACCAGAGGTTTACCAGGGACACGTTGTGGTCTATGTATTCACACATGTATCACTGTTTCCGGATAATACAATTCAAGCATGAATAATAGACAATTATCATGAACAAGGAAATATAATAATAACCATTTTATTATTGCCTCTAGGGCATATTTCCAACAGTCTCCCAGTTGCACTAGAGTCAATAATCTAGTCACATTGTGATGAATCGAACACCCATAGAGTTCTGGTGTTGATCATGTTTTGCTCGTGGAAGAGGTTTAGTCAATGGATCTGCGACATTCAGATCCGTATGCACTTTACAAATATCTATGTCTCCATCTTGAATATAATTCCTGATGGAGTTGAAATGGCGCTTGATGTGCTTGGTCTTCTTGTGAAACCTGGCCTCCTTGGCAATGGCAATAGCTCAAGTGTTGTCACAGAAGAGAGTTATCGGGCCCGACGCGCTTGGAATAACTCCTAGGTCGGTGATGAACTCCTTCATCCAGACTCCTTCCAGCTATGCTTCGCAAGCAACTATGTACTCCACTTCACATGTAGAATGCGCCACAACGCTTTGCTTGAAACTGCACCAGCTGACTGCCCCACCATTCAAAATATACATGTATCCGGTTTGTGACTTGGAGTCATCCTGATCCGTGTAGAAGCTAGCATCGATGTAACCCTTTACGACGAGGTCTTTGTCACCTCCATAAACAAGAAACATATCCTTAGTCCTTTTCAGGTACTTTAAGATGTTCTTGACCACTGTCCAGTGTTCCTTACCGGGATCACTTTGGTACCTCCCCACCAAACCTATGGCAAGGTTCACATCAGGTCTCGTACACAGCATGGCATACATAATAGAACCTATGGCTGAGGCATAGGGGATGACACTCATCTTTTCTCTATCTTCTGCCGTGGTCGGGCATTGAGCCGTGCTCAATCTCATACCTTGCAATACAGGCAAGAACCCTTTCTTGGACTGATCCATATTGAACTTCTTCAATATCTTGTCAAGGTATGTGCTTTGAGAAAGACCAATGAGGCGTCTCGATCTATCTCTATAGATCTTGATGCCTAATATGTAAGCAGCTTCTCCAAGGTCCTTCATTAAAAAACTCTTATTCAAGTAGGCCTTTACGCTTTCGAAGAATTCTACATCATTTCCCATCAGCAATATGTCATCCACATATAATATGAGAAATGCTACAGAGCTCCCACTCACTTTCTTGTAAATACAGGCTTCTCCATAAGTCTGTATGAACCCAAACGCTTTGGTCACCTCATCAAAGCGAATGTTCAAACTCCGAGATGCTTGCACCAGACCATAGATTGAGCGCTGGAGCTTGCATACCTTGTTAGCATTCTCAGGATCGACAAAACCTTCCGGCTGGATCATATACAGTTCTTCCTTGAAGAAGCCATTAAGGAATGCCGTTTTGACGTCCATTTGCCATATCTCATAATCATAGATTGCGGCAATTGCTAACATGATTCGGACGGACTTTGGCATCGCTACGGGAGAGAAAGTCTCGTCGTAGTCAATTCCTTGAACTTGTCGATAACCTTTAGCGACAAGCCGAGCCTTATAGATGGTCACATTACCATCCGCATCAGTCTTCTTCTTAAAGATCCATTTATTTTCTATGGCATGCCGATCATCAGGCAAGTCCACCAAAGTCCATACTTTATTTTCGTACATGGATCCTATCTCGGATTTCATGGCTTCAAGCCATTTGTTGGAATCCGGGCCCGCCATCGCTTCTTCATAGTTCGAAGGTTCACCATTGTCTAACAACATGATTTCTATGACAGGGTTGTCGTACCACTCTGGTGCGGAACGTGTCCTTGAGGACCTACGAAGTTCAGTAGTAACTTGATCTGAAGCTTCATGATCATCATCATTAACTTCCTCCCTAGTCGGTGCAGGCTGTTGGGGAACGTAGCAGAATTCAAAACTTTTCCTACGCTTCACCAAGATCAATCTAAGAAGTCATCTAGCACCGAGCTTAAAGGAGTGCATCTAGATACCCTTTGTAGATCGCGAGCAGAAGCGTTCGAAGGAACGTGGATGATGGAGTCGTACTCGTCGTGATCCTCGTCATCGATGATCCCAGCGCCGAACGGACGGCACCTCCGCCTTCAACACACGTACGGTACAACGACGTCTCCACCTTCTTGATCAAGCAAGGGGGGAGGAGAGGTTGATGGAGATCCAGTAGCACAAAGGCGTGGTGGTAGATGCAACGGGAAAAGCTGCAAGGCTTCGCCGTGACCCTTCGGGAGGAGGGAGAAGTGTAACGGGGTGGGGGGGAGAGGCGTCAGGGGTTGAGGTGCGGCTGCCCTCTCTCCCCCCACTATATATAGGGGGCTAGGGGGTGCCGGCCCTAGGAGATTGGATCTCCAAGGGGGGCGGCGGCCAAGGGGGTGGCTTGCCCCCCAAGCCTAGGGGGCGCCCCCCACCCCTAGGGTTTCAACCCTAGGAGCACGGGGGAGGCCCATGGGGGGTACGCCAGCACACTAAGGGCTGGTCCCCCTCCCCCTACAGCCCACGGGTCCCTCTGAGATGGGTGGACCCACCCGGTGGACCCCCGGGACCCTTCCGGTGGTCCCGGTACACTACCGGTGACCCCCAGAACTCTCCCGATGGCCGAAACTGGACTTCCTATATATCATTCTTTACCTCGGGACCATTTCAGAACTCCTCATGACGTCCGGGATCTCATCCGGGACTTCGAACAAAATTGAGGTTACCGTATGCATATATCTCTACAACCCTAGCGTCACCGAACATTAAGTGTGTAGACCCTACGGGTTTGGGAGACATGTAGACATGACCGAGACGACTCTCCGGTCAATAACCAACAGCGGGATCTCGATACCCATGTTGGTTCCCACGTGTTCCTCGATGATCTCATTGGATGAACCACGATGTCAAGGATTCACTTAATCCCGTATGCAATTCCCTTTGTCTGTCGTATAGTACTTGCCCGAGATTCGATCGTTTGTATACCGATACCATGTTCAATCTCATCATGGCAAGTCTTTTTACTCGTTTCGTAATCCATCATCACGTGACGAACTCCTTAGTCACTTTGAGCTCATTATGATGATGTCTTACCGAGTGGGCCCAGAGATACCTCTCCGTCATACGGAGTGACAAATCCCAGTCTCGGTTCGTGCCAACCCAACAAACACTTTTGGAGATACTCATTGCGTACCTTTATAGCCACCCAGTTACGTTGTGACGTTTGGCACACCCAAAGTATTCCTACGGTATCCGGGAGTTTCACAACCTCATGGTCTAAGGAACAGATACTTGACACTGGAAAAATTCTAGCATTATGAACTACACGATCTTGTGCTAGGCTTAGGATTGGGTCTTTGTCCATCACATCATTCTCCTAATGATGTGATCCCGTTATCAATGACATCCAATGTCCATGGTCAGGAAACCTTGACCATCTGTTGATCAACGAGCTAGTAACTAGAGGCTTACCAGGGACACATTGTGGTCTATGTATTCACACATGTATCGCTGTTTCCGTACAATATAGTTCAAGCATGAATAACAGACAATTATCATGAACAAGGAAATATAATAATAACCATTTAATTATTGCCTCTAGGGCATATTTCCAACAGTCAGCTGGTGCACTAGAGTCAATAATATAGTTACATTGTGATGAATCTAACACCCATAGAGTTCTGGTGTTGATCATGTTTTGCTCGTGGAAGAGGTTTAGTCAACGGATCTGCGACATTCAGATCCGTATGCACTTTACAAATATCTATGTCTCCATCTTGAACATAATTCCGGATGGAGTTGAATCGGCGCTTGATGTGCTTGGTCTTCTTGTGAAACCTGGGCTCCTTGGCAATGGCAATAGCTCCAGTGTTGTCACAGAGCTTGACGCGCTTGGAATGACTCCTAGGTCGGTGATGAACTCCTTCATCCAGACTCCTTCCTGCGCTGCTTCGCAAGCAGCTATGTACTCCGCTTCACATGTAGAATGCGCAACGACGCTCTGCTTGCAACTGCACCAGCTGACTGCTCCACCATTCAAAATATACACGTATACGGTTTGTGACTTGGAGTCATCCAGATCTGTGGCGAAGCTAGCATCGACGTAACCCTTTACGATGAGCTCTTCGTCATCTCCATAAACGAGAAACATATCCTTAGTCCTTTTCAGGTACTTCAGGATGTTCTTGACCGCTGTCCAGTGTTCCATACCGGGATCACTTTGGTACCTCCCTACCAAACTTATGGCAAGGTTCACATCAGGTCTGCTACACAGCATGGCATACATAATAGAACCTATGGCTGAGACATATGGGATAACACTCATCTTTTCTCTATCTTCTGCCGTGGTCGGGGACTGAGCCGTGCTCAATCTCATACCTTGCAAAACAGGCAAGAACCCTTTCTTAGACTGATCCATATTGAACTTCTTCATTATCTTGTCAAGGTATGTGCTTTGTGAAAGACCAATGAGGCGTCTCGATCTATCTCTATAGATCTTGATGCCTAATATATAAGCAGCTTTACCAAGGTCCTTCATTGAAAAACTCTTATTCAAGTAGGCCTTTATGCTTTCCAAGAATTATATATCATTTCCCATCAGCAGTATATCATCCACATAGAATATGAGAAATGCTATAGAGCTCCCACTCACTTTCTTGTAAATACAGGCTTCTCCCCAAGTCTGTATAAATCCAAACGCTTTCATCACATCATTAAAGAGAATATTCCAACTCCGAGATGCTTGCACCAACCCGTAGATCGAGCGCTGGAGCTTGCATACCTGGTTAGCCTTTTCAGGATCGACAAAACCTTCCGGCTGCATCATATGCAGTTCTTCCTTGAGGAAGCCATTAAGGAATGTCGTTTTGACGTCCATTTGCCATATCTCATAATCATAGAATGCGACAATTGCTAACATGATTCGGACGGACTTCAGCATCGCTACGGGAGAGAAAGTCTCGTCGTAGTCAATCCCTTGAACTTGTCGATAACCTTTAGCAACAAGCCGAGCCTTATAGATGGCCACATTACCATCTGCGTCAGTCTTCTTCTTGAATATCCATTTATTTTCTATGGCATGTCGATCATCGGGCAAGTCCACCAAAGTCCATACTTTGTTTTCATACATGGATCCTATCTCGGTTTTCATGGCTTCAAGCCATTTGTTGGAATCCGGGCCCGCCATTGCTTCTTCATAGTTCGAAGGTTCACCGTTGTCTAACAACATGATTTCCATGACAGGGTTGCCGTACCACTCTGGTGCGGAACGTGTCCTTGTGGACCTTCGAAGTTCAGTAGTAACTTGATCTGTATCTTCATGATCATCATCATTAACTTCCTCCCTTGTCGGTGTAGGCACCTCAGGAACAATTTCCCGCGCTGCGCTAGTTTCCGGTTTGGGAGGGGTGACTGTCACCTCATCAAATTCTACTTTCCTCCCACTCATTTCTTTCGAGAGAAACTCTTTCTCCAGAAAGGATCCATTCTTGGCAATGAAAACCTTGCCTTCGGATATGAGGTAGAAGGTGTACCCAATAGTTTCCTTTGGGTATCCTATGAAGACGCATTTTCCGATTTGGGTTCGAGCTTTTCAGGTTGAAGTTTCTTGACATAAGCATCGCAACCCCAAATTTTCAGAAACGACAGCTTAGGTTTCATACGGTGTCGTCTCAACGGATTTTGATGGAGCCCTATTTAAAGTGAATGCGGCAGTCTCTAAAGCATAACCCCACAAAGATAGCGGTAAGTCGGGGAGAGACATCATAGATCGCACCATGTCCAACCGAGTGCGATTCCGATGTTCGGACACACCATTACGCTGAGGTGTTCCGGGCGGTGTCAATTGTGAAACAATTTCACAGTTCCTTATGTGCGTGCCAAATTCGTGACTTAAATATTCACCCCCACGATCCGATCGTAAGAACTTTATTTTTCTGTCACGTTGATTCTCAACCTCATTCTGAAATTCCTTGACCGTTTCAAAGGTTTTAGACTTGTGTTTCAATAAGTAGACATACCCATATTTCCTCAAGTCATCTGTGAGGGTGAGAACATAACGATAGCCTTCGTGAGCTTCAACACTCATTGGACCGCACACATCGATATGTATGATTTCCAATAAGTTGGTCACTTGCTCCATTGTTCCGGAGAACGGAGTCTTGGTCATCTTGCCCAAGAGGCATGGTTCGCACGTGTCAAATGATTCATAATCAAGAGACTCTAGAAGTCCATCTACATGGAGCTTCCTCATACGTTTGACGCCAATATGACCAAGGCGGCAATGCCACAAGTATGTGGGACTATCATTATCAATTTTATATCTTTTGGCATTCACACTATGAATATGTGTATCATCACGTTCGAGATTCATCAAAAATAAACCATTGACCAGTGGGGCATGACCATAAAACATATCTCTCATATAAATAGTGTTGGGAACGTAGTATTTTCAAAATTTTCCTACGATCACGCAAGATCTATCTACTAGATGCATAGCAACGAGAGGGGAGAGTGTGTCTACGTACCCTCGTAGACCGAAAGCGGAAGCGTTTATCAACGCGGTTGATGTAGTCATGCACCTTCACGATCCGTCCCGATCTAGTACCGAACGTACGGCACCTCCGCGTTCAGCACACGTTCAGCTCGATGACGTCCTCGCCTTCTTGATCCAGCAAGACGGGCGAAGTAGTAGATGAGTTCCGGCAGCACGACGGCGTGGTGACGGTTGTTGATGAAGAACAATCTCTGCAGGGCTTCGCCAAGCACTACAGAAACTAGACGGAGGATAAACTAGAGGGTCGGGGTAGCCGGCACACGGCTTGGTGTATCTTGATGTGTCTTGGGTGCTAGCCCTACCCCTCTATTTATATGTTGAGCCTTGGGGTCGAAACTTGGAGTAAAAGCCTTCACAAAGTCGGTTTCACCCGAAAGGCAAGAGTCCTTCTCGGACTCCAGGGCCAGACGCCAGGGTTCCCGGCGTCTGGACCCAGACGCCAGGGACCCTGGCGTCTGGCCCCTGGACTCCGCAAAACTTCCTTTTGCGCTTTCCAAAAACCTTGTGTGCTTTCCCTTTTGGCCCAAATAACGTGTTCTCGTACCCAAACACTTCGGGAAACATTCGGAACCTCTTCCGGTGAATTCCGGAACCCTTCCGGAGGTCAAACACTATTATCTCATATATTAATCTTTATCTCCGGACCATTCCGGAGTTCCTCGTCATGTCCGTGATCACATCCTGGACTCCGAATAACATTCGGTCACCAACATACATAACTCATTAAATACTATATCGTCAATGAACGTTTAAGCGTGCGGACCCTACGGGTTCGAGAACTATGTAGACATGACCGAGACATCTCTCCGGTCAATAACCAATAGCGGAACCTGGATGCCCATATTGGCTCCTACATATTCTACGAAGATCTTTATCGGTCGAACCGCATAACAACATACGTTGTTCCTTTTGTCATCGGTATGTTACTTGCCCGAGATTCGATCGTCGGTATCACTATACCTAGTTCAATCTCGTTACCGGCAAGTCTCTTTACTCGTTCCGTAACACATCATCTCGTGACTAACTCATTAGTCTTTTGCTTGCAAGGCTTATTATGATGTGTGTTACCGAGAGGGCCCAAAGATACCTCTCCGACACTCGGAGTGACAAATCCTAATCTTGATCTATGCCAACACCACGAATACTTTCGGAGACACCTGTAGAGCATCTTTATGATCACCCAGTTACGTTGTGACGTTTGATAGCACACAAGGTGTTCCTACGGTATTCGGGAGTTGCATAATCTCATAGTCATAGGAACATGTATAAGTCACGAAGAAAGCAATAGCAGTTAAACTAAACGATCATAGTGCTATGCTAACGGATGGGTCTTGTCCATCACATCATTCTCCTAATGATGTGATCCCGTTGATCAAATGACAACTCATGTCTATGGCTAGGAAACATAACCATCTTTGATCAATGAGCTAGTCTAGTAGAGGCATACTAGGGACATACTGTTTTGTCTATGTATCCACACATGTACTAAGTTTCCGGTTAATACAATTCTAGCATGAATAAAAGACATTTATCATGATATAAGGAAATACAAATAATATCTTTATTATTGCCTCTAGGGCATATTTCCTTCAGTCTCCCACTTGCACTAGAGTCAATAATCTAGCTCACATCGCCATGTGATTTAATACTGATAGTTCACATCGTTATGTGAATAACACCCATAGTTCACATCGCCATGTGACCAACACCCAAAGGGTTTACTAGAGTCAATAATCTAGTTCACATCGCTATGTGATTAGTACCCAAGAGTAATAAGGTGTGATCATGTTTTGCTTGTGAGAGAAGTTTAGTCAACGGGTCTGTCACATTCAGATCCGTATGTATTTCGCAAATTTCTATGTCTACAATGCTCTGCATAAAGCTACTCTAGCTAATTGCTCCCACTTGCAATATGCATCCAGATTGATACTTAGAGTCATCTGAATTTAGTGTCAAAGTTTGCATCGGCGTAACCCTTTACGACGAACTCTTTATCACCTCCATAATCGAGAAACATTTCCTTAGTCATCCAGTTACTAAGGATAATTTTGACCGCTGTACAGTGATCTACTCATGGATCACTATTGTACCCCCTTGACAAACTCATGGCAAGGTACACAACATGTTTGGTACACAGCATGGCATACTTTATAGAACCTATGGCTGAGGCATAGGGAATGACTTTCATTCTCTCTATATTTTCTGCCGTGGTCTGGCTTTGAGTCTTACTCAACTTCACACCTTACAAGTCAGGCAAGAATTTCTTCTTTGACTGATCCATTTTGAACTATTTCAAAATCTTATCAAGGTATGTACTTTATCGAAAGTCTTATCAAGCGTCTTGATCTATCTCTATAGATCTTGATGCCCAATATGTAAGCAGCTTCACCAAGGTCTTTCTTTGAAAAACTCCTTTCAAACACTCCTTTATGCTTTCCAGAAAATTCTACATCATTTCCGATCGACAATATGTCATTCACATATACTTATCAGAAAGGTTGTAGTGCTCCCACTCACTTCTTGTAAATACAGGCTTCACCATAAGTCTGTATAAATCTATATGCTTTGATGAACTTATCAAAGCGTATATTCCAACTCCGAGATGCTTGCACCAGTCCATAGATGGATCGCTGGAGCTTGCACATTTTGTTAGCACCTTTAGGATTGACAAAACCTTCGGGTTGCATCATATACAAGTCTTCTTTAATAAATCCATTAAAGAATGCAGTTTTGTTATCCATTTGCCAGATTTCATAAAATGCGGCAATTACTAACATGATTCGGACAGACTTAAGCATCGCTACGGGTAAGAAAGTCTCATCGTAGTCAACTCCTTGAACTTGTTGAAAACCTTTCGCAACAAGTCGAGCTTTGTAAACAGTAATATTACCGTCTGCGTCGGTCTTCCTCTTGAAGATCCATTTATTTTTGATGGCTTGCCGATCATCGGGCAAGTCAACCAAAGTCCATACTTTGTTCTTTATACATGGATCCCATCTCAGATTTCATGGCTTCAAGCCATTTTGCGGAATCTGGGCTCATCATCGCTTCCTCATAGTTCGTAGGTTCATCATGGTCTAGTAACATGATTTCCAGAAATGGGTTGCCGTACCACTCTAGTGCGGAACGTACTCTGGTTGATCTACGACGTTCAGCAGAAACATGATCTGAAGTTTCATGATCATTATCATTAACTTCCTCACTAATTGGTGTAGGAATTACTGGAACAATTTCCTGTGATGTACTACTTTCCAATCCGGGAGAAGGTACAATTACCTCATCAAGTTCTACTTTCCTCCCACTCACTTCTTTCGAGAGAAACTCTTTTTCTAGAAAGGATCCGTTCTTAGCAACGAATATTTTGCCTTCGGATCTGTGATAGAAGGTGTACCCAACAGTCTCTTTTGGGTATCCTATGAAGACACATTTTCCCGACTTGGGTTCGAGCTTATCAGGTTGAAATTTTTTCACATAAGCATCGCAGTCCCAAACTTTAAGAAACAACAACTTTGGTTTCTTGCCAAACCACAGTTCTTAAGGCGTTGTCTCAACGGATTCAGATGAGGCCCTTATTTAACGTGAATGTAGCTGTCTCTAATGCATGACCCAAAACGATAGTGGTAAATCGGTAAGAGACATCATAGATCGCACCATATCCAATAAAGTACGGTTATGACGTTCGGACACACCATTATGCTGTGGTGTTCCGGGTGGCGTGAGCTGTGAAACTATTCCACATTGTTTCAAATGAAGACCAAACTCGTAACTCAAATATTCTCCTCCACGATCAGATCGTAGGAACTTTATTTTCTTGTTACGATGATTCTCTACTTCACTCTGAAATTCTTTGAACTTTTCAAATGTTTCAGACTTGTGTTTCATTAAGTAGATATACCCATATCTGCTCAAATCATCAGTGAAGGTCAGAAAATAACGATACCCGCCGCGAGCATCAACACTCATTGGTCCACATACATCAGTATGTATGATTTCCAACAAATCTGTTGCTCGCTCCATAGTTCCGGAGAATGGAGTTTTAGTCATCTTGCCCATGAGGCATGGTTCGCAAGCACCAAGTGATTCATAATCAAGTGATTCCAAAAGTCCATCATTATGGAGTTTCTTCATGCGCTTTACACCAATATGACCTAAACGGCAGTGCCACAAATAAGTTGCACTATCATTATTAACCTTGCATCTTTTGGCTTCAATATTATGAATATGTGTATCACACGATCGAGATCCAACAAACCATTTTCATTGGGTGTATGACCATAAAAGGTTTTATTCATGTAAACAGAACAACAATTATTCTCTAACTTACATGAATAACCGTATTGCAATAAACATGATCAAATCATATTCATGCTCAACACAAACACCAAATAACACTTATTTAGGTTCAACACTAATCCCGAAAGTATAGGGAGTATGCGATGATGATCATATCAATCTTGGAACTGCTTCCAATACACATCGTCACTTCATCCTTTAACTAGTTTCTGTTCATTATGCAACTCCCATTTTTGAGTTACTACTTTTTAGCAACTGAACCAATATCAAATACCGAGGGGTTGCTATGAACACTAGTAAAATACACATTAATAATCTGTATATCAAATATACCTTTGTTCACTTTGCCATCCTTCTTATCCGCCAAATATCTAGGGCAGTTCCACTTCTAGTGACCATATCCTTTGCAGCAGAAGCACTTGTTTCAGGCTTGAGTTTAGCTTTGGGTTTCTTCACGGGAGTGACAACTTGCTTGTCATTCTTCTTGAAGTTCCCTTTCTATCCCTTTGCCTTTTACTTGAAACAAGTGGTCTGGTTAACCATCAACACTTGATGCTCTTTCTTGATTTCTACCTTCGCCGATTTCAGTATCGTGAAGAGCTCGGGAATTACTTTCGTCATCCCTTGCATATTATAGTTCATCACGAAGTTCTACTAACTTGGTGATAGTGTCTAGAGAACTTTGTCAATTACTATCTTATCTGGAAGATTAACTCCCACTTGATTAAAGTAATTGTAGTACCCAGACAATCTGAGCACATGCTCACTGGTTGAGCTATTCTCCTCCATCTTGTAGGCAAAGTACTGTCAGAGGTCTTATGCCTCTCGACACGGGCATGAGTATGAAATACTAATTTCAACTTTTGGAACATCTTATATGCTCCGTGGCGTTCAAAACATTTTTGAAATCCCGGTTATAAGCCGTAAAGCATGGTGCACTAAACTATCAAGTAGTCATCATACTGAGCTTTTGTCAAAACGTTCATAACGTCTATATCTGCTCCTGCAATAGGTCTGTCACCTAGCGGTGCATCAAGGACATATTTTTCTGTGCAGCAATGAGGATAATCCTCAGATCACGGAACAATTCCGCATCATTGCTACTAACATCTTTCAACTTGGTTTTCTCTAGGAACATATGAAAAATAAACGGGGAGCAACATCGCGAGCTATTGATCTACAACATAGATATGCTAATACTAGCAGGACTAAGTTCATGATAATTTTAAAGTTCAATTAATCATATTACTTAAGAACTCCCACTTTGATAGACATCCCTCTGGTCATCTAAATGATCACGTGATCCAAATCAACTAAACCATGTCCGATCATCACGTGAGATGGAGTAGTCTCAATGGTGAACATATTATGTTGATCATATCTACTATATGATTCACGCTCGACCTTTCGGTCTCCAGTGTTCCGAGGCCATATCTGTATATGCTAGGCTCGTCAAGTTTAACCCGAGTATTCTGCGTGTGCAAAACTGGCTTACACCCGTTGTATTTGAACGTAGAGCTTATCACACCCGATCATCACGTGGTGTCTCGGCACGACGAACTTTCGCAACGGTGCATACTCAGGGAGAACACTTATACCTTGAAATTTAGTAGGGGATCATCTTATAATGCTACCGTCGTTCTAAGCAAAATAAGAAGCATAATAAGATAAACATCACATGCAATCAAAATATGTGACATGATATGGCCATCATCATCTTGTGCTTTTGATCTCCATCTCCAAAGCACCGTCATGATCACCTTCGTCACCGGCGCGACACCTTGATCTCCATCGTAGCATCGTTGTCGTCTCGCCAACTATTGCTTCTACGACTATCGCTACCATTTAGTGATAAAGTAAAGCAATTACATGGCAATTGCATTTCATACAATAAAGCGACAACCATATGGCTCCTGCCAGTTGCCGATAACTTTACAAAACATGATCATCTCATACAAAACCATATAACTCATCATGTCTTGACCATATCACATCACAACATGCCCTGCAAAAACAAGTTAGACGTCCTCTACTTTGTTTGTTGCAAGTTTTACGTGGCTGCTACGGGCTTTAGCAAGAACCGTTCTTACCTACGCATACAAAACCACAACGATGTTTCGTCAAGTATGTGCTGTTTTAACCTTCACAAGGACCGGGCGTAGCCACACTTGATTCAGCTAAAGTGAGAGAGACAGACACCCGCCAGTCACCTTTAAGCAACGAGTGCTCGTAACGGTGAAACCAGTCTCGCGTAAGCGTACGCGTAATGTCGGTCCGGGCCGCTTCATCTCACAATACCGCCGAAGCAAAGTATGACATGCTGGTAAGCAGTATGACTAGTATCGTCCACAATCTCATTGTGTTCTACTCGTGCATATCATCTACGCATAGACCTGGCTCTGATACCACTGTTGGGAACGTAGTATTTTCAAAATTTTCCTACGATCACGCAAGATCTATCTACTAGATGCATAGCAACGAGAGGGGAGAGTGTGTCTACGTACCCTCGTAGACCGAAAGCGGAAGCGTTTATCAACGCGGTTGATGTAGTCGTGCACCTTCACGATCCGTCCCGATCTAGTACCGAACGTACGGCACCTCCGCGTTCAGCACACGTTCAGCTCGATGACGTCCTCGCCTTCTTGATCCAGCAAGACGGGCGAAGTAGTAGATGAGTTCCGGCAGCACGACGGCGTGGTGACGGTTGTTGATGAAGAACAATCTCTGCAGGGCTTCGCCAAGCACTACAGAAATTAGACGGAGGATAAACTAGAGGGTCGGGGTAGCCGGCACACGGCTTGGTGTATCTTGATGTGTCTTGGGTGCTAGCCCTACCCCTCTATTTATATGTTGAGCCTTGGGGTCGAAACTTGGAGTAAAAGCCTTCACAAAGTCGGTTTCACCCGAAAGGCAAGAGTCCTTCTCGGACTCCAGGGCCAGACGCCAGGGTTCCCGGCGTCTGGACCCAGACGCCAGGGACCCTGGCGTCTGGCCCCTGGACTCCGCAAAACTTCCTTTTGCGCTTTCCAAAAACCTTGTGTGCTTTCCCTTTTGGCCCAAATAACGTGTTCTCGTACCCAAACACTTCGGGAAACATCCGGAACCTCTTCCGGTGAATTCCGGAACCCTTCCGGAGGTCAAACACTATTATCTCATATATTAATCTTTATCTCCGGACCATTCCGGAGTTCCTCGTCATGTCCGTGATCACATCCTGGACTCCGAATAACATTCGGTCACCAACATACATAACTCATTAAATACTATATCGTCAATGAACGTTTAAGCGTGCGGACCCTACGGGTTCGAGAACTATGTAGACATGACCGAGACATCTCTCCGGTCAATAACCAATAGCGGAACCTGGATGCCCATATTGGCTCCTACATATTCTGCGAAGATCTTTATCGGTCGAACCGCATAACAACATACGTTGTTCCTTTTGTCATCGGTATGTTACTTGCCCGAGATTCGATCGTCGGTATCACTATACCTAGTTCAATCTCGTTACCGGCAAGTCTCTTTACTCGTTCCGTAACACATCATCTCGTGACTAACTCATTAGTCTTTTGCTTGCAAGGCTTATTATGATGTGTGTTACCGAGAGGGCCCAGAGATACCTCTCCGACACTCGGAGTGACAAATCCTAATCTTGATCTATGCCAACACCACGAATACTTTCGGAGACACCTATAGAGCATCTTTATGATCACCCAGTTACGTTGTGACGTTTGATAGCACACAAGGTGTTCCTACGGTATTCGGGAGTTGCATAATCTCATAGTCATAGGAACATGTATAAGTCATGAAGAAAGCAATAGCTGTTAAACTAAACGATCATAGTGCTATGCTAACGGATGGGTCTTGTCCATCACATCATTCTCCTAATGATGTGATCCCGTTGATCAAATGACAACTCATGTCTATGGCTAGGAAACATAACCATCTTTGATCAATGAGCTAGTCTAGTAAAGGCATACTAGGGACATACTGTTTTGTCTATGTATCCACACATGTACTAAGTTTCCGGTTAATACAATTCTAGCATGAATAAAAGACATTTATCATGATATAAGGAAATACAAATAATATCTTTATTATTGCCTCTAGGGCATATTTCCTTCAAATAGAACAACCATTATTCTCGGATTTAAATGAGTAGCCATCTCGCATCAAACGAGATCCAGATACAACGTTCATGCTCAAAGCTGGTACTAAATAACAATTATTAAGGTTTAAAACTAATCCCGAGGGTAGATGTAGAGGCAGCGTGCCGACGGCGATCACATCGACCTTGGAACCATTCCTGGCGCGCATCGTCACCTCGTCCTTCGCGAGTCTCCGCTTATTCCGCAACTCCTGCTTTGAGTTACAAATGTGAGAAACTGCACTGGTATCAAATACCCAGGAGCTACTACGAGCGCTGGTAAGGTACACATCAATAACATGTATATCATATATACCTTTGACGTTGTCGGCCTTCTTATCTGCTAAGTATTTGGGGCAGTTCCGCTTCCAGTGACCCGTTCCCTTCCAATGAAAGCACTCAGTTTCATGCTTGGGTCCATTCTTTGGCTTCTTCCCGGCAACTGGCTTACCGGGCACGACAACTCCTTTGCCGTCCTTCTTAAAGTTCTTCTTACCCTTGCCTTTCTTGAACTTAGTGGTTTTATTGACCATCAACACTTGATGTCCTTTCTTGATATCTACCTCCGCTGATTTCAGCATTGAATACACCTCGGGAATGGACTTCTCCATCCCTTGCATATTAAAGTTCATCACGAATCTCTTGAAGCTAGGTGGGAGCGACTGAAGGATTCTATCAATGACCGCTTCGTGTGGGAGATTAATTCCCAACTGAGACAAGCGATTGTGCAACCCAGACAATTTGAGTATGTGCTCGCTGACAGAACTATTCTCCTCCATCTTAAAACTTTAGAATGCGTCAGAGACATCATATCTCTCGACTCGGGCATGAGCTTGGAAAACCATTTTCAGCTCTTGGAACATCTCATATGCTCCGTGGTGCGGAAAACGCTTTTGGAGCCTCGATTCTAAGCTGTAAAGCATGCCGCACTGAACCAGGGAGTAATCATCACAACGTGACTGCCAGGCGTTCATAACGTCTTGGGCTGCCCGGAAAACGGGTGCATCACCTAGCGGTGATTCAAGGACATATGATCTCTTGGCAGCTATGAGGATAATCCTCATGTTACGGACCCAATCCGTATAGTTGCTACCATCGTCTTTCAGCTTGGTTTTCTCTATGAACGCGTTGAAGTTGAGGGCAACATGAGCGTGGGCCATTTGATCTACAAGACAGATTGTAAATAATTTCGACTAAGTTCATGACAAATAAGTTCATCTAATAAAATTTAATGAACTCCCACTCAGATTGACATCTCTCTAGTCATCTAAGTGATACATGGTCCGAATCGACTAGCCCGTGTCCGATCATCACGTGAGACGGACTAGTCATCAACGGTGAACATCTTCATGTTGATCGTATCTTCTATATGACTCATGTTCGACCTTTCGGTCTTTTGTGTTCCAAGGCCATGTTTGTACATGCTAGGCTCGTCAAGTGAACCCTAAGTGATTTGCATGTGTAAATCTGGCTTACACCCGTTGTATGCGAACGTTAGAGCCAATCACACCCGATCATCACGTGGTGCTTCGGGACAATGATCCTTAGCAACGGTGCACAGTTAGGGGAAACACAATTCTTGAAATTTTAGTGAGAGATCATCTTATTTACTACCGTTGTTCTAATCAAATAAGATGCATAAACATGATAAACATCACTTGCAATCAAATAAAGTGACATGATATGGCCAATATCATTTTGCTCCTTTGATCTTCATCTTCGGGGCACGATGATCATCTTTGTCACCGGCATGACACCATGATCTCCATCATCATGATCTCCATCATCGTGTCTTCATGAAGTCGTCTCGCCAAACATTACTTCTACTACTACGACTAACGTTTAGCAATAAAGTAAAGTAATTAGATGGCGTTATTCAGTGACATGCAGGTCATACAATAAATAAGACAACTCCTATGGCTCCTGCCGGTTGTCATTCTCATCGACATGCAAGTCGTGATTCCCTATTACAAGAACATGATCAATCTCATACATCACATATATCATTCATCACATCTTCTTGGCCATATCATATCACATAGCACATGCTGCAAGAACAAGTTAGACGTCCTCTTATTGTTGTTGCAAGTTTTTACGTGGTTGTTATAGGTTTCTAGCAAGAACGTTTCTTGCCTACGCCAAAACCATAACGTGATATGTCAATTTATATTTACCCTTCATAAGGACCCTTTTCATCGAATCCGATCCGACTAAAGTGGGAGAGATAGACACCCGCTAGCTGATACGTCCCAAACATATCTATAATTTCTTCTTGCTCCATGCATGTTTTGGGTGATATTGCTATGCTTTTGATACACTTTCATACACTTTTGATCATATTTGGACTAACCTATTAACACAGTGCACCCCAGTGCCAGCTTCTGTTTTCTGCTGTTTTTGTATTTCAGGTTTTCCCATTACTTAAATTGCCAGAAAAATTCCGGGAAAAATAAAAAAAAATCAGCGCTTCAGAAGCTTCCGTGCGCCAGAAGGGGGGCCAGAGGGGGGCCAGAGGGGCCCAGACGCCCTGATGGCGCGGCCCCACCCCTGGCCGCGCCGGGGGGGGGGGGCGCCTGGGCTGCTCCCACGTCCTCTGGTGCCCTACCTGGACTCCTATTTATTCTCCCGTCGCGAAAACCCTGATTCCAGAACCCTTTTCTCCAGAAACAATTCCGATCTCCACCGCCATCGCCACCAAGTTTCGGGGGACCAGAATTCCTGTGCCGGCATCCTGCCGGGACGGGGAAGTGCCCCCGGATTCATCTCCATCGACGTTGCTTCCTCCCTCCATGATGCGGGAGTAGTTCCTCCTCGGGGCTGAGGTTTCTACCAGTAGCTATGTGGTCAATTCTCTCTCCCATGATGTGATCTTCGTTGTGATCATAGGCTATGTTAATATAGGGTGATCCCATGATATTTCCCCTTCCTCTATGTATTGGATTGATGTACTCACTTGTCTTTATCTAGTATAATCTCCGAGACCAAGGTGACAGCGGTCTATTGGACATGGATTAGAAGAATATTTTCATGAGTGATTTCTTCTTTTATGTGTTGATTGAAGATTGAGAGTCTCTTGGCTCTTGTCTTTGACTATCCTTGAGATATGTTGTGGTGATTGTGGTACTCTCTTTGGATGGCCGCGGTGACATTGGGAAATCCATAGATTGAGAACTACGAACTTTGAGGTGTGCTTTTGTAGCCCTACATAATTCTCGTCCTCTCTTGACCACAAAGGAATGACCTCCGAGTCCGTCCCCCTTGCATGTTTTATGGGAAATATCATGTGATTCGATTATGTTAATGTTGTTGGGAGTTGCCACTAGTGAAAGTATGAAGCCTAGGCCTTGTTTCCACCATTGCAATACCATTTGTGCTCACGTTTACCACTTGTTTGCTTGCTGCACTTTTTATTTCAGATTTACAAATACATCTGTTGCCATCCATATCACTTAACATTTAACATCTCTTCGCCAAACTAGTGCACCTATACAACTGACAAGTGTATTAGGTGTGTTGGGGACACAAGAGACTTCTTGTATCTTGATTGCAGGGTTGCTTGAAAGGGGTACGTTCAACCTCCACTTCCCTGAGTTCGATAAACCTTGGGTTACTCACTTAAGGGTAATTTGCTGCTGTCTTACAAACCTCTGCTCTTGGAGGCCCAACACTTTCTACAGGAATAGAAGCGTGTAGTAGACATCAAGCTAATTCTGGCGTCGTTGCCGGGGAAGTGAGGTAAGTGAAGGTACCTTCTCTAGATCTTGCAATTAAATCTTTTTGTTTCTTGTTTTTATTT
Organism: Secale cereale; assembly: GCA_902687465.1. Taxonomy (NCBI): domain Eukaryota; kingdom Viridiplantae; phylum Streptophyta; class Magnoliopsida; order Poales; family Poaceae; genus Secale; species Secale cereale. The sequence goes on along the minus strand of LR738714.1, from coordinate 25,759,614 downwards.
TCACTAGTTTTGCTTAATGGAAAACAACAAAAATATCAGAGAGCTTTATAGGCTCTACCTTGAACTTGGACATTATGTGTTCGAAGAGAAAATTAAAAAACCTTTGGAACTTTATTATTTGCATAACAATCATGATGGTGGTGATGTTATTAGTATGTTTTTTTAATATCAATATTGCTAATGACATGGAAAGCTCTAAGCTTGGGGATGACACGTTTGATGAACATGATATTTTTAGTCCCCCAACTTTTGAGGAGAAAATTTACTTTGATGATACTATGCCTCCTATATATGATGATTACAATGATGAATACGATATTTTCAGTCCACCTACTATTGAGGATAAAATTTATTATGATTATGATATGCCTCCTAAATACGATGATTACCATGATGGTTATGATAGTCTTACTCTCACTATTCCTAATAAGAAAGATTTTGCTTATATGAATAGTAATGACACTTTTATGCTTTTGGATCATGGAAATAATGCCTTATGTGATAGTTATATTGTTGAGTTCATCCATGATGCCACTGAAATTTATAATGAGATAGGGAGACATGGTTCTAAATATCTTAATAATAAGAAGTTTCCTCTCTTTATGGTGAATATTTTGAAGTTATGCTTGTTTTGCCTTCCTATGCTAGTTGCTTTGTGCTTCAATGAATTATTCTGTTGCAATATTCCTATGCATAGGAAGCATGTTAGGCTTAAATGTGTTTGGTATTTGCTTCTTGATGCTCTCTTTTGTTCCTCAATTCTTATTCCTACGAGAGCATCATTAAAGTCTTAAGCCTATCTTTATGGCTATAAAGAAAGAGCTCTAGGGAGACAACCCTTGTTATCTTTGCTTTCAGTTTGTTCTTTCAGTTTTTAGTGCTCTTGATGTTTGTTACTACTGTAGCAACATCATTGTATCTTTATTTTTCAGCTTTGTGCCAAGTTCAGCCTCCGATTGTAAGAAAGTTCAAAAGTTGTGACGTGTTGTCCAGGAAACAGATTCTGTTCTTGGACAGAAAAATTCGTATAAAATCACCAGATCATATTTTTGATCTGAATTTTTTTGACAGCGTGCTTTATACAATTGGCTTTCGAGCGTCTGTTCTGAGTTTTTTGATTTGAGTTGCAGAAGTGCCCCGAAAAAATTATTTACTACCTGCTGGTCTGTTTTCACAGATTATGTCCTGTTTTGCCTTTTCTTCGTTTTGCAAACCTTGAGCTTGCTTTTTCTTTGCAAAAACCTTGTGGCATTCTTGAGAAACAGTAGACCTTCAAGAATATCTTTGTTTCCAGTAGAGAAAAATTATTTTATTGTGGGTACTAACCTCTCTAATCAGATTATGATGAGTTATGTATGAAGGGAGTTTTCAAGTGTGCGAGGGAAGATGATAAAAGAAGATTCAGGAGTGTCAAACGCTCAAGCTTGGGGATGACCCCATGCACCCCCAAGAAATATCCAAGGAGACTCAAGCGTCTAAGCTTGGGGATGCCCCCATGCATCCCCTTCTCCATCAACAATTATCAGTTCGTCTTTCGTTCCACTATATTTTAATCACTTCATGCGTTATGTGCTATGCTTGGAGCGTCTTGCTCTTAGTTTCCTTTTTAGTTTTTTTAGCTTTGCTTGCTGTTCATAACAAGTTGGATCCTAGCCTTCATTGTTTGGGAGAGAAACACGCTCCACTCCACTGTAGAACACAACATAGGCTTGCATGCGTATCTTCTTGTGTGTGTTCTTTATCTTTTCATAGCTGCTGTCATGCTTAGCTCTTAGTTTTCATGCTTATCTTTTTAAGAGCTTTTGTTTAGGTTGTTGCTTCTGGAACTCTCTTGAGTTATCATGCTTATCTTGTTAAGAGAGTTGGCTTCTGTGGCACTGGTTGATATGTCTATGATAAAAATGCTATGTGCATAATGGTGCTTAGTAGTTCACGTTTTCTTATGGTTAGTCTCAAATAGCTGGGGGTTCTTAATGTGTTATTGAAGTACCAGCATGATTTGTTTGCCTATGATGTGGTATGGTTTAGTGATATCTTCCTCCAAGAATTTATTTTGATTGACTTGGCATATGCTCACGCATATTTAAGACTGTAAAGAAAGTCTATCAAGCCTTGATGATCTTTAATTTCTAAGTAGTGATATAACTTCCATGCCCGATTCAATGTTGCTTTGTCGCTCTGCATGATTATGGCCGTCATTGCTCTCTTAGTTGGTCGCTCCCTAGTCTTTTGCTAGCCTTCACCCGTACTAAGCGGACTGACTGCTTGTGCATCCAAAATCCTTGAAACCAGTTATGCCATATGAGTCCACCATACCTTCATATATATGGTATTTACTTGCCATTCCTAACGAAGACTTTCTTGTACCATCTCAAAATTATTCAAAAGCATTTCTCTTTTGTGCCTCTGTTTTAGCTCATGAGGAAGTAGTAGGTAATTCATGATCTTCTTATGTTGTTGGACAAATTTTACCCCGGGATTGCATGTCTAATCTGCAAACCCCTAATACAAGGAGGGACTGGCATGAGTGCGCCCAGCTCACAAAAGATAATAGCAACAAACAAACCCTCCTTCACGCTTTGTTCATGAGAAATCAGAAAACTCTGGCAGTGATAAACAAAGGAGATTAAGGGGATGTGATCGTCCCCGCGTGGGAGCCGTTCCTCGAAACTTGTCCAGCATAAGTAATTGGGTTATCTACTAGCATTCGTTGACGAATTATGCACCACCCAAAAGCTTTTTATCTCTGTTTTTAAAACCACGAGCTCTGGTACTTGTTTATTCTTTGCTTCCAGCCACGGGTTTTTAACCTTGCCATCAAAATCCACGGTTCGAGAGTCTCCACCTTCTTTCTTCAAAGCACAAACTATTGAGAGCATGATTGTCATTCTGAGTGTAATGTCCATTGTCCCAAAGTACCATTGTCTTCTGCATGATTATGATAGCGCTTATTCTGAAATCAATGTATCTAGTCGTCACTTAAACTTCGGAGGTGCTCCTGCATTTATGTTTTGCTTCACTAAAGGGGGCAAGCGAGGTATCACTTTGTCATGTTTGCACACCATGCTCACTACAAATCTATTGAGTGTTTCAGTATCATATTGTAAACTTTCAATTCTTTGTGATATTCTCATGAGGCAACTTAATTACTAAAGATTAATTATCTCAATAAGCATTTGTCATGAGATTGTGAAAGACTCTTTGGTAGCATGTCACCACAGAAATTGTGCTTGTTATCATTTACCTACTCGAGGACGAGCAGGAATTAAGTTTGGGGATGTTGATACATCCCAAACGTATCTATAATTTCTGCGTGCTCCATGCATGTTTTGGGTGATATTGCTATGCTTTCGATACACTTTCATACACTTTTGATCATATTTGGACTAACCTATTAACTCAGTGGACCCCAGTGCCAGCTTCTGTTTTCTGCTGTTTTTGTATTTCAGGTTTTCCCATTGCTTAAATTGCCAGAAAAATTCCGGGGAAAATATATAAAAAATCAGCGCTCCAGAAGCTTCCGTGCACCAGAAGGGGGGCCAGAGGGGGGCCAGAGGGGCCCCAGGCGCCCTGATGGCGCGGCCCCACCCCTGGCCGCGCCGGGGGGCCGCTTGGGCTGCTCCCACCTCCTCTGGTGCCCTACCTGGACTCCTATTTATTCTCCCGTCGCGAAAACCCTGATTCCAGAACCCTTTTCTCCAGAAGCAATTCCGATCTCCACCGCCATCGCCACCAAGTTTCCGGGGACCAGAATTCCTATGCCGGCATCCTGCCGGGACGGGGAAGTGCCCCCGGATTCATCTCCATCGACGTTGCTTCCTCCCTCCATGATGTGGGAGTAGTTCCTCCTCGGGGCTGAGGTTTCTACCAGTAGCTATGTGGTCAATTCTCTCTCCCATGATGTGATCTTCGTTGTGATCATAGGCTATGTTAATCTAGGGTGATCCCATGATATTTCCCCTTCCTCTATGTATTGGATTGATGTACTCACTTGTCTTTATCTAGTATAATCTCCGAGACCAAGGTGAAAGCGGTCTATTGGACATGGATTAGAAGAATATTTTCATGAGTGATTTCCTCTTTTGTGTGTTGATTGAAGATTGAGAGTCTCTTGGTGCTTGTCTTTGACTATCCTTGAGATATGTTGTGGTGATTGTGGTACTCTCTTTGGATGGCCGCGGTGACATTGAGAAATCCATAGATTGAGAACTACGAACTTTGAGGTGTGCTTTTGTAGCCCTACATAATTCCCGTCCTCTCTTGACCACAAAGGAATGACCTCCGAGTGCGTCCCCCTTGCATGTTTTATGGGAAATATCATGTGATTCGATTATGTTAATGTTGTTGGGAGTTGCCACTAGTGAAAGTATGAAGCCTAGGCCTTGTTTCCACCATTGCAATACCATTTGTGCTCACGTTTACCACTTGTTTGCTTGCTGCACTTTTTATTTCAGATTTACAAATACATCTGTTGCCATCCATATCACTTGCCATTTAACATCTCTTCGCCGAACTAGTGCACCTATACATCTGACAAGTGTATTCGGTGTGTTGGGGGACACAAGAGACTTCTTGTATCTTGATTGCAGGGTTGCTTGAAAGGGGTACGTTCAACCTCCACTTCCCTGAGTTCGATAAACCTTGGGTTACTCACTTAAGGGAAATTTGCTGCTGTCCTACAAACCTCTGCTCTTGGAGGCCCAACACTGTCTACAGGAATAGAAGCGTCTAGTAGACATCACTAGCCACCTTATGCAACCAGTGCATGTTAGTCGGTGGAACCTGTCTCACGTAAGCGTACGTGTAAGGTCGGTACGAGCCGCTTCATCCCACGATGCCACCGAATCAAGATTGGACTAGTAGCGGCAAGAGAATTGAACAAAATCAATGCCCACAACTTGTTTGTGTTCTACTCGTGCAAGATGCTACGCAAAGACCTAGCTGAGCTGCCACTGCTGGGGAACGTAGCAGAATTCAAAAAAAAACCTACGCTTCACCAAGATCAATCTATGGAGTCATCTAGCAACGAGCTGAAAGGAGTGCATCTACATACCCTTTGTAGATCGCGAGCGGAAGCGTTCGAAGGAACGTGGATGATGGAGTCGTAGTCGTCGTGATACTCGTCACCGATGATCCTAGCGTCGAACGGACGGCACCTCCGCGTTCAACACACGTACGGTACAACGACGTATCCTCCTTCTTGATCCAGCAAGGGGGGAGGAGAGGTTGATGGAGATCCAGCAGCACAACGGCGTGGTGGTGGATGCAACGGGAAAAGCTGCAGGGCTTCGCCGAGACCCTGCGGGAGGAGGGAGATATGTAACGGGGGGAGAGGCACCAGGGGCTGAGGTGCGGCTACCCTCTCTCCCCCCACTATATATAGGGGGCCAGTTGGGCGCCGGCCCTAGGAGATTGGATCTCCTAGGGGGGGCGGCGGCCAAGGGGGTGGCTTGCCCCCCAAGCCTAGGGGGCGCCCCCCACCCCTAGGGTTTCAACCCTAGGCGCAGGAGGGAGGCCCATGGGGGGTGCGCCAACCCATTAAGGGCTGGTCCCCCTCCCCCTACGGCCCACGAGGCCCTCCGGGATGGGTGGCCCCACCCGGTGGACCCCCGGGACCCTTCCGGTGGTCCCGGTACACTACCGGTGACCCCCTGAACTCTCCTGATGGCCGAAACTGGACTTCCTATATATCATTCTTTACCTCCGGACCATTCCGGAACTCCTCGTGACGTCCGGGATCTCATCCGGGACTCCGAACAAAATCCGGGTTACCGTATGCATATATCTCTACAACCCTAGCGTCACCGAACCTTAAGTGTTTAGACCCTACGGGTTTGGGAGACACGCAGACATGACCGAGATGACTCTCCGGTCAATAACCAACAGCGGGATCTGGATACCCATGTTGGTTCCCACGTATTCCTCGATGATCTCATCGGATGAACAACGATGTCAAGGATTCACTTAATCCCGTATGCAATTCCCTTTGTCTATCGGTATAGTACTTGCCCGAGATTCGATCGTCTCTATACCGATACCTTGTTCAATCTCGTCATGGCAAGTCTCTTTACTCGATCCGTAATCCATCATCCCGTGACTAACTCCTTAGTCACTTTGAGCTCATTATGATGATGTCTTACCGAGTGGTCCCAGAGATACCTCTCCATCATACGGAGTGACAAATCCTAGTCTCGGTTCGTGCCAACCCAACAGACACTTTCGAAGATACCCGTTGCGTACCTTTATAGCCACCCAGTTACGTTGTAACGTTTGGCACGCCCAAAGTATTCCTACGGTATCTGGGAGTTGCACAACCTCATGGTCTAAGGAACAGATACTTGACACTGGAAAAACTCTAGCATTACGAACTACACGATCTTGTGCTAGGCTTAGGATTGGGTCTTTGTCCATCACATCATTCTCCTAATGATGTGATCCCGTTATCAATGACATCCAATGTCCATGGTTAGGAAACCGTGACCATCTGTTGATCAACGAGCTAGTAACTAGAAGCTTACCAGGGACACGTTGTGGTCTATGTATTCACACATGTATCGATGTTTCCGTACAATACAGTTCAAGCATGAATAATAGACAATTATCATGAAAAAAGGAAATATAATAATAACCATTTTATTATTGCCTCTAGGGCATATTTCCAACACAAGCACCACAGGAACATCTTCCTGTGCTGCGCTACTTTCCGGTTCGGAAGGGGTGACTGTCACCTCATCAAGTTCCACTTTCCTCCGACTCACTTCTTTCGAGAGAAACTTTTTCTCCAGAAAGGATCCATTCTTGGCAACGAAGACCTTGCCTTCGGATCTGAGGTAGAAGGTATACCCAATAGTTTCCTTAGGGTATCCTATGAAGACGCATTTTTCCGATTTGGGTTCGAGCTTTTCAGGTTGAAGTTTCTTGACATAAGCATCGTAACCCCAAACTTTCAGAAACGACCACTTAGGTTTCTTGCCAAAGTAAAGTTCATACAGTGTCATCTCAACGGATTTAGATGGATCCCTATTTAAAGTGAATGCGGCAGTCTCTAAAGCATAACCCCAAAATGATAGCGGTAAGTCAATAAGAGACATCATAGATCGCACCATCTCCAACAGAGTACAATTACAACGTTCGGACACACCATTACGCTGAGGTGTTCCAGGCGGTGTCAATTGTGAAACAATTCCACAGTTCCTTAGGTGTGTGCCAAATTCGTGACTTAAATATTCTCCTCCACGATCCGATCGTAAGAACTTTATGTTTATGTCACGTTGATTCTCAACCTCATTCTGAAATTCCTTGAACTTTTCAAAGGTCTCAAACTTGTGTTTCATCAAGTAGACATACCCATATCTACTTAAGTCATTTGTGAGGGTGAGAACATAACGATAGCCACCGCGAGCTTCAACACTCATTGGACCGCACACATCGGTATGTATGATTTCCAATAAGTTGGTCGCTCGTTCCATTGTTCCAGAGAACGGAATCTTGGTCATCTTTCCCAAGAGGCATGGTTCGCACGTGTCAAATGATTCATAATCAAGAGACTCTAAAAGTCCATCTGCATGGAGCTTCTTCATATGTTTGACACCAATATGACCAAGGCGGCAATGCCACAAGTATGTGGGACTATCATTATCAACGTTACATCTGTTGGCATTCACACTATGAATATGTGTAACATCACGTCCGAGATTCATTAAGAATAAACCATTAACCAACGGGGCATGACCATAATACATCTCTCTCATATAAATAGAACAACCATTATTCTCGGATTTAAATGAGTAGCCATCTCGCATTAAACGAGATCCAGATACAATGTTCATGCTCAAAGCTGGTACTAAATACAATTATAGAGGTTTAAAACTAATCTCGAAGGTAGATGGAGAGGTAGCGTGCCGACGGCGATCACATCGACCTTGGAACCATTCCCGACGCGCATCGTCACCTCGTCCTTCGCCAGTCTCCGCTTATTCCGCAGCTCCTGCTTTGAGTTACAAATCTGAGCAACTGCACCGGTATCAAATACCCAGCAGCTACTATGAGTGCTGGTAAGGTACACATCAATAACATGTATATCACATATACCTTTGACGTTGCCGGCCTTCTTATCTGCTAAGTATTTGGGGCAGTTCCGCTTCCAGTGACCCGTTCCCTTGCAATAAAAGCACTCAGTCTTAGGCTTGGGTCCATTCTTTGGCTTCTTCCTGGCAACTGGCTTACCGGGCGCGGCAACTCCTTTGCCGTCCTTCTTGAAGTTCTTCTTACCCTTGCCTTTCTTGAACTTAGTGGTTTTATTCACCATCAACACTTGATGTTCTTTCTTGATCTCCACCTCCGCTGATTTCAGCATTGAATACACCTCGGGAATGGACTTCTCCATCCCTTGCATATTGAAGTTCATCACGAAGCTCTTGTAGCTAGGTGGGAGCGACTGAAGGATTCTTTCAATGACTGCTTCGTCTGGGAGATTAATTCCCAACTGAGACAAGCGATTGTGCAACCCAGACAATTTGAGTATGTGCTCGCTGACAGAACTATTCTCCTCCATCTTACAACTGTATAATGCATCGGAGACGTCATATCTCTCAACTCGGACATGAGTTTGGAAAACCATTTTTAGCTCTGGGAACATCTCATATGCTCCGTGGTGCTCAAAACGCTTTTGGAGCCCCGATTCTAAGCTGTAAAGCATGCCGCACTGAACCATGGAGTAATCATCACAACGAGACTGCCAAGCGTTCATAACATCTTGGTTCGCTGGGGCGGGAGCGTCACCTAGTGGTGCTTCAAGGACATATGTTTTCTTGGCAGCTATGAGGATGATCCTCAAGTTACGGACCCAATCCGTATAGTTGCTACCATCGTCTTTCAGCTTGGATTTCTCTAGGAACGTGTTGAAGTTGAGGGTAACATGAGCGTGGACCATTGCATCTACAAGTCATATTGTAAAGATTTTTGACTATGTTCATTACAATTAAGTTCATCTAAACAAATTTAATGAACTCCCATTCAGATAGACATCTCTCTAGTCATCTAAGTGATACATGATCCGAATCGACTAGTCCGTGTCCGATCATCACGTGAGACGGACTAGTCATCAACGGTGAACATCTTTATGTTGATCGTATCTTCTATATGACTCATGTTCGACCTTTCGGTCTTCCGTGTTCCGAGGCCATGTCTGTACATGCTAGGCTCGTCAAGTGAACCCTAAGTGTATTGCGTGTGTAAATTTGGCTTACACCCGTTGTATGCGAACGTTAGAGCCTATCACACCCGATCATGACGTGGTTCTGCGAAACAACGAACCATAGCAACAGTGCACAGTTAGGGGGAACACAATTCTTGAAATTGTTTAGTGAGAGATCATCTTATTTACTACCGTCGTTCTAAGCAAATAAGATGTATAAACATCATAAACATCACATGCAATCAAATAGTGACATGATATGGCCAATATCATTTTGCTCCTTTGATCTTCATCTTCGGGGCTCCATGATCATCTTTGTCACCGGCATGACACCATGATCCTCATCATCGTGTCTTCATGAAGTTGTCTCGCCAAACATTACTTCTACTACTATGGCTAACGATTAGCAATAAAGTAAAGTAATTCCATGGCGTTTTCAATGACACACAGGCCATTCAATAAAATAAAGACAACTCCTATGGCTCCTGCCGGTTGTCACACTCATCCACATGCAAGTCGTGATTCCTATTACATGAACATGATCAATCCCATCCATCACATATATATCATTCATCACATCCTTTTGGCCATATCACATCACACGGCACATGCTGCAAGAACAAGTTAGACGTCCTCTAATTTTTGTTGCAAGTTTTTACGTGGCTGCTATAGGTTTCTAGCAAGAACGTTTCTTACCTACGCCAAAACCACAACGTGATATGCCAATTTCTATATACCCTTCATAAGGACCCTTTTCATCGAATCCAATCCGACTAAAGTGGCAAAGACTGTCACCCGCTAGCCACCTTATGCAACTAGTGCATGTCAGTCGGTGGAACCTGTCTCACGTAAGATCGGTCCAGGCCGCTTCATCCCAAGATACCGCCGAATCAAGATAAGACTAGTAGCGGCAAGAGAATTGAACAAATCTACGCCCACAACTACTTTGTGTTCTACTCGTGCGAGATACTACGCATAGACCTAGCTCATGATGCCACTGTTGGGGAACGTAGCAGAAATCAAAAAAATTATACGCATCACCAAGATCAATCTATGGAGTCATCTAGCAACGATGGAGAGGGGAGTGCATCTACATACCCTTGTAGATCGTGAGCGGAAGCGTTCAAGAGAACGTGGATGACGGAGTCGTACTCGTCGTGATCCAAATTACCGATGATCCTAGCGCCGAACGGACGGCACCTCCGCATTCAACACACGTACGGAGCAACAATATCTCCTCCTTCTTGATCCAGCAAGGGGGGGAGAGGTTGATGGAGATCCAGCAGCACGACGGCGTGGTGGTGGATGTAGCGGTATTCCAGCAGGGCTTCGCCAAGCAACACTGGAGGAGGAAGAGGTGTCACGGGAGGGAGAGGGAGGCGCCAGGGCATAGGGTGCGGCTGCCCTCCCTCCCCCCCACTATATATAGGGGGCCTAGGGCGGTGCGCCGGCCCTAGGGGAGGGGGACTTGCCCCCCAAGTCATGTGGGGCGCCCCCCCCCACCCCTAGGGTTTCCAACCCTGGGCGTAGGGAAGGCCCATGGGGGTGCACCAGCCCACTATGGGCTGGTTCCCCTCCCACTTCAGCCGATGGGGCCCTCCGAGATAGGTGGCCCCACCCGACGGACCCCTGGGACCCTTCCGGTGGTCCCGGTACAATGCCGGTGACCCTCGAAACTCTCCCGGTGGCCGAAACTGGACTTCCTATATATAATTCTTTACCTCCGGACCATTCCGGAACTCCTCGTGACGTCTGGGATCTCATCCGCGACTCCGAACAACTTTCGGGTTACCGCATACTTATATCTCTACATCCCTAGCGTCACTGAACCTTAAGTGTGTAGACCCTACGGGTTCGGGAGACACGTAGACATGACCGAGACGACCCTTCGGCCAATAACCAACAGCGGGATCGGGATACCCATGTTGGCTCCCAAATGATCCTCGATGATCTCATCGGATGAACCACGATGTCGAGGATGCAATCAATCCCGTATACATTCCCTTTGTCTTATCGGTATAGTACTTGCCCGAGATTCGATCGTCGGTATACCGATACCTTGTTCAATCTCGTCATGGCAAGTCTCTTTACTCTTCCGCAATACATCATCCCATGACCAACCCCTTAGTCATATTGAGATCATTATGATGATGTCTTGCCGAGTGGGCCCAGAGATACCTCTCCGTCATATGGGGTGACAAATCCCAGTCTCGGTTCGTGCCAACCGAACAGATACTTTCGGAGATACCCGTAGTGTACCTTTATAGCCACCCAGTTACGTTGTGACGTTTGGCACACCCAAAGTATTCCTACGGTATCCGAGAGTTGCACAACCTCATGGTCTAAGGAAAGGATACTTGACATTCGAAAAGCTTTAGCATACGAACTACATGATCTTGTGCTAGGCTTATGATTGGGTCTTGTCCATCACATCATTCTCCTAATGATGTGATCCCGTTATCAATGACATCCAATGTCCATGGTCAGGAAACCGTAACCATATGTTGATCAACGAGCTAGTAACTAGAGGTTTACCAGGGACTCGTTATGGTCTATGTATTCACAAATGTATCACTGTTTCCGGATAATACAATTGAAGCATGAATAATAGACAATTATCATGAACAAGGAAATATAATAATAACCATTTTATTATTGCCTCTAGGGCATATTTCCAACATTGCCTCCGCACCGCACCACACCGCACCTGTACTAACACATATTCCTTGTATGGACTTGCCCCCATTATCTTATCTTTTTAGGGGAAAAGCCCGCACCGCACCAAGGGGCATAGTTGTACTGACACATCTTCCTTGTATGGACTTGGCCCCATAATCTTATCTTTTTAGAGGAAAAACCTGCATCGCGCCGAGGGGCATAGTTGTACTAACACATCTTCCTTGTATGGACTTGCCCCCATTATCTATCTCAGGGGTGTGTGGGTGTGTGGGGGGAAACAGAATAACCGCACTCCGCCTGTCAAACGAGCGCACTGTCGCGTTAGCCGAGGCCGAGCCAGGGGGAGGGGGGTCCCCTCCTCCCCCATCTCGACGAGGCAGAGCCAGGAACGAGCCGTAGCAGGCGATGATGCGGCGTGCTGCGGTATCGCATGCGGAGGCAAGAACTTAACATGACTTGCCCCTGCACAGCACCCCACCGAGGGGCATAGTTGTACTGACATATCTTCCTTGTATGGACTTGCCCCCATTATCTTATCTTTTTTAGGGGGAAAACCTGCACCGCACCGGGGGGCATAGTTGTACTGACACATCTTCCTTGTATGGACTTGCCCCCATTATCTATCTTAGGGGTGTGTGGGTGTGTGGGGGAAAAAAGAATAACCGCACTGCACCTGTCAAACGAGCGCACTATCGCGTTATCACGAGGCCGAGCCGGGGGGAAGGGGGGTCGGGACCCCCCTTCCCCATCTCGGCGAGGCCGTGCCAGGAACGAGCCATAGCAGCCGATATTTCAGCGTGCCGCGGCATCGCATGCGGAGGCGAGTCCGTAACATGACTTGCCCCCGCACCGCACTGCACCGAGGGGCATAGTTGTATTGACACATCATCCTTGTATGGACTTGCCCCCATTATCTTGTATTTTTAGGGGAAAACTCTGCACCGCACTGAGGGGCATAGTTGTACTGACACATCTTCCTTGTATAGACTTGCCCCCATTATGTATCTTTTTTTAGGGGAAAAACCTGCACCGCACCGAGGGCAGAGTTGTACTGACACATCTTCCTTGTATGGTTTTGCCCCCATTATCTATCTTAGGGGTGTGTGGGTGTGTGGGGGGAAACAGAATAACCGCAATGCGCCAGTCAAACGAGCGCACGGCCGCGTTTGCGCGAGGCCGAGCAAGAGGGAGGGGGTCGGGACACCCCGTTCCCCATCCCGGCGAGGCCGAGCCAGGAACGAGCCGTAGCAGGCGATGACGTGGCGTGCCGCAGCGTCGCATGCGGAGGCGAGTCCGTAACATGACTTGCCTCCACACCGCACCGCACCGAGGGGCATAGTTGTACTGTCACATATTCCTTGTATGGACTTGCCCCCATTATCTTGTCTTTTTCTGCGGAAAAACCCGCACCGCACCGAGGGGCATAGTTGCACGGACACATCTTCCTTGTATGGACTTGCCCCCATTATCTTATATTTTTTAGAGGAAAAACCCGCATCGCGCCGAGGGGCATAGTTGTACTGACACATCTTACTTGTATGACTTGCCCCCATTATCTATCTTAGCGGTGTGTGGGTTTGTGGGGGGAAACAGAATAACCGCACTGCGCCTGTGAAACGAGCGCACTGTCGCGTTAGCATGAGGCCGAGACGGGGGAAGGGGGGTTGGGACACCCCCTCTCCCATCCCGGCGAGGCCGAGCCAGGAACGAGCCGTAGCAGGCTACGGCGCAGCGTGCCGTGACGCCGGATGCTGAGGCGAGTCCGTAACATGAC
>LR738714.1:25705370-25745713 GCA_902687465.1 Secale cereale | reverse complement strand
GGGGTGGGGGGGGGGGGGGGGGGTGAAAGAATAACCGCACTGCGCCTATCAAACGAGCACACTGCCGCGTTAGCGCGAGGCTGAGCCAGGGGGGTGATACGTCTCCAACGTATCTATAATTTTTTATTGTTCCATGCTATTATATATTCTGTTTTGGATGTTTAATGGGCTTTATTATACACTTTTATAATTTTTTTTGGGACTAACCTACTAACCCAAGGCCCAGCGCAAATTGCTGTTTCTTTGCCTATTTCAGAGTTTCACAGAAAAGGAATATGAAACGGAGTCCAAACGGAATGAAACCTTCGGGAGAGTTATTTTTGGAACTGTATCTACCCAGAAGACTTGGAGTACATGCAAGGGAACGAAGGAGGTGGCCACGAGGGTCCCGGGCGTGCCCCCACACCCTTGGCGGCCCCTCCCCCTGGGCACGTCCCCCACCCTCTTGGGCCCCCTCTAGCTCCCCCGATGCCCACCTTCCTCCTATATATATCCATATAACCTGAAAACATCGAGGCAACAGAGAAAACCATAATTCCACCGCCGCAACCTTCTGTTCCTATGAGATCCCATCTTGGGGCCCGTTCCGGAGCTCCGCCGGAGAGGGGATCTACCACAAAGTGTTTCTACATCAACGCCATAGACTCATCGATGAGTTGTGAATAGTTTACCACAGACCATCGAGTCCATAGTTATTACCTAGATGGCTTCTTCTCTCTTTTTGGATCTCAATACAAAGTTCTCCTCGATCTTTGAGGAGATCTATTTGATGTAATCTTTTTGCGGTGTGTTTGGCGGGATCCGATGAATTGTGGGTTTATCATCAAGATTATCTATGAACAATATTTGATTCTTTTCAGAAATCTTTTATGTATGATTATAATATCCTTGCATGTCTCTTCGAATTATTGGTTTGGTTTGGCCTACTAGATCTATAGTTCTTGCAATGGGCGAAGTGCTTGGCTTTGGGTTCAATCTTGCGGTGTCCATTCCCAGTGACAGCAGGGGCATCAAGGCACGTATTGTATTTTTTCCATCGAGGATAAAAAGATGGGGTTTATATCATATTTCTTGAGTTTATCCCTCTACATCATGTCATCTTGCTTAAAGCATTACTCTGTTCTTATGACCTTAATACTCTAGATGCATGCTGGATAGCGGTCGATGTGTGGAGTAATAGTAGTAGATGCAGAATCGTTTCGGTCTACTTGTCACGGACGTGATGCCTATATATAATGATCATGCCTAGATATTCTCATAACTATGCACTTTTCTATCAATTTCTCGACAGTAATTTGTTCACCCTCCGTAGAATTCTGCTATCATGAGAGAAGTCACTAGTTAAACCTATCGCCCCCAGGTCTATCTTTGTCATATTACTTTCCTCTTTAATTTCTGCTGCCATTGCTTATTTCTTTATTTACTTTCTATTCATATACCAAAAATACCAAAAATATTATACTATCTTATCTATCAGATCTCACTTTCGTAAGTGACCGTAAATGGATTGACAACCCCTTATCGCGTTGGCTGCGAAGTTCTTATTTGTTTGTGCAGGCGCGAGAGACTCGTGTGTGGTCTCCTACTGGATTGATACCTTGGTTCTCGAAAACTAAGGGAAATACTTACGCTACTGTGCTGCATCACCGAGCGAATACAACGCAAGCTCGAGATGTAGCAACAAGAATTTCTAGCGCCATTGCCGGGGAGACTTATGCAAAAGTCATATACGTCGAAATATCTTGAGCACGGGATTCCGAGATTACTCGGGGCTTCCCACTTTGGAGTTGCGACTCCGCGGATCGTGAGCTTTTGATGGGCTAAGTTGGGACAACCCTGTAGGGTTTGATCTTTGGAAAGCCGTGCCCGCGGTTATGTGGTAGATGGGAATTTGTTAATATCTGGTTGTAGATAACTTGACACCTTATTCATGAATACACTACCTGTGTGAGTAACCGTGATGGTCTCTTTCCGAAGGGCTTCGGGAAGTGAACACGGTGGGGTTATGTTTGATCGTGAGTAGCTAGGATCACTTCTTGATCAACTTGGCGATCGTTGGCACTTGTTCTCTTCTCGCTCTAAACTCTTAAGCTAGTTCTTAGTGCTTCCTGCAACCCTTGTTTATAGCCTTTCCACACTTAAGGCTTTGGTAGTTTTCATACTCGGGAACGGGATTGCTGAGTCCTTTGTGGCTCACAGATTCAACACACACCAGATGTAGGTACCGCTGAGAACAATGCAGGAGATGGTTCGGAACTTCACTGGGAGTTCGATGAAGAGCGTGGTCGTTACTATGTTTCGTATCCCGACGATCAGTATTGCTTCTTACTAGGAGGATCCGGGCTTATGTTTTGGTATCTTTCTCATTTGGATTTTCGTCCGTAGTCGGACCCTGATGTTATTTGGATGATGAATGCTATTGTATTCATTGTGTGACGTGGCGAGTGTAAGGCAACTATCATTTTACAATTTATCCCTAAATTTTAAATGAGCTGTGCAAAGATACCATACTTGAGATCATTCTAGTATGTGTTTGTGTCCTTAAGTCGTGCCTCGACACATGGGGGACATAGCCGCATACTGGGCATTACAAGTTGGTATTCAGAACCTTCTCCGACCTTGGAGCCCCTGATTGATCGAATCGCTGACGGTTGAGTCTAGGCAAACACACAAAATATATATATATATATATATATATATATATATATAGGGTGGGTCTATTCTCATAACACCCCTTAAGACATTATTCTCCTAACAACCAACTCGTCCGCTCCCCGCCTCCTAGCGCCCGACGCCGGCGTCCTCCCCCACCCCTCCTCGCCTCCTAGCGCGGGAGCGCCCAGGCGGCCGGCGGCCAGCGTCCTCGCCAATCCCTCCCCCGCCTTCTAGCGCGGGAGCGCACGCCGGCCGGCGGGCAGCGTCCTCCCCCACCCCTCCCCGCATCCTAGCGCGGGGGCGCACGGCGGACGGCGGCAGGCGTCCTCTCCCCACCCCTCCCCCACCTCCTAGCGCCGAGCGCACGGCGGCCGGCGGCCGGCGTCCTGCACCTCACCTCCACCCCCCTCCACCCGCCTCGTAGCGGCAGCGGAGCACCCGCCAAAGCGGCCGGCGATGCAGTCCGTTGGGGGCGAAATTTCCGCGGCGGCGTTTAGGAATCGACGCCGCACCTCACCTTCACCCCAACAACACCTGGAGGATCCGCCCCTGAAGCATCCAGCCTCAGCCATGCATGACAGGGGGAAGCGAACTGCAACGTTGACTACTACATCGCATTCGTCATGGATGCGAACTGCAATGGTGCACGTCCAGCCTTCTCCCGCAACAATGGCCAAGGTGGAAAAAGCGCATGATTTCCTGCAGCGGAGGTGGACTGCACGACAACAGCAGCAAGAGCTGCATCTGCAAAAAGAGGGAACTACATATAAGGTAAGAAAATCAACATACCAACCCCCCCCATCCAGTTTGCAGTGCCGTTTTTATACACATGCAGTCCCCCATCTTGCGTCGACTGCAGTAACATGTGTCTCCAAAAGTAGAAAATCAGAAAAGGATACTTCGAAAAATAAAAGACGCTGTATGGATGAAAATTGCAGTCCACATTGACTAAAAAAGTAGAGCGCTGTTCCTAGAGCTGAAGTGAATTGTTTCTTCACGTTAACTAACAGTGCCCCTGCTGTAGAATGACACATTGAAAGTGCAAATTCTTACCGTTTGCAAAAATATAATGATATATAGAATGAAAGATGCAGTTCATTTCATTGTTGACATGCATAAAAAAAGCTTTGGCTTAATAACCTGCAGGAATTCGCTATGCCTCAAAAACAGAAGATGCCTCGAATCATTTACGACCCTGAGCCCCTGAACTGCATTGGAAGAGAAGAGTGGGAGATGCCTGGATGGATAACACCTGAATTACCTAGGGGTTTCTTTAACACGACAAACAGAACTGCCTACTCCGTGGAGGAAGATGAAGAGGATAAAGATGAAAACAGCGAACCAAACATCATTCGAGATGGAGAAGGCAGTGAGACAAAAAAACCGCAGGATGAAGAGGATGACGACGACGATCTGGTCTTCATGGGTGAACACGCGCAGAAACATGATGAGGAAGAGGATGATGACGAGGAGCAAATCATAACAGTTATGCAGCCAAGGTACACGCGTGTCTTTGAAACATTTGGTCAGCAGATCAGAACGGATGATATAGCACCTCCAGAAGCCGATGTTGAAACCCAGCAAGTTCGGCAGATCCATGTGCAAACGATTCATCTACAAAGGGACAGTGGAATTCCACCAAGGCCGCCTACTGCCCAACAAAAGAATCGGAAGCACAATCAAGGAGGGCCGCAGGCAACCAAAAAAGTAAAGTTCTCCACACTCCTGCCTCCTCGCGATCCTCAATTACACAGGTCTGTTGTCACCCCTCCATGCCCAATAAACATCGGTGAGCTGCAAACACCGTTAGAAGAAAAACAGTACACGCACGTAAGCATCCTTGCCTGACTACTGCAGTTCAGTTATTACGCATAGTTTCAGCTTGTGCATTCTCATTAACAAAAAAAAGAAACATTCCGTGTTGTATGTGTGCAGGATGAGAACATGCTCCAAGAACTTGTGCCTGTGAAAGGTATGCAGTTCACATCAGAAGATGCGGCGCGAGAATTCTACAACACGTATGCGAGGCATGCAGGCTTCGGCACACGCAAAAACGGCGGATACGGAACAAACAAATACATCGTGTGCTCAAAGGAAGGCAGAAGCAAACAAACTGTCACTGATTATGACAGAAAGCGGGAAAAAACATCAAAGAGGACTGGCTGCAAGGCGGGGATGAGATTGAAAAAATAAAGGATGTGTTTGTGATAGCAGAGATTGAGCTCAATCACAACCACAGGATGATTGACAGCCCGGCTATGCTTCTGCACATGCACTCGCATAAGACGGATGACCCGTTGCTCGATAAACTAGTGAAGGACATGCAGAGCGACAACCTCACGCACACGCATATGATGTCAACCCTGTCGAGGATGTCAGGAGGACTGCACTTTATGGGGCGCACCAGCCGTGACTGGGTGAACAGGTACGTTCACTAAAAACAAAAAACGATATCTCGTCTATTTCATGCAGTTCGCTTTGTGCATTTTCTGTATGTCCCTAATGCTGCAAGTATATTATTATTTCGAACTGCAGGAAGCACCAATTCGCGAGGGAGGAAACAGAGGATGATGTGAAGAAACTCCTGGCTTTCTTTGAGAAGATGCAGCAAATAAACCCAGAGTTCTTCTATGATTACGACAAAGATGTCAATAACCGTGTGCGCAACATATTCTGGGCGAACGCCAGCTGCAGGGGATCGTACGAAGATTTTGGAGATTGTGTCACATTTGACATGACATACAAGACCAACAAATTCCACATGCCTATGGGCGTCTTCGTTGGAGTCAACCACCACCTCCAAAGTACAATATTCGATGTGGCTCTCATCAGAGATGAAACAATACCGACTTTCGAGTGGGTGTTCCGGACGTTCTTGCGTTGCATGAACAACAAGCGGCCAATCTGCATACTCACAGGTATCCTGAAAAAAAAGAGTG
Organism: Secale cereale; assembly: GCA_902687465.1. Lineage (NCBI taxonomy): Eukaryota > Viridiplantae > Streptophyta > Magnoliopsida > Poales > Poaceae > Secale > Secale cereale. The sequence continues at coordinate 25,740,119 of LR738714.1, read as the reverse complement.
AACTTAAATAACAATGCAGTTCACTGCAAAGTTTTGTAGTACATTTCTTACATCCAATGAAAAAAAATGAAAAAAAGCAGAAAAAGGATATGCAGTTCTCTCAATAACTCGATGCTTGTTTTTTTTCAAAAACATGCAGATCAATGCCCCTCCATGGATGCCGCGATAAAAAGTACGCTCGTAGGCACGCTGCACAAGTTATGCCGTTGGCATATACTGAAAAAAATACAAGGATCACCTGTCCTTGCTGTACAAAGCCTATGAGAAATTCAAGGATGAGCTGACCTCCGTTCTCAACCACCCACTGATGCCATCAGAGTTTGAACGCGCTTGGCGTGAGCTCATGGTAAAGAATAACATGCAAAATGATGAGATTATGAAGGCGCTGTGGGCAGACAGAAAAGAATGGATATCGGCTTACTACAAGGAGGTGTTCTGTGCACGGATGACTTCGACACAGAGAAGTGAAAGCATGAATCGGATCTTGAAGAAGAACTTTGTCAAGGAAAGACACGACCTACACATCTTTGCGTCCCAGGTGGACAGGTGCATCCAGACACGGAAGGGCGTCGAGCACGCGGAGACCATACCTAACGAGGTATATAAAACAGAACAAATTTTTCAGAGATGGATCAGCAATTAATAAAAACAAATACTCGCTTTCTTGATTTTTGCTGCAAAAAAGACAACCACTTAACTGGTTTTCTTTGTTTCACAGACGGAGATAAAGACTACTACTCAGTTTGGATTCGAGGTTCAGCTCTCCAAGATTTACACCAGGGCGGTCTTTGCTGACTTCAAGCAAACACACTACCGTAGCACAACCTTCAGATCGGAGCAGTCCATTGACAACCCGACGAAATATTTGGTGCGCCACTACAACCGGTCTAATGATTTTGATTGGGCAAGACACGAGTTCCAGGTGGTTGCTGATGTGACGAACGGTATCTACGAATGCGAATGCAAGCTGTGGACACACACAGGTAAGTGATACAGGAAAACAAAAAAAAATAAGCACGCGTAAAACAAAATGAAGTTCACTTATTGCTCGTAACAAAAAAAAGAGATTAAAAACAAAAAAAATATATAGTGAGGTTCACTATAGCAGTAGACACAGGACCTATTTATAATGCAGTTCACAAAAACCAAAAAAATTAAAAAATGTTGCCTATTTATGTGAAGTTTGCTGGCACGAGTAACCCAAAAAAATTCTTTTGCTGCAGGCCTGTTCTGCGTACACATCATTTGCATGTTGGATCAGCTGCGGGTGGACAAGATACCTGAACAGTACATATTGAAGAGATACACACGGAACGCACGCCAAAATCCAACTTTTGACCGCAGAGACTATGAGCAAACTGCTCCGGATGGGAGTTCGATGTTCTGCCGTAGGAGACTACTTGCAGAAACTGCAATGGACCTGGCGAACAGAGGTGTCAAGTCGGATAGAGGGTACAACAGAGCTTTAGCTGGGATGAGAAAACTCATACAAGAAGTGAACGTAATAAATGAAGAAGAAGAAGAGGCAGAGAAGATAATGGATGCGCGGGGTGAAGTCCAAGGAAAGGAGCATGAAAATGCTGCTGATGGTGCCGTTCATAATATGGATGACACAATTCTTCCCCCGCCTATTTCAAACACAAAAGGGAGAAACAAAGAGAGCAAGTCAGCCAATAAAAAAGCTGCAGCAAATGAAAAAAGCCCTCGAAAAAATAGCAGGCCTGAGCCAGAACTGGACAGCGAAGGAAGACCACTGGGGGTAAGGATGTGTAAATCATGCAATAAGATTGCGGGACACAACTCAAGAACATGTGAGGAGAGGCTGAAACAAATCCAGGCTGAAAATGCCACCACAAATCACCAAGCTGACCAACAAGATGATACGCCAAAGAGAAGACTATGTAGCGTCTGCAACAAGAGAGAGAAGCATAACGCGAGAACTTGTCCAAATCGAATAGAGGAAAAAGATGAAGAAGATGACGAAGAAGATGCTGACAGAGAAGAGAGTGAGGAAGCGATCGAAGCTGATGAAACCGAGGAGGAAGATGAGGAAGAAGAAGAAGAAGACGAGGAAGAAGAAGAAGCAGATGAAGAAATCGAAGAACCATCATCAAAAACGAAGGGGAGAGACAGAACGCATAATCCAGTGCGTAGGCAAGCGTCGCGGTCGCATGGTCCCGTTACGAGGGGTAACGCGAACAACAAGAGCAAGACAAAAGCAGCAACAACCGTTGAAACAAATGCAGTCCACAATCTGCGAAGAAGCACCAGGAAAAAGGCGTAGATCAAAACACATATGCAGTTTTTGCATTTAAAAAAAACATATTAACTTCATCATTTATATATATCGTTATCGTGTAATAATATACAGTTCTCTTCTATATGAAAAAAGAAAATAAGATGAGAATTCCAATCTATGCGGTTCTCTTCTGTATGAAAAACCCGACATCGGAATGTCATTTTGAGAAATGCAGTTCTCTTGCTTGTATAGAATCTGACCATGAACGTGAATCAGTACAGAAAAGCAGATAGAAAAGAAAAAAATGTAGAGTCAGGCTAGGATAAACAAATACACTGCAGTGCGTGCATGGTGCGTTTAAAAAGCTTCAGTGCAGTAACCTTCGAGTACACAGTGCAGTGCGCTTAGTGCAAAAAAATGTAAACAAAAACGATTCCGCTACTGAAGCGATGCAGTTCGCTTACGGGAAACGATTACGCTTCTGAAGCGATGCAGTTCGCTTACGGCGGACGATTCGGTTCGCCTGCCCTAAAATAAATGCGCCCACTATCGCCCGAAGCGCCCGCGCCCCGCCCCTCCTCTATCCCGACGGTTGCACGCCGCACGAACGCCAGGATCGTCACGAACCCACGATCGCCTACACGGTTGGGAGAAGAGATCGTGTCCTCGGCAGAAGTTGCTGCCGCTCCCATTTAAATCCCGCGCTCCATCGAACAGGCCGTCCGCACAAAAACACACGACGCTGCGCCTTCCTCCTCCTCTTCGTCCTCTTTGCAGCAATGGGGTTCAGCAGGACCTACGACGCCGTGCATGCGCACGGGAACACGAAGCTGAAGGTGGTCTACACCACCGACGTCGCGGCCATGGCGACGTACGTCGAAGAATTCAAGACACTTCTCCAGCGGCGCCGCCAGAAGATCGTCGGCATCGACGTGGAGTACACACCCGACCACCGCAGGGCGGCCGTGGTTTAACTATCCATCGGCAAGTACCAGCCAGTGCTTGTTTTCTAGGTATGTGCTACATTGGGCAAGAGATGCGTCCCCTTCGACAGGTTCCTCGACGACCCAAGGTAAGCAATTCTCTATGCCGAGTACGCGTTGCAGTTCTATATGCCTGTGTATGCAGTTCCGAAAGGTATAACTTGCGGTTCACTTTCCTTAGGTTCGAGTTCACTGGCTTCGCCATCGAGCAGGACAAGCAGAAGCTCGCGGCCAGCGACCTCCACGTCACCAACTTCGTCGACATCCAGACGAACTGGAGGGTGCCTGATGGAACGAAGCCACTGGACTCGCTGGGCGATGTAGCTGCTGCCATCATCGACGACGAGTACGCGGACATGAAGACGAAGATGACAGACCATGACCACAGCCTGTGGACGTCCATTCTCAGCACCAAGCACGTCGAGTATGCTGCCAAGGACGCCTACGCTGCGTTCGAGATATGGAACAGAATCAGCACCATGAAGAAAGGCCTCGCGCGCGCTGAAACAGAGAAGACAAGGAAGCGCCCGAGGTCCTCCAGGAGGGGGTGGGGCAAGGGCGGATCAACTTCCACCTCCAACTCCAACGGGTGGAACTGGTGAAGCAGGACAGATGCTGAAACCCAACGATTCCTGTCGCAAGTGCTCAATTTAGTTTCCTCTGCGTATGTAGATTAGTTTGCTTTCGTTCTAGTTTGCTTTGGGACAATGTTTGCTTATGTTGCGTTAGTTTGCTTGATGATGTACTATGTTAATTATGACCGCAGAACCGTGGTTTCTATCTATCAAATATATGCAGTTCTCCGTAGTATGTTTTCAGTATGTATATTGCTTCAGAACTGCTGCTGCACCTACGATACACATAAAAAACAAAACTATCAGAGCAGTTCACATAGACAATTCTTTCACAAAACTGCTCCCTGTTAAGAAGGTTGATGCAGTGCTCTTTTATTAAAAAACCTCTAGTTCCCTCTGTGGGTTAAAAAAGGAAACTGCTGCTGCTGATAGGATGCACATGAAAGACTATATGTAAAAAAGCAGTTCACTTATACTCAGAATTCTCATAAAGAAAAAACACTAGAAGCCACGCAAAAAAAGTCAGATTATTACAACAAAAATGTCTCATGCTGCTGCTGCTCAAGCGAGACTGATCTAAAGCAAATTTACCTTGATTTCCAAACACTTTGCATGCCTAAAAAACATAGCCATCACAACATCCCCTGCCTGAAGACCAGCTTCCTCCACAAATTCCTTCCAGCCATCTTTGAGAACCAAACAATCATCAGAGCCAACAGAATACATAACATCAACATCATGATATCCATTCTTGCTGACCAACACCAAATTAACACAGCTTTCTGTTACCCTCACTAGACCAGAAGGGAATTTCTGCAAAGAAAAACAACAAGAACAGAAAAAAAATAAGAACAACTAAGAAAAAGATTACAATCTTTCATAAAAAAATATTGATGTCAACACGTAATAATACTGACTAGACAAACATTGCTGCTGCTCCTACAATGTTCATAAAAAAACTACTACGGGAAAAGCAGTTCGCTTATACTTGGTAGCAAAAAAAATTTCTTCAGAAAACTAATACTTCTACAAAAATTCAGGTAGCGTTAACTACAAACAACACATGAAAAAGAATATCCAAGAAATACATACCCATGAAACACTGACATCATCGTCAGTCAACTGATGGACGAATGGAGCCCGAAATCCAATACCTGAAGAATATAGAATAGAACAGAGAGCGCTGTGCCGCTGCTTCTGGTTCAGAACCAAACCTTCAGAAATAACGCATGTCTCCAGCATCGGCTCCACCCTTGCCAGGCAGCCGCACGCGCAATCCATTGCCAGGCGAAAAACAGATCTGGTTGGGAGAAAAAACAGATCGAGCAGGAGTGGCGCCGCCACGGATAAGATGAGATGGGAGCCGCCAGGGATAAGGTGGGAGGGGAGCCAATTGACCCACCAGTATATATATATATATATATATATATATATATATATATATATATATATATATATATATATATATATATATATATATGTAAAACAAACAACACACAAAAAAACGACAAATAAAGCAGTGCGGTTACATAACAAAAATGCATTCCGCATTGCATATTGTTGCAGTCCACCGCGCTTGACAAAAGAAAAAACACCTAATCAAACTAGTCCCCCGACACCCCGGTGGCTGTAATGCAGTTCATACAGCCTCGCATTGCATATTAATGCAGTTCGCCGCACTACAAAAAATTCAAACGCGCATTTGCATATTGCTGCAGTCCACCGCTCTTGACCGCGATTCACAGACGAAACACACAGCATGCGATGCAGTTCTAACAACTATATAATGCAAAAAAACTCAAAGAACATCTTTTGATAAACGACCAGAGCCAGTCGCGCCGCGAAAAAACGTGGACAGAAAACTTAAAATTCTTCCAAAATAACCACTTAATCCGCTCCAATTTATACGGATAGATCAAAAGCAGCCCGTAAATGCCGAAAACAACAGAACATTACATACAAAACGCAGCAATTTCGATCCGCACTGGGGAGAACAGAGAAACAGAGAAAGGCGGACGAACGGACGCAGATCCGCCAAAATCCAAGGATTTCCGTCGTTTTCTCGCAGAATTCAGTGCTTAACCGCAAATTAAATCAGCGCAAGCACGGATAAACCAGTACAAATCAGTCAAACTAGCCAGAAACGATGCTAGATGAATGTTTCCTGCTGCACCTCTATGTGGTGCACAGCAGAAGACGGAAGCAGTGCGCATAGTTCTCCAATGCATTTTTGCAATGCAGTTCGGAAGTGTTATGAGAATATTATTCTCATAATGTTATGAGAATAGACCGGCTGTATATATATATATAGGGTGGGTCTATTCTCATAACACCCCTTAAGACCTTATTCTCCTAACAACAGGCTTATTCTCCTAACAACCTTCACCCACCCCTATAGAGCTTCTAGCGCGGGAGCGCCCCGACGCCGGCGTCCTCCCCGACCCCTCCCTGCCTCCTAGCGCGGGAGCGCCCCGGCGACCGGCCTCCCTCCCCGCGCCCCCGCTGCAGCGCCGCCGCCTCCCTCCCCGCGCCCCCACTGCAGTGCCGCTGCCTTCCTTCCCGTGACCCCCGCGCCGCCATCTCCCCAGCGCCCTCGCGACCCGCGCGCCTCCGTGCCGCCCGGGCCATGGATCCGGCCATGCCGCGGCGGTCAGGCGACGGACCCAACCCCCTGCAGCTCCCCTTGTCCTTGCCCCCTGGGAAGCAACATGGATCCGACGCGCCGCCGCATCCCGCCCCGACCCACTCCTTCCCACACCGCCCCGTGCTCCCATCTTCCTCCCCTCCGGCATCACCACCATCTCTCCTTTGGCTCAAGATCCGTCGAGGCGAAGCCTCTGTGGTGCTCGCGTTTGTTAAAGCAGTGCGCCCAGGTGGATTTTTTTGTTTCTGCTCATGGAAAACCCCCTTGCAGTCTGGTGACCACATATGTGCGGCTCGAGGGCATGAGATGCATTTCAGTGCTCCTATGCGTGCAGTTTGTGGGCGCGCTGGCGACGACGGCAGCAAGACAGTGCACTCCGTTGGTCGTCGTGGTGCACTCTGGTGGTCGATGTGGTACATCTCAGCGGCTCGCTCGAGCACGGGCTTCATCACCTCGGTGATTCTATAGCATGTTTCATTTTTTGCAGTTCCCTGGTCATGCAGCTCGGTGGCGCGCCCAGGTGCACTTCGGCTGAGCCACACTCTTCTACAAGCGAGAAGAGGAGGAGGATTGTTCCCTGCCCACATGCAATGCTCTTTGAGAGAAGCTGAAGTCCATATCATAAAAAGTAAAGTCAATTTGGGCTGAAGATGGTCGCTTGACTGCACTGAGGAATTCTTTGGTCAGATTAGATTTTTCATGCTATGTACTTCAAGAAAGAAAAAAATGACGTGGTCCATTTTGTAGCGGTGGTGTGGTTCGCTTTGTAAAAAAGGAGAAAAAAAGGACAACAAGAAATTCTCATGAGAGGTTCACTTATTTTTCTAATACAAATTATTTTCTTTCTGGGACGATTGAAAAAAGTAGTTCACTCCATTTATGTCGCAGCTCATTACCTCTGTGTATGAAGTGCAAAAATTGTTTCCAGGGAGGTTTGCTCCACTATACAAGCTACATTTAAAAAACAAACAAATGCAGTGCACTTTGGTCTGAAAAAGTCCATTGCAAAGGACTCTTTGAAGCTCACTTTGTTCTCTCACGAAAGTTGGCCATAAAAAAACTTTTGCGGTTCACTTGTTGATCGAAGAAACAAAAAACACATCGGAAAGCAGCTCACTTCTCAAACACTTCTCAACGCACGTACAAAATTAATTAGTACGAAAAAAGACAAAAGCAAATCATGAAGTTCACTTTTGGTAGTGTTCCGCTTTACTTTCGGGAGTGTTGCGGTCCACTTTCCTTCGAAAAAAAATTTGGAGAAAAGACAACAAAACTCCTCTGAGAAAAATCTACGTCCAACAAAATAAATCATGAGGTTCGGTTAACTTTCTGATGCTGTGCGTTCTTCAGTTTGAAGCAGTGCGCTTTTCATGTTTTTGTAATTTCAAAACTGCTCTTAAACCGTAATGAATTAGAGGGTGTGTTCTACATGAAAAAGTAGCGTCTCGACGATATCTTTCCAACGGTGTATCATTTGGATCATTTCGGCCAACTTTTTGTAAAATTTTCACGAAAAAACGGCTGCTGCCGTTCGTAGTCAGCCGCACGATTTTCAAATTTAACTAAAAACCGTAAGGAATCTCAAAAACATTTCAACATATGAAAGTTGCGCCTCGTTCGTAGCTTTCCAACGGTATATTACACGCCTTGTTTCGACAAACGGTTAAAAAACTGGAGTGAAAACAGTACCGAAAATTTGAAAAAATTCGAAAAACACAATTCCGCGATTTAGTAAATTCAAAACTGCTCTTAAACCATAGCGAATTAGAAAAAATAATAGATATGAAAAAGATGCGTGGCGACGATTCCTTTCCAAAGGTGTATCATATGTTTCGTTACGACGAGCGGTTTAGAAAAAAACACCAAAAACCGCTCGCTGCCATTCGTTGTGAGCCGCACGATTTTCGAAACTGCTCTTAAACCGTGCGGAATCTTGAAAAGTGTTCAACATGGCGAATATGCGTCTACTCCATAACTTTTCAACGGTATATTACACGCATAATTGCAATAAACGGTTAAAAAACTAGAGCAAAAAAGGTACCGAAAAAACAACACGTACAGTTTTTTCAACATGAAGTTCGCTGGTCTGTGTGGTGCGGTGCGTTTAGCTCTCCAATGCAATTTTCCAATGCAGTTCGGAAGTGTTATGAGAATATTATTCTCATAATGTTATGAGAATAGACCGGCTGTATATATATATATATATATATATATATACTCCTTTTCTGTACTCCTGGGAGTATATACTCCCATCCTCAATGTACCTCATATACGCATTAATTATACCTCTTTATCATTCTCAATATACTTCATTAAATATTCTAAGATACCGCAATACGAGTTTTGTTCAAAAAATATCATTTGCGATGTACTTTTTGTAATATACCTTTTTCATGTACGAACACATTAGTATATACGTAAACATTTAAAAATATGTAGACTCACATGAATTTTTTCATGAAACTCATTTTGGGGTATCTAATATTTACTAATGAAGTATATTAAAAATAATAAAGAGGTATAAAAGATTCATCTATGTGGTATATGAGCGGCGGGAGTACGTACTCCCAGGAGTACACAATCATTTTCCTATATATATATATATATATATATATATATATATATATATATATATATATATATATATATATATATATATATATATCGGGGAGTAGGATTTCTTTTTACTCCTCATCCCTTCATCGCTCTGGTGAGGACTCCTGACGTTGTTTTATATCCTCTACTCTCAAAATTTCACAAAAAAAAATTTAGGATCACGCGGGTATTGTTTGGATTGTTCCGATATCTTTGTGACGAGAGCATTGTTCTCGATGCCTCCTGTCATTTAGGGGTTGTGGCAGTGTCCCGGGGAGTTGAGCTCCGAGGTGTTGTCGTCACAAATGTATCGTAGCGGTTCTAGAATACTAGAGTCGGCCGACATCGAAAACTCTTCTATGCATGTCTGGTGGTGAGATAACTCCGAAGTCACCCAGTACTGGGGAGATAGTTCGGGAGTATTGCCACAGCTAGTATAGCAGATGCATTTTGAAGGTCTGAAGTAAACAATTTCCAAGGATGACTGGTTATGTGTTGACGGATGGATACAGCTGGATATAGGTTTAGAGTTGAGTGCGCGGTGCTTCCCCTGTATCCCCACCACCAGATTGCATAACCGGAAAGCTTCGGAAATTAATAGGCGGGTTTCAAGTAGCTCGTAGGAAATCTTCCAACGAGTGCATGTTATGAGATTTGGGGTTCAACATTTAGTGAAGAAGATTCACGGGCGCTGTTCCAATTGGGAGTTGCATCTTAAAGGGTCCTTGGCTATGCTGATCCAGGGATTGCAACACCCTTTGTAACACGTACCATGGGATATTCAGCACGAACATGTGGGATGAAACTTCTATCATGTATTTGTTCCATCTGCACCTTGTTGTTTTTATTTTATCTTCTGTCTCCCAATGGCATCTCGACAAGATTGTTGTACCATTAAGCTGTGGATTTCTTTCGTTCATTTTGTTCGAATGTTCATTGTGAAGACTTTATGATGCAAATATCTAGTTGTTGATTAAGCTTATCTATTTGCATCAATGGCTAACGGTTGTCATCTTATTCAGGATGGCTCCGAAGAAGGTTCCCAACCCAAACCAAGAAGGTGAAGAAGAGTGTCCTCCTGAACTTCCTCCTTCCCCTCCTCCTCCGTCTGAGGCATGGAGAGCGATTATGCAGGCAACCAACCAGAACACTCAGATGTTCATGCAAATGATGCAGAATTTTCAAGCCAATCAAGCAAATCAAGGCAATCATGGGAACCAATGCCAAGGCAATCTGTTCAATCAACCTCAATTTGCGACACTGAACCAATTCCTGGCAAACCAACCAAAGTCGTTCAGTTACTGTGTGGACCCGCTAGATGCTGAAGATTGGATCACAGACATCAAAAAGCACTTTGGATGCAGTAACATGAGGCCTCAGGATTATGTCAAGTTTGCCACTTTCCAACTCAAAGATCAAGCTGCTGATTGGTGGCAACAGTACAAAGACTCCAGAGGTGGTCGTGAGATCTCGTGGACTGATTTCTGCAAAGATTTCCGTTCTCATCACATTCCGACCAGTGTCATTGAAGGCATGTGTGAGCAATTCCGCAACCTGAAGCAAGGCACCATGTTCGTCTATCAATACAATGTCAAGTTCCAGAATCTTGCCCATTATGCGAAGCAAGACATCCCCGATGCCAAGAGCAAGATATACCAGTTCCGAGGTGGTCTAAAAGATGAACTCCAACTTGCTCTCACCTTGTTCGAGCCTGATGAATTTGATCAATTCTACAATATGGCTCTCAAGCAAGAGGTAGCTCAGCTCAAGTGTGAAGCTTCCAAAAAAGAGGATTAGAGATGTTGTTCACTCCTCCTCTTCCTCTCAAGTGGTTGCCAAGCAGTAGAAGTTCTAGCTACCGCCTCCTCCAATGCTCCGTCCTCCAAGCAACAACAAGCACTCAGGTGGTCGTGGATTCTCCCACCCACCCAACCCAAGCAACCAGTCCAAGCCTCGGTTCCAAGCTCCAAGACCAAGTGGTCCTTATCATCGGCCTCTTTCAGAAGTTACTTACAACAAGTGTGGCCAGAAGGGTCACTATGCAAACAAGTGTACTCAAAGGCGCCTTCCGCCTCCTTCACCTGTCAGTAATGCTATTGTCAAGCAAAATCCCAAGCATGCAAGAGTGAATTTGATGAATGCAGCTCAAGCAGAGAATTCTTCCAATGTGATATTGGGTAACCTCTCAGTTAACTCTATTCCTGCAAAAGTCTTGTTTGATTCTGGTGCATCACTTTCCTTCATGTCATGTCCATTTGCATCTAAGCACAACGTGGGCACAGTGGACTTACCAGAGAAGTTATCAATTATTTCTCCAGGCAAACACATGACTTCCACCTCAGTGGCTCCGGATATATCTATTCACATGGGTGATTACAGTTGTCTGGTTTCCCTGGTTATTCTCGGTAACTCCGACATTGATCTTATTCTTGGGATGGATTGGCTCTCCAAGCATGATGCAAACATTGATTGTGCAAACAAGGAGGTCAAGCTAACTCATCCTGATGAAGACGTGATTATCTTCGCAGCTCGAGATAACACAATCAGGCTATTCTCTCTCAATGACAAGGGTGATATTAATGCCATTTCTCAGATTCCGGTGGTTTGTGAATATGAAGATGTATTCCCTGAAGAGCTTCCAGGCATGCCTCCCCACCGTCCTCTTGAATTCATCATAGAACTTGATCCCGGTACCGAGCCAGCATGTCGGCGTCCGTACAAGCTTTCCACTGATGAGTTGAGGGAGCTGAAGAAACAACTCGATGAGCAAGAACGTATGGGTCTAATCAGACCAAGTACTTCTCCTTGGGGCTGTGGTGTTCTATTTGTCAAGAAGAAGGATGGCACAGAATGCCTTTGCGTTGATTACCGGCCATTGAACAAGAAGACAATAAAGAATAAGTACCCGCTCCCCAATATCAATGAATTGTTCGAGCAGCTCAAAGGAGCAAAGGTGTTCTCGAAGCTCGATCTCCAGATGGGTTACCGTCAGATTCGTATCCGTGAAGAGGATATTCCTAAGACCGCATTCAGAACGAGTTTTGGCTCCTATGAATACACGGTCATGTCTTTCGGCCTTGCAAAGGCTCCACCTACCTTCTCTCGGATGATGCACTTCATATTCAACCCCTACACCAATGAATTCGTTCTCGTCTATCTGGATGATATCTTGGTATTTTCCAAGAATGAAGAAGAGCATGCCAAGCACCTCCGTTTGGTCCTTGACAGGCTTCATGAGCACCGGTTCTATGTGAAGTTCTCCAAATGTGAATTCTGGCTAGATAAAGTCCTCTATCTTGGCCATATTAGCTCTGCCGAGGGCATTTCTATTAACCCCGAGAAGGTTGAAGCTACTGTCATATGGTAACCTCCTCAGAATGTCAAGCAACTCCAAAGTTTCCTTGGTCTCGCTAGCTATTGCAGAAGGTTCGTTGAGAACTTCTCCAAGATTGTCAAGCCTCTTTCCAACCTGTTGCAGAAGAATGACAAGTACTCGTGGACTCCTGATTGTGATGTGGCATTCAAGACACTCAAAGAGAAGCTCATTTCTGCTCCGGTTCTTACCCCTTTGGACGAGTCCAAGACTTATGAAGTCTTTTGTGATGCATCAGTGCAAGGCCTTGGTGGTGTTCTCATGCAAGACAAGAAGATTGTGGCATACACTTCTCGTTAGCTGAAACCAAATGAGAGGAGTTATCCCACACATGATGTTGAGCTAGCAGCAGTTGTTCATGCCTTGATCACGTGGAGGCACCTTCTGTTGGGCAGAAAAGTGGACATCTTCACTGATCACAAGAGCTTGAAGTACATCTTCACTCAGCTAAACCTTAACATTCGCCAGACTCATTGGGTTGAGATGATTCAAGAGTACAATCCAATCATTGGGTATACTCCTGGCAAGGCCAATGTCATTGCAGATGCATTGAGCAGAAAGGCATATTGCAACAGTCTCCTTCTCAAACCGTTCCAGCTTGAACTTTGTGAATCATTCAGGAAGCTCAACCTCCAAGTTGTTCCACAAGACTTTCTTGCAAACCTTCAAGTTGCTCCTACCTTGGAAGATCAAATCTGTGAGGCCCAACTCAGTGATGCTATGGTGCAGAAAGTGAAACATGGTATTGCTAAGGGTACTCCCAAGTACAAGTGCTATCGCGTTGATGAGAAAGACACCTTGTTCTTTGAGGACATGATTATGGTTCTCAAAGGTGATCTCAGGAAGCTCATAATCAAAGAAGCACATGACTCACTCCTCTCAATACATCCAGGAAGCTCCAAGATGTACTATGACCTCAAGCAATCATATTGGTGGACTCGCATGAAAACAGAGATTGCCCAATTTGTGAATGAATGTGATGTCTGCAGAAGAGTGAAGGCAGAGCATCGACGTCCAGCCGAACTCCTTCAACCTCTACCTATTCCCGAGTGTAAATACGATCACATTGAGATCGATTTCGTCACCGGTTTTCCCAAGTCCAAGAAAGGAAATGATGCTATCTTTGTGGTGATTGACAAGCTAACTAAAGTGGCTCAGTTTCTTCCCGTCAAAGAATCCATCAACGCAGCTCAGCTGGCAGAGCTGTACACCTCCAGAATTGTTTCTTTGCATGGCATTCCTCAAGTGATCTCCTGAGACCGTGGAAGCTTTTTCACTACCAAGTTATGGGATCCTTTTCAGTCAGCCATGGGCACCAAGATTCACTTCAGCACTGCGTTTCACCCTCAGACTAGTGGTCAAGTCGAAGGAGTGAACCAAATCCTTGAAGTTATGCTCAGAGCTTGTGTCATCTCATTCGATATGAAATGGAAATATTGCCTTCCATTTGCCAAATTCTCCTATAACAACAGCTTTCAAGCAAGTGCAGGCAAAGCTCCTTTTGAAATCCTCTATGGCAGAAAGTGTCGTACCCCTCTCAACTGGTCCGAGACTGGTGAACGTCAACTCCTTGCAAATGATTTGATCTCAGAAGCCGAAGAAATGTGCAAAGTCATACGTGAGAATCTCAAGGTCGCGCAATCGCGTCAAAAGAGCTACTATGACGGCAAGCATCCTGACTTGGCTTTCGACATTAGAGATCATGTCTATCTCCGTGTTTCTCCCATGAAGGGCACTCAGAGGTTCGGTATCAAGGGCAAGCTTGCTCCAAGATACGTGGGTCCTTTCAAGATTCTTGACAAGAGAGGCGTTCTAGCCTACCAACTCGAGCTTCCATCCAACTTTGAAAATGTGCATGATGTGTTTCACGTGTCTCAACTCCGCAAGTGCTTCAAGACGGCTGAACGCACCATTCCGTTCGAAGAGATTGATCTTCAGCAAGACTTGTCTTATCGTGAGCACCCCGTTGGTATTCTTGGAGAAACTGAGCGCAAGACCCGCAACAAGTCCAACAAATTCTTGAAAGTGAAGTGATCACACCATAACAACCGAGAAGCTACATGGGAACGAGAAGATCATCTCTGTTCCGAGTATCCCACCTTCTTTCAGTCCAAGATCTCGGGACAAGATCTTTTTGTAGTGGAGGAGAGTTTGTAACACCCCATATGTGATACCTTCCATATATGGCAATAAAGCTTTTATCAATTTGATCCTTGTCCTTTCCTTGGGGGTTCTTGTCAATTATGCATTCTTTTTGGTATTGAATTGTCGTGTTATTTTTCTTTTGCATCCATGCATTGCTCATTTGCATCATGATCAACATAGCATCCTTTTACTTGTCATTGTGTTTGATCTTCCTTAGTATATTGAGTGAGGTCCTTGTTCTTGTTGTGATGGTGATAGTGAGCCCATGGCCTTGCTAAACCCAAACCCCCTCCTTCTTCTTGCTCCTCTTCTTCTCTTTCCTTCTTTTATTTTCCCTTCTTTAAGTATTTTTGCAAGTGGCTAAACTGCTTCTCCTTTAATGTCCATCCCCTTCCAACAATTCTTGCCACATGTCCTAGATGCCTATGCCAGAACTTCGCCTCTTTTGGGATTGTTTTGGTTAGGTTTCAAAATGGCTCAAGTTTGAATTATTCCCAAACTTGAATTATTTTACTTCCTCTAAAAATGTCCAGGACAATTTTATAAAATAGAGCTTTTTCACAGGAGCTTGGGGATATTTTTATATATTCCAAACTCCTCACCTAGCCCCTTGTACTTTTCTTTTATTCAGCTGTTTATTTAACTAAACAGAAATTGTAAAGGATAAGTAAAAGGGGACTTACCTTGGCCTCCCGCAGCGAGCAGGCCACCTAGGCGCCGCAGCCACCGCAGCTGCCAGCGGCCCAGCTCCAGCCTCCCGCAGGCCCAGCGAGCCACACGCATTTTGCGTCCCCTGCCTCTGTACGACAGGTCATCCACGCATGCCACATCGGCATCCGATCGATTTGACGACCGGAGTAGCTTCCCTAGCCTTATATACTCATGTCTCCGGTGCCCTAGGGTTCCTCCTCGGCCGATCCCTTTACTCCACTTGCCTTGCCGCCGCCCAGGTGAGCGGCGTCGAGCCATGTCGTCGCCCTGCCGCCATGCTCTGGCCGAGCTAGAGCTCGAGCTCGGGGTAACCTCTCCGACCTCCGCAGTCCTCTCCTGCCGCCGTGGGAGCGCCCGCCAAGTTCCCCTGCGTCTCCTACCGTGATTCTCGCGACGCCACGACCTCGAGATCGTTCTGCACGCTGCTGTCTTCTTCCTCTTCTTCTCGGTCAGAGATCCGCCAAATTCAGAGCTACCTCGTGCCGTATCCGTCGAGTCCTCATCCTCTTATTCTTGTCACCGGTATACGAGGTATACCCAGCTCCCCCTGCTGCTTCTTATCATCCGTAGATCTCCGTAGGCGCCGTTACGATCATGCCAAGTTCATGTCCGCCGTGCTCTAGGCATAGATATAGTTTGGTTGTTTAGGAGCTCCGGCTCTTGTAAGTGCATCTAGTGCCACTTACTGATTTTGGTGTATTGAAGACTTATAGGTTAAGGGACTAATGTTTTTATTAGTGTACACGGCTCTATAAGTCTATGAGTAGTTTGATATTTACACAGAAAGTCGACCCCTAAAAATGAAGTTCTTCGACTGAAGACTTTGGATTTTTGAAGACTTTGAAAGTGATGAAATTGGTGTGACCTTGAAGACTTGGTATTCACTTGAGGAACATGAAGCGTGAAGACTTTTGTTTTCGTAGTTTCATTTTCTCTTTCTTGAGTCATAGGAAACACTATACTGTTAAAGGGGGTCGAGGAAATATTAAGGAATTTTTTCCATGTGATGCTCAACTCAAAATCCTACACTTACCAATCCCTTCGAGTGATGCCATTGGAAATCTCATACAGTTCAGTCATATTCTTCAGTGACAGAGACGAAGTTCTTCTGGTCTCTAAGGAATTTGTTCTGACTGAGGAGTTAGGAATTCGCCAGTGCGGATTACCTACACAGTGAGGAACATGATAGCCCTGAGGAATTTGATACTCAAATTCCCGACAGTTGCTATGCTATGCGCCAGCTGTCCCAAAATATCTACCCACCGAACGGTCATATCATTAAAGGGCATTTATGTCTTATCAAGTCGGGATGCTCCCTAGGCTATAAATAGCCGCCCCCTACAACCACTAGCTAGTTGGCTGCTCCAAGAGAAACTGACACTTGTCATAAGAGCAACCCATCCTCCGAGGACTTTGAGCGAAAATCATCAAGTGAGGAAAAAACCAAAAGCAAACCCAAACACCTACAAACCCAAAAATGATTGAGCATCACTCAAGAGATTGATCCTGAGTGGATCCGATGCTTGTTACCTTTGAAGACTGTGCTTCTTCCAGATGGTTAGGCATCATGGTCTAGAGCATCCAAGAGGAATTGTGGATCGCCGAGTGACCAAGTCTGTGAACGTTCGGAAGTCACGTGAAGACTTACCACGAGTGATTAGGCGAGGTCTATGTGACCTTAGCTCAAGGGGAATACGGTGAGGACTTGGTGTCTTGGACTGTGTGTCCCTGACTAGGTGTCTAGGGCTGTGTGCCCTCGGGTTTAAATACCTAGCCGCCCTAACCAGATGTACAACTGAGATAGCAGTTGGAACTGTTCTAACAAATCATTGTCTTCATCAAGCTTAATGGTTCTATTTCCTCAACCCGTTCATTTCCTCATATCTATGTTGTGTGCTTGCTCATATCTGTTTGAAGACTTTGACTGAAGACTTTCTTAATTTCCTCAGTTTATTTTCTTCAATCTGTTTGTTTTCATCCCGTGCTATCTTGTGATTACGCTTTCTGTACTCTGTGTTTCTCTTCATTTATTCAAGATGACCATGCTTGTATTCTATTATGTTTACTTCTGAGTACTTATTTCGCTGCAAGTAGTTCTTTGCTAAGGAATTTCCTCAACAGCAAATTCCTTAGTGAAGAATTCATAAAAATCGCCTATTCACCCCCCCTCTAGTCGATATAACACACTTTCAATTGGTATCAGAGCAAGGTACTCCCTTGTTCTGTGTGATTTTGGTTTAACTGCCTGGAGTTTTAGTTATGTTGACCACAGGTATGATCAAGGTCTCAGCTCGGTGTCCTACCTTCGATGGGACGGACTACCCCTACTGGAAGAACAAGACGCGAATGCATCTTGAGGCAATTGATAACGATCTCTGGTATGTTGTGGAAAATGGTGTTCCCTCGGTATCACCTTCTCTGAATGCTGCTGATGTGAAGAGATTCAAGCAACTCGATTCCCAAGCGAAGAATATCATTTGTGGCCATCTGAGCAAAGGACAGTGTGGAAGAGTGAGTGTTTTGCAAACTACTAAGCTTATCTGGTATAGGCTGTCCAAAGTCAACGAAGGAGTCTCAACATAGCGTGACTCTCGAGTTGATGTTCTTTGCAATCTCTTCAACCTTTTCAAAAGACTTGACAATGAAAATGTTCAGCAAACTCTTCGATCGTCTCACTGACATCTCAAATGAACATCAAGAACTTGGTGCCACTGACATCACCGACCATGAAGTGGTGAAGAAATTGTTGAGATCGCTTGATTCCTCATTTGATACTCTAGCATTGATGATTCAAGAGCGTGGTGATTACAAGTCACTTGATCCTACTGATATCCTAGAAAGGCTAAACACTCGTGAGTTCTAGCTTGCTGAAAAGAGAGATCTCTATGGACCAAGCTACGGAAGATCACGTGCCCTGAAGGCCAAGGTCATCTCAGAATCCGAAGGTGAAGATTCTGGCAGTAGCCTTCGTGAACCTGAAGAACTGGGCCAGGAGCTAGCACTGCTCATGAAGAAATTCCAAAGGTTCTCAAGACGTGGATGCTTTGGAAAGTTCTCAAAGAGAAATGATTCCTCATCCAGTGACTACAATAGGAGGCTATGTCACAAATGCAAGAAGCCTGGTCACTACATTCAAGATTGCCCTCAGTGGGAAAAGGAATCTAAAAAGAAGAAGTACAAGGATTACAGATCTGATGATGCAAAGAAGAAGAAGAAATCGTCAAATCTTCATCATCAAAATCCTCAAAGTTTTCATCTCACAAGAAGAACATCTCCAAGAAAGCTCGGGCATTCATTGGCAAGGAAATGGACTCTGAAGCCGAATCTGAGGACCATGAGGAAGAGGAGGAATCTGAGGAATCTGAGTCTGGTGTGGCGAGCCTAGCTCTCGCTACTGCATTCATCAGCAAGTCTATCTTCAACACTGAAGAAAATGGCTTCACCAACAAGGCTGATGAAGACAATGATGACTATGCTCCCACCTATTGCTTCATGGAAAAGGGTGCCAAGGTACTCAAATATACCTCCTCTGAATCTAGTGGGGATGAATCTGATGAAAACCTTAAGCCCAGCTACTCTAAACTTCCTAGATAAAAGCGATGATATGTTGGGTGAAGAAATGGATCGATCTAAAATCTTGACTGGAAATCTTCAGAGACTTCAGTCCAAGTATGATAACCTTCAAGGTCATCATAACACTCTCTTGTCTGATTATGAGAAGCTTTCTTATGAATGTCTTCAACGAAAGCAAGATCTTGAAAAACTAAGAGTGAGTTATGAAGATCTTGAGAAGGATCGCGATTCATTACTTTCTCAAAAAATCAGCGCTTCTCAGGAAGAATTCGTTCCTCCAAGCTTGAAATGCATTGAACGAGAAACTGCTAATTCTTCTAATGCTACAAATTCTTCAACTGCCTCTGCTATCACTAATTCCTCATCTGAGGACATTGCTAGTATCACTAACAATGCAGGGCTGAAGGAATTGTACATGACAGGCATGTACAAAAGCCTCAAAGGGCATCAAACTCTTTATGTTGTGCTTAAAAAGCAAATCCTCAACAGGAACCCTAGGAAATAGGGAATTGCCTTTGAGAGGAAACTTAATGCTGATGGTTCATATTGGAAGCCTGAGCAGTACCCCAAAACCTCATGGGTTACTGCAAAGGGACCTCCAGTTGATCCATCCAATTTATCTGGCTTTACATGTGAATCTCCTCATTCTTCTGATGAGTCATTTGACTCCAACTATAAACTATTCAAAAATCAGAATGGTGAAGTATTTGCTAGATATGTTGGAACTAACTGCAAGAATGGTCCCCCTATGAAGAAAATCTGGGTCCCTAAGAGGCACGTTGAAAATCTTCAAGTGAATGTCCTCATGACACCTCGTGTGAGGAATAGGAACCCCAGATCCAATTCTTCATATGTATCAAAATCTTCAAATGGATTCAATTCCTCATATGGGTCAAATTCCTCAAAAGGATCAAAGTCCTGATATGAATATCATCGTGCTAACAACTCTGTTTCGAAGGGAAGAGCTAAGGGCTATGAATATGAGGATTATTCTTCTAACCATTATGTTCATAAGTCCTCGAAGAATTACTCTACTTATTCATATAATTATCCTTACTCCTCTTATGTGAAACGAAACGGGCTGGCGTCTATGCCACCTTTCTCATATGGAGCTCGCAGAGTGATGAACTCTTTGCCACCCCTTCAGATGTGGGTGGTGAAGAAAAAGAACTAATCTCTTCTGCAGGGTCAGGTCTCCAGACGTGCTCAAACGTCTGAATAATTTGCTGGAGACCTGAAATATGCCTGAAAGGACGCAGGCTAATCACGAAGAAATGAACTCTCATTTCTCACGTCCTCATACTGCTTCATCTGTTGCATTGCTTGATGAAATTGATCTGATGATTTGATATCATATTCTTCACTGATGAAGTATATGAGTTTGTAAGCTGCACTAATTCATCTGCAAGATGATCAACCCAAAGCCATTGAGTGGGTCCTCGATAGTGGATGTACAAATCACATGACTGGTGACAAGAATCTCTTGATGGATGCTCCCTTATCACCATCTCATCTGAAGCACATCATCTTCGCTCACAAAGGCAGAAGTCAGGTATTGGGTCTAGGTAAGGTTGCGATCACTGGGGATCGACACATGGACAAAGTCATGCTTGTCGAGTCCTTAGGATAAAACCTCATGTTTGTCTTAATGCTTTGCGATCTGGATATGGTTGTTTCCTTTAGCAAACATCGTTGTTCTATGATCATGGAATCTGACTACTCCATAGTCTTTGAAGGCTTTAGGAGAGGAGACTTGCATATTGTTGATTTCTCTACAGGACCTCAACCAGCTATGTGTCTACTTGAAAAAGCTTCAGAAGGCTGGTTATGGCATCGACGACTTGGTCATGCAGGCATGAGGAATTTGCACACGCTTATGAAGAAGAAGCATGTCATTGGCATTGAGAATGTCAAATTCCTCAAGGATCACTTATGCGGTGCTTGTGAAGCTGGAAAGATGACCAAGGCCAAGCATCCAGCGAAGACTATCATGACTACTACTCGACCATTTGAATTGCTTCACATGGATCTCTTTGGTCCTAATCATTATTCTGCAGTTTCAAATGATGCTTTTGAATATGGCTTTGTTATTGTTGATGATTACTCTCGATACACATGGGTACACATTGTTACTTACAAACATGAAGTGCAGGAAGTCTTCAAACGATGTTCATCGAGGGCTTCAACCAACTTTGGTGTGAAGATCAAGCACATCAGAAGTGAGAATGGAACCGAGTTCAAGAACTCTGGTCCCGATGACTATCTTGATGAACTTGGTATTACTCACGAGCTATCTGCTCCTTATACATCTCAGCAGAATGGCGTCGTGGATCGCAAGAACAGGACTCTTGCTGAGATGGCTTGCACTATGCTTGATGAATACAAAATGCCTCGTCATTTCTGGATTGATGCATTTGATACTGCATGCCACATCATCAACAGAATATATCTTCACAAATTCTTCAAGAAGATTGCCTATGAACTCCTCACTGACAAGAAACCCAATGTGAGTTATTTCAAAGTCTTCGGTGCTAAATGTTGGATTAGAGATCCTCATCACAACTCAAAATTAGCACCGAAAGCACATGAAGGGTTTATGCTTGGTTACGGAAAGGACTCGCACACTTACGGAGTCTTCAACAACATTCTTCACAAGATTGTTGAAACGGTAGATGTGCGGTTCAATGAAACTAACGGCTCGCAAAGAGAGCACCTACCCACTGTGATAGATGAACCAGCACCTGAGGAAACTATCAAATTCAATGCTACTTAGGATTTCATTCCTACCGAAGAATCTGCTGAAGAATTCATTCCAGAACCTGAAGAACATCGAGCTGATGAACCTGAGGAAAATGCTGATCAAATTCCTCGACGACAACCAGCTCATCCTCGCATTGCAAAAGAAGTGCAGATTGAGAAAATCGTCAGCGACATCAATATACCAGGTCCTCTCACACGCTCAAAAGCTTCACATTTATCTAACTTTTGTGGGCACTTTGCTTTTGTCTCTATCACAGAGCCCACTAAGGTAGATGAAGCATTTTTAGAGCCTGAATGGATTCAAGCTATGCAAGAAGAATTACATCAGTTCGAGCTAAACAACGTATGGGAACTGGTCAAACGTCCATATCCTTGCAAGCATAATATCATTGGTACAAAATGGATATACCGCAACAAGCAAGATGAAAATGGCCTTGTGGTAAGGAATAAGGCATGGCTTGAAGCTCAAGGCTACACACAGGTTGAAGGAATTGATTTCAATGAAACTTTTGCACCTGTTGATAGACATGAGGCTATTCGTATATTACTTGCTTATGCTAACCATCATGATATCATTCTCTATCAAATGGATGTGAAAAATGCATTCCTCAATGGTAATCTTGAGGAAGAAGTATATGTTGCTCAACCCCCAGGTTTTGAAGATCCAAAGAATCCTGACAAAGTCTTCAAACTCAATAAGGCCCTCTATGGCCTCAAGCAGGCCCCTCGGGCTTGGTATGAAACTTTGAAGGAATACCTCATGAAGAAAGGCTTCAAACCCGGTTCACTTGATCCTCTTTTCACCAAATCTTATGATGGTGAATTATTTGTGTGCCAAATATATGTTTATGATATTATATTTGGCTATACTGACCAACATTATAGTGATGAATTTGTCTATATGATGAGTGAAGAATATCAAATGTCTATGATGGGAGAGTTGAAATTCTTCTTAGGTCTTCAAATTCGTCAACAATGCAATGGCATATTCATATCTCAGGAGAAATACCTCAAGGGTGTATTGAGGAAATTCGGCATGCACGATTGCAAAGGCGTCAAAATCCGTATGCCCACAAATGGCCATCTGTGCACAGATGAAAATGTTATTGACTTTGATCATAAGGTATACCGCTCCATGATTGGCTCTTTATTGTACTTATGTGCATCTAGGCCAGATATAATACTTAGTGTTTGCATGTGTGCCCGATTTCAACTGCACCGAAGGAATCACACCATAAGGCTGTGAAACATATTCTTCGATATCTAGCTCACACACCAACACTTGGATTATGGTATCCCAAGGGCTTGGCTTTTGATCTCATTGGATATTCAGATTCTGACTATGCTAGTGATCGTGTGGACCGCAAGTCAACATCTGGTACATGTCATTTCCTCGGAAGATCCTTTGTCTGTTGGTCCTCGAAGAAACATAACTGTTTATCACTGTCTACTGCTGAAGCTGAATATATTGCTGATGGCTCTTGCTGTGCTCAATTGTTATGGATGAAGCAAACTCTCAAGGACTATGGTGTCAACGTGAAGAATGTGCCTCTCTTCTATGACAATGAGAGTGCTATCAAGATTGCTCACAACCTAGTTCAGCACTCGAAGACAAAGCACATTCAGATTCGTCATCATTTTTTTGTGATCATGTGTTGAAGGGCGACATTTATATTGAACATGTGAAGACTGAAGAACAGCTAGCCGATATCTTCACAAAGCCCTTGGATGAGAAGAGATTTAGCAAGTGGCGGTGTGAGCTAAATATCTTAGAATCTTTGAATATTCTTTGAATTGGACACTCATCCTAACACTTATGCAAAATTGATGACTTAGATGTGCAACACATGATGAAATTGTTTTTCTTCAAATAATGAAGAATAACGCTCTAAGTGTGAAGAAATTAATGAAGAACTTGATTCTCAGAACCCTACGACAATTGTATGCGGTGTCTGAAATCATCATTCTTATACGGTGGGTCACACCACAACAAAAGTTGAAAATCTTCAATTTGAGTTTTTTTTGAAATTCCTCAGTTGTTCAAATTCTTCAACTTTGCATTGTCTTCACTGTTTCCGTCTCTTTTTCTTCATTGGCTAGATATATATATGAGTTTATGTCCTCTACAGCATTCACTTATTGCTATTTCTTCAAGTTGCTTTTTCTGCTAAGTGAATTGGATCGGACCCTTCCCCCTCTATGCTAAACTCAACACATTCCATTCACAAATTCTTCATATGCGTTCTATTTGAAACTTGCTCAAAATCTTCAGTGCTTCCTTGTCAGCTGAAGAAATTGCGAACGCAACGTTAAAACTTATCCTTTCCAAAAAAATTGGTTTTGCCTCTCGAATCGCTCCGCATCCCACGATAATACTTATCTATTCACCCACGATCTCACACGATCTCCACTACACAGTACTTGGGTGACACTTGTCGTGCGAATGAGAAGGGTCAGGGGCACATTCGTCCAATTTCTTCGGGCGAACGCATAAATACCCCTCCCCTTCCCTCACTTCACTTTTTACTACGCTCGTTCTCACTCTCCCACTCGAGCTTCTCCAACCCTAGCGCCGCAGCTACTTCATCGTCGCCGGTGAGGAAGAGCTTCACTGCCTCGACCTCGTCGCCGTCGTACTCGCGCCGGCCGCGGATTTCCTCACTCCGCCGCCGCTGTAGCTGTCTTCCTCTGCCAAGTTAGGGCGTGGAAGATCTGCACAGACGAACTTCACTTCTCCATCTCATAGTTCGTCGTGTTCTTCATCCAGGGTAATTAAAAGTTACTTTTACTGCCCTCTTTGATTCAAATGTTTTGTTCAAAATTCTCAAAAGGTGTTTTCTTCGTCAAATCTTCACACACTAAACACCTCACATATAATCTGTTCTTGATTCGATTTCTTTAAGATACGTTTTTCTTCAAGATTCCTCAATTGAGTGGATTTTCAATCAATACAACTCTAGAACCTAAGACAAAGAACGCTTAGTCAAATTCTTCAAGACTCATCTGGTCAAATTCCTCAAACTTGTTCATTTTACAAAACCTTCTGAGAACGCATATGACCTCTCCAAATTCCTCGCAACTATACTCTATTCACAGGTACTCGTGTCCGCTGCTGAATCACTAGGTTCTCATCAACTTAACTCATTGGCAGCGTTCCTCGAAGAAAAGTTGCACACTTCTTCAGAGAATTCAATTGTCCAAATTCCTCGTCTGAAGAAAATGGGTGATGGAAAGAAGCCACAAAAATGTGGAAAGAGGCCTGAGGTCAATACTGCTTTTTCAGATACCTGAAGACATATATGCTGACTATTGCACTCCTGATGAGGCAAAGTTCGGAAAAGAGAACAAGAATCAGCACAAATTGCGCATACAAAGAATAGAGAGGAGATGGGCAAGAGAGTGGAGGGAGTACATATATGTGACTCCCAAATACATGAAGAAATTTGCACTCAATCCTCCCTGCCCAAGACCTCCATTGGCACATGGCCAAGTTGCTGATCCCACTAGCCTCAAGCATGGTTAGGATTTTCCTGAAGAATGGGCTAAGCGCTAGGCCAAGTTGGCCAAACAAGCAAAAGAAACAGTGAGGAAATTCAATGAAGACTCTCCTACTGCTGCTGCCTCTGTTGAGGCCTCTGCTTCCAAGCCTAAGAAGGCCATGGCTAAGAAGCTTGCTCACAAGCCAAGTGCTTCTTCCTCAGCAATGCCCTCACAGCCAGGTTCTTCAAAGCCCTCACGGCAAATTCCTCAGACTGCTCCTGCTCCTCCAAAGTCCTCAGCTCCTCCGCAAAAGTCTTCAGATGCTACAACAAAGTCATCTGCTGCAGTGCATCTTGCCACATGTCAAAGGACTACGTGCATATCCATTGCTCAGGAGCCTCTGCAAGCTCCTCAGCTGCCCCAAGTTCCTCAGCGATACCAAGTTCCTCAGCTGGTCCCTCACTGCTGAAGAGAAAGTCAACTGCTAGACAAGACTCTCGCCCAAGTCCTCATAAGAAACAAGTTCCTTTCCAAGTGCCGTCTGATGACGAAGCTGATGATGAAGAACTTGTTCAAATCATCAGAGACAGGCAAGAAACGGCCGCTAGAGCCAAAGGAATCGAAGTACCAGTGCTTTTGGATCCAAAAGTGATCCTTGATCTCATTGATCACTGGCATAAGGACCCCAACACTCCTGTGCCTGACTTCAACTTGACTCCTGGCCAAAGTCATATGCTGAGCGCCTTCATAGGCGAAGAAAAATGGAAGTTTGAAAGGGCTAGGCAGACCAAGAAAGAGCAGTACAAGAAGGAGCGCTTCCTGTAGAAAAATGTTGTCAACATGACAACTGAAGAACTTATAAAGCTTCAGGGTGAAATCAAAACCCTCACTGATGAATTTGAAGCATATCGCACAGACTGGATGGGCACCAAAGTCAGATTCGTAAATTTGACTAAAGGTTTTTCTTCATGTGCTTCTCGACAAACACACATTGAAATTACTCAGGCTGAAGCATCTACTCAGTCTGCTAAAGGACATGCCAGCACCGCTGAAGAACATCAGGCTGCTGAAGAAAATCCCAGGGCTGATGACTCCACTCCAGCCGTTGAAGAAATTCCAGGGCAACCTCTAGTGTTGCGCCTGAAGAAAATGTCAGGCCAGCTGAAGCTCCAAAGGCTGTGCCTGAAGAACGTGATGAAGTCAAGACAACTGCATCAGTTGTACCTGAAGAAAAACAACCAGATTCCTCTGCTCCTCCTGCACCTACACCAACTCCAATCCTTCCATCTGCATCAGATGTGAAGAAGACAAAGGCTACAGAGCATGCAGCTGTGAAGAAAAGGAAGGCATCAGCTTCATCAGATTCTTCAGCTCCGAAGAAAATGAAGCCCTTGACAAGCTCAGCTGAAAATCCAATTGATGCCGTTCCAATTTCCTCCATGCCATCAAAGGACCTTGTTCCTTTTGATGAAGATTATGTGATTCCAAGTGAATCAGATGAAGACATTCCCTCTGCTGCTTCCTCAGAGCAGACGGACAAAGAAATTGAAGTGGATGCCATCCCTTCAACCCCAGTCATCTCCTCGCATATGCCTCGGTTTACTGCAGAAGCGGCCATCGTTGAAGAAATAGAAGAACAAGACTCGGACGAGGACATTGGGAATGCCACTCCTTTGATGACTAATGAATTTTGGGATAGTCAGCATCCCAACTCCCCTCTGTTCACGCTGCTGCAACAAATTCCTCATTCACCAGCGCCAACTGTTCCATTGGGCTCTGAGGAAACTCATCCCACACAGTCTGTCCATGAAGACATTCCAGCCACTAGTGCTGAAGAAACTGCTGCTGCTGCTGAATCTGTAAATACTGCCACTGAAGAGGAACTAGAAATTCCTCAGACTGAAGAACCTGAGATTGCGAATCCGAAGGTTGTGATGCAATTGGCTGACACTCCTCAACCCAAGCCAAAGGATCCTTTCTCAAGAAAGCAAACTTTCAAGAAGGCTAATTTCTTCGGCGAGCATGTTTTCTTCACTGATTTCAATCCCTATGACTCTGCTCGCATAAGGAAGAGACATTTCTGGACTGCCAGTCAGACAAATTTCTATTCCTCAGTGCTTTACAACAAAGACAAAGTCTTCGATCATCAGCATATTCCTCACGTGGATATGGAATCTCTACCGTGCTTTGTGCCAGTCCTTAGTGTTCTTCACGACGCTGGACTGTTGGGTTTTTGCACTGACATATGCGATTGGACTGAAGAACTGATTCTCCAATTTTATGAAACCCTGCACATCACTGGTAATTCTGAAGATGTGAATTCATGGGTGCTGGACTGGATGTCTGAAAACAGTCACTACAAGGCACCAGCCTCTGAATTACTTCAAGTTATGCCTCTCAGTCCTCCCACTAAAGCAGCACGTTGCATGTATGAAGAAGCTGAACTCAATGACCATTACATGCAAGTGCTTATGAAGCCTTTGAGGCCAGGTCAAGCTTCAAGGACCAAATTCCTCGTGAAGGAATTGATGTTTCTGCCACGGTCTGTCTATCGCATTTTGACGAAGACATTGAGTCCAATCAAGGGCCACGGCTCGAATGATGAAGAAGTTGTTGGCATCATGAAGAATCTGCAGTTCAATATCATCCATGGCGTTCCTGTCAACTTCCATGATTTCTTCGTGAGGACTATGTCAAATGTTGCATTGTCCTCTTTCAACCTGAAGCCTTATGCTCCATGGATTATGAGATTCATCAGGACAAGATCTTCAGTGAATTACAAAGCTGGCACTATGAATCATTGCAGCTACTTGCCCCCAATTGAAGTCCTCAAATGGACATTTTCCTCAGCTGATGACAAGGGCAAGGCCACTGCTGTTTTTGATGAAGGCACTCGTCCATTGGATGGTCAGTTTCTCAAAGCTGCATCTTATTCCACCAATGATGACTCTGCCACTCATGACTCTGCCGCCAACGCTCCCAAACAAGATCCCCAAGGCACAACTCCCAGGGTGATGACTCATCGTGAGCTTCTCCTCAGTCTTCATCAGAAGGTTGATTGCAACAACAAATGGGTCAAGCATCAGTTTGGTTCAATTCTTCACAACATGACATCTACACATAATGCAGTGAAGAAAAACCATTACTACCTCCATGAAACCCTCAACCGCACCCGTGCTATTCTGTCTCATCTCTATGGTGAACAAGATCTGAAGAAAATGGGTCTCAAGGATGACTTTGACTCGTCTGCTCCTCCTCCGAAGAAATACAAGAAGGTCAAGGTTCCTCCCTTGGTGGCCAGCTCCTATTCTTCATCACGTGAAATCGATGAGTATGAAGACTTGGATGACACCGTGGCAGGCCCTACTTCAACCATCGACCCCAACAATGCTGGTGCTCCTTCATCATCTTGAGATTCTTCAAGGGCGTTAGTCCTCAATTTCGATCCTTTTGGTCATTCGATGACAAAGGGGGAGAAAGTTTAGTTAGTCTTCAAGCGGGTCTATATATATGGGCATTTTTTTGATAAGTTACAACTCTCATTCTTCTGATGACTTTGTCGATCGAGTTGTAAACTTAAACTCTATGGTGACCTGATACTTTTGCTGTGGTGTTTCTGCATGCTTATTCCTTATTAATGTTATGCACGCATGCTGAATTACATCAGTCACCATATTTCATCGTGCATTTCAAAGTCTTCATATTATATGTCAAATGCATGTATGAATTACAAGATATAGGGGGAGATCTCCATGATTCTACTCTTCAAGTGTGCATTGCTTCAAAAGCAAATTCCTCACTATGCACATCTTCAGGGGGAGTTCTTCTATATCTTGCAATCAAATTCCTCAATATCAATATTTACACATCATATGTTTATCCCCGTTGAAAACTTAACCTATATTGTCATCAATCACCAAAAAGGGGGAGATTGTAAGTGCATCTAGTGCCCCTTAGTGATTTTGGTGTATTGAAGACTTATAGGTTAAGGGACTAATGTGTTTATGAGTGTACACAGCTCTATAAGTCTATGAGGAGTTTGATATTTACAGAGAAAGTCGACCCCTAAAAATGAAGTTCTTCGACTGAAGACTTTGGATTTCTCAAGACTTTGAAAGTGATGAAATTGGTGTGACCTTGAAGACTTGGTATTCACTTAAGGAACATGAAGCATGAAGACTTTTGTTTTCGTAGTTTCATTTTATCTTTCTTGAGTCATAGGAAACACCGTACTATTAAAGGGGATCGAGGAAATACTAAGGAAAAATTTCCATGTGATGCTCAACTCAAAATCCTACACCTACCAATCCCTTCGAGTGAAGCCATTGGAAATCTCATACAGTTCAGTCATATTCTTAAGTGACAGAGACGAAGTTCTTCTGGTCTCTGAGGAATTTGTTCTGACTGAGGATTTAGGAATTCGCTAGTGCGGATTACCTACACAGTGAGGAACATGATAGCCCTGAGAAATTTGATACTCAAATTTCCGACTGTTGCTGTGCTATGAGCCAGCTGTCCCAAAATATCTACCCACCTAACGGTCATATCATTAAAAGGCATTTATGTCTTATCATGTCGGGATTCTCCCTAGGCTATAAATAGCCGCCCCCTACAACCACTAGCTGGTTGGCTGCTCTGATAGAAACTGATAGTTGTCATACGAGCAACCCATCCTCCGAGGACTTTGAGCGAAAATCATCAAGTGAGGAAAAACCCAAAACCAAACCCAAACACCTACAAACCCAAAAGTGATTGAGCATCACTGAAGAGATTGATCCTGAGTGGATCTGACGCTTGTTACCTTTGAAGACTATGCTTCGTCCAGACGGTTAGGCATCATGGCCTAGAGCATCCAAGAGGAATTGTGGATCGCCGAGTGACCAAGTCTGTGAAGGTTCGGAAGTCACCTGAAGACTTGCCACGAGTGATTGGGCGAGGTCTGTGTGACCTTAGCTCAAGGGGAATACGGTGAGGACTTATTGACTTGGACTGTGTGTCCAGGACTGGGTGTCCGGGACTGTGTGTCCTCAGGTTTAAATACCTTGCCACCCTAACCAGATGTACAACTGAGACAGCAGTAGGAACTGGTCTAACAAATCATTGTCTTCATCAAGCTTACTGATTCTATTTCCTCAACACATTCATTTCCTCATATCTGTGTTGTGTGCTTGCTCATATCTGTTTGAAGACTTTGATTGAAGACTTTCTCAATTTCCTCAGTTCATTTTCTTCAATCTGTTTGTTTTCATCCTGTGCTATCAGGTGATTACGCTTTCTGTACTCTGTGTTTGTCTTCATTTCTTCATGATGACCATGCTTGTATTCTATTATGTTTACTTCTGAGTACTTATTCCGCTGCAAGTAGTTATTCGCTAAGGAATTTCCTCAACAGCAAATTCCTTAGTGAAGAATTCATAAAAATCGCCTATTCACCCCCCTCTAGTCAATATAACGCACTTTCAGTTCTTGCTCTTGCACACGCACGTTCGTCTCTCCGCCGCTGCACCCCGCACGCCCGCTGCTATCTAAACACGTCGAGGCCCGCTGCGTTGCACGTTCGCGACGCCGGCGAGCATCACCGTGAAGCCACGGCTCGGCCTCGTTCTGCTCGCGCACGCACATCCGCGACACCGACGTCCTGCAGCAGCTCGCTCCCGGCTCCGCAACTGTGTTCCGCACGCCCGCCGCGACCTCTCAAGTTCTGCCTTCACCGCGGCTGGCCTGGCAAGCGCCGTCGTCACGACCGTCGTCTTCCTCTGTGGAGACAGGAGAGCTCGAACCTGTGAGGCTTCTTATTAGGCCGCGTCCTTTTCCTTTCAGCAAACGAAGCATGGCGCACTGGCTAGCGCTCGCACTTAGCAGTGAGAGGTCCTGGGTTCGATTCCCAGCGCCCTCTTTTATTTTTGCTATGTTTCGGTTATACTTAGGTGCTTAGATGCTTTACCTAGAATCTTGGCTTCTCCTTGTCAGCAACTTCTACCTAGCACAGTGGCTCGACCCTCTTTCCTTTACCATGCAGACCAGTGTTCGAATGCCCCTTCGGACTATGGAATCACCCATATATTTTTGCCCAGTTTTGCCTCTATGTCAACAGGGTCCCACATGTCTGTCACACTGCGCACAGCCATCTCTCTCACCCAGTTCTGCCACGCCAACACCCCCCTGGACCCACAAGTCATTGACTAGGGCGAGTCCAGGCTGTGTCATCTTAGCCCTTGTTTTCTTTTCTGTTTTGTTTTTATTTTATTTTTCTGCATTTTCTTTGGCATATTTATATCTTTTAATATATGCATTTGATGAAAATGAGTTATATATGAAACTACGTAGTTTTTCATGTAGAATATTCATATGCAGTTTGTTGCCATGTTTAAAAACACTTAAATTGTTGTTTCAATTAATTTGTGTTTAAATATGCTCAAACTTGTAAAAATCATAACTAAATATCTACAACTACAAATTTGAGAAACTTTATATGTATTTGGGGTGGAAAAATGTGTAGATTAATGGGGTGTTGTTACTTTGCATGTTTAACAACTTTAAAATATGTCTTTCTCAGATCTGTCCTAATTGTATTTATATGAATATGGGAGTTTCCGGAAAATGTTGTTTGTTCTTTCCGGCCCATTTAAAATGCTAGCATGTTGCTGTTGGTCCTAGTTGAACCCCTTGCCATGTTAAACAACTTATAAAACTTGTTGGGTGCTTGTTGAAATCATCTACATAACCACTTGTGGCCATGCTAGTTTTGTTCCTTTTGCTCGTGTTCCACATGGTGTGATCTTGTTATTGCCATGATGCTTGTGCACTCAACTTGTCCCTAGGAGTTGCATGATGTCCTACCCATGTTCTTATGCATCATATTCATGCATCCTGTGTTTGAGCATTCCATGATGATTGATTGTTGTTCCGGTGTTTGCATTGTTGTGTTGGTTAGAGCCCGGTGATGATTCGGAGTTCGAGGTTCCTTTCGAGGATGAGTTTGAGGAGCAAGGTTACGATCCCTCCGTGGACTCAACAGGCAAGATAACCATTCCCAGATATCACTTCTATCTTTGCCTATGCTAGATGTCTCGTTCTTTAGATACCTATTCCTGTTTGTCAGCCCCCCTATTGTTGCCATGAAACACTCTATCCGCCTTCCTAGCAAACCGTTGTTTGGCAAAGTACGCATCGCTCGGCCCCTCTTATAGTGTTGTTACTTGCAGGTGAAGTTGTGAAGATTGCTCCGTGACGAAGTTGTTGTTGGGATAACACAATATATATAAATACCTGTTAAACTAATTCACCTATATATTGTTAATGGGTGGAAGGCTAAGCCTTTCTGCTTGGTGTTTTGTTCCACTCATGCCACCTTAGGAACCGATAAACCGGTGTTATGTTCCTTGATTTTGCGTTCCTAACATGGTTGGGGTTTATGGGCCCCCCTTGATAATTCGCTCTGTTTAAAGCTTTTCCAGCAAGGCCCAACATTTGTTTTTCATGAGTTTTGGTCCAACCGTGCAAACTGCAGGGCCGCCTTGGGGAAACCCGAGGTATCTGGTATTTTCCTGTAGGCTATCCCATCCGGTCGTGGCGTGAGATGAGATACGTGCGGCTACTGTCAGGGTGTCGGCACGCCGCGAGGTCTTGCTGGATTAGATTTACCTTTGTCGAAATATCTTTAGCACGGGATTCCGATAATACCCGGTTCTTCCCACTTTGGAGTTGCTACTCCGCGGATCGTGAGCTTGTGATGGGCTAATATGGGACACCCCTGCAGGGTTTGATCTTTCGAAAGCCGTGCCCGCGGTTATGTGGCAGATGGGAATTTGTTAATATCCGGTTGTAGATAACTTGTCACCTTATTCATGAATACACTACCTGTGTCAGTAACTGTGATGGTCTCTTTCCGAAGGGCTTCGGGAAGTGAAGACGGTGGGGTTATGTTTGATCGTGAGTAGCTAGGATCACTTCTTGATCAACTTGGCGATCGTTGGCACTTGTTCTCTTCTCACTCTAAACTCGTAAGCTAGTGCTTGGTGCTTGCTGCAACCCTTGTTTATAGCCTGTCCACGCCTATGGCTTTGGTAGTTTTGATACCCGGGAACGGGATTGCTAAGTCCTTTGTGGCTCACAGATTCAACACACACCAGATGTAGGTACCACTGAGAACAATGGAGGAGGTGGTTCGGAACTTCACTGGGAGTTCGATGAAGAGCGTGGTCGTTACTATGTTTCATATCCCGACGATTAGTAGTGGTTCTTACTAGGAGGATCGGGGCTTGTGTTTTGGTATCTTTCTCATTTGGATCTGTGTCCGTAGTCAGACCCTGATGTTATTTGGATGATGTACGCTATTGTATTCATTGTGTGACGTGGCGAGTGTAAGCCAACTATCATTTTACAATTTCATCCCTGAATTTTACATAAGATGTGCAAAGATACCATACTTGAGATCATTCTAGTATGCGTTCATGTCCTTAAGTCGTGCCTCGACACGTGGGGGACATAGCCGCATACTGAGCATTACAGTTACATCTATAAATATGCATGCATTTGCATATTTATAATCGTGATTCTTTCGAATTGTACAACGTTATCCATGGACAGCCCGAGTATGTGTAGATTGGGTTTGTTTTCCCATATGCTCTGCTCCGGATCCGATGTAGAATTTCGTCAGTGCCTCCCTGTTCTTCTACGGTTACTCATCCAATCTGCTTATTGCCGGGACATTTATCAGGAGAACGGCGAGGAGGTGCTGCCAAAATTTTGCGTCAGATCCGGAGCAGAGCATGAGAAAACGAACCCAATCTACACATACTCGGGTGGGATTAGGACCTATCTTTACCTATTAGCGTGTAGGTTGCATGGACGTATTAAAACTGACAATCTCCATTATCTAATGGACATGGTTTGCTTAATTATGTATATATTTCTTGTTTGTCCAGTAGGAAGTCAATATGAGTGATCGTGCGTGGATGTACACTTGTTACACTAGACAGAAAGTTTGGACCGAGGAATGGTTAACAAAAACTACGGGGTTTGTTAGAGCCGCATTTGCAAAATGCCGGAAAAAAGTTGGTGCCCCTGTGTCCGGTGCGACAACTATAATAAGAGGGACGAGCTTGAAAAGATTAAGGACCTGCAAAAGTGGTTTTATGCCTGGTTACACGGTCTGACATTTCATGGTGAGTCTGCCCAACGTGCCTGAGCCGAGGTGGTTCATCGTCGCACCGACGAGCATGGTACCGGGATGGAAGACATGGTGCAAGACTTTGACGATGCTCGGGACTCGGACGACGAGATGAAGGAATCTACAAAGGTCTTCACTGGAATGTTGGAGTCCTCAAAACGTCCTCTCCCACTAGTGCAGAACCGGGCAATAGCACCGGTTCGTAAGGCCCTTTAGTGCCGGTTCCATAACCGGCACAAAAGTGTGGTCACTAAAGCCCCCCCCCCCCTTTAGTACCGGTTCAGCACGAACCGGTGCTAAAGGGCAACCACATGGCACGAGCCAGCTCCGTGGGCCTTGAGCACTTTAGTACCGGTTGGTAAAACCAACTGGTACTAAAAGGTTTGGGGGGTTTTTGGTTTTTTGATTTCTTTTTCATTTAATTTTGTGTTTTCCATTTAATTTTTTTCGTTTGCTGGTATTTTACGATACTACACATTGTACACGTTATGCATATATA
>LR738714.1:25659696-25698530 GCA_902687465.1 Secale cereale | reverse complement strand
TCGAAAGAGATTGTCTATTTTGTACACGAAGTGCATCCAGTTTTTGCCGTGACCCTCTCTACTTTTTTGCACATGCCATGTGGGTGAAATGATGATACCATGCCAAGTTTCAACCTTTTCAGAGTTCAATTTGTACTGCTTTTCAATTTCACGGTCATTTAGCTCTCTCAAAACAAATCAGTAAATGAATGAAAAATACCAAATGAATTCAGAAAGGGCTGATAATTGATGATGTGGATTTGAATGGTGCATTTTGAACACACAAAAACTCTGGAGTTCAAAAAAATGCAATGCCTTGTATCATATGAGTTTTCGTCCTAAACACTGATACTTCGAAAGAGATTGTCCATTTTGTACAGGAAGTGCATCCAGTTTTTGCCGTGACCCTCTCTACTTTTTTGCACATGCCATGTGGGTGAAATGATGATACCACGCCAAGTTTCAACCTTTTCAGAGTTCAATTTGTAGTGCTTTTCAATTTCACGGTCATTTAGCTCTGTCAAAACAAATTTGTAAATGAATGAAACATACCAAATGAATTCAGAAAGGGCTGATAATTGATGATGTGGATTTGAATGGTGCATTTTGAACACACAAAAAGTCTGGAGTGCAAAAAGAGGCGCAATGCTCGTTAATTAGCTTCAAGCCTTTCGGAGAAGTGTACAAAGCACTGCACATATATAGCTCTGTGCAGTCTACACTATTCCTCAAGGTTTGAAGCTAAGCAACATGCAGGTGAACATTGCGCCTCTCCCACATTGTCTGTGCACTCAAGGCTTATAAACCGCTCCTAGTGCCTCTCTCTTGGCGAGGTGGGACTAAAAATCAGCTTACTAAGATACTTTAGTACCGGTTCATGCCATGAACCGGTACTAAAGGTGCCTAGCGTAAATGATGTTAAAAAATGATGTTAAAAAAATGCATTGGCCATCATTGATCTTTTGTGTACAATTTAAATTGTCAATAGGAGTCCTCACCATTTTAGGAACTGGTGATGACTCCTATTGCAGCCATCCTACACATAGAGTTCAATGAAGATCAAGTGGTTGTGATAGTTTGAGAAATAACATATTTAAGGTGGTAAAATCTCTGTTAGACAAGCGAGGTGGGACTAAAAAAGCACTGTAGATCGAAGTGAGTAGAACCCTTTTCTACCGGTTCGTGGCACGAACCGGTACTAAAGGTTCTGGTGGGCCCCCAGCCTAACCACAACCTGCAACAGCCTCTTTAGTACCGGTTCGTGCAAAGAACCAGTACTAAATGTTCACCACGAACCGGTACTAATGATCGCCGCCGGCCTAGCCTCTGGAACCGGCACTAATGGTCCCATTAGTGCCGGTTCAATTGCAAACCGGGACTAATTAGCTCTACCTTTGACCCTTTTCTACTAGTGTCCACGAGCACACTAAGCTTTGTCAGCTGGATGCCATCTCACAAATAATGGCTTTGAAGGCTTAATTCAATTTGGGCAGAGAATGCTACGACGCAATGATGACAGTATTCGGACAGTTTCTACCCAAAGGCCATGTGCTACCTGCAAACCTGCAGCAGTCAGACAAAATCCTCCGTGCTCTTAAGATGCCCTATGAGAAGATACATGCCTGTGAGAAAGGATGTGTCTTATTTAGGCTTCCGTATGAGGACTTGAACTATTGTCCCATTTGGAAGTCTTCTAGGTATATTGTTGTAGACAACAGTATGGGTGAGAAGACGTAGACAAAAATACACGTTAATGTTCTTTGGTATATGCCAATCATAGCAAGACTACAACGTCTTTTCATGGTCGAAGAGACGACCAGACAGATGACATGGCACAAAACGGGAAAAAGAACCGAACTAGATGTAGATGGAAATGTGATGATGGTGCACACATCGGATGGTGAAGCGTGGAAGCGCTTCGATGCATTACTTAAGGAATAAACGGCAGATCCAAGGCATCCTCGAGTCACCGTCAGCACGGATGGGTTCAGTGTGTTTGGTCAGACGGCAGCCCAATACAGTTGTTGGCATGTGTTTGTTATTCCACTCAATATCCCCCCCTCATCGGGCATAATATGCAAAGAAAGAAAATTTTCCTGACATTGATAATTCCAGGGCCCAACTATCCGAGGAAGAATATGAATGTGTACATGCAGCCGCTTAAGGATGAATTGCAAAAAGCTTGGGATAATGGGTTCAAGACATACGACACCTTTAGCAAAAAAAACTTCATAATGCGTTCCTGGTACATGTACTCGACGCATGACTTGACGACGTATGCACTATTCGTTGGCTGGTGTGTGCATGGAAGGTTCCCGTGCCCCACTTGCAAGGGAGCTCTTCAGTTTTGTTGGCTGACGGCAGGGCATAAGTATACTTGCTTCGATTTGCATAGACCGTTTCTAGATCCTCACCATAAGTTCAGGAAAGAAAAGAAGAACTTCATCAAAGGTAGAGCTGTCAAACATTCTGCACCACCTGCATTGACAGGCCAACAGACCCTAGATCAGTTAAATACTCTCGAGCCAGATCCAGAGCCTCCAGGGTATTTCAAGGGGTATAATAAGGAACACGCCTAGACTCACAAGACATGCTTCTGGGATCTGCCTTACTTCAAAGACCTCCTTTGCCCACACAACATCGACGTGATGCACACTCAGAAGAATATCGCCAAAGCCATTTTTGGTACATTGTTCAGCATAGAGGTGAAATCAAAGGATAATACTAAGGCTAGAGTCGATCAACATGAGCTATGTGATAGACCGTTACAAAACATGCAAGAACTGAAAGGAAAGCGGAACTAGACGAAGCCAAAGGCATGGTTAAATCTTGGAAGTCCAGCTATGAGGGAAATTATTTTGTGGGTGAAAATGCAGTTGATGTTCCCTGATGGGTATGCAGCAAATCTAAAGAGGGGAGCGAGTCTTGAAAAATTGAAAATATTTGGTCTGAAAAGTCATGATTGACACATATGGATTGAGCGGATAATGCCGGCAATGTTGCGTGGCTTTATCCCTAAGGATGAATGGCTAGTACTGGCAGATCTGAGCTATTTCTTCCGTGTTCTTTGTGCGAAAGAACTATCGCTTGGTCTCATAGAAGAAATGGAACAATTCGCGCCGGAGTTGATCTGCAAGTTAGAGATGATCTTCCTACCAAGCTTCTTTAATCCTATGCAACACTTGATTTTGCATCTCCCTACCAAGGCAAGATTGGGGTGGCGTGCAAAATTGTTGGTGCTACTCAACTAAGAGGATGTAGAAGACGCTTCGAACAAAATATAAAAATAAACGTAGAATTGAAGCATCGATGGCCGAGGCATTCATCACTGAGGAGGTGGCAAACTTCGTGCCAGCCCCTCCAGAGGCGGCAAAATAGACGTTCTTTATGTTGTACTAATTTCGTTTACCTTTTGTCATTGCAAGTGTTGACAGGATGGTGGTCAAGGGTCTAGAGTGCCTGGAGCCTCCTCCGAGCGGTAATGACCGGAGGGGTGGTTCCATTATTGCACCCAGCACATCCGGAGAGCGCTACTAGACAGTTTGCAGATAGCAGCGGCGGGCGCTTCTTCTTCGGCTAGGAGAGGTCGGGGAAGGATGAAGAAGGCTCCTAGAGGTGGACGTGGCAGCGGGATAGGTAGGAAGGCTGCTACGCTGTCCTCACAGCCACCCCCAGCTGGTTCTCCTGACCACGGGACTGACGTGGACCCATCACTCGGGTCCTTCGGGCCACCAAACTCAGGTCGCCGATCCTTCGCCCCACCAGACTCGTGTCGCCGATCCTTTGCCCCACATGAGTTCGGTCCTAGAGTCTTCGTCCCAGAAGACTCCGGTCCTGGAGTCTTCTTCCCACAAGACTCCGGAGGCTAGTCGCCCTACTGATGGTAGCGAGGACACCTTTTCTGATGATAATTACAACGACGATGAGCTGGTTGAGAAGGGCAAGAAGGTCTTCCAGCATGGCGGTACGAAGCTCCCGCCTGTCGTGGAATTGCCACGACAGATGTCCTAGTGTGAGGACTTAGTTGTGAGGCCAACGCATCTATGTGGTAGCTTGAGAGGGGTTGAGCGGAATCGAGAAACGCAACACAAACAAGGATTTAGACAGCTTCGTGTCCTGGGAAACATCATCTGGTAACAACCCTACATGCTATTTGTGGCTAGGTCTCATTATCATCACGAGAGAGTCGCCGATAAACCGGCTCTTTGTGTCTAGTCCTAGAGATTGTCTCTTCTTGCCCCTCCTTATATATGTTGAAGGGGGGGTTACATGACTAGTCCTAGTAGGATTAGGATTACTCTATTACAAGTGGAGTTCTATTCTTGCTTCCTTTATAGGTGAATATTCCTTGTGCTTTCCTCATAAACCGGCTCACCATAACATGAACCAGCTTTCCATAAACCGCCTTCTGGGCCACCGGGTCTTATCGTTCCTCTGACCCGCTTGCCTGGTTACCCATGATTCGCCAAGCTCGGGCGGGTCACTTAGTGAGTCGTCCAGTTAGGGCAGGTCATTAGTGAGTCGCCAAGTCTGGTCAGGTTATACTTTCGGCCGGGTTACACCGCGGGGTATATCCCTGAGATTAGCCCCCAGTTTAATTTGGATTTATCCATGTTAAATTGATCTGCAACATAAATACAAGAAACAATTTGGGGCTTGTGCTCCGGGTTAAATATGCTTATAAACCGCACTTGATTGTCCTTAAATCCTTGTCATATCTTCCTTCTAAAAAATCTGAGTCACTAGACCAGCTTCATAATCAATTTTCTTGCAGAAGATATTTTGTAAATAAAGACTCCATTTGAATCAGCCTTCAATGCTCTCATTTCACAAAAATATTGGTCTTCAAATATTCAACTGATATTCAGCCGGTTTGAAGATGTAGAACTTGCCGGTTTATGATTGCCAAAATTACAGGGTTATAAAAACTGATGATCACGGGTCATGACTGTTTATAGACACCGGGTTATGATTGTTGCCAATGCCGGTTCACACAATTAATCTTCCTGATTTGCCCAAAACTGAGAATTTGAAGATGTTCCTCCTTTATATGCATATTACCTATAGCCCCCATGTCTTAAGAGGGGAACATAGTGATAGCTTAAGACTTGTTTCAATATAAATGTTGCAACCTTTAAGAAATCCAGATTGTCCATCCCAGTCACTAGTAAAAATCGAATACTCCATATTATCTATCCCCCAAGTGCAGGGTTGTCATGCTTGCAGCAACCTGGGACTTGTAATTGCCTGATGCTCAAAAACAT
The DNA here is from genome assembly GCA_902687465.1 of Secale cereale. Lineage (NCBI taxonomy): Eukaryota > Viridiplantae > Streptophyta > Magnoliopsida > Poales > Poaceae > Secale > Secale cereale. The sequence goes on along the minus strand of LR738714.1, from coordinate 25,693,287 downwards.
CAACCAGTGTAGCCCCAAAGGGCCGGGTCATTATGTAATAATGAGCAGGGACTTTATAAATATGATCATGTAGACTTGAACAGCAACGTGTAGCCCCTAAGGCCCGGCTCACTAAATTAATACTGAGATGGGACTTTATATATAGTTCTTTGAAAATAACATCATATGATGTAACCCCCATCATGGGGCTTGAACCCACGTCCACAAGGTTAAGAGCTTTGTTCTTTACCAACTGAGCAGTGGACCCTTCAATATAATGGATTAAGACTTATGTACCTTGACTTGTTGACATGAGCAATTGGTAGCCCCCGAGGGCCGGCTCATTATGATGTGATGAGTCAGATATTTCAATAAGGCCAGTAAAAATGACTTTGCATTAGCCCCCAAGTGCCATGGTGCATGCTGGCAGTGACATGGGGCTTGCACATCTAATGTAATCTCTATTTGAATAATGTAGCCCCCAATTGCCGGGTCATTAGTCTGCAGCGACTCGGGAATATTCCTTCAATTGTAGAATAAATTATATCCATAGCGCTGAAGCGACTTTGAAAACCTCAATCATAATATTAGTTATTGATAACCATAATAAAAATACAGCTGTGTTGGCTATTAAAGATTTGAATAATATAACATGGTCTAAAACCGATTCCTGCCATATAAACCGGTATATCCGTGCCCATATGATACATGCTATGAAGATGCAATGTATGACGTAATATATGATGATGTATGTGTATGATCAAGAGGGTTTAAGCTATGGTTCAGATATGACCAAAGCCCCCAAGTAGTCATAATTGTGGCATTGCGTCGACCAAGAGGTGTAGCTATGGTTTGAATACGACCAAGCCCCCAAGTGATTTCCCTGGTGCCCTTATGCCTATCAAGAGGTGTAACTATGGTTCGAACCCATAGCCCCCAAGTGATTTCCCTGGTGGCCTTAAGCATATCAAGAGGTGTAGCTATGGTTCGGATACGACCAAGCCACCAAGTGATATCCCTAGTGCCCTTATGCCTATCAAGAGGTGTGACTATGGTTCGAACATAGCCCCCAAGTGATATTGTGAGTTGTGCTCAAGGGATACCCATGTTTGAGTTGTGCTATGCAGCAGACTCTCTTTGGCACCTTATGATAATATTGGCTTGATAGCCGGATTACCAAAGTAACCAGAGATTGCTCTTATGATAATATTGACTTGATAGCCGGATCACCAAAGTGACCAGAGCTGTGCTCTTATGATAATATTGGCTTGTTACCGAATCAATGGGTAATTAGAACTCCGCTTTATAAACAGAAGCCCCCATGTGATATATTTATGAGTTGTGCTCAGTGGGTACCTATGTTTGAGTTTTGCTTTTGCAACACTCTCTTTGGCCCACTCAAATTTTGCGGGAGATATTTCTTCTTGAACTGCATGTTAAACCGGATATTGAGAGCTTAGAAGCTTTGTGGGAGACAACTTTCCCTTGAACCGGATCTTAAACCGGAATCTTCATTTTCAGCCGGAATTTTTCTGACGGCCTTTAAACTCGATCTTGCGAGAGATTAATTCTTTTTGAACCGGAGATTCTTAAACCAGATTTGAGGGCTTCAGAGCTTTGTAGGAGACAGATTTCCCTTGAACCAGATTTTAAACAGAAATCCTTCTTTTTAGGCCAGAAATTTTCTGACGGCATTTAAATTTGCACCAATATGGCGGTTTAGGGTCCTGCATTAGATAACTTTGCAAGCCAGAGTAATTGCCCTTTTTTTAAAGAAAGCGATATATAATAAAAATATATTGGATGGATTTCACCTGATATGTTAGGCTAGTATTTATCCACCGCAGAGTTGATGATCAGTTGAGCACCATGGTGAAGTGGCGCGGTAAACCGTGCGAATAGGCAAGTGAGCCGCATTGTGTTGATATATGCCGAACCGCGCAGGCGGACGGAATAAACAACCGCAACAACAGAGGCAGTATGGATGCGGGCGAGTCACTACCGCTCTTGAAGTGACCAAATGTCCTGCATAAATAATATCATAAACCGGAGTAATTGTTCTCAAAAGGAAAAAGTTGATACGTGCTTTTTAAAATAATCTAGAAAGATAACACCTGGTGTATTTGGACCTTATGATCCTCACTAGTGTCCGTTAGCCAACCCGGCATGTTGAGTAGGCCGGACCGTAGGGCAGACAGTAAAATGACCGCAGCATCAGAGGCAGCACAGACACATGAGTCGGCCGCAGTGTTGTGAGCCGGCGCAGATGAGCAAGTTGTCCTCCGCACTGTAAACCGGTGCGGACGCGTGAACCGCCATGAGGGCAGATGAGCGAGTCGTCCATGGCGTTGTAAGTCGATGCGGATGGGCGAGTCGGCCAAGGCATTGTAAGTCGGCGCGGGAGTCCGTTGAGTAAGGACGACCACCTGTGCCGAATGATTTTGGCACACCTCCATCTCTGCAGTATAATGCAACTTTGTAATGAATAATTCTCCTGCATATAAAACACAACAAGGGAAAGTAGTTTTGCTCGGACGAATTAATATGTGCTTGAAAAACAAGGTAAATAGCACCTGGTATTTGTCGGAGGTCAATCCAGTTGTGATAACAAAGCGACCATAAAAATCAACCATTAGGTATAGTCAACTGCGGCGTTGCAAATGGTGCAGACGGAAGAATCAATCACAAGCGTAGTAAGCCGCGCGGACGAAAAGTCAATCGCGGGCACAATCCCGGCTAATTGATGTAAACCAGACCGCAGGGGACGGCGGCCTGATGTTTTGTGAACGACAGACGATCTGTACGTGGACACTGATTAGCCGCTATCTGATCTGATGTGGCTTTTGCCACACGTAGCCTTCTCTTAACTTTCTTTTTCCTTTTTTTCCAACCACCCATTGTAAAAAGCCAACTAAAGTAGTAACATTGGCCACTGGTGGAAGCAAGCGAAGGCACGCAATCAGGTTTTGGCGGAGGCATCGACTTGGTAGGGCTGGCCTCGGCTGAGGCACACCACACTGGTGATACGTCCAAAATGTATCTATAATTTCTACTTGCTCCATGCCACTTTTGGGTGATATTGCTATGATATTTATACACTTCCATACACTTTTGATCATATTTGGACTAACCTACTAATCCAGTGCACCCCAGTGCCAGTTTCTGTTTTCGGCTGTTTTGTATTTCAGGTTTTCACATTACGAGAACTGTCAGGAAAAATCCAGAAAAATTATATAAAAAATCAGCGTTCCAGAACCTACCTTGCGCTCGAAGTACAGCCGGGGGGGGGGGGCACCAGGGCCCCAGGCGCCCTGGCGGCGCGCCCCCCTGGGCCGCGCCGGGGGGGCGCCTGGGCCCCCCAAGCCCCGTCTGGTGCCCCCCTTTGGCATATATTTAGAGCGTCCTACGAAACCCTCGGGACGAGAACTCTTTTTCGCGATCTCATCTCTGTTCCGCCGCCGCCGCCGCTTCCAAGATCGGGAGCACCAGGAGAACTCTTCCCGGCACCCTGCCGGAGGGGAGGATCACCATCGGGAGCTTCTCCACCACCATGGACGCCTCCCGGATGAGTTGTGAGTAGTCTCCCTTGGACCATGAGTCCATGACTAGTAGCTATGTGATGTTCTCCTCCCGTTCTTGTGCTTCACTAATTAGTCCTCGTGAGCTGCCCTACATGATCGAGGCACATATGTAATCCTTATGATGTTGCTATGATGAGTTTGCTGGGATCCGATGGATTATGAGATTATGTTCAGATTGTGATTGAGTAATATATTTGATCTACCTCTTTTATATTTATGTTCATAAGTAATTCTTGCATGTTCTCCGTTGTTATTTATTGCTTTGGCCAAGTAGTAGGTAGTGACTCCAAGAGGGAACGTTATGCTCGATTGTGGGTTCATGCCCCTCGATGACTAGCTTGAGTGACAGAAACATGAGTCTAGGGGATGTGCTGTTGCCACAAGGGGGAAAACAACGGTGCTTGTACCCGCGGGTGCAAGGATTGTTTACTTTACGCAAAGTTCTTTTAATGCAGTTGTCTGTTGCATTGAGTTTACACTATGGGTGGGGCTCGCAACTTAATACCAGCGAGATGTTCTGGATAGATATCTCAAAGTGGATGATTAGTAGTAGATATTGATGGATTTCGGTCTGCTTACTTTGGCGTACCGCCCATGGTTTGAACCTCCACCTTTCTTGCAATGTAGTCAGCATTGGTTTGCGTTCGTGGTCCTGTCAATTGCCTAGCTGTAATTCGTTTACCTCACATAGCTGTTTTATCGTCTTTTGGGAGAGAGACATCACTAGTGAACGTCATGAGACTCCGGTCCATATTACCATCATTGATCACATCCGCTATTTACTTTTCGCTATTATTTACTATTGCAGACATTATCTATCACTACTATCATTTGCTTTTAATCCTTTATGAACTACAAGGCCGAAGGGATTGACAACCTCTCTGTACTCGTTGGGAGCAAAGTTATTTGTATCTGTGTGCAGGTCCACGTTGATTGCTAATATCTGGCGCCGTTAGCAGTTGACACATACTTGTTGAACCTAGGAGTCTCTGGGGATTCGATCCTTGGCATCTTTGCTAAGGGAAAAACTTCCACAATACTGCATCTCACACCTTCCACTTGGGGTAACCAACGAGGGGTTAGAGGCCCATCAAGGAGTTTTGCTTTTTAGTCTTGTTAGTTTACCTTTCAGTTTTTGCTTTAGTACCTTTTTACCTAAAATCACAAAAATAGTTATCTTGCTTGCTTGCTACTATGGGTTCTACCAATAACACTAAATGGGAGGAGTACACCCCTTCTTCCATTACCCCAATTACCACTGTCGGGATCTACAAAAGTAATAAACCTTGTGATTATATTAGTCTTGACGGAGGGTTATGCCCATGGCATGGTCTTCCAGGAAAAGAGTATGAGCCTCAGTTTAAAATTGCTCCTAAGCTTCCCCAAACTTGGGAAGATGTTCAAAATCTTATAATAGAGAGCGATTCAAATAAAGAGGATGACACTACAATTCTGCCCAATAATGATAAAATTGATTTTGATAATTGTAGTATTTCAGAAGTTGTCACCTTTCTACAAGGAATGGCCAAAGATCCCCGCACTAGCACGCTTAATCTTGCCTTCACAGAGCATATCACTAATGCTCTCATCAAAGCTAGGGAGGAGGAACTTAGAGTAGAAGCCTCCATACCTAGAAAGCTAGAAGATGGTTGGGATCCTATGATAAAAATTAAATTGAATGACTTCTCTTGTTATGCATTATGTGATGTTGGTGCTAGTACCTCTGTTATGCCCAAAAGAATATATGATATGCTTAAATTGAAACCTTATGATTCTTGTTCTTTTGTTGTTCGTCTCGTTGATTCTTCCATAAAGAAACCTTTGGGGAGGATCGATGATGTTCTTATCATTGTCAATGATAATTATGTGCCCGTTGATTTTACTATTATGGATATTGAATGTGATCCTTCTTGTCCAATTATTTTGGGACGTCCCTTTTTACGCACCGTTGGTGCTATCATTGACATGAAAGAGGGTAATATAAAATTTCAGTTTCCTCTCAAGAAAGGGATGGAACACTTCCGTCGAAAGAAGATCAAGTTACCTTTTGAGTCCGTTGTACGGGCTAGCTATTCTTTTACTCTTGATAAAACTTGATCTCTATGCATTATGCCTAGCTTAAAGGCATAAAAGAAAGCGCTCTTGGGAGGCAGCCCAATGAATAAATTTATTTTGCTTTTGTTGAGTCTTGATGATTGTTTATTGCTGTAGCATCATCATTGTATTTTTGCTTTTCATATTTGTGCCAAGTATAGCCTCTGATTGCTAGAAAGTTCAAAAGTTGTGAGGTGCTGTCCAGGAAACAGATTCTGTCCTTGGATAGAAAATATCGTATAAAATCACCAGATCATCTTTTTGGTCTGAATTTTTTCGACAACGTTCTCTATATAATTTTCTTTCGTGCGTCTGTTCTGAGTTTTTTGATTTGAGTTGCAGAAGTACCCCGAACAAATCAATTACTACCTGCTGTTCTGTTTTTCAAAGATTTTGTCCTGTTTTGCCTTTCCTTCATTTTGCAAATCAAGAGCTTGCTTTTTCTTTGCAAAAACCTTTTGGCAATCTTGAGAACCAGTAGAACTTCAAGAATATCTTTATTTCCAGCAAGGTGCAATTATTTTATTAAGGGTACTAACCTCGCTAATCAGATTATGATGAGTTATGTATGAAGGGAGTTTTCAAGTGTGCGAGGGAAGATGATAAAAAGATTCAGGAGTGTCAAGCGCTCAAGCTTGGGGATTCCCCCGTGCACCCCCAAGAAATATTCAAGGAGACTCAAGCGTCTAAGCTTGGGGATGCCCCCGTGCATCCCCTTCTCCATCAACATTATCAGTTCGTCTTTCGTTTCGCTATATTTTTATCACTTCATGTGTTATGTGCTATGCTTGGAGCGTCTTGCTTTTAGTTTCCTTTTTAGTTTTCCATAACGAGTCGGAACTCAGCGTTCTTTATGTGGGAGATAAACACGCTCCACTTCTACCTAGAACATAACATAGAATTTTCATGACTATCTTTGCTGTGTGTGTTCTTTGTCTTTTAATAGCTACTATCATGCTCTTCTCTTAGTATTCATGCTTATCTTTTTCAAAGAGCTTTTGTTTAGTTGGTTTCTTGAACTCTCTTTAATTACCATGCTCACCTTATTAAGAGGGTTTGCTTCCGTTGCATTGGTTGATATGTCTATGATAAAGATGCTACTTGCATAATGGTGCTTAGTAGTTCAGGTTTTCTTATGGTTAATCTCAAATAGCTGGGGGATTCCTAATGTGTTATTGGAGTACCAACATGATTTGTTTGCCTATGATGTGGTATGGTTTAGTAATATCTTCCCTCAAGAATTTATTTTGATTGACTTGGCGTATGCTCACGCATATTTAAGACTGTAAAGAAAGTCTATCAAGCCTTGATGATCTTTTATTTCTGAGTAGCGATATAACTACCATGCCTGATTCAATATTGCTTTGTCGCTCTGCATGATTATGACCGTCATTGCTGTCTTAGTTGGTCGCTCCCAGTCTTGGATGCATCACGGCCGACCAATATTGCAGAAGTGGCGATGGCGACTCAGAGCGAATCACGGAGGCATCGGCGGGTCGTTGCAGCTCAAGGTGGCCCATGTCTTGGATGCGAGGCCGCGGAGATGGTGTCTTGAAGAAAATCGAGGCGAGGCTAGGGGAGGTCGTCGCGGCAATTCAAAGTACGCAGAGGCTCGTGAAGGGAGACCTGCAGTGGTGACTTGTGGTGGCAGCTTCAGAAGACAGGAATAGCCGGCCGCGGCATGGCCAGCCCAAGGCGATTTTTGGCGACGGAGGTGAGGGCTGTGATGGCAGTTCGGAGCAGGATCTTCGGCGATTCAGCGGAGACGGCCGACCCGAGCGGATTAATCTAGCACAAAAACTGACTAGTACTAGTACTCAATTAGCACTAGCAGTTGCACGTAGATAGCAGCATTACTTGGCTCCATTTCTTGTAATAAGTAGTAGTAGCAACGATGATTCAATCCTCTCGGGCGTCGCTCCTATCGCGTTGTTTGTTGTTTTTGTTTATTTCGCAAGTAGCCTAACCAAGAATCACTACAAGAAATATGTCAACTAGTGACCTTCTGTTAGTGACCCTGGAAGAATTGGTCATAGATCTATGACCATTTCAGACCAATTGGTCAAAAGCTGTTCGGTGCGCTCCAAACCCTAAACTATAACGACCATTTTGGTCAGAAAGGTCGTAATTTCCTTACACGAAATGGTCATAAAGCAGATAACACTGGTCCGCTGCCTTATTTCTAGCTGATCATGACCAATATAAATGGTCATAACCTTGTAAATTGTGGTGGGTTGCTACGACAAGGCGCCACCTCATCAGTTTTGCCTATGTGTCATGTCCATGTGGCAGTTTTTCCCCTAGGTTGTGAAGCAACCTATATTTTTGTCATTCTCAAAATTCCCCAAAAAATCTCATAAATTCTTTGGGTCATATATTCGTCAAATATGTAAAAAAACCTTCCTTGCCTAGTTCAAAAATAATTCAAAAATATTCATTTTCCTATTCTGTTCAAAAAAACACTTTGTGAAGGAAGTACTACTTTGGCATGTCCAAATGGTATCCATTTTCTACAGTGCTTTCCTATGCCCAAATAACTATCCTCCACCAAATGCCAGCTCAATCCATTCATTATTTTGAGCCCACCTTCAACATTCGTATTTATGTCCAGTGTGGTACTTTGCAAAGCAAGTACCACCTAGACTCCTCCTTTTGAGCTGAAAATTTGTGAAGACGGTCTTCTTAGTAACTGATCATCCTCAACCAAAACTCACGCCCATTAGCCATGTGCATTTCCCGTACCGCTAATCAAACACTTGGCTGTTAATTCATGTTTGAGCATCGATCGGTCTCCTCGTGAGAATCTTATGTTCTAATTTTCTTCCTAACACCCACCCGGGGAGTGCCAAACCCACTAGACATGCCTAGGCCACCCAGAACACATGGCAACACCACAGTCATGCGGTGACCACGCGGCGGGCATGAGAGTTTACGCGCTCTAGAGTTGGGACCCTCGACCACCGCCCAAACCCTTACGTATCGCCACCAAACCATGTATTTATGATTAAATAGGTACTTATGTAACTAGAAATGATTTTTGAAAAAAATAAATAGCAAACTATGAGGCAGCTGCAGTTCAAATTTGACCCGCTTCCAACTGAATCGGCGGAAATTTGTCTTTTTCACGAGAGGTGGATCAAAACTTTTTACACCCAACCATTTTGTCAATTGTGCATTAAATATGTCCTAGTATTTTAGGAAATTGATTTGGTCCAATTTTGCAACAATTATTTGGGAGGTCCTTCATAAAAAAACCTCCTTTTTAGCACTCGAAAAATGGAAAATGATTTTTTCGTCCAAAGAAAATGAAAACTTCCTTAGGCAATATTGTTTGCCATTCCAAGATGCACCCTTGTGCACAATATGAGATCATTTGAACAAACTATGCCATGAATGTGGCCATAGGATTGATCATTTAGCTTGAAAGCCATGAATCTTCACGCATGATAGCTCATTTCTGAGAACACTTTTTTAAAAGGATTGCCGTATTACAAGTTTATTATTTTTCCTGGTAATTTGGTCATATATAATGACACAATGCGAAGGTTTTCCAATTTTTTGATTTTTTTTTAATTTTTTATGCCCGTTTCAAAATGCGGTCAAAACGGCGGGAATGACCGTTCGTAGCTAGTGATTGAATCGTGGTATTTTTTTGGTGTTTCTCTGATTAAATAGATACTTATGTACCTAGAAATGATTTTTGTAAAAAATAAAGAGCAAACTACAAGGCAGCTACAGTTCAAATTTGACCCACTTCCACTTGAATCAGCCGAAATTTGTCTTTTTCACGAGAGGTGGATCAAAACTTTTTACACCCAACCATTTGGTCAATTGTGCATTAAATATGGCCTAGTATTTTATAAAAATGATTTGGTCCAATTTTGCAACAATTATTTGGGAGGTCCTTCACAAAAAAACCTCCTTTTGGGTACTCGAAAAATGGAAAATAAATTTTTCTTCCAAAGAAAATGAAAACTTCCTTAGGCAACATTGTTTGCCATTCAAATATGCACCCTTGTGCACAACATGAGATCATTTGAACAAACTATGCCATGAATGTGGCCATAAGATTCATCATTTGGCTTGAAAGCCATTGATCTCCACACATGATAGCTCATTTCTGAGAACACTTTTTAAAAATAATTATTGTATTACAAGTTTATTATTTTTTCTCGTAACTTGGTCACATATAATGACACAATGCGGAGGTTTTCCAATTTTTTGATTTTTTTTTGAATATTTATGCTCGTTTCAAAATGCGGTCAAAACGGCGGGCATGACCGTTCCTAGCTAGTGGTTGAATCCTGGAAAACTTTTGGTGTTTCTATTATTAAATAGATACTTATGTACCTAGAAATGATTTTTGTAAAAAATATAGAGCTAACTACGAGGCAGCTACAGTTCAAATTTGACCCGCTTCCATCTGAATCGGTGAAAATTTGTCTTTTTCACGAGAGGTGGATAAAATCTTTGGACACCCAACCATTTGGTCAATTGTGAATTAAATATGGCCTAGTATTTTATAAAAATGATTTGGTACAAATTTGCAACATATATGGTAGGTCCTTCACAAAAAAACTCATTTCGGGCACTCAAAAAAAATGGAAAATTGATTTTTCGTCCAAAGAAAATGAAAACTCCCTTAGGCAACATTGTTTGCCATTCCAAGATGCCCCTTTGTGCATGATATGAGATCATTTGAACAAACTATGCCATGAATGTGGCCAAAAGATTGATCATTTGGCTTGAAAGCCATGAATCTTCACACATGATAGCTCATTTCTGAGAACACTTTTTTTTAAAGAATTGCCATATTACAAGTTTATTATTTTTTCTGATAACTTGGTCACATATAATGACACAACGTGAAGGTTTTCCATTTTTTTGTTTTTTTATTGAATTTTTCATACCCGTTTCAAAATCTGGTCAAAACCGCGGGCTTGACCGTTCCTAGCTAGATGTTGAATCTTGGAAAACTTTTGATATTTCTCTGATTAAATAGATACTTATATACCTAGAAATGATTTTTGAAAAAAAAGAGCAAACTACGAGGTAGCTACAGTTCAAATTTGACCCGTTTCTAGCTGAATCGACGGAAATTTTTCTTTTTCATGAGGGGTTGATCAAAGCTTTGGAAACCCAACCATTTTGTCAATTGTGCATTAAATATGTTCTAATATATTCGAAAATTTATCTGATCCAATTTTGCCACAAATATATTGTAGATCCTTCACAAAAAAACTTATTTTGGACACTCAAAAAATTATTTTTAGTCAACTATGACCAATTTAGATGGTCATAACATCGTAGTGCATTCTGATTGGTCCGTGGACATAGCACGTGGATCGTGCATCAAACACCGTTGGATTCTCGCGGATCCAACGGAAGTCCTCAACCCTTCCACATTAACCCCGAAACCCTAGATGGTCATTTTGCATCCACCCCCGCCTCCTTTCTTTCCACATTCATCCATCGGTCCCTTCGCAGATCCCCCGTCTCCTCACTGTCTCGCCCGATGGAGAGAGCCCGCCTCCTCCCTTCCAGATCCATCGCCGCCGCCACCTTCCTTCGGCGGAGCTCGCCGCCGTTCATGGCCTCCCCCATGCCCTCCTCCTCTCGCCCCTACCCTTCCCTCACCACCCAACCGAACCAACCAGCCCACCATGCATCGGCCACCTCTCGCTCCCACTCTCCCCCCAGAACACACCTGTAGCCGCCTCTCTCTCCCCTCTTCCCAATCCAGATCCAGACCTCCCTCCCTCTCGATCCCGTCCCCTTCCTCCCCGCCTGCTCCCTTCTCCACCGCCGCCTAGCCCCACCGCCGCCTACCCCCACCGCCGACGACCCCATCGTCAGGCTCGGGCGCGACGAGGTCGCGCGCGCGCTCACGGGCACGTCCGTCTTCACCGTCTACAACTCCAGCGACGCGTTCGTGCTTGTCTCTGACCTCGCCACCGGTCTCCGCTCCCTCGGCCTCCTCGGCTTCCGCTCCAAGGACGTCGAAGCCCTCCTCTTCGTCCGAGGTCACCGAAACCACGACGGTCGGCGCGCCCGTGCGTGAGGAGACGACGATGACGACCCCGGCAAGCACTCCAAGGTCAGCAGGAAGGCCGCCGCCCCATCACCAGCAGCAGCAGTACCCCCAAGGTATCAGCATGACTTCTTATGTGTTTCTTTTGCTATTATTATAGTAGGAGGTTGCTATTTTTTATTAGAACAAACATGAAATTGGTTGCTTTATTAGGCAACTCATTTTTTTGTGCTATTTCCTGGAGCTTCGAGTGAAGAGTAGGCTTGCAATGCCTGCCTTTTTTGTGTGCTATTCCCTAGTTTGGGATTTTCTCCCAATTCCTAGGCATCTAGTTCCTATACTAATATACTTGTACTGCTCATGCTGTTGTTGCTAGTGGTGTTGTAGCACAACACATCACTTCTAGTTCCTATACTAATATACTTGTACCGCTCATCCACCTCTACTGATACATGTTTACACTGTTAATTATTGGTGAATGGTGATGTCTGTGGTCATGAGACCCTTTCCGCGGTTTGCAAAATGCTGTGATGAATCATGAAATCTACGACGTATATCAGACTTCAGAGATGCCATTTGTCATTGATGAGAAGATATTTCATATTCTGAGCAATAATGTTTGCATTTCATACTGATAGTTGCCAAACTATAAATTGTTATAGCCTTTTTTCTTGCTGTCGATGCATGCTTATATGTTTGAGGGTCAAGTGATGAGGAATAAACCATAATATGATGGAGCTCTTCTCCTGTGATTCTTAGTATTTAAGTCTCTGATGGTACCTCAACACCCTAATATGTTTGTGGCTTTCTATGATATCCACATACTGAAGGAAGACCTACTATCTTCACAACAAATATAATTTTTCTTGAATGAGTTTATAAATTGAACTATCTCCACAACAAAGATATTTACCATTTGTAGTTCCAATCTAAAGTGTTGCTTGATTTCATTTGTGGTTCAAGTGATGATGAGAAACTGCAATAATATGACAGGAGTTACACTCTTGTGATTCGTAGTTTAAAGTCTGATGATTTCTTATCTTCAAATAACCGTTGTCTTGTGAAATGCAATGCTGCTCATGTTCTTGTTGTAACATCCCAAAATTCTAAATTTTGGATGGTTATAATAAATAGATAGATTTGATTGTTGTTTGATGTGCTGTGTGAAATTGAGTGAAATTTGATACTTTAGAAAGTTAAATGAGAGGGAATAAAATGACTTTCCCAAAACATTCACTTTGCTTTTTGATCTCCGAGGGAAATCAAATTCTTTTCAACACAAAACCCCAGAGTGAAGATAATATGACTTCTTCCATTTATTTTAAATGATAGAGGGCTTTGAAAGGATTTTGAATTTCATCCTCGAAATATTTTCAATTCAGAAACTTTAAGCAACTCAATGATTTTCCCGAGAGAAGATAAAATGACTTCTTCAAATTATAGGAAATATGAGTTGGAAGTTTTCTGAAACTTTCTGCAACTCAATTTCAAATATTGAGTTATTTGGTTTTTATTCAAATTATTTTTCTCCAAAAATACATTACATGGAATGTAGGGTAACATGATTCCCTACAGCAGAAAATTGGAGAGAAATAAATTTGAATTCTTTTTGGTATTTCAAAAATGATTTATATTGGTTTTTATTACAACGGTAGGACTCTTTGATTTATTAGAATTGGTGGGTATTTTATTTTGCTGTAGAAAAATGTTCATGTTGTAGGAAAACTTTTTCTAAAAACCTTGATATATTATGTGCCTATATAATATTTTTATTATTTTGGTTTTTATTTATTTTGTCTGGAAATTTGTTTAAAAAAATATAATCTCTTTCCCCGCCGAACGTGTGCCGGCCCAGCTCCTGCCAGGCTGCGGCCCAGCTCCTGCCAGGCCGCGGCCCAGCACCCGCACCGCCCCCAACTCCAGCTCGGGACAGAGTCTCGAGCGAAGCACCCGCTGTCGGTAACTCGTGCCGCCGCCGGACTCCTGCCGTCTTGTCCCTTCTCGACGGCACGCCCCGCCCCTCCAACTATAAATCCTGATGGCCCCGCCCCGACGCCGCCCCTCTGTCTCTTCACACCGCCGCTGCAGCATCTCACCGCCGCCGCCGTCGCCTGAGCGCCGCCGCCGCCCTTGCTCCGCTCGCCGCCGCTGTTTGCAGCTGCTGTCCCACCACCGCGCCACCCCTCGCATCGCCCGCGCCGCCGCACGCTCGCCACGCCTCGTTCGCCGGAGTTGCCACCGGAGCCGAAGCCGACGACCCGCGCCTGAACCGCCCCGATCCGCCCGATCCGCTGCGACCCGGTAATAAAACCGCCCCGGTCCGTTTTTTTTAGGTTTCTGTTTGTTTAAAAAAAATAAAAAGTTTTATTTTTTTAGTTAGATCTATTTAGAGATCGTTCGCTATTTAGGGTTCAGTAGTGAACGTTCGCTCTTTAACTTTTTCCTTTCTCTTTTAGTTCCGGCCAGGGACCTATCTGTGAATATTTATTTCACAGTTTAGCCCCTACACTTCAAACGGCCACAACTTTTTACTGTTTGGTCCAAATCCAAGGAAACCAACGCCCACGTCTTCGTTACGATCCCCTCTTTCCAGTAAAACAACTTAAACATGTTTTTGAAAGTTTTAAAATTTGAATTCAACTAGATTTGAATTTGAACTTCGTTTGATCATAACTTGAGTTTTATAACTCCGATTTAGTTGATTCTTTTTGCAAATCGAAGCTCTTGACCTAAACATTCTGATAAGGTCAAATTCACATAATTTTGGTACTATTGGAAATTGTTTGGTGTGTCAAGAGTCATTCATTTGTTTTCAAAGTTTTCCAAAGTGTTTATTCATTCTGTTCGATCTTTCTGAGTGATTGCTTATGTGTGGTTACCATTGCTTGCTTACGATAGATTGACCGGAGTGTGAAGAGTAGATCTATCCTGAGTTCTGAGTACGAATCTTTTACATCGTCAGTACAAGGCAAGTAACACTTTGATCATACCCTTTTATTACCCAGTTTTATGCATCAGATCAAACCCTCACACATTGCATGAGTAGGATCTCTTAACTTGTGGGACCGGGAAGTAGTTTGTTGTAGAACCTATTACCTGCATTATTTTAAAACCCTTGGGAGTTACTTCTACGTTTGCTTAGGTTGCTATGCTATGCTCGTAGACGTGGTTTGGGTTTGAGTGAAATCCATGACAGATGTGAGTTGTTAATTAAGCATTCAACTTAAGGTGGCTACTTGGATACACATCTAGGTGGATTGGTTGCAGGGCACCTGGAGAATCATGTGCTGTCCTAGGAAATCCCGGGGTTTCGTGTGATTTTTCCTATGGAATGCCACCCAGGCTCAAAGGGGTCATAAAACTATTCATGCTAGAAACTTCCGTGTGCAGCCACAATGCCATAATGGGCTCTGGCATAGTTGAGTAAGTTGGGGAAACCTTTCCATGATGGGCTAGCAGATGTAGAGGGATTGTAGGTGTATCGGCCTATCTATCTGGTTAAGGCGACCTCTTCGGAAAGGCTGTGTCTCGGTCTTCCATTTCTCAAACACCATGCAGTGCGAGAAACCAAACGGAGGCGATCGAGTCTTGTGGGAAAAGTGCACAAACCTCTGCAGAGTGTACAAACTGATCATGATTAGCCGTGTCCCCGGTTATGGACAACTTTAGTATCTGGTACTTGGATTATTGGTTGATCTCATCACTCTAAAATTTAATTGTTGGGTTTAATGATAACTTTTAATTGGGATTGAGTTGGAGGTACCTTCTGAATGATTTTCAACTACCATGATAGTTAAAAATAAAATTTATTCCTTTGTTGTAGGGAAAAATTGGCTTTATGCAAAAACTTTAACCTTACAGCCTCCACCAGCCAAATATGCATGTAGTTGTAGGACTTGTTCATCATTCTCATTACAGTGTGAAATTGCCAGTACATTCAATGTACTGACCTACATGGCTGCAACGTCTCATGTTGCAGGAATTATTCGACGAGTAAGTGTTACGTTAGGGTTGCGCTGTCTACACTCAACTTTGCCGTTGGTGTTGATGGGAATCCACAACCTTTGTTGCTTCCGCTATGATCGATTGAGGTAATAGTATTTACGTTACTTAATACATGTGATTTACCTCTGTTATAAATCCTCGAGTACTGTGTGTGTCAGCATACCGATCCAGGGATGACACTTAAGCATAGAGACTTGACCCATTCGGGTCGGGTCGCTACAAGATGGTATCAGAGCACATGTTGACTGTAGGACATGACCCTAGAAACTAGCCAGTCCATAGGAAATGATTCTCTAAAACAATCTTTTCAAAAAGATTCTCACCTCTCTTCTTTTCCAAGCTTTGTCAAATCTTCCCTTTGACCTTAAATAGTTAGACAATACCCATTACCATATGGACCACTTCGGAGTAAAGAGGATTTCACCATTCCTTGGAAGTATTGAAGCTACAACAGTGGATACTCCGAAGATTTGAAGAGTTGACGACATTGAGGAGATGTTGACCTTTAGAAGACCAAACCTCTGTTTTGTACTTACGTTAGATGCGACGATTGTGAGCCGTCAATTATTTGATGTTTTTCTGACGGCCACAACATAAAACCCGTCTTTTCAAAACCATTGTTTGTATTGAGTGTATCTCTCCCCACCTTCCTAATCCCGTCCCTAAAATCCTTGGACCAATAGAGGATGAATGAAGATAGCCTTGTAGTCGCTGGACCAATGACCCAACCGGAGGCAGAGTTATGGATACAAAACATGGAGGATCACTTCAGGAAAAATTTAGTTGCAAGGAGATATGCAGTTCGATATGCTCTTCAGTACTTTACAAAAAGTGCTGCAACATGGTGGAAGATGCATCAAGCCCTACAAGGATGTAATGGAGCAGGAAGTTGGGTGGAATTCAAGGAAACACTGTTGAAATCCCGTCTCATCCGAGAGCGTGGTGACAACCCGAAGAAGAAACTTTGTGCCTGCAGGATTTGTGGAGAAATAGGACACACCCAGGAGGAGCACAAGGATGAATGCCCTAATTGTGAAGAAAGTCACCTAGCTGAAGAATGCCCAACTAGGCAGATTACTTGTTTCTTGTGTGAAGGGACTACCCACTACCCTGCTCAGTGCCACATTTACCCCA
Organism: Secale cereale; assembly: GCA_902687465.1. Taxonomy (NCBI): domain Eukaryota; kingdom Viridiplantae; phylum Streptophyta; class Magnoliopsida; order Poales; family Poaceae; genus Secale; species Secale cereale. The sequence goes on along the minus strand of LR738714.1, from coordinate 25,676,463 downwards.
TGGTGCAATGAACTATCCAGCAGAAGAAAGAAGCAATGAAAGAAGTCCTCAAGGAAACCTTAAGGGAATCCGCGCTGGAGGAAGATATTGAAGACCCTCATGGAGAAGGACTAGACAGATATTACTCACGTGCTTGCTACTCATGTGGAAAAGAAGGACACCTTTCACATTATTGCACGAAGGAAAGCCATGAGTATCTGGGAGATTTCCCGACAGAAGAAGTGGATTTTGATCCATAAAAGATAGAAGAATTGATAGGAACGAAGAAGTCGAGGAAGAGAAAGAGCAAGTGTCCCCAGAAGAACCCAATTTCGGTGAAAAAGGACATGAGCCATCTCACATGTTTTAGGTGCAAGGATTTAGGTCATTACGCTAGCCACTGCCCAACAAAGAAACCCCGGGACTTGTCAGGAATATTATGTTTTCGTTGTGATGAAGCAGGGCACCATGCCAGAGATTGTCCCGAGGCGAAGGAGACGTGTGCTAGTTAGTGGTGTTTGTGAGAAATATAGTAGTAGCAGTGGGAACCTTTCTTTCATTTAGAGGTGTTGATTGAGAATTATGGGAATGACATTGTGATAACTTGTGAAGCAATGGAAGTTGATACTTTTCGAATCCAAGAAGGAAATGCTATGAGTTGTTGGATGATTGTGAGTGCCTCCCTTGCTATCTCACCCAGACCAAAACATAAAACCCATGGACCAGTTGACCCCAAACCTTTCCTGGACAAACGACCCCATTTTACCCAAGGATGTCTCTATGTTGTCTTGAGAACCCGTTTTGTCTTATACCCACAGATGACAACCCTATACGAGTCTTTTCTCAAAGGCCCGGAAACGATCATGACCCTGACTAGCGGTCAGGATTATCCAAAAATCCTGAAGGACATAATGAAGCATATTCACTTGGAAGGAGATGGAGTTTACAAGGGTTATCCCTTCATGGAGAATGAAGTCGAACTTTGCTACGTGGAGGTACACCTCCACCGTGTGAAAGGAGTTTGCCCAAATACTACGGGTCAATAGTTTTTCATCTCCCGAGTACCGCGAACATCATTCTTCGGTTCTGTTCGTGAAGCTGCTATGGAGGCCATACGTCAGATTCGAGAAATACTCGAAGCAAGACTTCGTTATACCTAGGAAAGCCTGAGTAAGGTGCAGGTAGAGATGATGGAGATGAAGCACACGATCAATAGGATGAAGCTAAAGATTGATGATTTTAAGAATCACATTGCACAATTCCCTTGGGAATGAAGCATCCTTAGCTAGGACAAAGGATTAAAGATGGAAGGAATGTTAATCATACCCGACTATGTGGATAGTAGCAATTGTAGTGATGCACCCTTGGAAATTGGAGTATTGAATACTAGTTCAAGAAGTAATAAAAGATTCGATATGAGGAGAATATGGATTATGGATGAACCAGTGCATTTTGTTTAGTTGAACCTTACTGAGTGAACCCCGGACCAATACAAAGGAAAGTGTTGCTCCAAGGAGTAGAGTTTGCAAAAATAAGTTGGAGTTTATTTTGATATGAGGCTTACCCCAAGAGTATGAAGGAAAGGAGTACAATTGGATTTTTAAGATGGTGTAAGGCTGGAGTATGGAACTATAGTGACCCCAAGGATTGAGTTATGGATATACAAGTTCTGACGTGGACCCTTTAGCCGATGACCTAAGGAGGCTACATAATCACAAGGGAACCACGAGATTTGTCAATAGTTATGTGTATCTGTTGTAGTAAAGTAGTGCACTTTGCTATAGATTGTACCAAGAATAAGGAGTCTTGTGCTAAGTATTGGAGTTGAAGCAAGAAAATGGAAGTGTAGTTGATCGTAGTAAGTTGAGAATCAATACAGTTGGCATCCGAGTATTGATTTGGATTCTATGAATTGTTACTACATAAGTGAAGGGTGAAGACATGATGCATGGAATAAGATTTTGAAGAAAACTAGTGTTATTCATTTTAAGTGTGGTAGAATCCAACACTATTACCCGAGTACACTAGCTAGTGGTTAGATACGTCCGACTTGGAAAGGACTACCCAAGGATGAGTGTGAGTAATTACGCTCTGTTTGGTACCCAGAGAAAAGGGATACCAAACAAAAATTGGATGGATTTAAGAGAGCCGATGAAGTTGGATGTTGGAAGGATGACCAGTTGCAACCCGATGATGAGACCATGTGTTACTAGTGGTGAGATGAGCCATAAACCACAGGCTACAGGACTTGTCAAGAAAGCAAGCACACTCTTGTTGAAGGAAAACCCCTGGAAGAAGTTACGACTTTGCCAACATACGATCTTATAGGTGGTTACATTAAACCCGAGGGTTGTGAAGAAACGATACATATTTTGTTGGGCTTGCAGAATCAATGGATTTATCCGAACTTAGTTTGTTGACAAGAGAAAATTCTGCAATGCTTGTGAGGATGACCGAGTGTTAGAATTCAGGATTCACTAAACCATATACAAGGTAATGATTTGGGTGCAGATGGATTGATCACCATACCGACTTACTCTTATTATTTGCCTCTATTATATGGGGTGGTAAATCTGAGTGACTTACCTATAGTAGAGAGACGACGATGTCAAAACTTTATTTTGAACCTTAGAATGGTATAGAAAATTTTCCCTTGTACATGGCAGCTGTTGCCAACCGTAGGATATTCGGTGAGGATGAAGCCCAGAACCGTTTTCTGCAAGGACCCAATAAATTGTTTAATGACCCCCATGAGATATCGATATTTGTTTAGTATTGGCGCCAGACTTGTCAGTTAATAAGAACCAGTCCCGAAAGAGCCTTACCAAGATGAAAGGATACAAGGATTGAGGACAAAGATTTTGCCACTACCGAAAGAGCCAGAGAAGGAAATACCCTGAAGATTTGAGAAGACCGACGCCGTCAACCCAAAGGATGGAGTACCTGAGTTTTGATGGAACCGTATCCATGTTCCTAAGTGTGGTAGCACACTAGGCCACACCAATCAGCGGATTTGTTAGAAGACCCCAAACCCTAACCTAGTTCTTGCTAGCCTCTCCGAATCTCGAGGACGAGATTCATTTTAAGTGTGGTAGGTTTGTAACATCCCAAAATTATAAATTCTGGAATGTTATAATAAATAGATAGATTTGATTGTTGTTTGATGTGCTGCGTGAAATTGAGTGAAATTTGAAACTTTTGGAAGTTAAATGAGAGGGAATAAAATGACTTTCCCAAAACTTTCACTTTGCTTTTTGATCTCCGAGGGAATTCAAATTCTTTTCAACACAAAACCCTAGAGTGAAGATAATATGACTTCTTCCATTTATTTTAAATGATAAAGGGCTTTGAAAGGATTTTGAATTTCATCCTCGAAATATTTTCAATTCAGAAACTTTAAGCAACTCAATGATTTTCCCGAGAGAAGATAAAATGACTTCTTTAAGTTATAGGAAATATGAGTTGGAAGTTTTCTGAAACTTTCTGCAACTCAATTTCAAATATTGAGTTATTTGGTTTTTATTCAAATTATTTTTCTCCAAAAATATATTACATGGAAAATAGGGTAACATGATTCCCTATAGCAGAAAATTGGAGAGAAATAAATTTGAATTCTTTTTGGTATTTTAAAAAGGATTTTTATTGGTTTTTATTACAACAGTAGGACTCTTTGATTTATTAGAATTGGTGGGTATTTTATTTTGCTGTAGAAAAATGTTCATGTTGTACGAAAACTTTTTCTAAAAAATTTGATATATTATATGCCTATATAATATTTTTATTTTTTTGGTTTTTATTTATTTTGTCTGGAAATTTGTTTTTTTTTAAATATAATCTCTTTCCCCGCCGAACCTGGGCCAGCCCAGCTTCTGCCAGGCCGCGGCCCAGCACCCGCACCGCCCCCAACTCCGGCTCGGGACAGAGTCCTGAGCGAAGCCGCCGCCGCCGGTAACTCGTGCCGCCGCCGGACTCCTGTCGTCTTGCCCCTTCTCCACGGCACGCCCCGTCCCTCCTACTATAAATCCTGAGGGCCCCGCCCCGACGCCGCCCCTCTCTCTCTCCGCACCGCCGCTGCAGCATCTCGCCGCCGCCGTCGCGCCACAACCGCCGCCGTCGCCTGAGCGCCGCCGCCGCCCTTGCTCCGCTCGCCGCCGCTGTTCGCAGCTGCTGCCCGCGCCGCCGCCGCTGCCCCACCACCGCGCCGCCCCTCGCATCGCCCGCGCCGCCGCATGCTCATCGCGCCTCGTTCGTCGGAGTTGCCGCCGTCGCCGGAGCCGACGACCCACGCCCGAACCGCCCCGATCCGCCCGATCCGCTGCGACCCGGTAATAAAACCACCCCGGTCCGGTTTTTTTAGCTTTCTGTTTGTTTTAAAAAAGTAAAACTCGGTTTTATTTTTTTTAGTTAGATATATTTAGTGATCGGTCGCTACTTAGGGTTCAGTAGTGAACGTTCGCTCTTTAACTTTTTCCTTTTTCTTTTAGTTCCGGCCAAGGACCTATCTGTGAATATTTATTTCACAATTTAGCCCCTACACTTCAAACGGCCACAACTTTTTACTCGTTTGTCCAAATCCAACGAAACCAACGCCCACGTCTTCGTTACGATCCCCTCTTTCCAGTAAAACAACTTAAACATGTGTTTGAATGTTTTAAAATTTGAATTCAACTAGATTTGAATTTGAACTTCGTTTGATCATAACTTGAGTTTTATAACTCCAATTTAGTTGATTCTTTCTACAAATTGAAGCTCTTGACCTAAACTTTCTGATAAGGCCAAATTCACATAATTTTGGTACTGTTGGAAATTGTTTGGTGTTTCAAGAGTCATTCATTTGTTTTCGAAGTTTTCCGAAGTGTTTATTCGTTCTGTCCGATCTTTCTAAGTGATTGCTTATGTGTGGTTACCATTGCTTGCTTACGATAGAATGACCGGAGTGTGACGAGTAGATATATCCTGAGTTCTGATTACGAATATACTACATCGCCAGTACAAGGCAAGTAACATTTTGATCATACCCTTTTATTACCCAGTTTTATGCATTAGATCAAACCCTCACACATTGCTTGAGTAGGATCTCTTAACTTGTGGGACTGGGAAGTAGTTTGTGGTAGAACCTATTACTTGCATTATTTTCAAACCCTTGGGAGTTACTTCTACGTTTGCTTAGGTTGCTATGCTATGCTCGTAGACGTGGTTTGGGTTTGAGTGAAATCCATGACAGATGTGAGTTGTTAATTAAGGATTCAACTTAAGGTGGCTACTTGAATACACATCTGGGTGGATTGGTTGCAGGGCACCTGGAGAATCCAGTGTTGTCCTAGGAAATCCCGGGTTTTTGTGTGATTTTTCCTATGGAATGCCACCCAGGCTCAAAGGGATCATAAAACTATTCATGCTAGAAACTTTCGTGTGCAGCCACAATGCCATTATGGGCTCTGGCATAGTTGAGTAAGTTGTGGGAAACCTTTCCATGATGGGCTAGCAGATGTAGAGGGATTGTAGGTGTACCGGCCTATCTATCTGGTTAAGGGGACCTCTTCGGAAAGACTGAGTCTCGGTCATCCGTTTCTCAAACAACATGTAGTGCGAGAACCAAACGGAGGCGATCGAGTCTTGTGGGAAAAGTGCACAAACCTCTGCAGAGTGTACAAACTGATCATGATTAGCCGTGTCCCCGGTTATGGACAACTTGAGTATCTGGTACTTTAATTATTGGTTGATCTCATCACTCTAAAATTTAATTGTTGGGTTTAATGGTAACTTCTAATTGGGATTGAGTTGGAGGTACCTTCTCAATGATTTTCAACTACCATGATAGTTAAAATAAAATTTATTCCTTTGTTGTAGGGAAAAATTGGCTTTACGTAAAAACTTTAACCTTACAGCCTACACCAGCCAAAAATGCATGTAGTTGTAGGACTTGTTCATCATTCTCATTACAGTGTGAAATTGCCAGTACATTCAATGTACTGACCTACATGGCTGCAACGTCTCATGTTGCAGGAATTATTCAACGAGTAAGTCTTACGTTAGGGTTGCGCTGTCTACACTCAACTTTGCCGTTGGTGTTGATGGGAATCCACAACCTTTGTTTCTTCCGCTATGATCGATTGAGGTAATAGTATTTACGTTACTTAATACATGTGATTTACCTCTGTTATAAATCCACGAGTACTGTGTGTGTCAGCATACCGATCCAGGGATGATACTTAAGCACAGAGACTTGACCCATTCGGGTCGTGTCGCTACACTTGTTTTCTTACGAATTGCCTGATGCAATTTCTAGGACGGGTTTCTTTCACACTGAGGGAGTATTGTCTTATTACTTGTATATCCATCAGCTGTTACTGTGCCTTTGTGGCGCAGTCTGAATCTCTGTAGACCGATCATATCTGAAGCATGAGCCAAGCACAGCATGTCTACAGTTTTAGAACTGAAAACCAAGCATGCTATAAGTATTAAGCAACTCCATTGCAGTCTAATTTGTTCAGAATGGAGATGAAAACTTTGGTTGGTTTGCATCATACCTTATAGCCATATATATATATAAAGTTTCTATTTAACGTCCGAAGAATGCATACCTGATTTGAGTTAGACTCTAGTCTTGACTATTTTATGTAGGTGGCAACTGACAAGAGTTTCAGTCTAGCTCATCTAAAGTTTCTCTGTATGTAGGAGGGCGAGCTGGAGGAGCTTGAGAAGGGCATGGAGCCTGCGTGGGAAAGCTTGGTCCACCTGCTCAAGCGCATCGTCGACAGGCTGAACCTCGTTGACCACATCAAGGCCGTCAAGGACTTGCCCGACCTCCGTGCCGCCGTCGAGGATGTCCAGGTAGTGTCTTCTTCTGTCACACTGCCTGTGATCTGGACGAACGAAGTCGTTGATTGGTTAGCGCATCATCAGATGATGATGTTGTCTCTGTATTTCTTCTTTACTCCATGAATTAATCCTGATGAATGCTGCTTGTTTTGCACAAGCTGACAAGGACACTAGCTAGAGTGCACTGCTGCTCCTCTTCTTGCATGCAACATAATCTGAAATTCATTCAGTTCCACTGTGCGTAAACACTATAGCGTACAACTATCAACTTGTTTCACTATTCAGTTTGTCACCCATTCAGCTTACTTACTGGGGCATCTTTCTTGTAAGAGTTTACTTAAAATAGATTGTAGTTTCTTTATTGTTTGTTTTGATACCCATATACCTACCCTGTATTAGCTCTTTCCTTTTGTGCATGTTAATTCAGCGTTTGTGTTGATTTGGTGCCAATGTTCAGAAACAAGATTTTTGATGGATGGGTTTATGTGTTCTGCTGGTATATATGCACGCTAGTATATATGCACACGGATTGGCCTTCATTATTTTGTATCTACTGTTAGATATATGTTGTTAGATTTTCTTTCATTTTGTACCTAACCATTTTGTTCTATAACGTGCAGATGCTGGCGTTTCATGTTTCGTTGCGAGCATCAAGACGAAGAAGTCGGAAGAAGCATAGTTCAAGCTCATCGGAGCTAGTTCAAGGAGTAATGAAGCCCTTGATGCTGATCCGTATTGGAACAAATTGAAGCACGAATTGTGACATATAGAGCTTGTTATACTGTAGATCTTGATGCTCATCGGCTCATGTGACATATTGTACACCTGTAGATCTTGTTATACTATGATCTCATTTGTATGTGTTGATGTAACAAATTGTTGCTTCTTGTTATTTGAAGTATTACACCTGTTTTCTGTCTATTTTGATTTAAATATTTGTTGTTTAATTATTGGCATATTGAAATCTAAGGAACATGACCATGACAACAAGGACCCACAAACTAGAATCTGACATTTGGGACCTGCTTATCAGAATCTGACAATAGGGTCCCATTCGAACAAGGAAAAAGAAGGGCCACAACCCAAAAACTAAAAGGCCGAATTATAGGGCCTGGCCCGTGTAGCTTACCCAAATTGAAAGAAAAGAAAACAACCAATGGGATGAATTAATGGGCTCGGCCCATACAAACACCCGATTGGACTAGGCCGATTCTAATTTTTGACCTTTTCAATTGGTCGCAATTTTGCCACGTCGGATCCGACGTGGCCCGGGCAGACAGCCAGTGACCAAAACAAAAGGTCATGGGTTCAACGACCTTCTGTTAAAGGTCGCTAATTTCAGTTTACGACCGCCAGCTCTTGACCTTATGTTTTTGTTCACAAAAAGGTCGCAAATGAAAAACTATGACCTTTCAGCGTCCAATGGTGAGGGTCACAAGTTGACATATCTCTTGTAGTGAATCCGAACAGGAGACATGTGACTCGCTGTGACTCGCTGTCGTCTCGGTTTACACGGCGGCTGCTGCAGCAGGTATTGATCGTTATTAGAATTCGGCGAGTCGCGGAGCCACGCGCTGGGCGGCACAGAATAACCCTACAATCTCTTCATCTATGTCAATCTCGTATCTTTCAGCTCCAAAGTTAATCCATAATTCTGACAAATTTGCAGGCTCTGCTTGTGGTTGTCCAGTGGCTCATGTGATCCTATTTCTCTCCTTAATCTTGCTTGCTCCTCTCAACTGCTCATAGATGATCCAAATTCTTCAAACCAGCTTCTTTTTATCCGGAAAAATTGCAAACTTCTCGAAACCCTAGATGAGATCCCTTCAAAAAGTCAACACCACCATGCGCGAGCCCCGCAGTGGGCGCCAACTGCCGTGGAATTGCCACGGCATATGTCCTAGTGTGAGGACTTAATCCTGAGGCCAACGCATCTATGGGGTAGCTTGAGAGGGGTTGAGCGGAATCGAGAAACGCAACACAGACAAGGAATTAGACAGCTTCGTGTCCCGGGAAACATCATCCGGTAACAACCCTACATGTTGTTTGTGGCTAGGTCTCATTATCATCACGAGAGAGTTGCCGGTAAACTGGCTCTTTGTGTCTAGCCCTAGAGATTGTTTCTTCTTGCCTCTCCCTCTTTGGGGAGCCCTGCACCTCCTTATATATGTTGAAGGGGTGGGTTACATGACTAGTCCTAGTAGGATTAGGATTACTCTATTACAAGTGGAGTCCTAGTCTTGCTTCCTTTCTAGGAGAATATTCCTTGTGCTTCACTCATAAACCGGCTCACCATAACTTGAACCGCCCTTCCATAAACCGCCTTCTGGGCCACCAGGTCTTGTCGTTCCTCTGACCCGCTCGCCGGGTCACCCATGAGTTCTCAGGCTTGAGCGGGTCACTTAGTGAGTCGTCTAGTCAGTGCAGGTCATTAGTGAGTTGCCAAGTCCGGTCGGGTTATACTTCTGGCCGGATTACACCGCGGGGTATATCCCCGACACCGCCCGTGCCGACGACCCTCAAGCAGAGGTGCTTGATTGCGCCTAATGGGTTGAAGTAAGTGCAGTTACTCTTTTTTAACCTTTTGCCTTCACGTTTCTTCTAATTTATATATAATGTGTTCGCCTTTTCATACTACAGGGGTTGGGTAGACCCCCGTGGTTCCCGCAGGCCCAACCAGGTCCTTGGTGTGCTTTGCCGGTAGCACTTCCCTGGGTGGGTCACGTTTCCCGGTGAGGGTCAGGTTCCATAGCTAGCACTGAGCTGGGAGATGTACTCGATTGCCCCGGCCCCGTCGGAGTATTTGGTCGCCGATGTCGTGTGCGAGACAGTGGCCGAGATTGTGTTCTGTCGGTTTTGGGTAATTTCTCCTTTACAGAATTAAAAATCAACACTACCTAGTGATTGTACTAATCAGTGTTGTCTTGTTTGATTGCAGACCTTCTACAGGGTTTCAGAGGGTGAGCAGGAGGCCGCGTGTAAGGTTGTCGATGTCGAGTGCAAGCGCTTACTTCAGAACTTACGACACGAGGCTCGGGTGCAGGCCGTTTGAGACTACTACGCCTCGAAGGGTAAGGACAAGTACATGCTGTTAATTACCTATTCTTAAGGCCTTGAACTTAGTTTCACTAGTAGAAAACATGGCATTGGTCCATGCCTATCCATCCCATTAGCCCCGGTTCAATCTAGAACCGGGTCCAATGGGGGCACTGGACCCGGTTCGTGAGCCCAGGGGGCCGGCCGGGCCACGTGGGCCATTGGTCCCGGTTCGTCTGGACCTTTTGGTCCCGGTTGGAGCGACAAACTGGGACCAATGGCTCTTGGTCCTGGCCCACCACCATTGGTCCCGGTTGGTGATATGAACCGGGACCAAAGGCTCCCCTTTAGCCCCGGTTCGTAGCACCAACCGGGACCAATGAGGTGCCTATATATAACCCCTCACTCAAGAGCAGAGCTCACTGCTCTGTTTTTTTTTCTGGCCGAGGGGGAGAGGGGTTAGTGGTGCTCTAGCTCACCTCCTATGAACACAACATGTTCGGTGGAATGCCCAAGCCACACTAGTTAAGCTTTTCTCCTCTCGAAGCTCTATTTTCTCCGAGATTTGTCTAGGTTTAGCGGTCCGTCACGTCCCGTCCCCGTCTTCGCCGCCGTCGATCGCCCCCGCCGATCTCGTCACCGGCACCACCGTGGTGAGCCTCTTGTTATGTCCATGCTTTTCTTAGTTTTATTATTGCTTGTTATTATTGCCTTAGATAGATATTTGTCTAATTTTCTTACATTTATTATTGCTTGTTATTATGTAGTGCGATGGTTTTGATATCCGCTCACGTGGGCCCTCGTCCTGTCTGCGATTCGGATGTGGTATATTATCTTTAATTTATAACTATTTGTTTAGTGTTTATGATAGTTATGCCGACCAACCTGACATGCATAGATGTTTTATTATGTCTAGGAGGTAGTTGAACCGGAAATTCCAACCGACCCTCTTGTGGAGAGGTTAAATTTAGTTGAAGAGGAAAACATTTCCTTAAAGAAAAAATTGGAAAAAATGGAGGAGGAGAAGATGGAATTGGAGTTGCATGTTGCGGAAGTCATCGATGATCACAAGATCAAGATGGACCCTATTGTCGAGAGGTTAAATTTAGTTGAAGAAGAAAACAAATTCTTCAAGGAAAAAATAAAAAAAATTGTGGACGAGAAGATGATATTGGAGTTGCATGTTGCGGATGTCGTCGATGGTCACAAGATCAAGATGGATGCAATGAGGTTGAAGATTAAAAAGATTAGAAAATATGCCATTCATACCGAGGCTTGGTATCATTATGCCGTTGGATCAATTGTTACCTTGGTTGCGATTATGATCGCATTTGTTTTCGCATTGAAAAGTTTTACATAGTTTCGATGTGTATGGAGAGCTATATGTTGTTAGATGAGAACTATATATGTATGTACTTTGGTTTTAATGTGATGATGAACTTTTATCCATTTGGTCACTTAATTATCTATTTATGATGTTCTGTAATGGTTTTTGACACACTTAATTATATATAATGCACGCAGATGAACCGGCAATGGATGTACGGTGACAGACACACCTCTGAGTACATTAAGGGCGTGCATGAGTTTCTAAATGCGGCTGAGGCAAACAAGCAGAATGGTTTTATGTGTTGTCCATGCACTAAATGTGTGAATACGATGTCTTACTCTAACCGGAAAATCCTTCACTCCCACCTGCTTTACAAGGGTTTCATGCCACACTATAATGTTTGGACGAGGCACGGAGAAATAGGGGTTATGATGGAAGACGGCGAAGAAGAAGAGTACGATGACAACTATGTGCCCCCTGAATACGGTGATGCTGCAATGGGGGGAGCTGGTGAAGATAAAGAGGAACCAGACGATGTGCCCAATGATGCTGCAACGGGTGAAGCTGCTGAAGATCAAGAGGAACCAAATGATGATCTCCGCCGGGTCATTGTCGATGCAAGGACACAATGCGAAAGTCAAAAGGAGAAGCTGAAGTTCGATCGCATGTTAGAGGATCACAAAAAAGGGTTGTACCCCAATTGCGAAGATGGCAACACAAAGCTCGGTACCGTACTGGAACTGCTGCAGTGGAAGGCAGAGAATGCTGTGGCTGACAAAGGATTTGAGAAGCTACTGAAAATATTGAAGAAGAAGCTTCCGAAGGATAACGAATTGCCCGACAGTACATACGCAGCAAAGAAGGTCATATGCCCTCTAGGATTGGAGGTGCAGAAGATACATGCCTTCCCTAATGACTGCATCCTCCACCGCGGTGCATACAAGGATCTGAACGCTTGCCCGGTATGCAGTGCATTGCGGTATAAGATCAGACGAGATGACCCTGGTGATGTTGATGGCGAGCCCGCCAGGAAGAGGGTTCCTGCGAAGGTGATGTGGTATGCTCCTATAATACCACGGTTGAAACGTTTGTTTAGAAACAGAGAGCATGCCAAGTTGATGCGATGGCACAGTGAGGACCATAAGAAAGACGGGAAGTTGAGAGCACCCGCTGACGGGTCGCAGTGGAGAAAAATCGAGAGAAAGTACTGGGAGAAGTTTGCAAAGGACCCAAGGAACGTATGGTTTGCTTTAAGCGCGGATGGCATTAATCCTTTCGGGGAGCAGAGCAGCAATCACAGCACCTGGCCCGTGACTCTATGTATGTATAACCTTCCTCCTTGGATGTGCATGAAGCGGAAGTTCATTATGATGCCAGTTCTCATCCAAGGCCCTAAGCAACCCGGCAACGTCATTGATGTGTACCTAAGGCCATTAGTTGAAGAACTTTTACAGCTGTGGAATGGAAACGGTGTACGTGTGTGGGATGAGCACAGACAAGAGGAATTTGACCTAAAGGCGTTCCTGTTCGTGACCATCAACGATTGGCCCGCTCTCAGTAACCTTTCAGGACAGACAAACAAAGGATACCACGCATGCACGCACTGTTTAGATGACACTGAAAGTATATACCTGGACAAGTGCAGGAAGAATGTGTACCTAGGCCATCATCGATTTCTTCCGACCAACCATCAATGTCGAAATCAAGGCAAGCATTTGAAAGGCGAGGCAGATCACCGGAAGAAGCCCGCCATGCGTACCGGTGATCACGTACTTGCTATGGTCAATGATTGACACGTAATCTTTGGAAAGGGCCCCGACGCACTAGCTGTTCCGAATGAAGCTGAGGGACACGCACCCATGTGGAAGAAGAAATCTATATTTTGGGACCTACCCTACTGGAAAGACCTAGAGGTCCGCTCTTCAATCGACGTGATGCACGTGACGAAGAACCTTTGCGTGAACCTGCTAGGCTTCTTGGGTGTGTATGGAAAGACAAAATATACAGCTGAGGCACGGGAGGACCTGCAACGTTTGCACGAAAAAGACGGCATCCCTCCGAAGCAGTATGAAGGTCCTGCCAGCTATGCTCTTACGAAAGAAGAGAAAGAAATCTTCTTTGAATGCTTGCTCAGTATGAAGGTCCCGACTGGCTTCTCGTCGAATATAAAGAGAATAATAAATATGGCAGAGAAAAAGTTCCAGAACCTAAAGTCTCATGACTGCCATGTGATTATGACGCAACTGCTTCCGGTTGCATTGAGGGGGCTTCTACCGAAAAACGTCCGATTAGCCATTGTGAAGCTATGTGCATTCCTCAATGCAATCTCTCAGAAGGTGATCGATCCAGAAATCGTACCAAGGCTAAGGAGTGATGTGGCGCAATGTCTTGTCAGTTTCGAGCTTGTGTTCCCACCATCCTTCTTCAATATCATGACACACGTCCTAGTTCATCTAGTCGACGAGATTGTCATTCTGGGGCCCATATTTCTACACAATATGTTCCCCTTTGAGAGGTTCATGGGAGTCCTAAAGAAATATGTCCGTAACCGCGCCAGGCCAGAAGGAAGCATCTCCATGGGCCATCAAACAGAGGATGTCATCGGGTTTTGTGTTGACTTCATTCCTGGCTTTAATAAGATAGGTCTCCCTAAATTGCGGTACGAGGGGAGACTGACTGGAAAAGGCACGCTTGGAAGGTACTCAATAATATGCAGGGACGGATATTCTTGGTCTCAAGCACACTACACAGTTCTACAGAACTCTACATTAGTGACCCCGTATGTCGATAAACACAAGAACAGTCTGCGCTCCAAACACCCGGAGCAGTGCGACGACTGGATTACATGTGAACACATCAGGACTTTCAGCAGTTGGTTGGAAACACGTCTCAGAGGTGACAACACTGTTTGTGATGAGTTGTACTTGTTGTCCAGGGGACCATCTTCGACTGTATTGATTTACAAAGGATACGAGTTAAATGGGAATACATTTTACACGATTGTCCAAGATCAAAAGAGCACCAACCAAAACAGCGGTGTCCGCTTTGATGCAACAACCGAGAGGGGAAAGGACACATATTATGGTTACATAGTGGACATATGGGAACTTGACTACGGACATGATTTTAAGGTCCCTTTGTTTAAGTGCAAATGGGTCAATCTATCAGGAGGCGGGATACAGGTAGACCCACAGTACGGAATGACAACAGTGGATCTGAAAAATCTTGGATACACTGACGAACCATTCGTCCTAGCCAATGATGTGGCACAGGTTATCTATGTGAAGGACATGTCTACCAGACCGAGAAAAAGAAAATATAAGGAAGCGAATACATCATACGATGAGCCAAAGCGCCACATAGTTCTTTCAGGAAAAAGGGACATCCTGGGAGTGGAGGGCAAGACAGACATGTCTGAAGATTATGAAAAGTTTCATGAAATTCCTCCCTTCAAAGTCAAGGCTGATCCAAGCATCCTGATAAACGATGAAGATTAACCATGGTTACGGCACAATAAGCAAATGACACAAGCGAAGAAAAAGTGAAGACTTTTTTCGGCAACTATTATGATGGTACCATGCCAACTTTGTAACAAACGAGTATGATACCATTTTCCGTTTGTACTATTCAAATTTGCACTAACAGAAAGTTTGTAATTGGTTTTACCAGAAATAATTAAAAAATAAAGCAAAAAATAAAAGAAAATAAATAATGCAGAAAACAAAAAAAAACTTGCAAAAAATTAAAAAATAGCAACAATAAGTATTTCATTGTAAGTAGAAACAAAATAAAATAAATAAAGAAACAAAGAAAACAAATAATTTCAAATTTAAACTATTCATATTTGAATACTACTTGCACTAACAGAAAGTTTGTAATTGGTTTTACCAGAAAGAATTAAAAAATAAAGCAACAAACAAAAGAAAACAAATAATGCAGAAAACAAAAAAAAACTTGCAAAAAAAAATTGCAACAATAAGTATTTTGTTGTAAGTAGAAACAAAATAAAATAAATAAAGCAACAAAGAAAATAATGAAAGTTTATAATTTTTGTGACCTAAAAGAAAAAAGAAATCACTAAAACACTATAAGTATTTAGTTCTAAGTAGAAATGAAAAAATAAATAGAAAAAAAGAAAAAAAATGCCACCTACTGGGCCAACACGGCCTGAATACGACTAGAAAACCAACCATGGGCCAGGATTCAGGCCCGCAGCAGGCCCAGTAGGCCCACAGGCATTGCACTGTCAAATTAGGCCCGTAAGCCTGCACTTCAGATGAGTTCGAGAGGAGAGAGGCAGCGCAGCTTATAAATTGGTGCTGGCCTCTCTCAACTAGCGAGGTGGGACTAAACTTCCCACCGCACCGCGCCAGCAAGGCCTTTGGTCCCGGTTGGTGGCACCAACCGGGACTAAAGGGTGGTATTAGTCCCGGTTGGTGGCACAAACCTGGACTAATACACCCCTTTAGTCCCGGTTGGTGGCACCAACCGGGACTAAAGGCCCCTCCTTCCCGCCCTTTGGGCTGCTGAAAAGGGACCTTTAGTCCCGGTTGGTGGCACCAACCGGGACTTAAGGGGGGGTATTAGTCCCGGTTTGTGCCACCAACCGGGACTAATACTCCTCCTATATAACCAACACTTGCGAAAATTTCTCCTTCCCCGCCCCCGACGCCTCCTCACTCTGCTTCATCCCCGCCCGCGTCGCCACGGCCGTCGCCCCGTCGCCCCGTCGCCGTCGCCCCGTCGTCGTCGCCTCGTCGCGCCGTCGCCGTCGCCCCCAACACCGCCACGTCACCGTCGCGCCGTCGCCTCGCCCCGCGCAGCCCCGCCCCGCGCCGTCGCCCCGCCCCGTCGCCGTCGCCCCGTCGCCGTCACGCCGCCCCGCCCCGCCGCGCGATGTGAGGGTTTTTTTGTTTATATATAGTTGCTGTATATATATAGTTGTTGTTTATATATATGTATATATGTATATATGTGTGTATATGTGTTATGTGTATATAGTTGCTGTATATATATTTTGTATGTGTATATATATTTTTTTGTTTTTCTTAGGAATTTGCTAAATATATATGTTAAAAATGTTTTTTTTTCATAGAATGTTTTTTTTATATATAAATAGTTACAATTGTGATGTATAGTTGCTGTATGTGATGTGTATGTGATGTATATATATGTGTATGTGGCAATATAGTTTTTTGTTTATGTATGCTAAATATGTATAGAAAGTTTTATATATATGCAAAAGTTACAAATTTAGAAAAAGAAGGATAGGAAAGAAGAAAATAAGAAAGAGGAAAGAAAGAAGAAGAGGAGAGGAAGAAGAAGAGAAATAAATAAGAAGAAGAAAAAAGAAGAAAAAAAAGAGGAGAAGAAGAAAGGAACAGAGGAGAAGATCTTCTCCTCTAGCGGTTCCTTTTTTTTCTTTTTTTTTCTTCGATCTTCTCCTCTAGCGGTTCCTTTTTTCTTCTTCTTCCTCTTTTTTTTTATCGGATATGTCGTTGTCGATATACACCCTCCCCGATAACTTCGACATTAGGGGGGGGGGGTCGAGGGTCGTCGAGGGACCGAGGGTCGTCAAGGGTCGAGAGATCATCGAGTGG
>LR738714.1:25616144-25658839 GCA_902687465.1 Secale cereale | reverse complement strand
GTGGATCGCCGAGCAGTCGAGGGTCGAGGGGTCGAGAGAGGTTGCCTAGCTAGTGTCAAAGTATTGAAGAAATCCATGACTTCATCATTTGCCAGAAGTAACCGGGGCATGTTTGTACGAAGTTATGCAAAGTTGTTCTGGAACGAAGTTCCTGATAGGATAATCCGTCTTTTGTTACGAATTATCCTTTCCGGGACTCCGTTCCAAAACCACTTTGGAGAGCTTCGTACCACCATGCGACTGTTACTTTCGCCTAATGATGAAGTATTGGTTTTGTTGAATCCTTTGACACTAGACAAAATGTGACATGAGGGGGTCTAGGGTTGTGGATCGCCGAGCAGTCGAGGGTCGTCCAGGGGTCGAGGCTCGAAGCTAGTTCTACGTTTGCCATTAATATATCCATTTGTCATGTTTGAATAATAATTGGCATGCTGTAAATATTTGTAGAAACTATGGACGACAACACCCGAGACCTAGCACAAGAAGCGATGTTGATGGACATAATCGCAGACGGACAAAATGCCGTCTTGTCGTTTCTCAATGACACCGATGAGCAGGTGGAGAGAGAGCTGCAGCTGGAAGATCTAGGCTATGATATTGATGGCTCCGGTGACCCAATGCACATGGAAGAAGTAGACCGTGAGGACGGCTCCGGTGACCCAATGCCGGTGCAAGAAGGAGACCGTGATGCTGGCTCCGGTGACCGAACCGAGTCCGGCCAGAAGGTATATATGTTAGTTAAGCCTGTGCTGACTAGTTAATTGATGCATTCAATAACTCTCGTCTTTGTTCCTTTTTCTAGCCCTCTGGATTGAGCAAATCTTCGGTAAAGAGACGAGGCGCAAAGAAAAAGTTGAGGCCGGATGAAAAGTTTGAGATCTCAGAAATCTAACGCTCCGGCGAGCCGTTTGACCCCATCCGGACAAAGAACGCATTTGTTAATCAGTGCGGGGTTCTGGTTAGGGACAAGATCCCGATCAGCATCCATCAATGGTTAAAGCCAGCTGCAAATGACGCTCAGGTGTCTTATGTCACTGATATGCAGAAAGAAGATCTTTGGACTGAGCTGAAGTCAAATTTAATCCTATCGCCTGAGGATGATCAGGCAGTTAAAGAGGACTTAATCAAGTCTGCTGCTCTTTCGAAGATGGCAGACCAATTCACGGCATGGAAGAAAAAACTGAATAAGTTTGTCAAAGATAAAAAGACTCCAGAATTCATGGGCATATATGAGAAGATCAAAGATGACTGGCCCACATTTGTGGCCTATAAGACATCGGAAAAGAGTCACGGAGACAAACCGGATAAATGATGCGAAGAAGAAGCATCACCATCGCACGGGGTCAGGTGGCTACCTCAGAGCCCGGCCTAAGTGGGCCAAGGCTGAGAATGATCTGCTTGAGAAAGGGATCGAACCAGAGACAATGCAATGGCCAGACCGTTGCCGGACTTGGTTCTTCGGGGCTAGCGGAACCTTGGACCCTGTATCAGGGAGGTGCATTTGGACGGACAAGCAATTGGAAACACCACTCAGGAAGATGCGGCAGTATATCAAAGCAGCGCATGAAGGAACCTTCTTCCCCGACAGAGAGAACGACGAGCTGACAATGGCCCTGGGGAATCCTGAGCACCCTGGACGGACACGAGGCACGCCAGGCTCCCTTCCGTGGCGTGCTGGGATTCCGGGCGCAGGCGGCTACAAAAGCCACGAGAGGAGGAAGAAAATGTAGCAGACCGAACTGTAGGCGCTGCGGGCCAGAATACAAGCGATAGAGGAACGGGAAGCAAATCGGGACAAAAGAATTGCCGAAGCTTCCCCCGAAGCTACCCTGCCATCTCAGCGGAGAAGCAGCGTGGCTTCCACCGAGTTGCTTCAGCCGGAGCCTGTCTTGACGGCTACTGCCAGGTATCCCGTGGATGCTATCACGGAGGCACAAAATTGCCACCTTATGGCGCAGTGGATGAATCTGAAGGTCAAAGCGGCTGCTGGCTCTGTTTATCCTACTGGACCCGGCGACACTTTTCATTGCCGGCCGATTCCAGAAGGATATGCTAGGGTGATGGTGGATGAAATTACGGAGGGATTTGAGGAGCTCCAGCTTGACCACCCTACCGGTGAAGGGGAGACTCGGCTGGGTTCTTCACTGAAGACTCCATGCCTATGGCGGAAGGACCTCATCAACATTCTCAACTGGACGCCTCCGCCTCCTCCTCCTCCTCCTCCGGCGAGTCAGGGCACTCCGCCTCCTCCACCGCCTCCTCCTTCGGCGAGTGACGATCAGGGCACTCCGGCTCCTTCTCCGGCGCGTGGCGGCACTCCGCCTCCTTCGCCGCCGGCGCGTCGCGGCACTCCGCCTCCTTCGCCGCCGGCGCGCCCGAGCAGCCAGCCTGCTCCTCCTTTTCCGCCTAGTCAGCAAGGGCGGAATAGACCTGCCGCTGCTCCGGCTGCTCCTGCTCCAGCGCTTAAGCAAGGAAAAAAGACAGTCTTTTCGTCTGGTCTGGCGACGTCTAGCAGTACAGCCAGAGGCGGGAGGCGATGCAGATTCGGTCCTTCTCTCACGCCTCTAGAGAAGTTACCATATGAGAGGTCCAACGAGGAAAACACGAAGATAGCTCAAGGCGAAGTGAAGGACTGGCTTGAAGGGTTGAAAGCACAGAGACATCCACCTCCGGAGGAGTAGATAGATGCGGTGAAAGCAAAGCGCACTCTTGCTGCCCTAAAGCAACCAGCGATAAGTAAGCCGAAGGACAACTATGACCGCATGATTCAAAAGTCATTTCAAGCAGCGAAGCGGTCGGGAAGTACTAAAAGTGATCAAAGGTTAGCAGAAGGACGAGATGGGAAACAAATTGCCCAGCTCGGCGAACAAGCGGACCAATCGTGCCCCCCGCTCAAGGTGTCTAGCGACATGGTCGCTAATGATCCGAGGATGGTGCTCGGTTATACCAATCTTGGAGATTACGTGTCCAACGATGTACAATATGAGTTCTTGGACGTGGAGATAGAAAGATACGAGTACAAAAAGCCTCTCATCAAAAATGAAAGATCTCTATCAACGAATATGCGAAGATTGCATGATTGGTACTTGAAAATCTCCAGAGAGTCTGGGGGGAGGGATAGCTTGTATTTGAGAGTTAAACCAGAGCATGACCTCGTTGGAATTGAACTGTTGCATGTTCCATTTGAGGAGTTCTATCAGTTTTTCAATCAATTGGCCCTCGATAAAACAACGGTCACCTGCTACTGTCTGTAAGTAGTACTACTTCTGTCATTAAGTCTCTCTATATAGCTGATCTTCATTGCATGTATTTATAATTATCCTCACTATATTATGCAGATTGAAGATCGTCGAATAGAAGAAAATACACGTAGGTGATATTGGGTTCATTAACACATACCTCATAGATGCAACCGAGGTTAAATTGCGTCCCTCAGATACCGATACCAACTTGCTATGATCGTTGGTGGTAAATGAAAACAAAGATATAATACTCTTTCCTTACAACTTCAAGTGAGTGTTACTGTCTTGTGCATATTTGGTTTCCCTTATATATCAGTCAAGGTTATAGTAATGTAATTGATGAGTTCATGCATGCGTGCGCAGCTTCCACTATATTCTCTTAGAGATTAAGCTTGAGAAGGGAGTAGTAACTGTCTTGGACTCTAAACGTAAAGATCCCGAGGAGTAGGCGGACATGACTCAAATGCTCGACATGTAAGTTAAATCGATCAATATTATCCACCATGCATATCAGCAACTTCATTTCTGATATCAACTAATTGTTTTCTTTGTCTGGCTGGGTTTGGAGAAAATACACCAAAAAAGCTCCGGGACTGCCGAAGAATCTTGAATTTAGATACCCGAAAGTAAGTACTATATAGTAGCATGTTCCGCGCGCGCATCTCCTATATCTTTATTCAAGCGCTAGTTTCATCAATACCATTTGGCATTCTTGCTTATCAGTTTGATTGACCTCTATTTCTTGTAAAGTGGTTGTGGCAGGAACCCGGGAATGATTACTGTGGATACTACATTTGCGAGTCCATCCGCCACACGAGCTGTGAGCGGGGCTACTCTGAAGCACAAATTGAAGTGCGTATGCAATTAATAATATTCACAAATTTATAGCATCATTTCATGTATTGACCCCCTACTTCAAATTAGATGTTTCGGATGCAGGATGAAATCCTAACACCAGATCGTCTGCGAGCAATTCAAGAGGAATTGGCGGCATTCTTCCTTGAACATGTGATCGCGCCAGACGGAGAATACTATGTGGACCATGCGTCCATCCTATAGGAGATTATATTTGTAAGAGATAATTATTGTATATATGTACCCGGTAGTGTCGGATAGATATACGAGAACTTGTTGTTCGACCAATCTCTCGGAGAAGGAGAGGTGGTCGATATTACTTCTCTCTGTATGCATATATGTTGATTATACGATCTTCTGTTTCCTTCGTTTGCTTTACTAGCTAGCTACCTAGCTAGCATGTCTAGTCCTCTCTATACGTATGTGTAGTACGTAGCGTCGACCAAGCACGGACATAAGAGAAGACACTTCTCTCTATTAATTAGCTAGCTAACACAATATGAAACACCTAAATTAACCCCCCAAAACCTCCAACCCCCCCTCCCCTTTCAAAAAAAAACAAAAACCACAGCCACAGAAATGCTGACGCGTGGATGCCTTTTGGTCCCGGTTGGTGCCACCAACCGGGACCAAAGCCCCTCCTGCCTGGGCTCGGCGCACAGGCCACGTGGACACCCATCTGCCTCGGTTCTGGATTGAACCGGGACTAAAGGGTCAGAGCATTAGTACCGACACTTTTGTCCCGGTTCAGGAACCGGAGCTAAAGGCCCAAACGAACCGGGTCTGATGACCCTTTATCTACTAGTGTTTTCTTGATTCGATTCGTAGGTGTAGCGCTGAAGTTTCTCTTAACTAACTTAGGTGCCCCAGAGATGGTGTGCTGATAAGATGGACTGTTGGGAGGCGTTGGTTGATGCGTGGTGCTCTCCCAATGGCAAGTCGAACACCATACATCCAAGGATAAGCGTGACCAAATGCTAGGTGTGCCACACCATCAAGGGAGCTCCAACATGTTTGAGTACGGGGATCACTGGGTATGTGATAGCTAAATAATGACCTAAATTTATCTTAGCTAGTTCATTTATGACACATTTAGCTCTAAAATGACATAATAACATTAGATAGCTGTATAAAATGCCTAAATATGCTTTAGTTAGTTATAAAATGCCATAATTACCTTACATAACTCAATAACGACCTAAACTAATCTTAGCTAGTTCATTTATGACATATTTAGCTCTAAAATGACATAATAACCTTAGATAGTTGTATAAAATGCCTAAATATGCTTTAGTTGGTTATAAAATGGCATAACTACCTTGGATAGCTCAATAAGGACCTAAACTAATCTTAGCTGGTTCATTATGACACAATTAGCTCTAAAATGACATAATCACCTTAGATACCTATATAAAATGCCTAAATATGCTTTAGTTAGCTAAAAATGGCATAACTACCTTGGATTGTTCAATAATGACATAATTAGCATACTTTGGTCAATAATGGCATAATAATCTTTGTTACCTCCAAAATGACCTAAAACTTAGTTTATTTTCCTCGAAAATGACATAATAAAATGACCTATTTACCTTGCACGCTGAAGATCAAAGTTTTCGGTTGGCTTCTGTTAATGGATCGCCTCAACACTAGAGATATGATGCAACGAAGGCACTGGCATGTCGATGATGCTCATTGTTCTTTATGTCTCCTGCCTCATCTTGAAGACCGGGCACACCTATTCTTCGTCTGCAATTTCAGTCAGCGTGTTTGGAACTATCTTGGTATCTCTTGGACAGCTGCAGGCCACTCCTCCACATACTCCATGGCTCTAGCAGCACGTCAAGATTTTGGACAACCTTTCTTCACCGAGGTGGTCTTCACTGCTGCTTGGAATATCTGGACTCAGAGAAATGGCAAAGTTTTCAGGAATGAGCAACCTAGTTTCAGATCCTGGAAAAGAAACTTTGTGTATGATATTTCCTTACTTGCTCATAGAATTAAATGTAAATATAGAGATAGACTTCTATCCTGGATAGCCTCACTTCAGTAGACTAGATGTAAGTCCCCTCCCCTCTCTTCTCTGTATATATTTAGGACCTTTGTAATTCTTTCCCTATATGGGTTTTTTAAGCTAATAAAACACTGTGAGGCTGTTGCCTTGCAGTACATAGTCGAAAAAAATGACCTATTTACGTACATAGCAATATCATTATTCATGCTAGCTTGAGACCTTAACTAAGATTTTGTTCCTCTCTCTCAGGCGAACCACCACAAGAAGCTTGTGCCAAATCTGTCCGACCTCTATTGCCTGGCCAATAGTGCCCCCTACAAGAAGGCCAAGGCATTCTCGGAGTCTGAACTAGATAATCCAGAGACCTTCACCAACGTCTCCTGCCATCACAAGCTCGTGAGGTACAGAGACGAGGGGAAGGCGAGGAAAGGGGAGGACTTTAAACAGAGCCGGGATCCTTTTGATACAGAGTTGGTCATGATATCTGGTGGTGGGAGGTCCCATGGCGCCATGGCCATTGGTGATGGACTGATACGTTGTCCTAAGACTCTCCTGCGGATCATGAAGCGCCGGAGTAGCTCTGATCCTGAGACAATGCCTCGTACACGGCTCGCGGAGCTCGCCATGGCGGTTAGTTATACGGACTCTCTCACCTTTCCTCCATTACATTGTGTGTGCGTCCGTCGATGATTACAATGCTAACGAGGAGTGGTGTGTTGTAGGCATTGGTTGAGAAAAAGAGATTGAACACCCACGTGCTTTTGGGGAAGGTAAAGGGAGGCGGTGGAGAGGGAGAGGGAGATGGAGGAGAGGACGACTAAGCTGTTGGAGGAGGAGAGGAACCGGAACGAGGCGTCTCAACGGGGCCTATACGAGCTCCTCGTGGTACCTTTCTCGTGCATATTAGCCAAATCATGCACGTAATGTTCGCATTACTAACTAATATGACTAACTCGTGATAACCAAATGTGTAGACCATGTGCGAGCAAAATGGCCAGACCCCTCCGGCGATGCCCCAGATTGCTCCTGCAACCACGGTGAGTTTGATTTCAATGGCCGCTAGTTACTAATATTCACATTTTCAGTTGCATCATGCTAACGAGACATTATTGGAAATTATCTTTGGTACAGCTTGCCTCCCGACAAGCATCGACCAATCCTTCTGCGTCAGGCAATGGCGGAACCCCGACCGGTCCTTCACCACCGTCTGCCACTGCCGCGGCCCCGACCGGTCCTTCACCTCCGTGATAACGGTATTTATCTTCTTATTTAACATATTTAGTCCATTTATGACATAATTTAGCCTATTTAGTACACAAATGACATAATAAGATGAAGAAAATAAAGGAAGAGGAAGAAAAGAAGGAATAGGAAGAAAAGAAGAAGAAGAAGAAGAAGAAGAAGAAGAAGAAGAAGAAGAAGAAGAAGAAGAAGAAGAGGTTGGTTCTTCTTCTTCTTCTTCCTTTGTTATTTTTCTTATTCTTCTTATTCTTTTCCTCCTCTTACTTGTTTTTATTTGTAAATGGCATAATAACCTTGCTAACCTCATAAATGTCATATACTTACCTTGTTGTCCTAAATGACATAATAAGCTTAGTTAGGTCAAAAATAGCACAATTAGCTAGGTTAGCTTAAAAATGACCTAGTTTAACTATGTTAGCTCCAATATGATCCATTTAACCTACGTTATCTCCTAAATGACATAATTTAGCCTATTTAGTCCACAAATGACATAATAAGATGATGAAAATCAAGGAAGATGAAGAAAAGAAGGAATAGGAAGAAAAGAAGAAGAAGAAGAACAAGAAGAAGAAGAGGTTCTTCTTCTTATTCTTATTCTTCTTCCTTTCTTATTCTTCTTCTTCTTCTTTTCCTCCTATTACTTGTTTTTATTCGTAAACGGCATAATAACCTTGCTAACCTCATAAATGTCATATACTTAGCTTGTTCTCCTCTAAAATGACACAGTAAGCTTAGTTAGGTAAAAAATGACATAATTAGCTATTTTAGGTTAAAAATGACCAAGTTTAACTAGGTTAGCTCCAATATGATCCGTTTAACCTACGTTAGCTCCTAAATGACATAATTTAGCCTATTTAGTCCACAAATGACATAATAAGTGGAAGGAAATCAAGGAAGAGGAAGAAAAGAAGGAATAGGAAGAAAAGAAGAATAAGACGTGGTTCTTCTTCTTCTTCTTCCTTTCTTATTCTTCTTCTTCTTCTTCTTTTCCTCCTCTTAAATGTTTTTATTCGTAAATGGCATAATAACCTTGCTAACCTCATAAATGTCATATCCTTAGCTTGTTGTCCTCTAAAATTACATTTTTACCTACATTGGTTACAAAAGAAGAAGATAAAGAATAGGATAGGAGAGGAAGAAAGAGAAGATAAATTCTTCTTATTATTATTTTCCTCCTCTTCCTTTTCTTCTAGCTAGTCTTCTTCTTCTTCTTCTTCTGATTCTAACTTTCATCTTTCCCAATTTGCAGATTTGCTTTAGACGAGGAAGCTTGCATTGATGGAGTGTACTATTCTTCTGGTGCTTCCTTGTTGTTTATTAAAACTTGTTTGGATATGTATGTCTATATGGATAAGTTGTCGTTGGAAACTTGTTTCTGGATATGTATGTATATATGGATATGTTGGATATGACTTTGTTGAACTATGTTATTGGATATGTTGGATTTGATGAAATATGTTGTTGGATATGCTGTTATATGTTGTTGGATATGTTGGATATGTATGTATGTATATCTGTGTATGAAATCCTATCAAATTAAAAGGATTCAAATAAAAATATTGGATATATAGCCTCTTTGCCGAGCAGACGGCAAAGAGGGCACGTGGAAACTACCTGTACAACCTGGGAACACTAGAATGCATATTTGGGCACTTTGTCGTCTTCCAACAGACGGCATAGATTTTAAGGTCTTTGCCGTCTGCTAGCAGACGGCAAAGTTCCCAAACAGGATTCGCAGACAGGGCCAGCTATGCCGTCAGCCAGCAGACGGCAAAGATTCAAAATACTTTCCCGGCCGCTGATGGACAACATAGCTGCCCACGTGGCAGCTTCCTGGTGCTGGCCTAGCTAAGCTCTTTGTCGTCCGCTTGCGGACAGCAAAGCACGCCGTTAACTCCTAACGGCACTCACCCCACCACAATGTCGTACATTATCTTTGCCATCTGCCGGCCTCTGACGGCGGGCGGCACAACCTTTTGTCGTCCTCTTCTGTCTAGTAGACAACAAAGAAGGCCTTTGTTTGCACTTGTTCAGACGGACAGTTTGCCATCCGCCGGCGGACGACAAAGGACTATGCTGTTCAGCGTTCATGCCTTTGCCGTCTGCCATGGCAGACGACAAAGCAGCTGATTCCAGTAGTGTTTCATTGCTATCGGATTGAATATTTTGGATTTGAGATCATGTGGGGACCCCGACTCATAAGTCGTTATCACCGAATGCACGTGTACAGTGATCCCAGAGATCAATGCTCACTGAACACACAGAAGCTAAATAACAAGAGTCTTACATCCATACATACCGGATTACACAAATAGGACCATAATGGTCAAGCATTGAGTATATCATCGCAGCGGAAATCTTCAATATCAACTTGGACCCATGCCATCTGCCTTTAACCCTACAGGCATGCTGACTGGGAAGCGTCCTAGCTCGCATGCTCGTCACCAAGAAATCTTCATCATAACCTGTTCTCTCATGCCTGGCCAATTAAATAACCAGTGGCAAGCCAATGAGTACTTTGAATGTACTCGCATGCAACCCAAGTGTGATAACAGAATAATTATGCCAGGCTCTACTGCTAGGTTGGCAGTTTTGCGGAAAGCTAGTTTTTCTTATGAAATTTATGATCAACATATAACAAGGGCATGCATGTGTCTGTAACAAGTATCAGGAGGTCACAGACATCAATATCGAGAAAGAGTTGTAATCAACTCATGTTCATGATCATTGTGACTTTCTCACAATCACATCAACAATACCATCATACCGTGTTGCTTCCTCACACACACACACCAGGTTTCGTAAACACTGGACGTAGCCCAAGAGCGGTTACCCAACTGTCCTTGACCGTGGACACGGCTATTCGAATAGTTTTACACTCTGCAGAGGTTGCACACTTTACCCACTAGATCCGGGGAACTTCCGTGTCATCCACGACCCGCGGTACCTCAGGTACCCGGGGTAAGCACCCGATCACTACCTTTCCCTAGGCGACACTAACATAGAGTCCACTAGATTGGTAGCAGCCCCGTGCCAAACATTTCACATCTCAAGGTTTGTGGAGACTCGCTCCGTATTCATCAAATATCACAAGCACGGGGTACCAACGGTGTGTCCGGTGCCCTGTAAAGACAGTCATGGCCGCCTATCCAAGCGCGACCGCGTCCCAAGAGTGACCTCATGTCACTCCCGTCACTAGTAATGCGGGCACCATGCTAGTATCAACCTAGGTAATCAATAATGCCCTTTCCCATATAAGGGTAGAGTGGTTGCGCATCTAAGGTTGGAATAACGGTCGCAACTTAAACCAATCCGTTTTCAAAACAACACACACACTTGCCTCGGTACACCACTTCGTCATCAAGTGGTTACCCCTCTCACCATCTCCCTCTGGCATAAGTGGCACCCGACGGGGTTTTCGAAAAGTCTTTTGAAAGTATCCTGCTTTCGTCACCATGCATATACCCGTCCCATTTGCGTAGCCACTATTAAAGCAACCTAACTACTCCCACCCACATAACCCTCATAGGAAGGTAGGGTCATGTTGATGCAAGTTTCAATAGTAAGGTAACAAAGGTACCAACCAAAATGGTCTCCACCTCAACATGATTCCGATGCATCGATAATAAGGTGCTATGAGACATGCATAAAAAGGGTTTCTCGGACATGGTCAAAGGGCTGCTTGCCTTATTCTTCCGAGTCTTCAAATCTTCTGGTCCATCTCCGAATACTCCGTTTATATCGTCAACTAACGATGGAAACAATCATAATAAGCAACACAATCAAAGCAAAAATAAAAGTGCTCTAAAAATAGGAGTTGGACTTTTCTAGGATACCTCTCGTCATATGGAAAATAACCAAGGTGATTTCATAGGTGTTGGATCAGTAGGTAATTTGGAATATTTCAATGTGATGGAACCAAAAGGGTTTATGGATTTGGAAGAAATATACAGAAATATTTCCTTGAATGATGAGCAAAGGTACCCATCATCAAGTCATGATTTTAGAAGCATTTAGGAGTTGGTTTCACTCGATTTGGATTAGAAATGAATTACCTAGGATTTTGCAAAGCTGATAAATATGAAGAAATGGCTCAATATTTGGTGGGTTACAGAAACTATTATAAAAAATGTTCCAAAACTAAGTTCGGACATGACAAGCATCTAGGAATTTGAATCACTGCATTTGGATCAAAAATGAGCTCTCTGTGATTTTCTAAAGTTCATCACAGAAAATGAAATATGGGTATTTGATAAATATTTGTGTGGGGAAAGTTTCTGGAATAATGTGCATGTTGCACCATGTGATAGAGCATGAATTTAGAGACCACCAGAAATTTGAATCATGCCATTTGGAGTTCAAATGAATTATCTAGGCATTTTTGAAGTTGACAGAATAAAGAAAAGGAAAAAGGGAAGGGGGTTTTATACCTATACTGCGTTTTGGGCGCAGTATAGCGCCGCAGCGCTCTGGGCCGGCCCAACTGCACAGCAGCGCGCAGGGAACCTGGCCACGTCGAAGGCGGCTTCCTGGAAATGCGTTTTCACGTGGGGGAGACGGGCTATGCCGTAGCCGTCTCCACTTAAACCGGTGGGGCCTGCCTCCGGGGTCGTTGACCTGCGGGCCCCCGTGGGAGGTTCTTCTTCCTCCCGCGCGGACAGAGGCGAGGCAGAGGAGGCGCGGCCGAGCGCTCGCCAGCGTGGCCCCGTCGACTCAGGCCGTCTACGGCGACGCTACGGCCACCGGAATGACCTGCGCGGAGAGGCGCATCCGGTCGTGGGTGACACGCCTGCCGGGGAGGACCAGATCGAGCAGGGGTCCAACCGTGGCGGAGGAGGGCTCCGGTCACTTTGGGCTTCGAGCGCACGGCGGCTTGGGAAGGATTGGCGGAGCACGGGGAGGCTCAAGGGGGTGCGTGAGAGGCTCCGGTGGTGGCTAGGTGGAGAGGGAGAGGCCGGGGTGCCCGAATTCGAGCAGGGCCCCGTGGCGGCAATGGCGATAGAGGAGGAGAAAGGAGGGCTCGGGAGGGAGTGTGCTTTGCTCAGGAAGGCTTACTGGAGGGTGAGGGAGTGGATGGAGTACGGAGAGGGGCTCGGGGAGGCCTTTTATAGGCTAGCCCAAGGTTCACCGCGGGTCTGTGCGCCGGCGAGGTCGTGGCCGTTGCTGAAGGCCAACCGGGCTCTCCTGAGCATGTCTAGGGCGCTCGTGGACGAGGTCCAGTCCAAGGGAAAAGCAGAGGAGGAGCGGGGAGGCGCCAGGGTCTTCGCGCGTGTGAGCTTGCTCACTGGTGCTCAGGGTCGGCCGGTGCGCGTGCGAGCAGGGGTGAGGGAGGAGGAGAGAGGAGGGGGCCGACCGCCCGGCGTGTCCCGGACGTCGAGGCAGCCTCGGGGGACACGAGGGGGAGGCCCTAGGTGGTCGGGGCTGGTGATTGGAGGGCGGCTGCAGTGCTCCAGAGCACTGTAGCGCGCTCCAGAGCGGGCTTTTGGCTGCCATTGGCGTGGCCTGGCGCCCAGGGCGTGTCCAACTGTGTCCAGAGGGTATAGGAAGTAGTAAGGAAGTGGCATGTGGCTTTGGATGCTCCAGGGAACCACTGGGATGAGGAGGGAGGTGAGGAAGAGGGTGAAATCTGCTGTCTAGAAGAGTGAATTGGGGTTTTACCCTCCTCCAATAATTGAGCTGAGGCCATAGAGAGTTACTGGGGGGTAGAGGATGATCAGGAGAAGCTGTGGTAGAAATTTGAAGTAAAGGAAAAAAGTAAAAGAGGTTCAAACACTGGTTTTGGTAAATGGACTGAAGGTGTTTGATCAGGTTTTGGGGAGGCAATTGACTGCCAATTGGAATGGGACTTAACAGGATCAAATGACACATATAATTAGGCCCCTACACCAAATTTGAGCTCATTTGGGCAAAGTGGCCAATGTAACTTTGGTGAACCCTAGAAATCAACAGAAATGGTTTCACCTTGTTTGAGTCAAGCAAATCATCTCCCCTTGATGTACCACTTGTTGTAGCATCATCATTTGGGGTTATGAACATGCCCACAAAGTTTGAGGCTCCAGGTAAAAAGTTGACAATGTAAAGTTGTTCAAATTTGAATTTGAACAGAAGTGGTTTTGGGGTGATCAGATCAAGTTTCTCTATTCCAAATCTTGTGCCATTTGGTCTAGATGCCTTATTAGGCCATTCTAGAATGTGCACCAAATTTGAGAGCATTTGGACAAGTTTGGCAATGTAGAGTTGCTCAAACTTCAAATATGGACAGAATGGTTTTGAGGGGATTAGAGGTTGTTTCCTTGATCTTCAAGGCATAAGGCTTTGAAAGATCATCAAATATGTCATATATGACATGATAGAATTTCCCTGGAATTTTTGGAGAATATTTCCTTTGTAAATATTTCAAAAGCTTGAAATATCCAGGAAGGGTTTTGGAAGGATTTGCCCAATATTTTGAACATGACCATGTGCTGAAACTCTTATATACGGACAATATATGTCCTATGAGTCTCCCTGAATTTTGGCAAATATTTTTGAAATGATTAAATAATTTTTCCCTATTAAAGACCATTTCTGGCCTTAAGAAAACGCTTTTAAATAAAATATAAAAATAACTTTTAAAAATATACTTTTGTGGTTTCTGGGAGTCCTATACCTAATAGGATTCAAATATACTTTTTGAAAGATTTTTCACACCCTAAATAAGGTACTTGTAGTGCAAACCTCAATTCAGGGGTTTTTAGAAAACTAATTTTAGAAAACACCATTTGGCCAAAATATTTTTATAAGAAAATTCTATACTGGTCTATACACATGGCATGATCATTGGGAAAAGGTTTTGGGTCAAGGAGATGAAGTATAAGAGTTGGAGGATTTATTTGATTTTTAGAGCACTAGCAAACAGCAGACAAATGTCAAATCAAGCAAAGTCAAAAACACTGAAAAGTTTTTGCAAATCCACATTTTAACATGGAAATTAGCTTAAGCAAAGTGACAAGAAAATCAGGGTGTGACAGACCTACCCCCCTTACAAGAATCTCGTCCCCGAGATTCCCAGACTAGGCATGGAAAGAAAGGCGGAGTCTTGGATACGGGGTAGTCTTCACTTCTTCTTGTTGGTTCCGCTTCCGAGCGGTGCTCCTTGGAATCCTGAAGTGCTTGATGGTATGGCTTCTTGCTTGATGCCTTCCTTGATGGAGGTTGCTGAGGGGTCTCTTGCATAGGTTAGGTTGGGTTAGCTGTCAAAGGCTCGGTGATCGATGTCCTTGCGGGCATCGAGCTAGCTAGGAGGTAAGAAGTACTTCCAGAGTGGGGGCTCGTGGAAGATTTGGTGCACGGAGGGTATCCAGGTGGTAGATCTAGCTGGGGAGCCGTCTACTACATGACTTGCAGTGATCTCAAAGGGTCCAATGAACCTTGGTGCGAGCTTCACCTTGACGTGGAAACGCTTGGTTCCCTTCAGAGGAGTTACCCGCAGGTGCACGTGGTCCCCGACATGGAAACTCATGTCCCGACGGTGAGTGTCAGCATAGCTCTTTTGCCTTGACTTGGCTGCCTCCAAGCATTCTCTGACTAGTTGGACTTGCTCTTCCACTGCGCGGAGAATATCCGGTCCAAAGACTAGCCCTTCTCCAGTCTCTGACCAGTTGAGGGGTGTGCGACATCTGCGTCCATACAACACCTCAAATGGTGCCATCAGAAGGCTCGACTGGTAACTGTTGTTATAGGAGAACTCGGCAAAAAGGGAGACAATCCTCCCACTTGGCTCCATATGCCAAGACACAGGCTCGGAGTCATGACTTCGAGAATCTGATTGACTCGTTCAGTCTGACCTCCGGTCTGGGGGTGGAAAGCCGTGCTGAAAGATACTTGGTTCCCAAGGCTTCTTGGAACTTCTTCCAGAACCTTGAGGTGAACTGGGTTCCTCGATCTGGCACAATCCCCTTGGGAATACCGTGAAGACTTACGATTCGGTCGATGTAGAGAGCTGCCAGCCGGTTGCCATCATAAGGGGTCTTGACAGGAATGAAATGGACTACCTTGGTCAAACGATCGAATATGACCCAGATAGAGTCGTGTCCTCTATCCGACCTTGGTAATCTAGTGACGAAGTCCATTCCGACTTTATCCCACTTCCACTCAGGAACCTTGAGTGGTTGAAGCAATCCGGTGGGTCGCTGATGTTTAGCCTTGACCCTTTGGCACACATCACACTTTGCAACATAGGTTGCAAATCTCTCTTTTCATCTCGTGCCACCAGAATCGTGCCTTCAAGCCTTGATACATCTTGGTGTGAGCGTTCCTTCGACACGGAATTACTCGGTTCCTCCGGGAGGAGTGGTTTGCGGATACGCCCGGTCTTCGACGCGGAAGTTACTTCATGATGACGGTGGTCGGTGTAGATCTTCCTTCTTGACAGGGCGGTCTTCAAATGTCTTCCATCCAGCTGTCCGTCTCTTCTTTGTCTTCGGGCAGACAAGTAGGCCATGAGATAATGATGTTACCCAACTTGTCCACTTACTCCATGAGGTCTAAGGGGTACGCAAGGTAAGCTGAGGTATTGGTGGTGGTCTCGGTTGAGTATTTGCAGAGGCCTTCCTGACTTAGAGCGAAGGCCCGTGGTCAGAATCTGACCAGGTTGTGGCTCGGTGGGGCTTAAGGGTTTCAAGGATTCTAGTGAGTGAGTGAACTTATATCATCTTATCCTTAAGCACGGTTTCTGAGATGCCAATAGCTCTATCTAGTACTCCGATCGAAAAGCATCTTCTCGCATAGACCAACTTCAATCACTACTCATGCCATACCTATCCTCATGACTCTCAAGAGACGGTCTAACAAAATTATACTGTCTATGATCCCCAAATATATATGTATGCCTACCTCTAAAATCCAAAGGTAGATCATACATGCTGCTGGGCTTAAATTAAACTCCACAATCCAAGCACTCAACCTATTCTTGCAAGGCTCAAGATAATGCACTTCTATTCTAAGGAAACACGTCATATGCCACTCCAAGATTTTGTTTCCCTCCTATAAATCACCTCCAATAGCCCGGTAATTCCCATCAATCTCCACATAATCCAACAATTCTACAAATCCGATGTCTACGGTGTTCCACAAGATCTCAAGTCCCTATAATACCCAAATACTTGGAAGGGCTACGCATAACGATAGTAAGTCCACCAAATTCCCATCATCCGGGTCAAGTAACTCCAAGGTCATGATTATATAAATCCCTAGATCAACTCCGACAAATAATCCGATCTCCTAGGTTGTTGTCCACCGAGAAGCATGGTATCATGATCAAGATCATCGGTCTAAATCTAATTCATTCCGAACCATGCAGACATATCCAGCATTATACCGACCAGAATCACCTACATAAATCCAAATCTCATGACCAACGAGAACCCATATATGCTTCCCAAAGTCATGATCCCACCAATATGAAATCTCACAATCCACCAAGGTCTCAGATAATTCCTCGAAGTTACTGACATTAAGCCACCAAGTCATCTGTCCAATATCCTCAAACTGGTCTATCTATGGCATCGTCAGACCTCGTGCTATATTAGGGTGAAAATGTGCTCACTCATCGTGTCCACTAGCTCCTTTACGAACCCAGTGTTGTGCAAGATTGCAAAGGCTTAACAGGTTCTCTTGCTTTACCATGGGTTAGGCACATGGTTAAGGATTCGTGCTGGAGTGTTTCGTGAAGTCTCAAAGGGTCTAGGAATGGGGTTACTGCTCTGGAGGGTTAAACATAACCCTACGGGGTTGCACTTGGCCACGGAGGTTGTAGCAGAAGTCTTCAGTGCCAGTTGGTTGCCGAGGTAGAATCCTTGGTGCATCTTGTCTTGCGGGTCTTCAACTGGGGAGAGAATAGAGGGAAGAAGCAGCGTAGAGGAGGGAAATGCCTAAGGGGGGTTTTTTATAGTGAAAGAACAAACAACCAAGTGCTGTAAAGGCCACACACATTTGTTAAGATAAGATAGGTGATATAGTCGCGTACATGCTGCCCAAGGCAAAAGTGCGACTTATATCGAAAACACAAACAGATAAGGACAAGCAACACATGACATGGTTTCATATGAACCGCTACATAGACTTGACTTTGCATAAGGGGGTACACGACTCATCCTACCCTAGGGGTTCTCGGATTGACAGTCGTGAGGAGGAAGGCCTTCAGTCTTCAGCTCTGTGGGTCTTCCGGTGGTTTGACAGATGGCCACTTGCTGGGGCACATCCTTCTGATATGTCCGAGCTCACCACACTCGTAACATGTGATGGAAGCAAATAGGTTGTTATCCCGTCTTGGGTCTTGTTTCTGGTGGCCTGACGTTGATCCCCCATGACGTAGATACGGTAGTCTAGCCCTATGCCTTCTTCGCGGGGTCCGATGGCAAGCTCCTTGAAGCTCTTCGATCGGTTGCTTCTGATTAGCTATGTAGACTTGTAGGGCAGTAATTTGTTGTTCCCGTTCGATCACCTTCTTCTTTTCGAGGCAGTGGAGATGTAGAAGTGAAGGGAAATCCTCACGGGATTTGAGGAATTCTTCCGTGAGATTGCGCAGAAGATAATCGGCTGTGTGGGTGAAGCGGGTCTGGAGCTTGAGAGTGGGGTCTTCATCTCCTGGGGGAATCATAGCCTGCGAGGTGGTTCCTGTTCCGCTTTTGCTGGGCAGGTAACAAGTAGCCCGACCTTCCTTCATTTCTGGGAGGAGATCTTGAAGGCGAAGAAGGGCTTCGTAGGCTACTTGCTGTATGGCCAGGTCCTTAGTGGGCATAGGTGGTCCGATAAAGAACCAGCCTTGAGGTGAGGTCTTGGCAGGTACAATTACTTTGGCATAGAATTCCGTCTTGAATTCACCATTGTCTAGTTCGTGCAGGGTGTACATCGGCTCCAAAGGATAGTGGCATTGTTGGAGGCAGTCCCTTAGGAGTGGTGGAAATCCGATCATGAGGAGTCTCGTGGGGGCGACGGCCATCTACAAGGAGGTTAGAGAAGAGTCAATATGACAAGAGTTGCTACGACAAGCGCAAAAGGTTGTCACTGCTGAATAGTTCAGAAGGAGAGAGAAGCGGAATAAGTCTCGCAAGTGATTCGGAGGTCTCGGTGTCTAGCCCTTGTAGCTGGCGTTGACTTGGTCTTTTCTTGTCTCTTTAATCATGACGATCCCTTGTGCCTTCTGGGACGTCGAGGGTACCAGGTAGGCGATTCGTATGCAATGACAATAACAAGGCATAATAGAGGTCCAACATGTCGGTTACGTTGATGAAAACATCGACACCAAGAGCGGGGGACGAAGAGAACCGTTTTCCTGCTCACTATAGTGAGGCGGACCAAGTGGCAAGGTTCTCATCCACCGGTGGTTGTCGATACAACAACGGTAGTGACAGGATTACTCTATTAGCAATGCATATCATGATTTTTGCATAACATATAGCCTGGTCATCATATGCCAACGTCGCATCTTCTTGGGACACTGTCAAGGGTAGCACCATCTTCTGGGTCTTCATGTCCTCATCCACCGAGGATGTAATTTCTGCTGGTACCGTCTTGTCGAGGTGTCACCAATCTTGCATGCAAAAGTGGTGGGTGAGTGTTTGGCAAGGTGCACTCCACGAGGATTACAGAAAATCCAGTGGTCAGGGGCATAAGGGTTTTAGCGACCAAGGTTTGAAGGGGAAGAGATCAAGTATAGCCTAGTTTTCGAAAAACTGAGAAGGGAAGAGAAGTATAGATAGTTTTGAAAACTAGTAATAGTTTTGGAAATAGTTTTACCCTAACTAACGGCCATGCTAACTAAGGCTTCCTACAGTCAGGATGGCTCTGATACCAGCTCTGTGGGGACCCCGACTCATAAGTCGTGATCACCGAATGCATGTGTACAGTGATCCCAGAGATCAATGCTCACTGAACACACAGAAGCTAAATAACAAGAGTCTTACATCCATACATACCAGATTACACAAATAGGACCATAATGGTCAAGCCTTGAGTATATCATCGCAGCGGAAATCTTCAATATCAACTTGGACCCATGCCATCTGCCTTTAACCCTACAGGCATGCTGACTGGGAAGCGTCCTAGCTCGCATGCTCGTCACCAAGAAATCTTCATCATAACCTGTTCTCTCATGCCTGGCCAATTAAATAACCAGTGGCAAGCCAATGAGTACTTTGAATGTACTCGCAAGCAACCCAATTGTGATAACAGAATAATTATGCAAGGCTCTACTACAAGGTTGACAGTTTTGCGGAAAGCTAGTTTTTCTTTTGCAATTTATGATCAACATATAACAAGGGCATGCATGTGTCTGTAACAAGTATCAGGAGGTCACAGACATCAATATCGAGAAAGAGTTGTAATCAACTCATGTTCAAGCTCATTGTGACTTTCTCACAATCACATCAACAATACCATCATACCGTGTTGCTTCCTCACACACACACACCAGGTTTCGTAAACACTGGACGTAGCCCAAGAGCGGTTACCCAACTGTCCTTGACCATGGACACGGCTATTCGAATAGTTTTACACTCTGCAGAGGTTGCACACTTTACCCACTAGATCCGGGGAACTTCCGTGTCATCCACGACCCGCGGTACCTCAGGTACCCGGGGTAAGCACCCGATCACTACCTTTCCCTAGGCGACACTAACATAGAGTCCACTCGATTGGTAGCAGCCCCGTGCCAAACATTTCACATCTCAAGGTTTGTGGAGACTCGCTCCGTATTCATCACATATCACAAGCACGGGGTACCAACGGTGTGTCCGGTGCCCTGTAAAGATAGTCATGGCCGCCTATCCAAGCGCGACCCCGTCCCAAGAGTGACCTCATGTCACTCCCGTCACTAGTAATGCGGGCACCATGCTAGTATCGACCTAGGTAATCAATAATACCCTTTCCCATATAAGGGTAGAGTGGTTGCGCATGTAAGGTTGGAATAACGGTCGCAACTTAAACCAATCCGTTTTCAAAACAACACACACACTTGCCTCGGTACACCACTTCGTCATCAAGTGGTTACCCCTCTCACCATCTCCCTCGGGCATAAGTGGCACCCGACGGGGTTTTCGAAAAGTCTTTTGAAAGTATCCTGCTTTCGTCACCATGCATATACCCGTCCCATTTGCGTAGCCACTATTAAAGCAACCTAACTACTCCCACCCACATAACCCTCATAGGAAGGTAGGGTCATGTTGATGCAAGTTTCAATAGTAAGGTAACAAAGGTACCAACCAAAATGGTCTCCACCTCAACATGATTCCGATGCATCGATAATAAGGTGCTATGAGACATGCATAAAAAGGGTTTCTCGGACATGGTCAAAGGGCTGCTTGCCTTATTCTTCCGAGTCTTCAAATCTTCTGGTCCATCTCCGAATACTCCATTTATATCGTCAACTAACGATGGAAACAATCATAATAAGCAACACAATCAAAGCAAAAATAAAAGTGCTCTAAAAATAGGAGTTGGACTTTTCTAGGATACCTCTCGTCATATGGAAAATAACCAAGGTGATTTCATAGGTGTTGGATCAGTAGGTAGTTTGGAATATTTCAATGTGATGGAACCAAAAGGGTTTATGGATTTGGAAGAAGTATACAGAAATATTTCCTTGAATGATGAGCAAAGGTACCCATCATCAAGTCATGATTTTAGAAGCATTTAGGAGTTGGTTTCACTGGATTTGGATTAGAAATGAATTACCTAGGATTTTGCAAAGCTGATAAATATGAAGAAATGGCTCAATATTTGGTGGGGTACAGAAACTATTATAAAAAATGTTCCAAAACTAAGTTTGGACATGACAAGCATCTAGGAATTTGAATCATTGCATTTGGATCAAAAATGAGCTCTCTGTGATTTTCTAAAGTTCATCACATAAAATGAAATATGGGTATTTGATAAATATTTGTGTGGGGAAAGTTTCTGGAATAATGTGCATGTTGCTCCATGTGATAGAGCATGAATTTAGAGACCACCAGAAATTTGAATCATGCCATTTGGAGTTCAAATGAATTATCTAGGCATTTTTGAAGTTGACAGAATAAAGAAAAGGAAAAAGGGAAGGGGGTTTTATACCTATACTGCGTTTTGGGCGCAGAATAGCGCCGCAGCGCTCTGGGCCGGCCCAACTGCACAGCAGCGCGGAAGGAACCTGGCCACGTCGAAGGCGGCTTCCTGGAAATGCGTTTTCACGTGGGGGAGACGGGCTATGCCGTAGCCGTCTCCACTTAAACCGGTGGGGCCTGCCTCCGGGGTCGCTGACCTGCGGGCCCCCGTGGCAGGTTCTTCTTCCTCCCGCGCGGACAGAGGCGAGGCAGAGGAGGCGCGGCCGAGCGCTCGCCGGCGTGGCCCCGTCGACTCAGGCCGTCTCCGGCGACGCTCCAGCCACCGGAATGACCAACGCGGAGAGGCGCATCCGGTCGTGGGTGACATGCCTGCCGGGGAGGACCAGATCGAGCAGGGGTCCAACCGTGGCGGAGGAGGGCTCCGGTCACTTTGGGCTTCGAGCGCACGGTGGCTTGGGGAGGATTGGCGGAGCACGGGGAGGCTCAAGGGGGTGCGTGAGAGGCTCCGGTGGTGGCTAGGTGGAGAGGGAGAGGCCGGGGTGCCTGAATTCGAGCAGGGCCCTGTGGCGGCAATGGCGACAGAGGAGGAGAAAGGAGGGCTCGGGAGGGAGCGTGCTTTGCTCAGGGAGGCTTACTGGAGGGTGAGCGAGTGGATGGAGTACGGAGAGGGGCTCGGGGAGGCCTTTTATAGGCTAGCCCAAGGTTCACCGCGGGGCTGTGCGCCGTCGAGGTCGTGGCCGTTGCTGAAGGCCAACCGGGCTCTCCTGAGCATGTCTAGGGTGCTCGTGCACGAGGTCCAGTCCAAGGGAAAAGCAGAGGAGGAGCGGGGAGGCGCCAGGGTCTTCGCGCGTGTGAGCTTGCTCACTGGTGCTCAGGGTCGGCCGGTGCGCGTGCGAGCAGGGGTGAGGGAGGAGGAGAGAGGAGGGGGCCGATCGCCCGGCGTGTCCCGGACGCCGAGGCAGCCTTGGTGGACATGAGGGGGAAGCCCTAGGTGGTCGGGGCTGGTGATTGGAGGGCGGCTGCAGTGCTCCAGAGCACTGTAGCACGCTCCAGAGCGGGCTTTTGGCTGCCATTGGCGTGGCCTGGCGCCCAGGGCGTGTCCAACTGTGTCCAGAGGGTATAGGAAGTAGTAAGGAAGTGGCCTGTGGCTTTGGATGCTCTAGGGAACCACTGGGATGAGGAGGGAGGTGAGGAAGAGGGTGAAATCTGCTGTCTAGAAGAGTGAATTGGGGTTTTACCCTCCTCCAATAATTGAGCTGAGGCCATAGAGAGTTACTGGGGGTAGAGGATGATCAGGAGAAGATGTGGTAGAAATTTGAAGTAAAGGAAAAAAGTAAAAGAGGTTCAAACACTGGTTTTGGTAAATGGACAGAAGGTGTTTGATCAGGTTTTGGGGAGGCAATTGACTTCCAATTGGCATGGGACTTAACAGGATCAAATGTCACATATAATTAGGCCCCTACACCAAATTTGAGCTCATTTGGGCAAAGTGGCCAATGTAACTTTGGTGAACCCTTGAAATCAACAGAAATGGTTTCACCTTGTTTGAGTCAAGCAAATCATCTCCCCTTGATGTACCACTTGTTGTAGCATCATCATTTGGGGTTATGAACATGCCCACAAAGTTTGAGGCTCCAGGTAAAAAGTTGACAATGTAAAGTTGTTCAAATTTGAATTTGAACAGAAGTGGTTTTGGGGTGATCAGATCAAGTTTCTCTATTCCAAATCTTGTGCCATTTGGTCTAGATGCCTTATTAGGCCATTCTAGCATGTGCATCAAATTTGAGAGCATTTGGACAAGTTTGGCAATGTAGAGTTGCTCAAACTTCAAATATGGACAGAATGGTTTTGAGGGGATTAGAGGATGTTTCCTTGATCTTCAAGGCATAAGGCTTTGCAATATCATCAAATATGTCGTATATGACATGATAGAATTTCCCTGGAATTTTTGGAGAATATTTCCTTTGTAAATATTTCAAAAGCTTGAAATATCCAGGAAGGGTTTTGGAAGGATTTGCCCAATATTTTGAACATGACCATGTGCTGAAACTCTTATATATGGACAATATATGTCCTATGAGTCTCCCTGAATTTTGGCAAATATTTTTGAAATGATTAAATAATTTTTCCCTATTAAAGACCATTTCTGGCCTTAAGAAAAAGCTTTTAAATAAAATCTAAAAATAACTTTTAAAATTATACTTTTGTGGTTTCTGGGAGTCCTATACCTAATAGGATTCAAATATACTTTTTTAAAGATTTTTCACACCCTAAATAAGGTACTTGCAGTGCAAACCTCAATTCAGGGGTTTTTGGAAAACTAATTTTAGAAAACACCATTTGGCCAAAATATTTTTATAAGAAAATTCTATACTGGTCTATACACATGGCATGATCATTGGGAAAAGGTTTTGGGTCAAGGAGATGAAGTATAAGAGTTGGAGGATTTATTTGATTTTTAGAGCACTAGCAAACAGCAGACAAATGTCAAATCAAGCAAAGTCAAAAACACTCAAAAGTTTTTGCAAATCCACATTTTTAACATGGAAATTAGCTTAAGCAAAGTGACAAGAAAATCAGGTTGCGACAGATCAATTGATGTATGTCTTGCATGTGGATACCAGTGGTGACAATGGGGTATTCTATTGAGTCACTTGATATATGTTTTGGTAATCAACTTGTGGATTCCTGAGGTGACATTGGGGTAATCTAGTCACAAAGGTTGATACATGTTTTCATCCTACTTTCCTCGATAGGAACTTTGTAGTGATGCTTTGCCGCACGTTGAGGGATTGTTATATGATTCAATTAAGCTAGCACTATTGAGATCTTTCACTAGTGAAAGTATGAACCCTAGGCCTTGTTTCTAAGCATTGATATACCGTTTTTCTTGTTGTTTGCTACTTGTTACTTAGCTGTTTTAAATTATTCAAATTTTAGGAACCTATTTCTACCATTCGTATTACACTTTTATCACAATATCTCCATAGAAGTAGTGCACTTATACAATTGACAACTGTATTGGGTGTGTTGGGAACCCAAGAGAATCTTTGTATTTTGATTGTAGGGTTGTTTGAAAGAGACCATATTCAACCTACACCTCCCACGGAATGATAAACCTTAGGTCATCCACATGAGGGAAATTTGATGTTGTCCTACAAAACACCGCGCTTGGAGGCCAAATAGAGTCTACAAGGATATAGTTGCGTAGTAGGCGTGACATAGCATAGTTGATAGAGCATATGGCAGAGGCGTAGGGGACGACTTTCATATTTTCTCTTTCTTCTGTCGTAGCTAGACATTGAGTCTTCCTCAACTTCATACCTTGCAACATGGGCAAGAACCCCTTCTATGAGTCGTCATTTTGAACTTCTTCAATACTTTGTCAAGGTATGTAGTATCTTGATCTATCTTGATAGATCTTGATGCCCGATATATATGCTGCTTCACACATGTCTTTCATTGAAAAGCTCTTGTTCAATAACCCTTTAATTTTTTTCAAAAGTTATATACGATTGCCAATCAATACTATGTCATCCACATACAATATTGGAAATTCTACACAGCTCCCACACACTTTCTTGAAATTACAAGCTTCTCCATAAGCTTGGGTGAAACCAAAAGCTTTGATCACCTCATAAAAGTAAAGATTCCAACTCTGAGATGCTTGCACCAATCCATAGATGGATCACTGGAACTTGCATACCTCATGAGCATCCTTACGATCGACAAAACCTTCCGATTGCATCATATACAACTTTTCCTTAAGGAAATCATTAAGGAAGAAAGTTTTGACGTCCATCTGCCAGATTTCATAATAAAATAAATGCAACAATTGCTAGCATAATCCTAACAGATTTTAGCATCACTACGAGTGATAAAGTCACATCGTACTCAACCCCTTAAACTTGCCAATAAACCTTTTGTGACAAGTCAAGCTTTATAGACGTGACATTACCATTAGCGTGTGTCTTCTTCTTAAATATCCATTTGTTCTTGATAGCCTTACAGTCATCAGGTAAGTCTACCAAAGTCCATACTTGGTTTTCGTACATGGATGCTATCTCTGATTTTATGGCCTCCAGTTTTTCAGAATCCAGGCCATCATCGCTTCCTCATAATTTGTAGGTTCATCGTTGTCCAACAACATGACGTCCAAGACAAGATTAGCGTACCATTCAGGGGCGTACGTGTTTTGGTCGACCTGCCAAGTTCAATAGTAGCTTAATTCGAAGTTTCTTGATCATCACAATTAGCTTCCTCACTAGTTGGTGTAGGCATCACATGAACATATTTATGTTCTTCTCTACTCTCTAATATAACATAAGGTTATGCAACAAACAATAACCCCGAAATATATTTGTATGTTCTTTTTACTTTATTATATGAACAGTCACTATGCAACATGAGGGAAGGAGTCCTTGTGTGTCTCCGCTCGAACTTTACTGCTTGAACTCATCATGACACAAGCATTTGTGGTTGCCATCTAGGTTAAAGGAGGAGGATAAGAGGAGTGGAGCTAAAGTGCAAAGATGCCGTCGAGGGGAGAAGCTATCACAGGGTAGCAGGAGTCCCTGCTGGGAGGTGTCGGCAACTTTATGTGCCGCTAGAGCTGCAGGATGAGGACCCGAGACATGTAATCATGACCATTGGTTGAGACCATGCGGGTGACACACAAAGGGACTCATGCGAATCGTTTGGATGATCTGTATAGTTAACCAAAATTAATTAGATTCATTTTTCTCAAAATTAGGTATTGTGCCATCCTTGATATCTATTAACATCAATACAGATTTTTAACAATTAACGCTAATTGATTCTCTAGAATTTTCCCATTGATACACGAATAAATTTCCGATTCTCTTTGCTCTATATAAGCACAAGCTCAACATGCATGATGAAATAATACTTCCATCAGTGACACCGTTGATTACCAATGACACTAAAATAATAGCAATAGCTAACTACAAATTCTCACAAACAAAGAAGAATAAATACCCAATAGTTAGCTTTTCATGGCTCCTATCGGAAGTAACACCCATCGGGCCTTGTGTTTGGTGGCTCTCCTTGTCATGTGTATGACCCTCACATCATGTCATGCAACAGGTTTATATGCTTCGAATTCATTTCTCTCCGTGTTCATTCTCCTTTCTTGCATGCAATTTTGGATGTGCAAACCAAATTACCTGATGATCGTGTAGTGTGTACTGACATGCTTCATTGTTCATAGGTGCAACAGATGATTCGCCGAAGTTATGTGTAGCTGAAAAAGCTTGCACGCCGAAGGTATCCATAGAACCCTGGGGCAACTATGTCTGCAAGGTTTATTGTGGACACCAAGGTTATGACGAGGATAAAAGCCACTGCATACCGGACGGTAGCGGCTTTTGCTGCTGTGAAAAGTAATGTAAGCCTGGAGGTTTTCTACGTCATGGATCGAATGGATCTGTGCATGATGATGGAGATGATATGTTTTGTCATTTGCTACAACAATAATGCAGAGAGATGGGAAACTAGTTTTCATGCACCCTGCTAGGATTTAGTTCATGCAGAAACTATCAACAGTGAAATGTAATGGTTGTATCCTAGAAAACACACATTGTAATGGTTGATTTAATTCTATGTTTTGCTACCCTCCACTCATAAAAAGAATAACGGATAAACTTATGATCTCCATGAAGCACCTCAATAAACCATAACTATTAGTTGGAACAATGATACAAATTAAAATAAAATCAAACTTATGCTACGATGATTCATGACTAATCTCCAGAAAGGATAACAGGAAATAAAACTTAAAATGCACATTACTCTCCTTAAGATGCTTCATACACTCATCACAAATAAATTGCATGGTTCATTATGATAGGAGTTTTTCCCATGGAGCTTATTTTTGATTAGGGATTACAGTCCGGAACATAACGATGGTAATGTATTGGCAAGAATGTTAGACCACAAAGAAGCGATCATATCAAAGTCAAGTTGTTCTAGTCTATTTCTAGGACTCCAGACCGTGGGTCTTTATGTTCATAATGAATTCATGCTGGATTTCGGTACTCCAAAAAACAAATATTAATCGAACATATATTGTGCAATGGATACAATCTACTCATGGCAAGATGGCATATGGGTTTGATAATCTTATCTTCAATGAGTGGCCCTACTTTCAATGTGGGTCAAAGCCTATGGTTGCCCAGATGAGTAGTAAATCCCTGCACAAACGCCATGGACTGTGGCATATCATGCACAAAGGAAATGCTAGGGATATTGGTGTGACCAAGAAACGACTAGATCCTAAGAAGAATATCAATCTAGGGTCAAATCGTGTTAATCTTCGCGTTTAAGGTCAAAATGGTGATTTCGGCCCCTATGGGACGACATTCCAATTCAAGCTGACAATGTTTAATTATTACACGCAACCCTATGGATAATTACTCTATTGGAGGACATGGATAGGACAGTTCTAGTGTTCATGGGAAACTTATTGTGTAAAATACCTTACCCAACAAGATATCATTACATGTACCCTCTTACCTGCCTTACCCATGAAGGGCTTA
This sequence comes from Secale cereale, assembly GCA_902687465.1. Taxonomy (NCBI): domain Eukaryota; kingdom Viridiplantae; phylum Streptophyta; class Magnoliopsida; order Poales; family Poaceae; genus Secale; species Secale cereale. The sequence goes on along the minus strand of LR738714.1, from coordinate 25,630,854 downwards.
TATGTGAGTCCCAAAATTAGAGACCAGGTAGTTCCGACAATACCCACCCTAGGTAGTTCAAAATTTCTACCATTTGTGCTATTTGGCCCACAAAAACCATAGAAAACCTAACCTAGTCACAACACATGCCCCAAAAGGGCTTACATGTTTATGGTTGTGAAGTAATATTCTTCTGGTGAAATGATGCTGAAAGCTGTTGCTTATTACAATTATGGGTTTCCCCATGGGGATTAAAAACCCGAAGACGACAGGGATTTGAATTTTTTTATCTCCATGACTGGGGGCGCGGACGGACATAGGCTTAGGGAGGCTGTCACGGGGATGGTTATGGGAGTCTAATACCCGTCATGATATACCCTATTACCAGCTTGAATTCCAATGGAATAGGAAACACATAAAAAAAAGACCAAAAGCATCTAAAATTATGCAGGAGCCCTCCTGTCCGGAAGGGCCGGGATGACCGCATTTTCTATTCGCCGCTTGCTGCGCAACAACCGATGCGACACAAATGTAAGTGAGCATTCATCTCAGATGAGCCGATCCATTTTAGCAGTGAGCGGTAAGTTTCATGGATTTTAATTTCGGGAACATTCTGAAAGGTCCCTCAGCCGTTTTAAATAACTTTCTAGAAGGTCCATGAGCCCTCCATGGTTCTCTTTTTTTCTTTTTCAGGTTTATGTAACTTTTGCAGAAAATATTTGGGAATTTGCAATATATATTCCATTTTTTTTCATGTTTTCGGAATATATTTTGGAATTCAAAAAATGTTCAACTTTCATGAAAATTGTTCATAATTTAAAAAGACTTTTGTTTTCATAAGTTCCCAAAGATGTTTGGAAATTTTGAAAAATGTTGAAGTTTTCTAAAAATGAATAGGATTTAAAAATGTTCCAGTTTTCAAATTTTGCTCTCATATTAACAAATGTTTGTGCTTTTCAAAAAATGCTTTGGAATTTAGAAACGATCATGTTTAAAAAATGTGTTCCTAAATCAGATATTTTTTAACAAATTTTAGAAATGTTTGCACTTTTGAAAAATATTTAGGAAATTCAAAAGGGTTCGCGCTCACAAAAACAAATTGAAATAAAAATAATACCAAAATGAACCATTTCGCTAACATAAACGAGCTGCTATAGTGCTAGAAAATCACGCTACAATATCGAGCCAGCCCAGTTGATACCCTTGTGTGTCGCAACTCTATTTGTCGAACGCGTGCAAATAGGATATCATGGAATCCTGATGGCTCCTAAGCGGCTCTCTCAGAGGTGGTTAAAGCTAGTGGCGCTCGAATGCGCGCTTAGTGGGCTGGCCCATTAAATCGTCACTCGATTTGATTTGATGCTCGAACAAGACGTGATGTAGTTGTTCCCTCACTCGCATCTCACTTGTTGGTTGGTTGACCGCGTCATAGTTGATCATTGACTTAAGAAGTTCATAAAAGGCCAGTAAAATCATAAAACTAAAGTGTTTACAAAAAAAATGAGAAAAATGAACTCGAATTTGAAATACTTCGGGTAAAGTGTTTGTAAAAATAAAAACTCATGAATTTGAGGAAATAAATCATGAATTTGAAAAAACTCCACCGACCTGAAAAAGTTCATGAATTTGAAAAACTCATTGTGAAAGTTAAATTTTTTTAAAGAAATTTGAACATAGGTTCACTAAATTCAAAAAACTTTAGAGTTCATTAGAAATGAAAAAGTTCATAGCTTTTGAAAGAAAAGGTCATCAATTTGGAAAAAATCACAGATTTTGAGAAAACAATCATGGATTTGGAAAAAAAAACATGCATTAAAAAAATATGAATTCCAAAAAATTTCACGAGTTTGAAAAAAGTCTACTGGTTTTGATAAAAGGTTAACGAAATTGACACGAAAATTTCAAATTAGAATAAAATCAAACGGATATATGTTTCAGACAATTGAAAAAAGGAAAAAAAAAGAGAAATAAAAAAAATCGGATAACAAAAAACAAAATAAAACAAACAAGACCAGACATAAACCTAAAAACAAAAGGGTTGGAAGCTTCTAGAGGCTTCCCAAAGTCAGCCTAGGAAGCTTCCGACAAATTCCCAATACCGGCTTAGGTTACTTCCTCTCGTGTGGTAAGATTGGTCGGCCCATTAAAATTGAGCGAAGAAAGGGGTGTTATGTATAAAAAGGCCTTTAACGGGTGCATATTGCGCCGAATAGGATTTGGTTGTAATCCTAGCCATTGGTTGAGGCCAAGCACACTGTTTGTAGAGGGGCAGAAACGAATCGCCGGATGATATTTATCATTTACCTAAATTAATTGCATTCAATTTCTTTTATACCGGAAAAAATTGTTGTATCATGCACGATACCCATGAACATTAATACAAGATTTCACAATGGGTACTAATCACTTCTTCATAAATTGCTCATTGATACCGGAATTATTCTCTGGTTCACTTTTTGCTCTATATAAACACCAGCACAACATGCATTAAACATTACTTCCATCGGTAACATCTACTAGTGACACTGGAACGAAAGCACTATCTAACTACAATACTTCTCACGAAGAAAAGAAGAAGCAATAGCTTGCTGCTAGCTTTCTCATGGATCCTATCGGAAGTAACACTCATGCCTTATGTTTGGTGGCTCTCCTGCTCATGTCTACCACCTTCTTGTCCTGTCATGCATCAGGTATACATGCTTCTTAGTTTCTCTGTATATCAATTTCCTCTTTCATGAAAACACGTTTGGATGCTCAAAAAGAATTACCATGGTGATCGACCATGTGCGTTGACCTGCTTCATTTTTCATAGGTACAACAGGTGGGTGGACGAAGTTCTGCATAGCCGCGAAAGCATGCGTGCCACCAGCAGGACCCAACAGCGAACATGTGTGCAAGGTTGATTGCGGACGACAAGGATAAAAGCTACTCCCTCCGTTCCTTAATATAAGGTGTATTATTTTTTCAAAAAGTCAAACTTGTCTAACTTTGACCAAGTTTATAGACAAAAATATCAATGTCTAGATTACCAAACCATTATCACTAGATCGCCCATGAAGTATATTTTTATATTTTATATATTTAGTGTTGTAAATCTTTATATATTTTGCTATAAAGTTGATCAAACATAGGTTACGTTTGACTTTTTGAAAAACTAATACACCTTATATTTAGGAACGGAGGGAGTATTGCGCACCAGACCCTAGTGGCATTTGCTGCTGCCAAAAGTAATACAAGCCGTCAATTGAAATGATCCATTTATTTTGGATGGAAATTATATGTGGTGCCATGTGCTAGAACGTTTTCGGCAGTGTCGGTGTACTAAAGTAGGTGTACCTTAGTATCCCGACTTGTGCACGGGCAGTAGCAGCGTCCCGTGGTCAGGCTCACCGCGCGCCCGCCAAGGCCCACTCTAGATCCTTTGAAGCCATTCAAGAACAAAGTACTCAAGATAAGAGACAAGACCCCGGCAAGAGGAGCTTGCCGGGAAGGCCGCGCCAGGCTCAAGGTTATCATCCCAGCACAAGACCCTGGCAAGAGGAGCTTGCCAGGAAGGCCAAAGAACAGCACCTCAAAAGATATATCGTGGCGCATCATGCGCCCCGGCAGGACCCGGAGAGCGACAAGCTTCCGGGCCCGGCAAGATAGCAACCCCGGCAAGGTACTTGCCGGGGGAGACTTACACTGTGTGCCTGCGCTCCAGCTCATCTGGCCACGCGTCGCCCTGGGGCCCTTGCAGGGGCACGTGGCAGATGGCTGTGCAGCCTGGGGTACACGGTGGCAAGCCGCGGTGACAAGGCCATCGACGTGGCGAACGGAGACGCATGGACGGACGCTTTTGGGGTGACGGCGACGGGCATTCAATGCCCTTGTCCCCCACCGTCAGGGTTAGGTATAGACCACTGTGCATACACTGTTCATGCACTGTTACAACTACCACCAATTTTACGCTTTTACCCTCCTCTACGACGACACCTGTCAGTGACCCCTTTGAGCTATAAAAGGAGGCCCATGCACAACGTAGAGGGGGTTCGATTCCAGGAACTTGATCACTCCCACGCTCGGTGTAGCTAGTACTGTAGATCTTCAAGCTCACGAGCTCAAGAACTCAATACAACCAAGGCAGGAGTAGGGTTTTACGCATCCGTGCGGCCCGAACCTGGGTAAACTGCCCGCGTGTGCCCCTCGATCCGCTCTTTGTGCTCCCTCCGCTCCCTTGCCGTACCGTAAAAGGGGCTCCGGTCCCATAGGTGTTCGTGGGCGATCAGTTTCCCCGACATCTTTGGCGCGCCAGGTAGGGGGCGTCGAGGTTGTGCGAACCTGATCCGGCGCTCACGCGGGCGCAATCTCCAGCAACCTTTCCAGCTTCATCAACCTCATCGACTACACCAGCATGCCGTCGAGGAAGAAGGCTTCGGAGGTCGGAGGCCCGTCCGCGTCGATCCCACCACCACCAGAACCAACGGTTGGTGGGGTAGACGCTGGCGGAAGGGTGGACGCCGGCGAGGACACTCACGGCGCCGCCAAGTCCAAGGACAAGACGGACGACCGGGCGAACTCCAAACCTTCGGCGTCCGTGCACGCACCCCGTCCCTCTCAGGAGGTGCCGGGCCAGCAGCGACGTGGTACCCACGGTACCATCCGCCTGCTGGGACAAGGCCAAGCCGGCGGGTCGCGGGACGCTCAAGGCCAGCGCGCTGGTACGAGCAAGGCGCGGTCGCCGGGGCGAGACCCTGCTCCTTCTAACCCTGTTAGAAGTCCGAGCATATCTCGCTCCTCGCACCGCTCTCCACCGCTTCCCTCCTCTCCAGCAGAAGCTCTAGCCAGAGCTCAACTGCTCCTCGACTTCCCTCCAGCGGCAGACAAGGCCGAAGACTGGAGGGCGATGATCCAGAGCCTCATCGACTTCGCCAACAACGACACGCCACAGCAGCCGGCAACATCACGGCCGCGGCAAGTCGACCAAGCGAAGGCCGATGGAGACAAGACCGCCGGGGGTGCCACTACCGTTCACTCCCCGCCGCGGAAGCAGAAATCGCCGACTCGTCGGATCAACGTCGACGATGACTCCACAGCGTCGTCGGATCCGCGGGCTCGCCGCGATCAGCGCCAAGTCCTCGACGATAGGCGACAAGAGGACGCTCGAACTCGCATCGAGCGTCGAAGAGAAGCGCGACGACAGTCCGACCAGCGCGCTGGGACCGCTGTCGACATGCACGCGCCCGGTGAACCAGGCGACTTGCCGTACGCGGCAGGTTGCCCTGCGTTCACCCGAGAGCTGCGGCAAGTCCAGTGGCCCGGCATGAAGAACTTCAAGCCCGACGTACCCGAGAAGTACGACGGCAAGACCCATCCCTCGGAGTTCCTTAGCATCTACACCATTGCGGTGCAGGCTGCCAGGGGACGCGACGAGAAGATCTTAGTGAACTACTTCCCGCTCGTGCTTAAGCCAAACGTCAGATCTTGGCTTATGCACTTGCCGGAGAACTCCATCTCTTCTTGGGCAGATCTGTGCCACCAGTTTGTTGGCGCCTTCACGGGCGGCCACAAACCCCACGGCCAGGAGAGCGATCTCCACATTCTTGCCCAGAAGGAGGGAGAGTCCCTGCGGAAGTACATCCAGAGGTTCAGCCGCGTTCAGCACAACATACCAGATGTCCACCCTGCCGCGGTTATCAGCGCGTTCCACCAGAACGTGCGCAACCGCCGGATGAGGGAGGAGATGGCGATGACCAAGATACGGGATGTCAGCGAGCTTTACGCTCTAGCTGACAAATGTGCGCGCGCTGAAGAAGGGAGGAGACTCCCCGGAGAAGATACTGGAGCAGGAGGAACAGACAGCGAGGAAGCCGCCCCGGCAAGGAAAAACCGGCGGCGGAACAATAAGAAGAAGAAGAACAAGGAAGTACTGGTTGTCGAGCAGTCCGGCAAGGAGGCTGCCGCCAAGAAGACACAGGCTGGTGGCTCCGGCAAGGAGGCCACCCCTGTAGCGGCCGCCGACAAGTAGGACGGCTCCGACAAGCAGTACTGTAAGATCCACCGCACCAAGGGCCACGATCTCCAGAACTGCAAGAGGGTCGAATACCTCGTAGAGCAGCAGAAAGCTGAATACGAGCGACGCGACAAGGAGAAGGCCCAAGGAGGCGGAGGAGAGCCCAGCAAGAAGCGGCCATTCAATTTGTCGGGGAGGACGCCGCGGCAAGGCTAAGCAGCGGCAAGGAGACAGACCTCCCCGGGGCCGCGACAAGGACGAAGACGAAGACGACGACGAAGACATGGATGAAGGAGATAACAGCGAGCAGGAGTTACAGAAGGCCACAGAAGTTTTGTGCGTCGATGGAGGTGCCTCTCTGCACACTTCCCACCGCCAACTCAAGCAATGGGTGCGGGAAGTGAATGCAGCTGAGCCACCCGTCGAGTCGCGCAAGCTGCTGAAGTGGTCCAGCACGCCCATCATCTTCAACCTTGAGGACCACCCTGACCGCACAACTGCGGTCGGGTGCTTGCCGATGTTGGTTTCGCCAACCATCCGCAACCTCAAGGTCACCAAGATGTTGGTTGACGGCGGGGCCGGCCTCAACTTAATCTCCTCTGCTGTAATCCGGAAGCTGCAGATCCCCGACAGCGAGCTCGAAGAAACCGGGACGTTCCAAGGAATCAACCCGGGAAGGAGCAAGCCGAAGGGGAAGATCACACTGCCGGTGACCTTTGGCGGAGAGTTGAACTTCAGGACTGAGAGGATCACCTTCGACGTTGCCGATATCCCATTGCCATACAATGGGATACTTGGCCGTCCTGCGCTCGCCAAGTTCATGGCAGCCTCTCACTATGCATACAATATGCTCAAGATGCCAGGGCCAATAAGCGTCATCTCTGTCCCCGGCGACAAGAAGGACGCGCTTATTTGCGCCGACAAGATCTACCGGGACGCAGCAGCCGCGACAGACAGCAAAACACTTGCCGCTGAAGCTTCCGGGGGGAAGACCAAGACCAAGTCCGGCAAGAGCTCTGGAGCCCACTCCGGCAAACGCACCTCTTCGGAGTGCTGCGCTGCCGTCGAGGACGCGCCATCGAGCTCCACCGGCAAGTGCAAGAAAGGAATGGCTGCTCCACCTGCAACCAAGAAGGTGTCCGCCAAGGAGGACGGCACTGGTGGTACCTTCACCATCAGTGCTACGCTCGACCACAAATAGGAAAGCGCGCTCGTTGCCTTCCTGCGGGCGAATGTCGACGTGTTCGCATGGCAACCGTCTGACATCCCCGGCGTTCCCAGGAAAGTAATTGAGCACAAGCTTGATGTTTGTCCTCACGCGCGGCCCGTCAAGCAGAAGGTCAGGAAGCAAGCGGTGGAGCGCCAAGAGTTTATAGCTGAGGAGATCAAGTAGTTGGAAGCAGCGGGCCTTGTTAGAGGTGTACTTCATCCCACGTGGCTGGCCAATCCAGTTGTCGTGCGCAAGGCCAATGGGAAGTGGAGACTTTGTATAGACTTCACTGATGTGAATAAAGCTTGTCCCAAGGATCCATTTCCCTTGCCGCGCGTAGACCAGATTGTTGACTCCACGGCCGGATGTGAGTTGCTTTCATTTCTTGATGCATACTCCGGGTACCATCAGATATTTATGGCTGAGGAAGACGAAGAGAAGACAGCATTCATTACTCCATCTGGCACTTATTGTTTCATACGTATGCCCTTTGGATTGAAGAATGCTGGTTCGACATTTGCAAGGGTAGTCCATACAGCTTTTGAGCCACAGATACACAGGAATGTAGAAGCCTACATGGATGACATAGTGGTCAAGAGCAAGGACAAGAATACCCTGATCCAAGACCTAGATGAGACCTTTGCAAATCTGCGCAAGATACAACTTAAGCTGAACCCCGAGAAGTGCGTCTTCGGAGTCCCCTCCGGCAAGCTTCTCGGGTTCTTTGTGTCCCAGAGGGGGATTGAAGCCAATCCCGACAAGATCAAGGCCATCGAGCAGATCGAAGCTCCAAAGCGCGTCAAGGATGTACGGAGGCTTGCTGGTTGTGTGGCTGCCCTCAGCAGATTCATTTCAAAGTCTGCAGAACGCGCCCTGCCTTTCTTCAAAATCTTGAAAAAGGCAGGTCCTATGAAATGTACTCCGGAAGCGGAGGCAGCGCTGCATGACTTGAAAGAATACATGTCCTCCACTCCAATACTTGTCGCACCTAGGCCACAAGAGAAGTTGCTGCTGTACTTAGCAGCAACCAATCAAGTGGTTAGTGCTGCGTTAGTAGCGGAAAGGGAGGCAGAGGAGGAGCCCACAGCCCCGGCAAGCACATCCAGCGACAAGCAGGGGGCTTCCCCGACAAGCTCTGACCCCGACAAGGACCAGTCTGCGCAGGAACAAGGAGAAGTGCGAAAGAAGATGGTGCAGCGCCTAGTTTATTTTGTAAGTTCCCTCTTGCAGGGGGTGGATCAAGATACTCTGGGGTACAGAAGCTGCTTTTCGGCCTCCTCATGGCCTCGAGAAAGCTGCGCCACCACTTCCAAGCACATGAGATAACAGTGGTCACTCGCTTTCCGCTGAAGAGGATATTGCAAAACCCAGAAGCAACAGGCAGGATCGTCGAGTGGGCACTAGAGCTGTCAAGCTTTGGTCTTAAATTTGAGAGTACATCAACTATACAGAGCAGAGCTTTGGCAGAGTTCATAGCAGAGTGGACACCAACACCAGACGAAGAAGTTCCAGAGACAAACATCCCCGTCCGAGAAGCAAGCAAGGAATGGATAATGTACTTCGATGCTGCCTTCTCGCTGCAAGGCGCCGGTGCTGGTGTGCTGTTTGTCGCACCCACCGGAGAGCACCTCAAGTACGTGGTCCAAATGCACTTTCCCAAGGAGAAAGCGACAAACAATACTGCTGAGTATGAAGGTTTGCTTGCCGGCCTCAGAATTGCGGCCGAACTTGGGATCAAGAAACTGATTGTGCGGGGAGATTCACAGTTGGTGGTCCGACAAGTAAACAAGAGCTACCAGAGTCCTTTGATGGAAGCTTATGTCGATGAAGTGAGGAAGCTTGAAGAACACTTTGAAGGCCTGCAGATGGAGCATGTCCCAAGAGCTCAGAATGATATCGCAGATGGCCTCTCAAAGTGTGCTGCAATGAAGTTACCTGTGGAACCAGGGACCTTCATGCTCAAGCTAACTCAACCATCCGTTACACCATCAGTTGGACAAAGCAAGAAGAGGAAGTTGGTCTCCGGCGAATACTTGCCGGCGGAACTTCCTGAAGCCGTCGCCAAGGTCCCCAAGATCAACAACCGAGATGCTGAGGAACAATCTGCTCCTGCGGACCCAAGGGTCTGTACAGTTGAAGCAGGCGTTCCCGGCAAGTCTTGCCCCGGCAGGCTTGCCGGGGAACACTCAGCTCCGGCAGAGCCGCAGGATATTGCCATAGAAGCTGAGGTTCCCGCGGCAGCCCTGATGCCTTTAGTCCTTGTTGTTGAGCCTCAGGCTCCAGCATGGGCACAGCAAATCGTCCGTTTCCTTCAAACTGGAGAACTTCCCGAAGAACCAGAAGAGATAGAGAGGATAACCAGGCAGTCAAGTATGTATCAGTTCGTCGGCAACGAGCTATACAGAAGAAGATTCAATGGTGTCAGGTTGAAGTGCATTTCCCGGGAAGATGGACAGAAGCTGTTGGCAGAGATACACGGAGGCATATGTGGCCACCACATTGGCGCAAGAGCACTTGCCGGGAAGGCGTTCCGGCAAGGTTTCTTTTGGCCAGAAGCCCTCCAAGATGCAACTGCACAAGTAACCAAGTGTGAAGCGTGCCAGTTCCATGCCAAGGAAGTACATCAGCCAGCTCAAGCTCTCCAGACGATCCCTTTGTCCTGGCCCTTCTCGGTCTCGGGGCTCGACATCCTCGGCCCCTTTCCCCATGCCGTCGGGGGCTTTGAGTACTTGTACGTTGCTATCGACAAGTTCACAAAGTGCCCGGAAGTGGAACCAGTGAGAAATGTGACCGCACAGTCAGCAGTGAAGTTCTTCAGGTCAATTATTTGCCGTTTCGGAATCCCTAACAGGATCATCACCGACAACGGCACACAGTTCACGAGTCGCACCTTCATGCAGTACGTCCAAGACCTTGGCGCCAAGGTCTGCTTCGCTTCTGTTGCTCACCCGAGGAGCAATGGTCAAGCGGAGAGGGCCAATGCTGAAGTGCTGCGCGGACTCAAGACAAGAACCTTCGACAGGCTACACAAGTGCGGAAGAAACTAGATCGAGGAGTTGCCGGCGGCTCTTTGGTCAATCAGAACGACACCAAATCGAGCCACCGGACAGACACCCTTAGCTCTTGTCTATGGAGTAGAGGCAGTTCTCCCCACGGAACTCGTATACGGATCCCCTAGAGTGCTCGCTTACGACGAGCTCGAGGACACTACTAGGAAAAGGCCTATTAATGGCGCACCTACTTTGGCCATTAATGGCGCATTGGTGGTGCGCCATTACTAGCACACCATTAGTATACTTTACTAATGGCGCACCTCTGGTGCGCCATTAGTATCTGGTATACTAATGGCGCACCACTGATGCGCCATCAGTATGCACAGTGGTGCGCCATTAGTATGCCTCCCAGGGGCCAGGTGCTTTGGCAAACTAATGGCGCACTCTGCTGTGATGCGCCATTAGTATGAATATTTTGTTTTTTTTTCTGTTTTTTGCACAGGTTATGCATATATATAAATATAATTTCTCGTGGAGCCAACATATATGGTACGCACATCGAAACTATTAGAATCTACTCCCTCCGTTCCGATTTACTCGTCGTGGTTTTAGTTCAAATTTGAACTAAAACCACGACGAGTAAATCGGAACGGAGGGAGTATATAATAGCTCATAGAACAACTTAGCATCATGCATCATCGATCATAATAATAATAAAAACTCAACATAGGTATTAAATAATAAGTCTTACACATCATTATCGACCATACAACTTCTACTACGTAGCAATTTTCTAAGATAAAATGGCATAAAACAAGATGGCATTTGTCTCTAAATCAATTAGATTTAAAGGGCCATTATGAAGAACGCAAATTATCTTGTCTCCATTTCTTGCCCTTCTCACTCTATTGCTTCCAAGTACCTCCTTACGAGTTTTCGTTATTTTTCGCCATTCTTTGATTCTCATTCCTTCATTTTTAGAAGAAATCCGATATGGACACATGTGATTTGTAGGTTCACCTGGCAGAATGTTTAAAACTTATAGTTGACCAGATTGAAACATGACAGGAGGCACACAGTCACTAGGGAGAATCTGTTGCAAAACATATAGTAAGACTTCGTAGTTAGCATTGTAGTTCAGTTCGAGAAGAACTAATGCAAAACATGCACGAATGTCGTAATAGTACAAAAATCTTACCATGGTATCTCCATTGATATTAACGTAGTTCAAGACGTGCACTAGTGGGACGTATTGACTATATTGTGGATCAATATTGCGATGTTGAATGTAATCCAGAAGAAAGGAATAAAAGAAGATGATCTGCTCTTTGTCCTTATAAGTACATTCTGAGCCAGGGGTGTAGTAGGTTCTGTCTAGCATCATCCTCACATTATTTGAATAATCAAAATAACCTATCAATGGAAATAAGTTGTCAACTATTTTGAAATAAACAATGTAAATTACTAAATAACTATGTTTGATAAACTCACTTCTCGGTAGAATTGGAATCATATCGTCAACAAGGACCCAAATGTCCAAATCATCTTCGGCGATGGAATCCGGATTACCAAGATCCATGGTGAGAAGCATACCCTCATAAAAACCATATATCATGCAAAATGATTCCCAATTCTTGCAACCAAAAGTGGTTACGTTATCTGAATTGTACAAATCCACTTCTAAATCAACATTATGCATGGTCCTTAGTTGAATTTGCTTTGTCTCCGAAGTTTCATGATCTTCAAATCCCATCCTCTCCAAGACATAGCGTCTTGCATGACACGGGATAAACTAGTTGCATGTAAAAGAAGAAAATTAATTACTTACACGTTGAAGTAGCTAGAAATCGTGCTTAATTAATTACGAAACAAGACTTGTCGTTGCGTACCGTTTCGACATCGAAGGTCTCGTCGAGCTTAATACTGAAGTAACGACCGTCTACCAGGTGAGGCCTGTCGCACAGACCCCGGTCGTCACCGCACCAGGAGCACCCCGGGATCCTATCGTCGTCGGAAGACGACATTTCCTATGTTTCAAAGAGAATAAACTTTATAAACTAAAAATATGTACCTAGACAAGCTAGCTGTGGCACCATCCTAGGCTCATTAGGACTAACATTGTCAACACTTTTGCACTAGTTCTGCTACATACCATCCTCACAATCTGATTACTATCCTCTCTATAAACTCATTAAAAGTTGGTTATTGTCAAGGAACAAGATCATGGTCTCATCATTTAGGGTTTGTCGACACCGAGGCATCCTAAAAGCTAAGCTTTTATAATTGAGGGTTTTTCGACGCCCAGGCACCCTAAAAGCCTAAGCTTTCATCATTTCGTTTTTTATCGACACCGAGGGACCCTAAAAGCCAAGGTTTCATAATTTATGGTTTGTCGACACCGAGGCATCCTAAAAGCTAAGCTAGGAAGGAGAATTGTAAGTTGGGCCTAATCACTTGGCTCTAATCACTTGATCCTACCTAATTAACCACTAAGATACCCCGGCCCATGCATTAGTCACAAGTACCCTATATGTCCTATTTTTAGCAAAGTCATGCTAAAATTCACGGAAAATTTCAGCATGACCTTTGCTGAAAATAGGACATATGGAGTACCCGAATTTGCCGGAACGGAAGTTAATCAACATTCCAGCAAACTCAAGGGCCTCTCGGGGTACCTGCAAAACTATCACGACACGATGGTCGGAGAAAAAACCCAGCAGTGCAAAGTGAGGAAATCTGCCATGTCTAAACATGGATATTTCCAGTAGCTGATTGGACCAATTAAGCTATAAGATGTTACAGTACAAACAAATTAAAGCAGCAGTAATAAGACAAGCACATGTATAGCTTGCAAAAGCATATATTTCCAGTTTGCTTTCGCAGTTACATCATGAAACAATCCGATATCATTGGACAGAATATCATTAAGACAAAGGAGATGCTCTCACTCCATTCTAAATATCCATCATCCTCCCACTCCATTCTAAATAATGTTACTTCTAACTGGTTTTATTATTTTCTTCTTCTTTATTATTTTCAAAATTCAGATAACATGGCACTTTTATTTACTAGTGTTGTCTCTGCTGGTTTTATTATTTTCTTCTTCTTTCATGCGTTCTACAAATTGAAATGTGTATCTAGTCTAGATAATAAGAAGTAGAAAACATGTAGCATGTAGTGGTACCTCTGCTTGTAGACTTGTAGTGATATGCTGTATCTTACCTCAGGTTGTCATGGTAGGAAATGCTTAAGTATTGCATCAAAGATTTAGTCAGTAATATGCGGTGGTCACTACTTGATCAAGTAGCAATCTAAATAAACAGAGGCTGGCGGAAGACCTTTAGTTGCCAATGCAAAATTACGGATGTAAGTTTGAACATGTTTATTATTCATTTTGTTAATTTGCTTAATTTTTTTCTTCTGGTACAGGGACTACAATACAATACCTCCTACATGGCTAGATCATATTTCCTAAAACTTTTGACTTTATTGTCTCACTTATCTAACAAAATAGGTGGCGATTAATCTAGTTAAAAATAGAACTGGCAGAAAAGTATCTTAAATAGATGGAGTCAAACTAGGGAATTAAGGAACCCTCTGTCACATAGCTAGATTTGATACACATTTTTCCTAAGAAATAATAAAACCAGCAGAGACAGCACTAGTAAACTAGGGATGCACAAGTTTGGGCGCGCCAAGACGATCAAGGACTCGGCCACTAAGATTCGTCGTAGACAGCAGTAGTACAAAGAAAATTCCTACGACTCACTGCTCGTACAAAAAAAAAATAGGCAGCAGATCGTATGCTAAAACTAGGATGGCTTGCGATGACAATTGCAGCTTCTGCAACCAAGTGCTAGCTGCGACAAAAAATATCGAGATATTGCTTATGCAAAAAACTTTCATATGAAGAAGGTACTGCCTGCTACATTACTTGATATATAGATACTGTTGAATTAACCACTATGTAAGAGGCCTGTCCACCACGGACTAGCGGTAGGCTAGCTAGCTGCTATATAATTCTTTGTATCCCCTTGTAAACAAACCGTGAGATCAAAGCAATAAAAAGGCGCGACATGAGCCTTTTGCAGTCAATCAGCATCTACGTGTGCATGAGTGCTTTGTGTGTTTCAAGCCAGCCCTAGCTAGGCTGCTGAACTCCTATACTAGTGTATCACCTGGAAAGAAATCGAGCATTGCTAGTAAACGAGGCAAGAAATCGAGCACTAGTAAACGAGGCAAGAAAATTCCTTAAAGTAGCATCATGGATGAACTAACCGAGAAGAGGCAGAGGGAGATGGCGAGCTTGGGGAGGTGGGGATAGACGGCGGCTCCAAGTCTCCGGCGGCGGCTCCGAGGACGTGGGGCGGCTCCGAGGCTCCGAGGCTCCAAGTCTCCGGCGGCGGGGGCGCGTGGGGCGGCGTCGAGCGCTAGGGCTAGGGCTCGGGGGCGCGGGGGGCAGCGGCGTCGTCGAGCGCTAGGGCTAGGGCTCGGGGGCGCGTGGGTCGGCGTCGGCGCGGGCGTCGGCGAGCGCTA
>LR738714.1:25599943-25613470 GCA_902687465.1 Secale cereale | reverse complement strand
GAAGGAGACAGTAGTATGGGCCAAGTGCTGTTCAAGAAAGGAAAGCCTTGACGAGAAGCAAACAGAACACAAAAGCTAAGTTGCCAAAGTTTGGGTTTTCAATTTTTTTTTTTAAAATTCTTAGTTATCTTCCTTGAACGACCACACTTTGTATGGAAAACCTGTGCGCGGAGGAACCTACCCGTGGCTAGCCGCGCCCTTACTTTGTTTCGAGCACGCTCAACGGCTTAAGTGAGCTGTGACAAGTGTCGCGCCCTTACTTTGTTTTCGAGTTCGCTCAACAATCTAAGTGTGCTGCGACTAGCTGCGGCAAGGTTTCTTGCCGGCGAGGGCATTGCCAGCAGGCTGCTAAGAGTCCCGCACTCAGCGCTCGCGGCAAGGGTCCCTTTGCCGGCAAGTTCCCTAAAAGCGTAGGGTGGAAAGTATACAAAGTGAAGGAAGCAAGCAAGGGAGATAACACTGCATTGTCTATCCAAAATAAAGTTATATTACAAGATAACTTGTCGCTGTTCTAACCAACTACTACCCATGACTTAATCGACAGCGGCAAGGGAAGCAGAAAGAAGGGAGCCTAATCTACACGGTCTCCGTCAACCCTCTTGATCTTGCCCACCTTGGCCACGATGTGGGCAACTCGTGCCTTCAGCGCTTCCATGTCAGCTTCGGGCGGCAAGGTCCGGAGGACGTTCTCAAGATTGATCCCGGGGTTGCGGTAGATGATCTTCGTCAGCACCCGCTCCATAGTACCCATAAAAAGCCGGCGCGCCTCGTTAGCCAGCTGCGTGGGGACCCTCTCCCATAGCTGCGCAAGGGCCGGCGCTACTCCTCTGAAGAACAAGCTCAGCTTGGCGCTGTGGGGGAGGCTCTCGTCGGGGGAGTACATGAGGTGCTCCGCCCTCAGCGCCACCATCTCCTTATCGATGTTGGTGGCGGAGGCGACGAGCTCCTCGGTCCACTGCTCCACCGTCCGCTGGAAGTTGTTTTGCGAGACGGCGACGCTGTCCAGCAGGGCCCTCTCAGCACGAAGATCATCTTTCAGCTTCGTTTCGCGGTCCCGGGCGGCATCAAGTGAGTCGTTGACGGTGGAAACCTTCAGCTCCAGATCGGCGATAGAGTCCTTGGCGTCGTTGAGCTCCTTGCCCTTCTCGGAGAGACGGACTTGCAGCTCCGAGTTGGTATGGGCGTCCTTCTCCTGCGCCACGTTGAGCGCGGCAACCCTGTCCTCGCTCGCCTTCAAGCTCGTCTCCAACTGCACCACCCTGGCCTCCAGATCCCTCTTGGCGGTCTCTGCGGCAGCAGCGGCGTCCCTCGCCTCCTGCAGAGCCCGCCAATGGCCTGCTGGTTGAGCTCTCCCTCCCGCCGAGACAGATCCTCTGCGGCCAGTCGCTGCTGCTCCTCCACCTCGGCCTTCTCGAGGAGGAACGCCTGGTGTGCTCCAGCAAGCTCTTCGCGCTCCTCCGCCAAGTTCCGGAGGGCCGCCTGGTTGGCGGCACGGAGCTCCGCGGCGCACTTCTCTAGATTAGCACCAGCCTTGGCAGCCAGAGCCTCTCGGGACTCCAGTTTGGCTTGCCTGGCCTGGTACAAGCCCAGGAGTCGACGTAGGAGTTGCTCCTCTTCGGCCTCGTTGCTGCTGCCGGGCGCGTCGACAACCCTCAGCCCAGCGGAGGCGAGAACTTCTCCGTCAAAGGTCTCCCCCTCCGCGGGTGCCCTTGATGAGGACGCCCACGGGACTTGGATAAAGACCCCGTTGGCGGCCTCCAGATAGACACCCGACCCAGCCGCGGGGGCGGAGGGGTCGGCGCAGCGTCCGGCGCTCCTGCGGCCTCAGGGCCAGCAGTGCGGTCGCCGGTCCCTTCCCCAGCTGTCGCGTCAGCGGTCGGGGCAGTCTCCTCGGCGGCTGGCTCGTCAGCGCCGGCCATTCCTTCAGCGGTGGTGGCGTCGCCAGCATCGCCGCGCACTTCCTCCTCGGCGATGGTCTCCGTCTCCATCGGCTCCTGGGCGGGCGGATCTAACAGAAGAAAAACAAAGTAAGGATCGTCAAGCAAATATCCAAAAAGATGAATTCAAGAAAAGAGAAGTACAAGGGCTACCTGCGCGGGCCTCTTCGGTAACGGGATCCCTCGCCGGGGAATCCTCCCTTGGTGGCGTAGTAGAAGCCCCCGCCGGCGGAGGGCCGCTGGCGCCTTCCCTTGGCGGGGTGACCACCCTTGTCGGGGAGCTCGCCCTTGGCGGGGTACTCGCCCTTGGCGGAGTACCCGTCCTTGGCGGAGCACCCCCCCTCGCCGGGGAGCTCCTCCTTGGCAGGGATGGTGGGACGAGCGGCTCGTCGGGAGCAGTGTCTTGATGCTCCTGCGGCTGCGGCTCCACTTCTGCACAAGACAACAAGCAAACAAGACATCAATAAGGATAAGAAGCTCAAGCGCGCCCGATAAGCAGAAAAGCGAACGCAGGACTTATGCTGGGGGCTGCGCTGGGGGCTTCTCTCCGGAGCAGCAGGCTGGTCCGGCAAGCTTGTCGCAGGCGCATCCTCCGTCGCTGCGACGGGCTCGTCGTCCTCGAGGTCAACCACAGGGATCTTGGCCCTCTTCGCCATCCTCTGGGTCAAGGTCCTGGAAGCCAAACGAGATCAGAGTTAGGCAAAGAGAAATCAAGACAAGAACAACAAGAATCAGAAGAAATGAAAGATGCAAGTGCTTACTCTTCCTCCTCCTCGTCAGAGCTAAGGGCGGAGAAGTCAAATTCTGCCTCGCGTGTCCCAGCGCGAGGAGCTGGAGGAGAAGGCTCCCTCGGGCGCTTGGCGGGCTCCGGAGCCGTGGGCTGCGAAGACCCCGCTCCGGTCGTCGCCGAGGACCGAGGGGCCGAAGGAACACCAGAGCCGCTTCGGGAAGATCCCCCTCCGCTTGCCGCTGGGACACGGGACGCCTCTTTGACGACATTGCTCGTCGTGGTGGCGCGTGTCGCACGGCGCTTCGGCTGCTGTCGGGGCGCCGGTGGCCTCGCCGTCTCGGCGGTCTTGCGGAGGCGCTTCTTCGGCTGTGGCGGAGGACTTGGTGGTGGCGGAGAGTTCTCTGAGGATGAGGAGGCGTCATCTAGGTTCAGAGACCCACCGGAGTCTTCGTCAGAATCGCCAGATTCGGCGTCCCCCTCGGCGGGCTCACTGGACTCGGTGCCCTGCCCGGCGGCCTCGCTCGTCCCGGCAGGCTCCCCGGTAGGCTCCCCGGCAAGCTCCGCGGCAAGCTTTCCCGCGGGCCTCAGCAGTTTGAGGATCTCCTCCTCCTCGGCCTGGCTCACCGCGTCCACCGCTTCCGCTTCCTCCACGGTGTACCCAAACTCACCCGCGGCCGCCGCTGCGGCGGCCTCCTCCATCCTGTTGGCTATGTATGCCACATCCCGGTCGGTGGTCGCCCGGGTGAGGCCCTTTTTCTCCTCAGGGTTGCGTGGCCGTTCAACCAGGCTGTCGAAGAAGGTCTGCACGGTCTCCTCTGAAGGCGTCAACCAAGTGGGAACCACCCCGTGGGAGTCGCACTCAGGCATTGCCGCACGGATGGCACTAAGGGCAGAATTGTTGCAAAGAGGAACTACTCCCCGGGACGGGGTGAACCACTCCTTGTGCTTGGGGTCGTGCTTAAACAACGAGCGGACTATTCCCTTGAGCTCCAAAACGGTGAAGTTATAATTCAGTCCGGGGCGCAGCCTCATGCGGTCTGCCGCGTTACCGAACTCCCAAGCAGGCCTCTTCCTTTCCTGCAGGGGAGCAATGCGGCGGCGAAGGAAGTCAGCCCCGACCTCACCTACCGTAAGGTTGGCGGCCCGGAGGCGAAGGTTCTTAGTAAGGGCAATCTGCAGCTTGTCGTCCTCCGGGGCCAAGTCCCTCCAATCCTTGCCGCGCACTATTGCAGTCCGGCACGGCGAGGTAAACTGCTGGGGTTCCTCTTCCATAACCCAGCACCAATCAGCCCTCCACTCCTCCCACTTGCCGCGAAGCTCTCCAATCAAGTACGCCTCCTTCTTTTTGAGCCTGAAGATCCAGGAGATGCCGCCGGAGAGTGGGGATCCAGACTCAACTCTAGGTGTGAAGAAGTGGCGGAAGAGAGCTACGTTTGGATGGACCCCGACATAGTTTTCGCACAGATGTGCGAAAACGGCCAAAGTGAGGACGGCATTCGGGGTGAAATCTAAGAGGTGGAATCCGTATGTGTTCATCACATCACAGAAAAACTCGGAATACGGAGGACAAACACCGCAGTGGAAGAACAGAGCAAAGAAGTAGTAACCTCCCGGGTACATGTCGATGGCTTGGGCGGGGAGGACTCTGGTGCGCGGGTGAGCCTTCGTCTCCCTCGCCCAGAATAGGTAATACTTGTCCCGCAGCTCCCTCGCGCCAAGCCTCGGCGGGAAGACCACCATCCTCTTCCGCATGGCTGCCAGCTTCGCCGCCTTGTCGGACTTGTCGCTCTTCGCCTTGCTACTCTTCAGGGCCATGGCGGGGACGGCGGGAAGGGTCGGCGGTGCCGGAGAGGCAGGCGGCGGCGGAAGAGTGGTGGAGCTCGGCTCTCTGTCGACCTTTGGGGAGGCGGAGGGCGCCGGGGGTTTCTGGAGATTGAAGACACAATGAAAGCAATGGGGGGAAACTGCCCCTGCTTCCTCTGCTTTTAAGGGGGAAGTGGGGGACGTTCCGCATTTTCCCATTAGAGAAACAAGCCACGGTCTCTCCCACGACGCCGCAATCGACGCGTGCCATTAGGGAGGGATGCGGCGAATCTGGAGTGGGAAACGGCGTGCCGTGGGCCGCGTGTGCCCGTGCACTGTTTTGGGCCTGGCCCAACAGCGCTCGGCACCGTGTGTGGCCCAGGCCCAGGGGCTCCTGTCGGTGTACTAAAGTATGGGTACCTTAGTATCCCGACTTGTGCACGGGCAGTAGCAGCGTCCCGTGGTCAGGCTCACCGTGCGCCCGCCAAGGCCCACTCTTGATCCTTTGGAGCCATTCAAGAACAAAGTACTCAAGATAAGAGACAAGACCCCGGCAAGAGGAGCTTGCCGGGAAGGCCGCGCCAGGCTCAAGGTTATCATCCCAGCACAAGACCCTGGCAAGAGGAGCTTTCCAGGAAGGCCAAAGAACAGCACCTCAAAAGATATATCGTGGCGCATCATGCGCCCCGGCAGGACCCGGAGAGCGACAAGCTTCCGGGCCCGGCAAGATAGCAACCCCAGCAAGGTACTTGCCGGGGGAGACTTACACTGTGTGCATGCGCTCCAGCTCATCTGGCCACGCGTCGACCTGGGGCCCTTCCAGGGGCACGTGGCAGATGGTTGTGCAGCCTGGGGTACATGGTGGCAAGCCGCGGTGACAAGGCCATCGCCGTGGCGAACGGAGACGCATGGACGGACGCTTTTGGGGTGACGGCGACGGGCATTCAATGCCCTTGTCCCCCACCGTCAGGGTTAGGTATAGACCACTGTGCATACACTGTTCATGCACTGTTACAACTACCACCAATTTTACGCTTTTACCCTCCTCTACGACGACACCTGTCGGTGACCCCTTTGAGCTATAAAAGGAGGCCCATGCACAACGTAGAGGGGGTTCGATTCCAGGAACTTGATCACTCCCACGCTCGGTGTAGCTAGTACTGTAGATCTTCAAGCTCCCGAGCTCAAGAACTCAATACAACCAAGGAAGGAGTAGGGTTTTACGCATCCGTGCGGCCCGAACCTGGGTAAACTGCCCGCGTGTGCCCCTCGATCCGCTCTTTGTGCTCCCTCCGCTCCCTTGCCGTACCGTAAAAGGGGCTCCGGTCCCATAGGTGTTCGTGGGCGATCAGTTTCCACGACATGCAGTGATGGGGAAATAGTTTCTATGCACGATGGGATTTAGTTCATGCAGAAACAATCAATACACTATAATGGTTGTATCCAAGAAAACAAATATTGTACTTGTTGATTTATATGTTTTTCCTACCCTTCCTCTAAAAGGAGCAACAAACTGTCCTCTAATTGCCATGAAGCACCCAAATAAACACTAAAAAAAGACACATCCGGAACATTATGGCTCGAGTAATTTTTTCATCATGCTTATGACACTTCTATGACAATAATTGTGACAAAAACACATATCTCCATTGATGTGTTGGGCTCGTACTTCTATGAAAAAAATCATGACAAAAAATGTGTTTTTCATCCTGGGCTTTTCGGAGACGCACATGCATCACATTGTTTGGGCCGTACATGACATAAAAAACATGGTAGAAGTGAGGGTGAGGATAATTTTTGGGAGTCCCAGTTACGGTGGATGGTCGGGGCCGAGCGATTCAGTATGGTGCGTGTTTATCTCACACGCCCGTGTGTGTGAGCCACTTGCTAACTGAACCCTTGCGAGGCATTCGCGAACTGAACATGAGCGTTTGCACTAGCTAGCTACGTACTGAACACGAGCGATTGATCCCACTACGTACTCAATCCAATCGATCGATCCTTTGCTGCTAATTGAACCTGAGTGAATCCTTGCTGCTAACTGAAGCCGACCGATTCCCTTGCTGCTAATTGAATCCGATCGACCCTTCTCGCTGCTCACTGAAGCCGATTGAGGCCTTGTGCGAGACATAGCTAGCCAGTGTGTTTGGTTGCCTATGGATGAATAGTGTCAGTACCTGCCGCGCGTGGAATACGTAGAAACGTGTCGAGACGTGTGGCGAGTCTAGCGGGTTGGTTGGCTATGGATGAACAGTTCCTGTTAATGTTGCCCGTCTGTATGTACGCCCACCCCAGCCGGTGGGTGTTGGATGAACAGGACCCCCTGGTATTGTAGGCAGTTTCCACTGGACGAATAGGACCCCGAGGAGGCCACAACACCCCACAATCGGTTAGGGATGGATGAACAGGACCCCGTGGAGGCTGGATGAATAGTGGCCAATGGAGGCTGGAGGAAATCAACGGTGAATGAACAGTAACCTGTGGAGGCTGGAGCGAGGCAGCAGACGATGGATGAACAGTTGCCCGGGGAGTCCCATTTTACGTTATGCCACACCACCTCCTAATTAACATGACCCCGTTTCGACCGTAGGTGGTTGGAGAGAAGTCCTTTTCCAGCGTTTTGCGGCATGCCACACCGCTCCCGATGAATAGGAGTCAATTTCGACCATAGCCGGTCAAAGAGAACTCCGTTTCCTCCATTTTGTGTTACGCCAGACCCCGAGTCAATGAACAGGAACCCGTTTCGGCTATTTTGTCAAAGCCAGTTGGCTCCCAATGAACAAGGCTCATCCTGACCCGCTCGATTGCCTCCCAACGAACACAACACTGTTTCTTCTGTCCAGAGCCAGCCGGTTGGCTGCCGTTGAACAGGATACTGTTTCTGCCGTCCATTGCCTCTCCATGTACACGAGCCATGGCCATATGTATGCAAGAGTACGCGTTCGAGTACCCGCGCATATGTATGTCCGTGGTTGTATTTTTTTGTCTGTGGTTGTACGTACGTGTACATGATTTAGACGGGACTGCATTAACTGCTACGTCATGAGATCTACTATGACATGTGTCAAGATGGCAATGGGGCCCCGAAACCCGCGTCCCCGCGGGTTTTTACCCTATTAGGGGACGGGGATGGGCGTCTTTTTAACCCCGCGGGGATGCTGCTGGGTAAGATATAAAACCCGACATGTTTCGTGGGTTTGAACCCGTTTGAGCAATACCCGAACCCGAAACCCGTCATCCCCGCCAAAATACCACACTAAGCCTAATTAGACATCATGTTGAACCATGTATGGTCGAATAATGATCCTGTTTGTTGCGGAAATATGCTTATGCAGATGTTGTTACTGCTCTTTCTAGCTGTTGTTATTGCTCTTTTTGTTATGCCGCTGAAATATGCTCCTTGCAGCTGCTGTTATTGCTCTTTTTGCTCGAGTTATGCTGGTGAAATATGCTCCTTGTAGCTGTTGAACCATGTGCCATTGTATTGTACTGAAATTTTCGCAAGTTAAGCTGTGGAAATATGCTCTTTTTGTTGCCGAAATGCTATTCTTTACTACTATTATGTTTGCTTAAATATGCCGATTTCCCCATGGGTTCCCCGTGGGTTTAGGAAACCCGATGGGTTTAGGGGACGGGCAAAAAACTAGCCCCGCGCACACTGACGGGGACGGGGACGGGTTTGTGATTTTCTCGTGGGGAAGGGTTTGGGCAGGCAAAACCCGATGGGTTTCGTCCCCGTTGCCATCTTGAGACATGTGCCACTACTTACTCGGCCACGGTTTATCCTTGCAGAGACACCGATCGACCAGTATGTACGTAAATTTGTTCTATCTTGCGATGAATGTCAAAGAATTGGTAATATTGGTAGACGTCAGGACATGGCTATGAACTATTCACTTTGTATTGAACCATTTGATGTTTGGGGATTTGATTATATGTTCCTTCCTCCTATGGGTACACTCATATATTAGTTGATGTTGATTACATTAGTAAGTGGGTAGAAGCTATTCCAACTAGTAGTGCTGATCACAACACTTCTATTAAAATGCTTAAAGAAGTTATTTTCCCGAAGTTTGGAGTCGCTATATATTTAATGACGGATGGTTGTTCACACTTCATTCATAGTGCTTTCCGCAAACTTCTTGCTAAATATGATGTTAACCATAGAATTGCATCTCCTTATCATCCCAGTCTAGTGTTCAAGTAGAATTAAGTAATAGGGAAATAACATCGATCTTGCAGAAGACGGTTAACAGATCTAGAAAGAATTGGTCTAAGAAACTTGACGATGCACTATAGGCTTATAGAACTGCTTCTAAGAATCTTATGGGTATATCTCCATATAAAATGGTTTATGTAAAAGCCTGTCATTTACCTCCTGAGTTACAACATAAATGAAAGATCATGGATGTCCTTGATACGTCACTAATGTATCTATAATTTATGAAGTATTCATGCCATGTTTACAATAATTTTATATGGTTTTGGTATGATTTGCATGGAACTAACCTGGACTGACATTGTTTTGAGCAGAACTACTTTGGTGTTGTTTTTTGTGCAGAAATGGAAGTTCTCCAAATGAGCTGAAACTTTTTGAACAATTTTTTTGGAACAACAGAGACCCCCCGAAGCTACATGAGAGGGCCATAAGAGCCACGAGGAAGTCACAATCCACCACAACACGCTAGAGGGGCCTGGCTTGCCCCGGTAGGTTGTGCTCACCTCGAGGTCCATCTTGGCGTGAAATCGACACCAAAAAATCCTATAAATAGAGAAACCATCAGAAATAACCCTAGATCAGAAGTTCCGCCGCCTCAAGCCTGTGTGTCCATGAAAAACCAATCTAGACACATTCAGGCATCCTGCCGGAGGGGGAAATCATCACTGGTGGCCATCTTCATCATCCCGGCGGCCACCATGATGAGGAGGGAGTAGTCCACCCTCGGGGCTGATGGTTTGTACCAGTAGCTATGTGTTTAACCTCTGTCTCTCTCGTGTTCTTGAGATGGCACGATCCTGATGCATCTCAGGCTTTGTTAATATAGTTGAACCATATGGTGTTTTCCCCTCTCTATCTTGTTGTGATGAATTGAGTTTTCCCTTTTGAGATTTCTTATCGGATTGAATACCTTTATGGATATGAGAACACTTGATATATGTATTGCTATGAATGCCTGTTGTAACAATGGGGTATCATATTGATTCACTTGATGTGCGTTTTGGCACTCAACTCGCGGATTAAGGAGTTGACATTAGGGTAATCTACGCATAGGGGTTGATGCACGTTCTTTTCTTTGTTTCTCTGGTAGAAATCTTAGGGCACTCTTTGAGGTTCTTTGTGTTGGATTGAGTATTATGAATCTGAATTTGTTTGATGCATATCGTATAATCAACTCACGAATACTCGTGGTGCCATTGGAGTATCTAGGTGACATTAGAGTTGGTTGATGTATATCATATGGTGTTATTTTAGTATGAACTCTTGAATAGATCGATCGAAAAGAATAACTTGGTGTTATTGTAGTATGAACTCTTGGATAGATCGAACAGATAGGATAACTTGGTGTTATGTTAGTACGAACTCTTGGACCGATCGATCGGAAAGGATACTTTGTGTTATTTCAGTACAAACTCTTGGATACATTGATCGGAAAGGATAAGTTGAGGTGGTTTTGTACCCTATCAACAATTTTGTATTATGTTCTCCCCTAGATAAGAGCTTTGGAGTGATTCTTTATCGCACGTTGAGGGGTTGCATATGATCTAACTATGTTAGCATTGTTGAGAGATTGCACTAGCGAAAGTATGGACCCTACTCCTCATTTTCAAGAATTGTAATGCCATTTGTGCTCAGTTTTATTACTTGCTACCTTGCTATTTTTTTTACTATTAAAAAAATCAATATCTACTATCCATATTACACTTGTATCACCATATCTTTGCCGAACTAGTACACCTATACAATTTACCATTGCATTTGGTGTGTTAGGGACACACGAGACTCTTTGTTATTCGGTTGCAGGGTTGTTTGAGAGAGATAATATTCATCCTACACCTCCCACGGATCGATTGACCTTAGCTCATCCATTAGAGGGAAAATTGCTACTGTCCTACAAAACTTTGCGTTTGGAGGCCCAACACGAGTCTACAAAAATAAAGTTGCGTAGTAGCCATCAAGCTCTTTTCTGGCGCCGTTCCAGGGAGGTGAGTGCATAAAGGTATCTCTTTAGATCTTGGAATTGAATCTTTTAGTTTCTTGTTTTATCTCTAGTTTGGTTTATAAAAAGAAAATTACAAAACAGTGGTACGCGTCGGTGCTATACAAACAGTTTTTAACCCCTTTCCGCGACGGCATTGGAAACCGTCGCCTGGTGAGTGACGGCGATAGGGGGGTCCTTCTCACACGACCAAGAAACTGTTGCGGATACGGAGCCTTGATGCATAAAGTTGTCCCTATATAACCGTTTCCGATATCTCAAATATCCCAAACGCTTCATCCTTTGCTCATCGTTTGTGCTCGCATTGCCATCACAGTCGGAGTTTTGTGGTTTTAACTAAAACCAGGCAGATTCCTGGCACGGGTGTTTTACGATACCTGTCACATCACAAACAGTTCATGATCATAAACCGTGTACGATTGGTAGAGAATCACACACATTTAGTTTTCCCGCACCGTATGTGATAGTCTGTGACATCACACACGCTTTGCAAATGGCAACTGTGTTGATTGTTACACACATTTCCTCTCAGTGAACCATGTCAGATTATGATGTTTATCGCACATGCTCTGCTTTATTAACGGTGTGCACCATAGTGACCTGCACACCGTAATTTAACCCTAATTTAATTGCTACCTAATTTAAACTTGAAAGTGGGCTATATCCTTATTCATATCCATCAGGTTGAAATAAGCATTGCATTATTAAATTCATAGGTACATTTTTTTAAGAATTATATAAGCACCAAATAAAGAATGATGAACGAGGATTCTATACTTGTACTATTACAGATGGAAAAGAAAGAGGCGACATACATTCTAGTTGCTGAACAAGGTGAAGCGGAATGGCCCTATTGTGCTCTCGTGGATGGAGAAGACACGCATGACTCTAGTCCAACCCCTTGTGATTGCCGGTCGCCAAGCATGTAGTTTGAGAGGTAATCTTGAGTAAACTGATTCAGGATCCACTCCAAAGGAAAAAAATATTCACACATTGTCATCTAATACAACTCATTACGGGCGGTAAAAAGAAGGCTACAGGGTTCTTACCATCCTGCAGTTCACTGTTGTCTTGCATAAAGTGTAAACAAATAGTTCGTTTGACATCTTTTCAACCATTTTAATAACAATCTTTATCAGTTTCCTCACATGATGCTGGTTCATGAATATCTCATTGCCCCGTACGCAGAAAGGATCGAAGTGTGGATCTTCGGCAATGACATATGTACATAAAAAGCACCAATTTAATATTAGAAGCTAGACAACAATTGCAAAATGATGTAGTACAACACTCCCTCCATCCCATTATATAAGATTTTATTACATGTATATCTAGACATCATCAGAACATTAAGGTAACACTCTTCCTTGCTGCTATGTAGCCTGGGATTGCATATTTAGTCATTCAGTACAATGCATGTTGCTATGTAGCTTTATTGTGCAGGCTTAAGCACCTTACTTAAGCAAAACAAGAAGTGGAAATGTGTGTTAACTGCATCAGGCATAACATTTTAAAATAATAAAATAGTCATTCAAACTTGTATTGTGCAGGTCTAAAGAACACTAGTTATTGTTAGAAAAACGAAAATGCATGTTAGCTGCAATATCCTTAACAGCAATCAAATATCGTAATTCATAGTGGAATTGCTGAAATTGTTAATGATGAAATTGAATTGCACGGCAAATAGTTGCACATATAGAGCATCACATTGTGGAGAACTGAAATAAACAAGTCATAAGGCCACCTCTAGCTGATCCTTTAAAAGTTAAAAGAATAAAACCCTTAGTGGATATATAAGTAATTTTTGGTCTTTTCTAGTCGATCCCCTAAACTTAACGTTGTAAACTTCAATTTGATCAAGTTCAAAGCAGGTTCAACTGAAAGTACCATGTATTCAAACATAACACATAGATAGTTTTGCATAACCGAACATAAAACATAAATTTAAACTAAGTTAAACTACTTTCGGTCGAAGTAGAGGTCAAGCCAATCCTTCCTCGTCATGTACGGTGTGGAGCAAGCTGGGTCCGGGCCGGTGCCGTCGACGAGGTCGTTGGGGAAGGCACTCCTCCAGTCGTCGACGTCAATCTCCTCATCCTCGGGGCCCACCACGCCGCCCTCCGCACCACCATCCTCGCCTCCTTCGACATCGTCATCGGAGGAGAGCGAGATAACCTCGCCGCCCTCCGCGCCAGCAAAGATCGCCAGTTCCGCCTCCACGAGCTCCGGGTGCTGCCGGCGAAGCTCTTGCATGTAGGCCTCGTCGGCGGCCTCGGCCCCGAGGAGCTCCCATGCCTCGCGGTGCTCCTGCACCATAGCTGAGCTCACCAACCCTGGCTCCGGTGGAACGAGGTTGACCGGACGTGTTCCGAAGGGGAAATTGAGCCTAGCCACCGAACCGTGGTAGCGGACCTGCCAGTGGTCGTACTCCATTGCCGCGAGATCGGCCGTGTGGAAGCTACCGGGCCACCGGCCGGTGTGGGTCTCCCGATCTGTAATATCGGCGACCCACATCCCCCACCACCGCTGCCGGACCCCAGGTAGGACCTCGTCGCCTGCTGGGTCTGAGGGATGATGGGGAAGTCCTCGAACTGGCGGTGGGGTGCGGCGTCGGGCGGATCGGGGAACACGCGATGGCGGATCGAGCCCGCGGAGGACGACGGGGACACCTCAGCGGCCACCTCCCCGGCGTCGGGCGAAAAGGCCGCGATAAACCTCTTTTTGCCCATTGGCTCCTCGAGCTCCCTGGCACATAGGAAGAGGTTGAGGATGGAGATGGCGGCGACCTACCAATGGTTTCGGGGTTGGTGTGTGTCGGTGTGAGCGGAGGTTTTGGGGG
>LR738714.1:25512283-25599886 GCA_902687465.1 Secale cereale | reverse complement strand
TTTGAGGAAATACTATGACAACTGAAAATTTTACTAGGCGGGAGTAACAAGGGGGGCTACTGAAAATTTGAATCAAGTACGAGAAGATATTTTTGAGATTGCGATGAATGTAGAGGCGGTAGTAAAATGCCGGGGCTATTGAAAATTTGAATCAAGGGACTGAAGCAGAGCGGGAGTAACAGACATCGCACACGGTCCGCGCATACTAATCGTGTGCTATCAAAAATTAAAACCTTCCAGGCAGTAGTTATTTTCTAGATTACGAGGCAGTAATATTTTCGAGATTGCGAGGGATGCGGAGGCGGGAGTATTTGGGGAGCGAGCTAGTGTGCTTGACACGCCGGTTGTCGACTGTAGCCAACGCACCTTCTCGCATAAGCCATAGGCGTACTATACACCGACGGTGCTCCAGGATATTTTGTACTGCATCTCACACGGTTGGTGATAATAAAGTGTGTGGGATCTACTTGATTTTTCATCTTGATTTGAATTACATAACTGGGTCACATCGGCAATGGACGCTGTTTGAATTGCTAGAACTTTCATCTGCAGTGAACATGCAACTATATGTGTGTCGTAAAAGAATTGGAATTATTCAGGGTTCGTTTGGACATTTTATACATTAAATTGGTTTTCTAGCCATTTCAGGTGCACAATTCAAAATTAAACTACATGCACATTGTAACACCCCAGCAGTTCAACTACACTACTCTCCCCTTAATTGTGACAATGTCAACATAATTACATGGCATGTTTCCACTTGTCAAAAATCAAATTCAAAATTCGATTTGTAATGCAAGTCAAATTTTACATTTTCAAAAGTGCAAACAAAATAGTTCATAATTTTGCAAATAATCCCTAAGTATTTATCATCTAGAAGCCAGCCTCTTTTGGATTCCCGAAATGCTCCAGGGAATTATTTAAGTGGATCAACAGCAAATCGCTTGAAATTTTCATTTTCTAAAAATGTTTACAGTTTTCCAAGTGTCCCCAAACTTTGCGAGCCACTAGAGAATATGGTCGTTGAATTATTTGCCAAATAACATGGGCAAAAGAAATGTTTTTCTATCTAATTTAAAATGCAAAAAAGGAGAAAAAGAAAAGCAGAAAAGACAAAAGGGAAAATACTAATAAAAAGAAAATGAACCTAATCTGCCGGGCTTTGGCCCAAGTGTCTGGGGAAGCCCAGCCCACCGCCTACCATCCCTTTCCTCTCGCTACAGGAACAGGAGGAGGGTCGTGGCAGCCATCCACTATGCCATGGCCGTGGTGGCAGCCATCCCCGACTCCCCCTCCCCTACAAGTCCCCGGCGCCCCTCCCCCTTGAACCCTAGGGCGCCATAACCTTATCACTTTCCCCTAGAGCCGCCATCTTCTTCCTCACGCACTGTCGAGCCACCTACTCCATGGATCCCCCCGCCCACGTGCTCCACGTCGTCCATGCCGACCAAGACCGCGTCTAACATCTCCGACAAGCTCCTCTGCTTCGTCTATGCTCAATAGCGCAAGCCGGAATCCTCAACATCACTGGATCGGCCCCGTCTTCCTCGTCTTCGTCCACTAGCCGTCGTCCTCGATCACTCCTGCAAGTCCTCCCCGGGCCTTCTCAGCATCGTTGATGAAGTTCCGCCTCTCATTCGCCTCTCCGATAGATCGCCTACTCCCCGCTAGTCTTGCCCTTCTTCCTTTCTCGATCATCGCCGTAGTCGCGACCGCCGTCCACGAGTTCTTCCTTGGCCACGTCGATGCGTGCACGCCTGCTCTCTGTTGCACCTGCTACCTAGTGCCTATGCACGTCACGTCCGCCCAAGCCTCACTACTGCTATAGCCCGCGCTAGGGCACGGCCCATCCCTTGCCGCGACCAGGCACGCCCCCGCGTCGCCTTCGCTACAGCCGCTCCCGCCCCCTGCGGGCCACCGGTGCAACTTGCCCCGCCCGCGCGTGCATTCGTTCACACCCGCCGCCTCGCCGGCCACGCCCCGCTGCCGCCCTGACCTGGCACCGCCCCGCGCCCCCCTGCCGCCCCTACTACCGTGTCATGCGCCCGTCGCTCCTCACTGAGCCAGTCGCGCCGCCGTGTCGCTCCGCCGCAGCCACGCCCATCCGTCCCCAATCCCATGCTGCGCCGGGCCACCCTCGACCTGGCCTCCCCTCCTCACCCTGCGACCGTCGTCCGCTGCGGCGGCCCTCGCCGCTAACCGCGCCCCCTACTTCGGCCACGGTCACGGCCGACGGAGCCAGGCCGCGCGCCCACGTCGGCCACCAGCGCCTCTTCGCGGCCACGTACCCGTGCCCGTTAAGGCCATTTGGCCCTTTGACAAATGGGCCCGCCCCAGTAAAAAAAGGAAACAAAGAAATATAAAATTATAATATAATATTTTAATAAATTAATCTTGTTTAATCAAACTAATTAAACTTAATTAACCTAATTGCCTAATAAAAACTAACTAATCTGTTAGTTTGGCAATGTGCCTATGACAAACGGGGGCCAACTGTCAGTTTGACTAGTCAACGATCATAGTTGACTGTTGACATCATGATGTCGCCATGATGATGTCGTAAATGCATTTTCAAATTAAACTAATTCTGTTAATTCAAAAAATGGATTAAATCTTTGTAAATTAATATAAAATAATTTGTAAATGAAAAAACTTTGTACATGAAAGTTGCTCGGAAAGACGAGATGAATCCGAATACTCAGTCCGTTCGTCCGCCAGACGTCCCTAGCATAGTGAACATGCCACTTTCCACCTCCATTTCATCTCTCCGAAAATGCGTAACACCGGGAATACTTTCGCGGATGTTTCCCCCATTCGCCGGTAGCACATAGTACTGCGTTAGGACACCCCTGACACCGCATATTGCCTTGTTATACTTTATGATGCTTTGTTTGCTCCATATTTATTGTTTCTTCCCAACTCTTCTTCTCCGGTAGATCCGAGACAGGCGCTGATGCCATTGAGTACGACTACATCACCGACGGCCCTTCTTCCTGTGCAACATATCTTCCATGCATGCCACCCCCCTTGATCACCAGATATCGCCCATTCACTTCTATCTTACTCTTGCATTAGGTTTGCTACTGATGATGTTTCGATAGCTCCTATTGTGTTGCATAGCTTGTCATTGTTGCTACAACTATTGACACCTTTACCTGTTATCCTAATGCTTTGTATAGGATGCTAGTATTCCATCACTGGCCCTACATTCTTGTCCATCTGCCATGCTATTCTATCGGGCCGTGATCACTTCAGGTGGTGATCATGGGTATATATATACATACTATACATGATACATGATGTGACTAAAGTCGGGTCGGCTCGTAGAGTACTCGCAAGTGACTCACGGCTTGGGGGATGAAAGGATAGGTGGCTCCATCTAGGTAGTGGTGCGCCTGGGTACCTGACAGCCCCCAAGTGATTCTTTGTGGCAGAGCTATAGGGCAGGTTGAGACACTAAGGAGAGAGGTGTCCTGGCCCAGGTCGTTGTCCGCGATTATTTTGTAATAACACGCATAACGAGTTTGGATATTTGATCTGAGTCTGGCCACTGGCCTATACGCAGTAACCAGCTACAAGGGAACAATTATCGGCACTCGACGTCGTGGTATCAGCTGAAGCCTTCTTGACGCCAGCGCCTGAGCGGCGCACGCCAGATTGGACTGGAATGCCTGCTCTGGTATTAGGAGAGGCTAGGTCTGCTTACTGGCCGTCCACGCAACGTGCAGGTGTGCAATGGGCGATGGGCCCAGACCCCTCTGCGCTTATGATTTAGACCGGCGGGCTGACCTCTCTGTTGTGCAAAGGTAGGGCTGCGACATGTTGAGCATGACCAAGGAAAGTGTGTCCAACCAGAGGGGATCCAGTGTGTTGAGTAATGTGGTGCACCCCTATAGGGAAGTTTATCTATTCGAATAGCCGTGTCCCTCGGTAAAAGGACAACCCGTAGTTGTACTCCGACCTCATGACAACTAGAACTGGATACTTAATAACACACATCCTTTCAAGTTCTAGATACAACCCTGTGATCGCTTTCCCACATGGCGACGAGGGGAGGATAGCCGGGTAGGATTATGCTACACGATGTTACTTCGTGAACTTTCCCACTACTCAAGACGGAGGCTGCCAGAAGCATTGATACTTGTTACTATTCCAGCTACTCTCTTCTACTGCTGCAAGATGGAGGCTGCCGGAAGCGTAGTCTTCGATAGGCCTAGCTTTCCCCCTCTTATTCTGGCATTATGAAGTTTAGCCCACATATATTACCCCTTTTATACATATACCATTGCATATGTAGTATAGATCCTTGCTTGCGAGTACTTTGGATGAGTACTCACGGTTGCTTTGCTCCCCCTTTTTTTCCTCTCTTCTCGGATGATGCAACCAGATTAGTGGACTCCAGGAGCTAGAGGATCCCGAGGATGTTTCTACGTGGAGTTCGGCTTCGAGGAGTTGTTAGGAGGTCCCAGGCAGGAGGCCTTGCCTTTTCGATCGTTGCTAGATTTGTGCTTGCCTTCTTAAGGCAAACTTGTTTAACTTATGTCTGTACTCAGATATTATTGCTTCTGCTGTCTCTTGTGTATTCGAGCTTATATATTCGAGTCCTCGAAGCCCCTGGCTTGTAATATAAAGCTTTTAATATTTTAATTTGTGTCTAGAGTTTTCTTGTGATATCTTCCCGTGAGTCCTTGATCCTGCGTACACATTTGTGTGCATGATTAGTGTACGATCAAATCGGGGACGTCACAAGTTGGTATCAGAGCCGACTGCCCGTAGGAATCCCCCTTCCAAACTACTTGGCCGAAGTCGATTCTAGTCATTGCAAAACTTTTACTAACAGGGTTGTGTGTCTTAAGGGCCCACGTCGCCATTGGGTGGTATTAGGATCACTTATTCCTCGTCTTTACTCTAGGATTCTGATCTCCCTTCTATTCGGATTAAATGATTTTGCTAAAATCTAATTTTAGGTTCTCAAAAATACTTTCTCCCGGAGAGCCCCTTCAGGCAAGATGGTCGCCTGCTTCATCAGAATATTCTGGAGATAAAATTCGATGTTTTTCCGAGATTCTTCTAGCCTCCGCCTTTGCAATTCCTTACCATCATTATATCCATATGTATAATGACTTACACTTGTCATTCATACAATCAATTCTCCATTGCTCTTCTTATTACAAGGTACCCCGAAACATCTTCCCACATTCCATATATCGATTGTGCCACTGCTTTGCAGTTCATTGCCACATGAATACCCCTATGGATAATTCCTTGCACTTACGGAGTATTCGCCAATCCCCATTCATGTGTTTCCCAAGTCTCTCAAATATCATTTGACCTTCGGAAAATCCTGAGCAGCCTATTGCTCTTGAAATCCTTGATTGCATACATTATGGTTAATCCCATGAATCTAGTAATCTTATTGACATTGTTTGTCATTATCATTTGAGTCCACTGATTCAACATGTTGCGAATGCTTGTAGTCCTTGATCCTAGAATTCATCCTTCCAGCTCAGACATCATTTTTGACATGAGTTGGTTCTTGAAAAATCTATTGTCATCCATTGTACCCCTAAGCCTACTCAACTATCCATCCTTAATCAGAGCGTTTGCTTCTGATCCCTTGAATTGGAAATCATAATTTCTTCGCATTTGAGCTTTAAATTAGTCAGTTGTTTCTATGATCCAATGCCTTTGCATTGTTTATTCCTCTGGTTGTGTGCCGATGCTCACATCAACTCCATTATGGACTGTCTGATCCTTTGTTGAATTATCATTTGACATTTTCCTTCATATTCTATAATTTTGTGAGCTTTTCCTCGGATACATAAATACCTTTGGTAAATTCTGTCCTCTGCTTTCTCAACCATGCTCTGCTTTCAAGCTGGTATAATTTACTCCTGAAGTTTCTGGTATAGGTTTCTAAGATGCCCGGGTGGGTTGAACCTATGCCCCATAAATCCATGTGAACCTGTAAGATTTCACGGGTCATACTCATCTGGTATTTCACCAGGTAAAACTTTCAACACTAATGCTATTTTCGAAACAAGAAGCGAATGAAAGGTTATGCATTTGGAGAAGTGGGAGTCGATCTTGCACTTTGTGTTCATGCCCATGGACACGATGCAGATCTTATCATGAAAACTTCTCATCGAAATAATTATGCCCTTGATATATCTAGGACCAGGCCTTTTGCAATCGTGGTTCCGACCATGTTCTCCTTTAAATAACTTTTCTCATGCAAGTTTATGCACTTGTCTTCTGCAGAGCAATACCCCACTCCAACCTCTACTTTGATCTGTCGTCAAGTATTACCCCCTGGTATCTCGAGCATATTACAAAACTGCATTACTCCTTATGAGTTCTTCATCAAGTATTACTTCTCATCAATTTCAGTTGTTCCTCGGGTTTGAGTTGTTCGTCACTCAAGAACTCCGACAAGTGACTCGAGTCCATTTCATGGCTCACTACTCATGGTAATTGTTTATGGGAAATTTAAACTCGATCATGTCATTCCTAGCTTGTTCGGTTATATCATTATCATGCCGATTTTAACTGTGCTACCTGGTCCTTCTTCCCGGAGCACAATTTCCGGCGACGAACTAAGCTTACATCGAGCCTTCAACATCATATTGATTGTCTTGAGAGACAGCTCTGATTCTAACATTGCATCTTATCTATGGATATAATAACCTTTGGCTTCACCATTCCTTTTGCTTGATGCGGTCTCTGTTCGACATCTTAATGAAATCTCTCAACAAATGTGTCATGATCATCATGAACAAATATTTTCCTTCTTCCAAGTGGTGAATCAAATTCATTATGGGAAATACCGTCCTTTCCCCTTGATGATTTGCATTAACATCGACAACGTTCTTGCATTCCCTCCAACACAAGAATTGTTCTTGTTTTGTGTTATACCTTGAGTTCCTTGTTATCCGACTTATGATATACTCTACCTTGGAGTACTACCATCTTTCATGTCAAGAATGTCGTGAGAATTTCAGCACCTCTTATGAATTCTTGACACAAGTAATACTTCTCGCTATCTTCGTTCATTCCCTAGTCCCCGTGTTGCTTCTAACTAGAAACCCAACAATTGAAGTATGACGTTGGATTTCAAAACTTCCAGCAACCCTATTGCTTTGATGTGAATGGTCGATAGTCTCATTCTCGGTCTTTTGGATATTGAATCACCGTTATAACATTGATCGTGCTACTTAGTCCATTTCTAGGTGCACGTTCCATTCAATGTTTACTTAGGGATGTTCTCCTCTTACATACTTCAGTCTGTCCAATGTTATCATCTAGTTCACTTAAATGTAAAAATCCATGCTTATGGAAATCCCGATGAATTGTTGTTGAGCCCGTCGGCCACATCCTTAGCTTTTCCTTGGTGAAATTGTAAGACTTATTCTATAAGTTGTTCCTAATGGATCCTTTGTGTATTCAAGTGTGATCTTTACCCAATGACCATGTCGGTGCTATCTCGAAGCATGTCCGTGGTACTCCGAATATCCACGAGAACATTGTAAGCGCAATGCTAAATGTGTCTTGATCAACTATCCAAACATCGTTGTATGGGTACATATCACAATTCTTCTTACCCGTTTTTTCTATATGGGCATCACTTTGATATCCTGACATGAATATCATGCCCTGCTTAATCTTGGGAAGGATATAATCCTATTCATTATGTTTAAACACATTTTCCTTTCCATTGGTTTGTTTAAACTGATAATCACGTTTCCTTTCCATTGGTTTGTTTAAACTGATAATCACATTTTCATTTCCGTTGGTTTGTTTACCACTTTTTGTGATCTACACATAATCTAAGCAGTAATAATTCTGTGCTTATGTAACACCCCAGTTCTACAACTCTGCTTGTAAAACCCAGTTCCTATTGTTGATGACATTTCGGTAACCACCGATGTACGAGAACTTTGCCTATTTGTTCGCCTCTTTCAACGAGCAAGAAAATGGCTCTCTTCCTCACTCGCCCTGGCTACCGATGTTGTTGCCAACATAACTGAAAGTATAATCTATGGTATGCCTTGCTATCATAACCAGGCAAGATGTCAGCGCCTTCCTACCTTTAACACGTACGATGGGCCCATAACCCAAAGTTCCACAGGATCGAAACCTGTCTCTCCAGTACAACCTTGATTCTGAAGTATACTTTGCACTTGGCTTCATATGTATTTTACGAGCCACCTTCCCTCACTTATTCTATTCCGGTGTTAGACATGTTACTTATTTCGTTGCTCTAAACCCCTCTCACCATTTGTTTTAGGCATCGAACATTTGCCAACTGCTTGAAAATTCTTGTGCCTACTTTAATTATCTCAATGTATTTCCTGAGTTCAACTCGAGAGATACTCATATGTTCATTCATGGGTTGACCCAAGATGATTACCCTCATAGGATTCAATCGTTGCCGAGCTCCCCATTACATATTCATAAGTATGATGAAGACGCCAAAGTAAAGGTGATGACTTCATCACGATGACTTGGAATTGAGAAATAAAGACGTCCACGAAGGGGATGAACTACTTTGGGAAGAGCAACCAAGACCGAAGAGATCCGTAGAATTTCGTTACCAGAACTTTCCCCCTTACTCCACCTCTTAAATCTCGGGACGAGATTTCTTGTAGTGGAGGAGATTTGAAACACCCCGGTAGTTCAACTATAGTAATCTCCCCTTAATGGTGGACATGTCATCATAATTACATGGCATGTTTCCACTTGTCAAAAATCAAATTCAAAATTTGATTTGTAATGCAAGTCAAATTTTACATTTTCAAAAGTGCAAACAAAATAGTTCATAATTTTGCAAATAATCCCTATGTATTTATCATCTAGAGGCCAACCTATTTTGGATTCCAAAAATGCTCCTGGGAATTATTTAAGTGGATCAACGGCAAATCACTTGAACGTTTCCTTTTCTAAAAATGTTTAAAGTTTTCCAAGTATCCCCAAACTTTGCGAGCCACTCTAGAATATTATCGTTGAATTATTTGCGAAATATCATGGGAAAAACAAATATTTTTCTATCTAATTTAAAATGCAAACAAGGAGAAAAACAAAAGCAGAAAAGACAAAAGGGAAACTACTAATAAAAAGAAAAATGAACCTAATCTACCGGGCTTTGGCCCAAGTGGCTGGGGAGGCCCAGCCCACCCCCTGCCATACATTTCCTCTTGTTACAGGAACAAGAGGGGGCCGTCGCAGCCATCCACAGTACCATGGCCGCGATGGCAGCCATCCCCGGCTCCCCCTCCCCTACAAGTCCCCGACGCCCCTCCCCCCTTGAACCCTTGGGCACCATAACCTTATCATTTCGTCCCTCGCACCGTCATCTTCTTCCTCACGCACTGTCGTGCCA
This sequence comes from Secale cereale, assembly GCA_902687465.1. Classification (NCBI taxonomy): domain Eukaryota; kingdom Viridiplantae; phylum Streptophyta; class Magnoliopsida; order Poales; family Poaceae; genus Secale; species Secale cereale. The sequence goes on along the minus strand of LR738714.1, from coordinate 25,590,507 downwards.
CGGACGACAAGGATCCCCCCGCTCACGTGCTCCCCATCGTCCATGCCGACCGAGACCGCGTCTGACATCTCTGAGAAACTCCTCTGCTTCGTCTATGCTCACTAACGTGATCTGGAATCCTCAACATCACTGGATCGACCCCGTCTTCATCTTCGCCAACTAGCCGTCGTCGTCGATCGCTCCAGCAAGTCCTCCCCGGGCCTTCTCAGCAACGTTAGTGAGGTTCCGCCCCTCCTCCACCTCTCTGATAGATCGCCTACTTCGTGCTAGTCTTCCCCTTCTTCCTTTCTCCGTCATCGCCGTAGTCACGACCGCCGTCCCCGAGTTCTTCCTTGGCCACGTCGATGCGCGCGCCTACTCTCTGGTGCATCTACTACCTAGTGCTTCTGCACGCCATGTCCGTCCGAGCCTCACTCCTGCTACAGCCCGCACTAGGCCGTGCCCCATCCCTTGTCGCGACCAAGCACACTCCCGCACCGCCTCCGCTACAGCCCCTCCCGCCCGCTATGGGCCGCCGCTTCAACCTGCCCCGCCCGCGCGTGCATTCGTCCACCCCCCGCCGGCTCGCCGGCCATGCCCCGCTGCCGCCCTCACCTGGCTCCGCCCCGCGCCCCCTGCCGCCCCTGCTCCCGCGCCGTGCGCCCGTCGCTCCTTGCTATGCCAGCCGCGCCGATGTGCCGCTCCGTCGCGACCGCGCCCGTCCACCCCCAATTCAATGCTGTGCTAGACCACGCGAGACCTGGCCTCCCCTCCTCACCCTGCGACCGCCTTCCGCCGCGGCGGCCCTTGCCGCTAACCGCGCCAGCCTGCTATGGCCGTGGCCATGGCCACCGGAGCCAGGCCGCGCGCCCACGTGCTCACAGGGCTCCGCCCGCTGCCCGCCAGCGCCCGTTCGTGCCCGCGTACCCATGCCCATTAAGGCCATTTGGCCCTTTGACAAATGGGCCCGTCCTATTAAAAAAAAGAAAAGAAAAATAAAACAATTAATTAAATAAATAAATTAATCTGGTTTTATCAAACTAATTAAACTTAATTAACTTACTTACCTAATTAAAACTAACTAATCTGTTAGTTTGGCAATGTGCCTATGACAAATGGGACTCAGCTGTTAGTTTGACTTGTCAACGATCTGTCGGGGAACATAGTAGAATTCAAAAAAATTCCTACGCTTCACCAAGATCAATCTAAGGAGTCATCTAGCAACGAGGAGAAAAGAGTGCATCTACATACCCTTTGTAGATCACGAGCGGAAGCGTTCAAGAGAACGTGGATGATGGAGTCGTAGTCGTCGTGATCCAAATCACGGATGATCCCAGCGCCGAACGGACGGCACCTCCACGTTCAACACACATACGGTGCAGCGACGTCTCCTCCTTCTTGATCCAGCAAGGGGGGAGGAGAGGTTGATGGTGATCCAGCAGCACGACGGCGTGGTGGTGGATGCAACGGAAAAACTGCAGGGCTTCGCCAAAGGACCTGCGGGAGGAGGGAGATGTGTAACGGGGGGGGGGAAGGGGGGAGAGGCGCCAGGGGCAAGGGTGCGGCTGCCCTCTCTCCCCCTAGTATATATAGGGGCCAGGGGGGCGTCGGCCCTAGGAGATGGGATCTCCTAGGGGGGGCGTCGGCCCTAGGAGATGGGATCTCCTAGGGGGGGCGGCGGCCAGGGGGGAGGCTTGCCCCCCAAGGCAAGGGGGGCGCCCCCAACCCCTATGGTTCCCGACCCTAGGCGCAGGGGGGAGGACCAAGGGGGGTGCGCCAGCCCACTATGGGATGGTTCCCTTCCCCCTACGGCCCATGGGGCCCTCCGGGATGGGTGGCCCCACCCGGTGGACCCCCGGGACCCTTCTGGTGGTCCCGGTACACTACCGGTGACCCCCGGAACTCTCTTGATGGCCGAAACTGGACTTCCTATATATAATTCTTTACCTCCGGACAATTCCGGAACTCCTCGTAACGTTCTGGATCTCATCCGGGCCTCCGAACAACATTCGGGTTACCGTGTGCATATATCTCTACAACCCTAGCGTCACCGAACCTTAAGTGTGTAGACCCTAGCTACGGGTTCGGGAGACACGTCGACATGATCGAGACGGCTCTCCGTTCAATAACCAATAGCGGGATCTGGATACCCATGTTGGTTCCTACGTGTTCCTCGATTATTTCATCGAATGAACCTCGATGTCAAGGATTCACTTAATCCCGTATGCAATTCCCTTTGTCTATCGGTATAGTACTTGCCCGAGATTTGATCGTTGGTATACCGATACCATGTTCAATCTCGTCACGGCAAGTCTCTTTACTCGTTCCGTAATACATCATCCCGTGACTAACTCCTTAGTCACAATGAGCTCATTATGATGATGTCTTACCGAGTGGGCCCAGAGATACCTCTCCGTCATACGGAGTGACAAATCCCAGTCTCGGTTCGTGCCAACCAAACAGATACTTTCGGAGATACCCGTTGCGTACCTTTATAGCCACCCAGTTACGTTGTGATGTTTGGCACACCCAAAGTATTCCTACGGTATCCGGGAGTTGCACAACCTCATGGTCTAAGGAAACGACACTTGACATTGGAAAAGCTTTAGCATACGAACTACACGATCTTGTGCTAGGCTTAGGATTGGGTCTTGTCCATCACATCATTCTCCTAATGATGTGATCCCGTTATCAATGACATCCAATGTCCATGGTCAGGAAACTGTGACCATCTGGTGATCAACGAGCTAGTAACTAGAGGCTTACCAGGGACACGTTGTGGTCTGTGTATTCACACATGTATCACTGTTTCCGGATAAAACAATTCAAGCATGAATAACAGACAATTATCATGAACAAGGAAATATAATAACAACCATTTTATTATTGCCTCTAGGGCATATTTCCAATAGTCTCCCACTTGCACTAGAGTCAATAATCTAGTTACATTGTTATGAATCGAACACCCATAGAGTTCTGGTGTTGATAATGTTTTGCTCGTGTAAGAGGTTTAGTCAACGGATCTGCGACATTCAGATCCGTATGTACTTTACAAATATCTATGTCTCCATCTTGAACATAATTTCGGATGGAGTTGAAACGTCGCTTGATGTGCTTGGTCTTCTTGTGAAACCTGGGCTCCTTGGCAATGGCAATAGCTCCAGTGTTGTCGCAGAAGAGAGTCATTGGGCTTGACGCGCTTGGAATGACTCCTAGGTCGGTGATGAACTCCTTCATCTAGACTCCTTCCTGCGCTGCTTCGCAAGCAGCTATGTACTCCGCTTCACATGTAGAATGCGCCACGACGCTCTGCTTGCAACTGCACCAGCTGACTACTCCACCATTCAAAATATACACGTATCCGGTTTGTGACTTGGAGTCATCCAGATATGTGTCGAAGCTAGCATCGACGTAACCCTTTATGACAAGCTCTTCGTCACCTCCATAAAAGAGAAACATATCCTTAGTCCTTTTCAGGTACTTCAGGATGTTCTTGACCGCTGTCCAGTGTTCTATACCGGGATCACTTTGGTACCTCCCTACCAAACTTATGGCAAGTCTCACATCAGGTCTCGTACACAGCATGGCATACATAATAGAACCTATGGCTAAGGCATAGGGGATGACACTCATCTTTTCTCTATCTTCTGCCGTGGTCGGGGATTGAGCCGTGCTCAATCTCGTACCTTGCAATACAGGCAAGAACCCTTTCTTGGACTAATCCATATAGAACTTCTTCAATATCTTATGAAGGTATGTGCTTTGTGAAAGACCAATGAGGCGTCTCGATCTATCTCTATAGTTCTTGATGCCTAATATGTAAGCAGCTTCTCCAATGTCCTTCATCGAAAAACTCTTATTCAAGTAGGCCTTTATGATTTCCAAGAATTCTATATCATTTCCCATCAGCAGTATATCATCCACATATAATATGAGAAATGCTACACAGCTCCCACTCACTTTCTTGTAAATACATGCTTCTCCCCAAGTCTGTATAAACCCAAATGCTTTGATCACATCAAGCGAATATTCCGACTCCGAGATGCTTGCACCAGCCCATAGGTTGAGAGCTGGTGCTTGCATACATTGTTAGCATTCTCAGGATCGACAAAACCTTCCGGCTGCATCATATACAGTTCTTCCTTGAGGAAGCCATTAAGGAATGCCGTTTTGACATCCATTTGCCATATCTCATAATCATAGAATGCGGCAATTGCTAACATGATTCGGACGGACTTCAGCATCGCTACGGGAGAGAAACTCTCATCGTAGTCAATTCCTTGAACTTGTCGATAACCTTTAGCGACAAGTCGAGCCTTATAGATGGTCACATTACCATCCGCGTCAGTCTTCTTCTTAAAGATCCATTTGTTTTCTATGGCGTGCCGATCATCGGGCAAGTCCACCAAAGTCCATACTTTGTTTTCATACATGGATCCTATCTCGAATTTCATGGCTTCAAGCCATTTGTTGGAATCCGGGCCCGCCATCGCTTCTTCATAGTTCGAAGGTTCACCGTTGTCTAACGACATGATTTCCATGACAGGGTTGCCGTTCCACTCTGGTGCGGAACGTGTCCTTGTGGACCTTTGAAATTCAGTAGTAACTTGATCGGAAGCTTCATGATCATCATCATTAACTTCCTTCCCAGTTGGTGCAGGCACCTCAGGAACAATTTCCCGCGCTGCGCTACTTTCCTGTTCGGGAGGGGTGACTGTCACCTCATTAAGTTCTACTTTCCTCCCACTCACTTCTTTCGAGAGAAACTCTTTCTCCAGAAAGGATCCATTCTTGGCAACGAAGACCTTGCCTTTGGATCTGAGGTAGAAGGTGTACCCAATCGTCTCCTTTGGGTATCCTATGAAGACGCATTTTTCCGATTGGGGTTCGAGCTTTTCAGGTTGAAGTTTCTTGACATAAGTGTCGCAACCCCAAACTTTCAGAAACGACAACTTAGGTTTCTTGCCAAACCAAAGTTCATACGGTGTCATCTCAACGGATTTTGATGGAGCCCTATTTAAAGTGAATGCGGCAGTCTCTAAAGCATAACCCCAAAAAGATAGCGGTAAGTCGGTGAGAGACATCATAGATCGCACTATGTCCAACAGAGTTCGATTTCGACGTTCGGACACACCATTACGCTGAGGTGTTCCGGGCGGTGTCAATTTTGAAACAATTCCACAGTTCCTTAGGTGTGTGCCAAATTCATGACTTAAATTTTCACCCCCACGATCCGATCGTAAGAACTTTATTTTTCTGTCACGTTGATTCTCAACCTCATTCTGAAATTCCTTGAACTTTTCAAAGGTTTCAGACTTATGTTTCATTAAGTAGACATACCCATATCTACTCAAGTCATCTGTGAGGGTGAGAACATAACGATAGCCTCCGCGAGCTTCAACACTCATTGGACCGCACACATCGATATGTATGATTTCCAATAAGTTGGTCGCTCACTCCATTGTTCGGGAGAATGGATTCTTGGTCATCTTGCCCAATAGGCATGGTTCGCACATGTCAAATGATTCATAATCAAGAGACTCCAGAAGTTCATCTGCATGGAGCTTCTTCATACGTTTGACACCAATATGACCAAGGCGGCAATGCCACATGTATGTGGGACTATCATTATCAACTTTACATCTTTTGGCATTCACACTATGAATATGTGTAACATCACGTTCGAGATTTCATCAAGAATAAACCATTGACCCGCGGGGCATGACCATAAAACATATCTCTCATATAAATAGAACAACCATTATTATCGGATTTAAATGAGTAGCCATCTCGCATTAAACGAGATCCAGATACAATGTTCATGCTCAAAGCTGGTACTAAATAACAATTATTAAGGTTTAAAACTAATCCCGAGGGTAGATGTAGAGGCAGCGTGCCGACGGCGATCACATTGACCTTGGAACCATTCCCGACGCGCATCGTCACCTCATCCTTTGCCAGTCTCCGCTTATTCCATAGCTCCTGCTTTGAGTTACAAATGTGAGCAACTGCACCGGTATCAAATACCCAGGAGCTACTACGAGCGCTGGTAAGGTACACATCTATAACATGTATATCATATCTACCTTTGACGTTGCCGGCCTTCTAATCTGCTAAGTATATGGGCAGTTCCGCTTCCAGTGACCCGTTCCCTTGCAATGAAAGCACTCAGTTTCAGGCTTGGGTCCATTCTTTGGCTTCTTCCAGGCAACAGGCTTACCGAGCGCAGCAACTCCTTTGTCGTCCTTCTTGAAGTTCTTCTTACCCTTGCCTTTCTTGAACTTAGTGGTTTTATTGACCATCAACACTTGAAGTTCTTTCTTGATATCCACCTCCGCTGATTTCAGCATTGAATACACCTCGGGAATGGACTTCTCCATCCCTTGCATATTGAAGTTCATCACGAAGCTCTTGTAGCTAGGTGGGAGCGACTGAATGATTCTGTCAACGACCGCTTCGTCTAGGAGATTAATTCCCAACTGAGACAAGCGATTGTGCGACCCAGACAATTTGAGAATGTGCTCGCTGACAGAACTATTCTCCTCCATCTTACAACTGTAGAATGCGTCGGAGACGTCATATCTCTCGACTCGGGCATGAGCTTGGAAAACCATTTTCAGCTCTTGGAACATCTCATATGCTCCGTGGTGCTCAAAACGCTTTTGGAGCCCCGATTCTAACCTATAAAGCATGCCGCACTGAACCAGGGAGTAATCATCACAACGTGACTGCCAGGCGTTCATAACGTCGTGGGCTGCCGGGAAAACGGGTGCATCACCTAGCGGTGCTTCAAGGACATATGATTTCTTGGCAGCTATGAGGATAATCCTCAGGTTACGGACCCAATCCGTATAGTTGCTACCATCATCTTTCAGCTTGGTATTCTCTAGGAACAAGTTGCAAGAACAAGTTAGATGTCCTCTAATTGTTGTTGCAAGTTTTTACGTGGCTGCTATAGGTTTTTAGCAAGAACGTTTCTTACCTACGCCAAAACCACAATCTGATATGTCAATTTCTATTTACCCTTCATAAGGACCCTTTTCATCGAATCCGATCCGACTAAAGTGGGAGAGACAGACACCCGCCAGCCACCTTATGCAACTAGTGCATGTCAGTCGGTGGAACTAGTATCATGTAAGCGTACGTGAAAGGTCGGTCCGGGCCGCTTCATCCCACTATGCCGTTGAATCAAGATTGGACTAGTAGCAGCAAGAGAGTTGAACAAATCTACGCCCACAACTTGTTTGCGTTCTACTCGTGCAAGATGCTACGCAAAGACCTAGCTTAGATGCCATTGTTGGGGAACGTAGCAGAATTCAAAAAATTTCCTACGCTTCACCAAGATCAATCTAAGGAGTCATCTAGCAAAGAGGAGAAAAGAGTGCATCTACATACCCTTTGTAGATCGCGAGCGGAAGCGTTCAAGAGAACATGGATGATGGAGTTGTACTCGTCGTGATCCAAATCACCGATGATCCCAGCGCCGAACGGACGGCACCTCCGCGTTCAACACACGTATGGTGCAGCGATGTCTTCTCCTTCTTGATCCAGCAAGGGGGGAGGAGAGGTCGATGGAGATCCAGCAGCACGACGGCGTGGTGGTGGATGCAACGGAAAAACTGCAGGGCTTTGCCAAGGACCTGCGGGAGGAGGGAGATGTGTAACACGGGGGGAGGGGGGGCAGGCGCCAGGGGAAAGGGTGTGGCTGCCCTCTCTCCCCCACTATATAATGGGGCCAGGGGGGCGCCGTCCCTAGGAGATGGGATCTCCTAGGGGGAAGGCGGCTGATACGTCCAAAACGTATCTATAATTTCTGCTTGCTCCATGCCTTTTTTGTGTGATATTTCTATGATATTTATGCACTTCCATACACTTTTGATCATATTTGGACTGACCTACTAATGGTTGCAAAAGTGCACAATGTTCTTGTTTTACACTTTATTGTGTAGGAATTACTTGAAAATTGACAAAAACGCAAAAGGAGTCGTATTGGAGTAGGACTCTGACTTTCCTGAAATCTGTCTGAGAATGTTTTTTAAAAATGGTCACGTTCCGGCCCGAAGACGACGTCGAACGGAAAAAGTCTAGTTGCGAAAGTTGTGGAGAATTTCGAGGCGATCCTTCTGGATATAAAATTCCTCCAAATCGGAGTCCGGACGGCCGAGTAAAGTCCGTTTTACTAAGGCCCAAAATCTGATGACGGGAATCCGAGAGTCTATATAAAGAGAGGAAACCTAGGTCACCAAGGGCCACGAATTTTCCTCCTCCCGAGCCGCCATCTTGGAGGGGAGGAACAGCACCATTGCAGCACCATCCACAAGGAAGAAGGGGGGCCAAGGAGCCGCTGCCCCCTAGGGCCGCCGCCGCCCGAGGGCCGCCGCCACCCCCTAGGGCCGCCGCCGCCGCCGCGCCCCCAAGGGCCGCCGCCGCCGCCTCCGTGGCTGCCGCCGGCCGTCTCCTCCTCGCGGGGCTGCACCTCTCCATCAACACCATCATCAACCTCCTCCTCACCATGTCCATGTGTGAGTAGTCTTCTCCGGGGCCGAGGGCTCGTACGTGTAGCTATGTGGTTATCTCTCTCTCCCATGATGTGATCTTCGTTGTGATCATAGGCTATGTAAATCTAGGGTGATCCCATGATATTTCCCCTTCCTCTATGTATTGGATTGATGTACTCACTTGTCTTTATCTAGTATAATCCCCGAGACCAAGGTGACAGCGGTCTATTGGACATGGATTAGAAAAATATTTTCATGAGTGATTTCCTCTCTTGTGTGTTGATTGAAGATTGAGAGTCTCTTGGTGCTTGTCTTTGACTATCCTTTAGATATGTTGTGGTGATTGTGGGACTCTCTTTGGATGGCCGCGGTGACATTGGGAAATCCTTTGATTGAGAACTACGAACTTTGAGGTGTGCTTTTGTAGCCCTACATAATTCTCGTCCTCTCTTGACCACGAAGGAATGACCTCCGGGTGCATTTCCATTGCATGTTTTATGGGAAATATCATGTGATTCGATTATGTTAATGTTGTTGGGAGTTGCCACTAGTGAAAGTATGAACCCTAGGCCTTGTTTCCACCATTGCAATACCATTTGTGCTCACGTTTACCACTTGTTTGCTTGCTGCACTTTTTATTACAGATTTATATTACTTTGTTTTGCCATCCATATCACTTGCCATTTAACATCTCTTCGCCGAACTAGTGCACCTATACATCTAACAAGTGTATTAGGTGTGTTGGGGAAACAAGAGACTTCTTGTATCTTAGTTGCAGGGTTGCTTGAGAGAGACCATCTTCAACCTCTACTTCCCTGAGTTCGATAAACCTTAGGTCATCCACTTGAGGGAAATTGCTGCTGTCCTACAAACCTCTACGCTTGGAGGCCCAACATAGTCTACAAGAGTAGAATCGTGTGTAGACATCAAGCTATTTCTGGCGCCGTTGCCGGGGAGGTGAGTGCTTGAAGGTATATCTTTAGATCTTGCAATTAAATATTTTTGTTTCTTGTTTTTATTTCACTAGTTATGCTTATGGACAACCTTGCTATTGGATCGTTGCTTGCGGGAAGACGCCCCACACCTGTGGTGGTTGCTCCTCCCCCTACTGAAATTGTGCCCTATAAAATACCAGCTGGTATTATCGATTATGTTTTGGCTAATCGTTATGCAGGAGACAGACATCCCGGTGAACACTTGCTATATGTGTCACAATTATGTTCATTATTTAAGCTTGCAGGTGTATCAAGGGAGTTTGTCATGAGGAAATTGTTCGCCGTATCACTTATAGATAAAGCTTCAGATTGGTATAAGCTTCTCGATAACTCGCACTTGCTTGATTGGCAAGAGCTTATGTCCCTCTTTTATACTAAGTTTTATCCTTTTCATGAAATTCATGGAGACAGGAACTATATCTATAACTTTAGGTCTCGTGACGGAGAGAGCGTAGCTCAAGCTTGGGGGAGACTGAAAACGTTAATGCTAAAATGTCCTAACCATGGGCTCCCCAAAGATGCTTATGTGGAGGGTAAGAGTACCTTTTTGCATGTGGATCATGGTAACAATGCTTTATGTGATGCTTATATTGTTGAGTTTATTCGTGATCCCACTGAAAATTATTATGAGAAGGGAACATATGCTTATAGATATTTCAATAATATCAAGTTCCCTCTCTTTATGGTGAATATTTTGAAGTTATGCTTGTTCTGCCTTCCTATGCTAGTTGCTTTATGCTTCAATAATTTATTTTCTTACAAGATTCCCATGCATAGGAAGTATGTTAGACTTAAATATGTTTTATATATGCTTCTTGATGCTCTCTTTTGTTCTTCAACTCTTATTCCTACGAGAGCATCATTAAAGTCTTAAGCCTATCTTTATGGCTATAAAGAAAGAGCTCTAGGGAGACAACCCTTGTTATCTTTACTTTCAGTTTGTTCTTTCAGTTTTTAGTGGTCTTGATGCTTGTTACTACAGTAGCATCATCATTGTATCTTTACTTTTCAGCTTTGTGCCAAGTGTAGCCTCTGATTGCAAGAAAGTTCAAAAGTCGTGACGTGCTGTCCAGGAAACAGATTCTGTCCTTGGACAGAAAAATTTGTATAAAATCACCAGTTCATCTTTTTGGTCTGAATTTGTTCGACAGCGTGCTCTATACAATTGTCTTTCGGGCGTCTGTTCTGAGTTTTTTGATTTGAGTTGCAGAAGTGCCCCGAAAAAATCATTTACTACCTGCTGGTCTGTTTTTCACAGATTCTGTCCTGCTTTTGCCTTTTCTTCGTTTTGCAAACCTTGAGCTTGCTTTTTTTTTTCAAAAACCTTTTGGCAATCTTGAGAAACAGTAGACCTTCAAGAATATCCTTATTTCCAGGAAGGAAAAATTATTTTATTATGGGTACTAACCTCGCTAATCAGATTATGATGAGTTATGTATGAAGGAAGTTTTCAAGTGTGCGAGGGAAGATGATAAAAAGATTCAGGGGTGTCAAACGCTCAAGCTTGGGGATGCCCCCATGCACCCCCAAGAAATATTCAAGAAGACTCAAGCGTCTAAGCTTGGGGATGCCCCCGTGCATCCCCTTCTCCATCAACAATTATCAGTTCGTCTTTCGTTCCACTATATTTTTATCACTTCATGTGTTATGTGCTATACTTGGAGCGTCTTGCTTTTAGTTTCCTTTTTAGTTTTCTTTAGCTTTGCTTGCTTTTCATAATGAGTTGGAACTCAGCTTTCTTTGTGTGGGAGAGAAACACGCTCCACTTCAACCTAGAACACAACATAGAATTTTCATGTTTATCTTTGCTGTGTATGTTCTTGGTCTTTCAATAGCTACTGTCATGCTTAGCTCTTAGTTTTCACGCTTTACATTTTAAAGAGCTTTTTTTAGTTGGTTGCTGGAACTCTCTTTAGTTATCATGCTTATCTTGTTAAGAGAGTTTGCTTCTGTTGCACTGGTTGATATGTCCATGATAAAAATGCTATGTGCATAATGGTGCTTAGTAGTTCATGTTTTCTTATGGTTAGTCTCAAATAGCTGGGGGGTTCCCAATGTGCTATTGGAGTACCAACATGATTTGTTTGCCTATGATGTGGTATGGTTTAGTGATATCTTCCTCCGAGAATTTATTTTGATTGACTTGGCATATGCTCACCCATATTTAAGACTGTAAAGAAAGTCTATCAAGCCTTGATGATCTTTTATTTCTGAGTAGCGATATAACTTCCATGCCCGATTCAATGTTGCTTTGTCGCTCTGCATGATTATGACCGTCATTGCTCTCTTAGTTGGTCGCTCCCAGTCTTTTGCTAACCTTCGCCTGTACTAAGCGGACTGACTGCTTGTGCATCCAAAATCCTTTAAACCAGTTATGCCATATGAGTCCACCATACCTTCCTATACATGGTATTTACCTGCCATTCCTAATGAAGACTTTCATGTACCATCTCGAAATTATTCAAAAAAGCATTTCTCTTTTGTGCCTCCGTTTTAGCTCATTAGGAAGTAGTAGTTAATTCATGATCTTTTTAAGTTGGACAAGCTTCACCCCGGGATTGCATGTCTAATGTGCAAACCCCTAATACGAGAAGGAACTGGCAAAGAGTGCGCCCGGCTCATTAAAAAAATATACAACAAACAAACCCTCCTTCACGCTTTCTTCATGAGAAATCAGAAAACTTTGGCAGTGATAAACAAAGGAGATTAAGAGGATGTGATCGTCCTCATTCGGGAGCCGTTCCTCGAAACTTGTCCAGCTCGAGAAGTAATTGAGTTATCTGCTAGCATTCGTTGACGAAACATGCATATTCTAAAAAAATAATTATTACTTCTGTTTTAAAAACCAAGAGCTCTGGTACATGTTTAGTTTTTGTTTCCGACCACGGGTTTTCAACCTTGCCATCAAAAGCCACGGTTCGAGAGTCTCCACCTTCTTTAAAACACCAACTATTGAGAGCATGATTGTCATTCTGAGTGTAATGTGCATTGTCCCAAAGTATCATTGTCTTTTGCATGATTATGATATCGTTTATTCTGAAATCATTGTATCTAGTCATCACTTAAGCTTAGGAGGTGCCCCTGCATTTATGTTTTGCTTCACTAAAGGGGGCAAGCGAGGTACCACTTTGTCATGTTTGCACACCATGCTCACTACAAATCTATTGAGTGTTTCAGTATCATATTGAAAAACTTTCAGTTCTTTGTGATTTTCTCATGAGGCAACTTAACTACTACAGATTCATTGTCTCAGTAAGCACTTGTCATGTGACTGTAAAAAGTCCTTATATGGTTAATAGCATGTCACCACATAAATTATGCTTGTTATCATTTACCTACTCGAGGACGAGCAGGAATTAAGCTTGGTGATGTTGATACGTCCAAAACGTATCTATAATTTATGCTTGCTCCATGCCTTTTTTGTGTGATATTGCTATGATATTTATGCACTTCCATACACTTTTAATCATATTTGGACTAACCTACTAATGGTTGCAAAAGTGCACAATGTTCTTGTTTTACACTTTATTGTGTAGGAATTACTTGGAAATTGACAAAAACGCAAAAGGAGTCGTATTGGAGTAGGACTCTGACTTTCCTGAAATCTGTCTGAGAACGTTTTTTAAAGATGGTCACGTTACGGCCCGAAGACGACGTCAAACGGAAAAAGTCTAGTTGCGAAAGTTGTGGGGAATTTCGAGGCGATGCCTCTGGATATAAAATTCGTCTAAATCGGAGTCTGGACGGCCGAGTAAAGCCCGTTTTACTGAGGCCCAAAATCTGATGACGGGAATCCGAGAGTCTATATAAAGAGAGGAAACCTAGGTCACCAAGGGCCACGAATTTTCCTCCTCCCGAGCCACCGTCTTGGAGGGGAGGACCAGCACCATTGCAGCACCATCCACAAGGAAGAAGGGGGGCCAAGGAGCCGCTGCCCCCTAGGGCCGCCGTCGCCCCCTAGGGCCGCCGCCGCCGGCGCGCCTCCAAGGGCCGCCGCCGCCGCCTCCGTGGCTGCCGCCAGCCGTCTCCTCCTCGCGGGGCTGCACCTCTCCATCAACACCATCATCAACCTCCTCCTCACCATGTCCATGTGTGAGTAGTCTTCTTCGGGGCCGAGGGCTCGTACGTGTAGCTATGTGGTTATCTCTCTCTCCCATGATGTCCTCTTCGTTGTGATCATAGGCTATGTTAATCTAGGGTGATCCCATGATATTTCCCGTTCCTCTATGTATTGGATTGATGTACTCACTTGTCTTTATCTAGTATAATCCCCGAGACCAAGGTGACAGCGGTCTATTGGACATGGATTAGAAAAATATTTTCATGAGTGATTTCCTCTCTTGTGTGTTGATTGAAGATTGAGAGTCTCTTGGTGCTTGTCTTTGACTATCCTTTAGATATGTTGTGGTGATTGTGGGACTCTCTTTGGATGGTCGGGGTGACATTGGGAAATCCTTAGATTGAGAACTACGAACTTTGAGGTGTGCTTTTGTAGCCCTATATAATTCTCGTCCTCTCTTGACCACGAAGGAATGACCTCCGGGTGCGTCTCCATTGCATGTTTTATGGGAAATATCATGTGATTCGATTATGTTAATGTTGTTGGGAGTTGCCACTAGTGAAAGTATGAACCCTAGGCCTTGTTTCCACCATTGCAATACCATTTGTGCTCACGTTTACCACTTGTTTGCTTGCTGCACTTTTTATTACAGATTTATATTACTTTGTTTTGCCATCCATATCACTTGCCATTTAACATCTCTTCGCCGAACTAGTGCACCTATACATCTAACAAGTGTATTAGGTGTGTTGGGGACACAAGAGACTTCTTGTATCTTAGTTGCAGGGTTGCTTGAGAGAGACCATCTTCAACCTCTACTTCCCTGAGTTCGATAAACCTTAGGTCATCCACTTGAGGGAAATTGCTGCTGTCCTACAAACCTCTGCGCTTGGAGGCCCAACATAGTCTACAAGAGTAGAAGCATGTGTAGACATCAAGCTATTTCTGGCGCCGTTGCCGGGGAGGTGAGTGCTTGAAGGTATATGTTTAGATCTTGCAATTAAATATTTTTGTTTCTTGTTTTTATTTCACTAGTTATGCTTATGGACAACCTTGCTATTGGATCGTTGCTTGCGGGAAGACGCCCCACACCTGTGGTGGTTGCTCCTCCCCCTACTGAAATTGTGCCCCATAAAATACCAGCTGGTATTATCGATTATGTTTTGGCTAATCGTTATGCAGGAGACAGACATCCTGGTGAACACTTGCTATATCTGTCACAATTATGTTCATTATTTAAGCTTGCAGGTGAATCAAGGGAATTTGTCATGAGGAAATTGTTCGCCGTATCACTTATAGATAAAGCTTCAGATTGGTATAAGCTTCTCGATAACTCGCACTTGCTTGATTGGCAAGAGCTTATGTCCCTCTTTTATACTAAGTTTTATCCTTTTCTTGAAATTCATCGAGACAGGAACTATATCTATAACTTTAGGTCTCGTGACGGAGAGAGCGTAGCTCAAGCTTGGGGGAGACTGAAAACGTTAATGCTAAAATGTCCTAACCATGGGCTCCCCAAAGATGCTTATGTGGAGAGTAAGAGTACCTTTTTGCATGTGGATCATGGTAACAATGCTTTATGTGATGCTTATATTGTTGAGTTTATTCGTGATCCCACTGAAAATTATTATGAGAAGGGAACATATGCTTATAGATATTTCAATAATATCAAGTTCCCTCTCTTTATGGTGAATATTTTGAAGTTATGCTTGTTCTTCCTTCCTATGCTAGTTGCTATATGCTTCAATAATTTATGTTCTTACAAGATTCCCATGCATAGGAAGTATGTTAGACTTAAATATGTTTTATATATGCTTCTTGATGCTCTCTTTTGTTCTTCAACTCTTATTCCTACGAGAGCATCATTAAAGTCTTAAGCCTATCTTTATGGCTATAAAGAAAGAGCTCTAGGGAGACAACCCTTGTTATCTTTACTTTCAGTTTATTCTTTCAGTTTTTAGTGGTCTTGATGTTTGTTACTACAGTAGCATCATCATTGTATCTTTACTTTTCAGCTTTGTGCCAAGTGTAGCCTCTGATTGCAAGAAAGTTCAAAAGTCGTGACGTGTTGTCCAGGAAACAGATTCTGTCCTTGGACAGAAAAATTCGTATAAAATCACCAGGTCATCTTTTTGGTCTGAATTTTTTCGACAGCGTGCTCTATACAATTGTCTTTCGGGCGTCTATTCTGAGTTTTTTGATTTGAGTTGCAGAAGTGCCCCGAAAAAATCATTTACTACCTGCTGGTCTGTTTTTCACAGATTCTGTCCTGTTTTGCCTTTTCTTCGTTTTGCAAACCTTGAGCTTGCTTTTTCTTTGCAAAAACCTTTTGGCAATCTTGTTAAACAGTAGACCTTCAAGAATATACTTATTTCCAGGAAGGAAAAATTATTTTATTATGGGTACTAACCTCGCTAATCAGATTATGATGAGTTATGTATGAAGGGAGTTTTCAAGTGTGCGAGGGAAGATGATAAAATGATTCAGGAGTGTCAAACGCTCAAGCTTGGGGATGCCCCCATGCACCCCAAGAAATATTCAAGAAGACTCAAGCGTCTAAGCTTGGGGATGCCCCCGTGCATCCCCTTCTCCATCAACAATTATCAGTTCGTCTTTCGTTCCACTATATTTTTATCACTTCATGTGTTATGCGCTATACTTGGAGCGTCTTGCTTTTAGTTTCCTTTTTAGTTTTCTTTAGCTTTGCTTGCTTTTCATAATGAGTTGGAACTCAGCTTTCTTTGTGTGGGAGAGAAACACGCTCCACTTCAACCTAGAACACAACATAGAATTTTCATGTTTATCTTTGCTGTGTATGTTCTTGGTCTTTCAATAGCTACTGTCATGCTTAGCTCTTAGTTTTCACGCTTTACTTTTTAAAGAGCTTTTTTTTAGTTGGTTGCTGGAACTCTCTTTAGTTATCATGCTTATCTTGTTAAGAGAGTTTGCTTCTGTTGCACTGGTTGATATGTCCATGATAAAAATGCTATGTGCATAATGGTGCTTAGTAGTTCATGTTTTCTTATGGTTAGTCTCAAATAGCTGGGGGGTTCCCAATGTGTTATTGGAGTACCAACATGATTTGTTTGCCTATGATGTGGTATGGTTCAGTGATATCTTCCTCCGAGAATTTATTTTGATTGACTTGGCATATGCTCACGCATATTTAAGACTGTAAAGAAAGTCTATCAAGCCTTGATGATCTTTTATTTCTGAGTAGCGATATAACTTCCATGCCCGATTCAATGTTGCTTTGTCGCTCTGCATGATTATGACCGTCATTGCTCTCTTAGTTGGTCGCTCCCAGTCTTTTGCTAACCTTCGCCAGTACTAAGCGGACTGACTGCTTGTGCATCCAAAATCCTTTAAACCAGTTATGCCATATGAGTCCACCATACCTTCCTATACATGGTATTTACCTGCCATTCCTAATGAAGACTTTCATATACCATCTCGAAATTATTCAAAAAAGCATTTCTCTTTTGTGCCTCTGTTTTAGCTCATTAGGAAGTAGTAGTTAATTCATGATCTTTTTAAGTTGGACAAGCTTCACCCCGGGATTGCATGTCTAATGTGCAAACCCCTAATACGAGAAGGAACTGGCAAAGAGTGCGCCCGGCTCATTAAAAAAATATACAACAAACAAACCCTCCTTCACGCTTTCTTCATGAGAAATCAGAAAACTTTGGCAGTGATAAACAAAGGAGATTAAGAGGATGTGGTCGTCCTCATTCGGGAGCCGTTCCTCGAAACTTGTCCAGCTCGAGAAGTAATTGAGTTATCTGCTAGCATTCGTTGACGAAATATGCATATTCTAAAAAAATAATTATTACTTCTGTTTTAAAAACCAAGAGCTCTGGTACATGTTTAGTTTTTGTTTCCGACCACGGGTTTTCAACCTTGCCATCAAAAGCCACGGTTCGAGAGTCTCCACCTTCTTTAAAGCACCAACTATTGAGAGCATGATTGTCATTCTGAGTGTAATGTGCATTGTCCCAAAGTATCATTGTCTTTTGCATGATTATGATATCGTTTATTCTGAAATCATTGTATCTAGTCGTCACTTAAACTTTGGAGGTGCCCCTGCATTTATGTTTTGCTTCACTAAAGGGGGCAAGCGAGGTACCACTTTGTCATGTTTGCACACCATGCTCACTACAAATCTATTGAGTGTTTCAGTATCATATTGAAAAACTTTCAGTTCTTTGTGATTTTGTCACGAGGCAACTTAACTACTACAGATTCATTGTCTCAGTAAGCACTTGTCATGTGACTGTAAAAAGTCCTTATATGGTTAATAGCATGTCACCATAGAAATTATGCTTGTTATCATTTACCTACTCGAGGACGAGCAGGAATTAAGCTTGGGGATGTTGATACGTCCAAAACGTATCTATAATTTATGCTTGCTCCATGCCTTTTTTGTGTGATATTGCTATGATATTTATGCACTTCCATACACTTTTGATCATATTTGGACTAACCTACTAATGGTTGCAAAAGTGCACAATGTTCTTGTTTTACACTTTATTGTGTAGGAATTACTTGGAAATTTACAAAAACGCAAAAGGAGTCGTATTGGAGTAGGACTCTGACTTTCCTGAAATCTGTCTGAGAACGTATTTTAAAGATGGTCACGTTACAGCCCGAAGACGACGTCAAACGGAAAAAGTCTAGTTGCGAAAGTTGTGGGGAATTTCGAGGCGATGCTTCTGGATATAAAATTCGTCCAAATCGGAGTCCGGACGGCCAAGTAAAGCCCGTTTTACTGAGGCCCAAAATCTGATGACGGGAATCCGAGAGTATATATAAAGAGAGGAAACCTAGGTCACCAAGGGCCACGAATTTTCCTCCTCCAGAGCCGCCATCTTGGAGGGGAGGACCAGCACCATTGCAGCACCATCCACAAGGAAGAAGGGGGGCCAAGGAGCCGCTGCCCCCTAGGGCCGCCGCCGCCCCCTAGGGCCGCCGCCGCCGCCGCGCCTCCAAGGGCCGCCGCCGCCGCATCCGTGGCTGCCGCCGGCCGTCTCCTCCTCGCGGGGCTGCACCTCTCCATCAACACCATCATCAACCTCCTCCTCACCATGTCCATGTGTGAGTAGTCTTCTCCGGGGCCGAGGGCTCGTACGTGTAGCTATGTGGTTATCTCTCTCTCCCATGATGTGATCTTCGTTGTGATCATAGGCTATGTTAATATAGGGTGATCCCATGATATTTCCCCTCCCTCTATGTATTGGATTGATGTACTCACTTGTCTTTATCTAGTATAATCTCCGAGACCAAGGTGACAGCGGTCTATTGGACATGGATTAGAAAAATATTTTCATGAGTGATTTCCTCTCTTGTGTGTTGATTGAAGATTGAGAGTCTCTTGGTGCTTGTCTTTGACTATCCTTTAGATATGTTGTGGTGATTGTGGGACTCTTTTTGGATGGCCGCGGTGACATTGGGAAATCCTTAGATTGAGAACTACGAACTTTGAGGTGTGCTTTTGTAGCCCTACATAATTCTCGTCCTCTCTTGACCACGAAGGAATGACCTCCGGGTGCGTCTCCATTGCATGTTTTATGGGAAATATCATGTGATTCGATTATGTTAATGTTGTTGGGAGTTGCCACTAGTGAAAGTATGAACCCTAGGCCTTGTTTCCACCATTGCAATACCATTTGTGCTGACGTTTACCACTTGTTTGCTTGCTGCACTTTTTATTACAAATTTATATTACTTTGTTTTGCCATCCATATCACTTGCCATTTAACATCTCTTCGCCGAACTAGTGCACGTATGCATCTAACAAGTGTATTAGGTGTGTTGGGGACACAAGAGACTTCTTGTATCTTAGTTGCAGGGTTGCTTGAGAGAGACCATCTTCAACCTCTACTTCCCTGAGTTCGATAAACCTTAGGTCATCCACTTGAGGGAAATTGCTGCTGTCTTACAAACCTCTGCGCTTGGAGGCCCAACATAGTCTACAAGAGTAGAAGCGTGTGTAGACGGAGGCTACTCAAGACGGAGGCTGCCAGAAGCATTGACACTTGTTACTATTCCAGCTACTCTCTTCTACTGCTGCAAGATGGAGGCTGCCAGAAGCGGAGTCTTCGACAGGCCTAGCTTTCCCCCTCTTATTCTGGCATTCTGAAGTTTAGCCCACAGATATTACCCGTTTTATATAGATACCATTGCATATGTAGTATAGATCCTTGCTTGCGAGTACTTTGGATGAGTACTCACGGTTGCTTTGCTCCCCCTCCCCCCTTTTTTCCTCTCTTCTCGGATGATGCAACCTGATCGGTGGAGTCCAGGAGCAAGAGGATCACGTGGATGTTTCTACATGGAGTTTGGCTTCGAGGAGTTGTTAGGAGGTCCCAAGCAGGAGGCCTTGCCTTTTCGATCCTTTCTACATTTGTGCTAGCCTTCTTAAGGCAAACTTGTTTAACTTATGTTTTACTCAGATATTATTGCTTCCGCTGACTCTTGTGTATTCGAGCTTATGTATTCGAGTCCTTGAGGCCCTTTCCTTGTAATATAAAGCTTGTATTATTTTAATTTGTGTCTAGAGTTGTGTTGTGATATCTTCCCGTGAGTCCTTGATCTTTAAGAAGTTCAGTACAAATTGGTTTGAATTCAAATTTTAAAACTTTCAAAAACAAATTTGAATTGCACTACTGGAAAGATAAGATCGAAGCGAAGAAACTGGCGTTAGTTTCATCTAATTCTGACTAACGAGTAAAAAGTAACGATCGTTTCAAAACCAGGGGCTGACCGGTCAAAACTTTAATTGTGGATAGGTCCCTGACGAAAAAAACATAAAAATGAAAATTCTAAATAGCGAATGTTCGTTTTTCTCATATAAATAGCGGACGTTCGCTGTTTAATAAAACCTAAAAAACAATTCTAGGCTTTCATAAAAAATCAATCTAGGGTTTAAAAAACCAAAAAGGAAAATCGAGAAAAGACCGGGCGGCCTTACCGGTTCAGTCAGCGGGTCGGGTCGGACAGCGGCTGCGGGTTCTGGCGGCGGCAGCGGGTCGTCGGCCGGCGGCGGAGCGGGGCCAGGCGGTGGCGGATCGGTCTGGCGCACGGGGCGGCGGGTGCAGGCGGCATCACGACGGCGAGGGGAGGCCGCGACGGTATTTAAGGAGGCCGGGGGGGCTGGCTCGGCTTGGGGAAGGGGCCGGGGCGGCGGTGTCTTCCTCGGGCACAACGGCGGCGGCGTGCCGTGGCCGGACTCCAGCTCGGAGGCGGCGTGCGGGGAGGAGCGGCCTCCTGGGCCGGCAGGGCTTCGGCCCAGTCGATCCGATTTTTTTTATTTTTATTTTTTTTATATCGCAGAACCAAAAAATCCTAAAAATTTCAGAAACAATTTTCTCCGTTACAACCTAATATTTGGGAAAAAGTGAACATTTTTCTAAAATAAAAATGCCTAGAATAAAATAAACTTTTTAATGCAATTTTTAAAATAACTAAATTGCAAGAAATCCAATAAAATTATTTTTACTCAAAATTCAAATTCCAATATTTTTATTCTATTTTTAAAGAAGTCATATTATCTGCTCTCATTTATTTTAAAATATTGAAAATGAAAATTGGCAAAAATAATATTTGATCCAACCTCACTGGTAAAATAATAAAATAGTGGGTCCTCTATGGGAAAACTTCCAACTCTCTCATTTGGGTCCTTGAGTTGCTTAAAGTTTTTGAATCAATTTTCAAATAAATTCAAATTCAAAAATCTCAAATGATGGATGCATATGAATGATCTATGTTAATCATCCAAATTGAAAATTGGGATGTTACAAACCTACCCCCCTTAAGATGAATCTCGCCCTCGAGATTCAGGTTGACTAGAAAATAGGTGTGGGTGGTTCTGGCGTAGATCATCCTCTCGTTCCCAAGTCCCTTCATCCTTTGTGTGGTGGCTCCACTGAACTTTGCAAAACTTAATGACCTTGCTGCGGGTAACTCTATCGGCAGAATCAAGAATCTTGACAGGCTTCTCCTCATAAGCTAGATCACTCTCTAGCTGAATAGCTACCAGGGGACTGTATCTTGTAGCGGAATCTTGGCCATCTTTGTGTGACATTTCTTCAACTAAGGTACGTGAAATACGCCGTGAACTCCGGACAAGGTTTTAGGCAACTCTAGCAGATAAGCTACTTCTCCTCTACGCTCCAAAACTTTGTACAGTCCCACGAATCGTGGTGCCAGTTTACCCTTAACTCCGAAACGCTTGACTCCTCGAAGCGGGGACACGCGAAGATATGCTCTATATCTAACTTTATAGGTTACCTCCTTGCATTTCGTATATGCATAACTCTTCTGTCTGGACTGGGCTATCTTCAGTCTGTCACGGATTAACTTGACCTTCTCTTCCGAATCTCTGATTAAATCGGGTCCAAATAACTGATGGTCTCCAACTTCATCCCACAAGAAAGGTGTTCTGCACCTCCTTCCGTACAAAGCCTCGAAAGGGGTCTGTCTGATAACTGTTGTTGTAAGGAAACTCTGCGTAGGGCTAGTTATCATAATAACTAGATCCATAATCTAGCGCACAAGCTCTCAACATGTCCTCCAGAATCTGACTGACTCTCTCTGTCTGTCCATCTGTCTATGGATGAAAGGTTGTACTGAACTCTAGCCTCGTACCCAAAGTCTCGTGCAAAACTTCCAAAATTTTGAAGTAAACTGTGTTCCTCTATCTGATACGATGGTCCTCGGAACTCCATGAAGACATACGATCCTGGTCATGTATATCTTGGCCAACTTAGCACTCGTGTAAGTGGTCTTCATGGGGATGAAATGAGCTAGCATAGTCAAACGATCCACTATTAGCCAGATAGAATTTTAACCTGAATGTGTGCTAGGTAGTCCTATGATAAAATCCATTCCAAGTTTATCCCACTTCCATTCTGGTATGGGTAACGACTGTAATAACCCTGCTGGTTTCTGATGTTTTGCCTTTACTCTCTGACAAACGTCGCATACAGCTACATACCCTGCAATGTCCTTCTTCAGTCCTGTCCACCAGAAATTCTGCATCAAATCCAAGTACATCTTGGTATTGCCTGGATGTATTGAGTAAGGCGAATCATGAGCCTCTCGATGAATCAACTTCCCGATCTCCGGGTCATTGGGCACATAAATACGCTCTTCAAACCATAGTGTTCCGTGTTCATCCTCACGAAATCCTTCTGCTTTTCCTTTGGCCATCCTGCCCTTTCTTTCTGCTATTCCTTCATCCGTCTTCTGGGCTTCTTAAATCTTACCCAACAAAGTGGACTGAATTTTCAATGTATCAACATAGCCTCTGGGACTATCTCCAACTATAACTCTTGGAGGTCATCTGCCAACTTCTTGGGTAATCCTTCGGTTATGAGAGTGTTAACATAACTTCAAAGTGCAAGTATCGCTAGGTGGTTTTGGTAATTCCTAACAACATATAGCTCATTGAACTAATGCTCTTTCAAGATGATTATTTCAGAAAGTTCAATGTTTGGCATGGCATGGATTAGGAATGTGGACCCCTCAAAATGCTAAGGACACATATTGGCTCAAGCTCAAGACTCTACATTTTCTATTTTAGTGGTCCAAGATCACATTGAGTCCATAGGAAAGCCAATATTATGAAAAGGGGATGAGGTGTTCCTTAATGGGTGTCTTGCTCAAAATGCTTAGTGATATGCTCCAAAAACCCTCAACCACTTTCTCACATCTACATTTGTACCAAACCAAAAGTCAAACTCGGCCCCAGCGAAAAGTTCTATCCGGCGCCATCGAGTTCATTTGACATAGCCAATGCCACAAAATCCTTGTCACTTCGGTCTCACCAAAAGGGATCTCGGTCTCACCGAGACGGGATTGCAGACTCTCTGTTTCCCTTCATAACATTTCGGTCTCACCGAGATGAGTGATCGTTCCCACCGAGTTCGCAATGCAAACTCTCTGTTTCCCCTTCGTAAAGTTTCAGTCCAACCGAAACGAGCGAATCGGTCCCACCGAGTTTGCCTCACCAACTCTCTGTAAGATTATTACCAAAATCGGTCATACCGAGTTTGTGTAATCGGTCTCACCAAGATTACGTTATACCCTAACCCTAATGAAATTGGTCCCACCGAGTTGATCATATCGGTCCCACCGAAAGGCCTAACAGTCACATTATGAACTAAATCGGTCTGACCGAGTTTTCTGAATCTGTACCACCGAGTTTGGTAAAATGTGTGTAATGGTTTGATTTTGTTTGGAGGCTATATATACCCCTCCACCCACTCTTCATTCACGGAGAGAGCCATCAGAACATACCTACACTTCCAACATACATTTTCTGAGAGAGAACCACCTACTCAAGTGTTGAGATCAAGATATTCCATTCCTACCACATAAATCTTGTTCTCTAGCCTTCCCCAAGTTGCTTTCCACTCAAATCATTCTTCCACCATATCCAAATCTGTGAGGAGCTGTTTGAGTGTTAGGGAGACTATCATTTGAAGCATTTGAGCAAGGAGTTCATCATCAACACACCATCTATTACCTTTTGGAGAGTGGTGTATCCTAGATTGGTTAGGTGTCACTTGGGAGCCTCCGACAAGATTGTGGAGTTGAACCAAGGAGTTTGTACGTGCAAGGAGATCGCTTACTTCATGAAGATCTACCCTAGTGAGGCAAGTCCTTCATGGGCTATGGCCATGGTGGGATAGACAAGGTTGCTTCTTCGTGGAACCTTCGTGGGTGGAGCCCTCCGTGGACTCGCTCAGCCATTACCCTTCGTGGGTTGAAGTCTCCATCAACGTGGATGTACGATAGGAGCACCTATCGGAACCACGCGTAAAAAATCTCCGTGTCTACATTGCGTTTGCTCCATCCAACTCCTCCCTTTACCTTCATATGCAATTGTTTTACATTCCGCTACTATACTCTTAGAATTGCATGTGTAGGTAGAATTTTTATAATCTGCCAAGAATTAAAATTGGGAAAAGGCGAGATTTTTATTTGGTCAAGTAGTCTAATAACACCCCCCACCCTCTAGACATACTTTCGATCCTACAAGTGGTATGCGAGCTTTGGTCTCCATTTGCCTTGATTTGCATAGCTTTGGTAATCATAGCCTTGGTTTCACAACCTAGGAGGGTATGGCGTCTAGCGAGGGAAGTTACCACCGTAGAGGTCCTTACTTTGATGGTACTAATTTTGCTAGTTGGAAGCATAAGATAAAATGCATATTCTTGGACATAACACCGCCGTTTGGGCTATTGTGTGTATTGGTTTGGAAGGTGAATTCTTCGATGGGAAGGAACCGAATCATGAAGCCTCCGCGGAAGAATTGAAGATGTTGCAATATAATGCTCAAGCTTGCGATATCCCCTTCAACGGTTGCTGCCCTGAAGAATTCAACAAAATCAGCCGTCTTGAAACTGAAAAGGAAATTTGGGATACTTTGATTGATATGCACGAAGGTACCGACTCCGTCAAGGAATCCAAGTTGGATGTGCTTCAAACTCAACTTGACAAGTTCAAGATGAAGGATGGTGAAGGTGTCGCTGAAATGTACTCTAGGCTTGCTCTCATCACAAATAAGATTGCCAGTTTAGGAAGCAAAGAGATGACCGACAGATTCATCATCAAGAAGATACTAAGAGACTTGGATGGAAAATATGATACCGTGTGCTCATTGATCCAAATGATGCCCAATTACAAAGATCTCAAGCCAACGGAAGTCATTGGAAGAATTGTTGCTCATGAGATGTCACTCAAAGATAAAGAAGAGCTTCACAACAAGTCTAGTGGTGTTTACAAAGCCTCATGTGACGCTCCTACATCATCAAGTGAGAAACAAGTCTTTAATGAAGAATTGAGCTTAATGGTGAAGAACTTCAACAAGTTCTACACGAATAGAAGCAAAGAGAGAAGTTCCAAGTCAAGGTCCGACAATGACAAAAGATCTTCAGGTCATGATCGGAATTGCTACAATTGTGGAAGACCCGGACACTACTCCAATGAGTGTACGGATCCCCACAAAAGAAGAGAACACTCACCCAAAAGGAGAAGTAGAAGAGAAGATTCACGATCAGTAGAGAGAAGGAGTAGAGATGATCATTATGAACGAATACCTTCTCAGAGAAGCAAAGATTCAGAAAGGAAGGACAAATCATCGAGGTACTATACAAAACGAAGACATCAAGCTCATGTTGATGAATGGGTATCCGGTTCCGACTCCGATGACCACTCCGAGAGAAGCTACTACTCCGACTCCAAAGATACTGAAGATGAAGGTGTTGCCGGAATTGCTCTTGTGTCATTCAAATCCTACGACATATTTGACTCACCAAATGAAGGAATTGGAAGATGCTTCATGGCTAAAGGCCCTAAGATATCACACCCCGAGTATCTTGATTTTAATAGTGATGAAGATGACTTGCTAGGAGATGATGATTTACTTGTTGGTAGCAATAGTGATGAAAACTATGATGAAATTGATATTAATCATGCTAATCCAGATAAAACGAATGACAATGATAAGGAGAAGATTGAGCATCTAACTAAAGAATTAAACACTCTTAAGCTAGCTCATGAAACTACCTTGGAAGATCATGGAGAACTTTTAAAGACTCATGAGGGCAATCAATGATGATCTTCGCAAGAAAAGTTCTTCTTACATTGCCAATCATTTACTCTTGTCTACTTACATGCCACAAGTAAAATCGAGCAACAAGAACAAGAAAGATTCTTCCTCTAGTAGTAACAAAAATCATACTAAATCCAATATTGTTGCTTCTAGTAGTTCTGTTGATTCCACTAATGATTCTCTCAGCCAAGCTACACTTGAGAAAGAAAATAGCTTATTGAAGGGAATTATAGAAAAAGGTGTTTACAAGATCCTTGCGGGGAGTATGAAATTTGAGGAAATTGTACGCAAGCAAGGAAGACACCAGAAGAATCAAGGTGTTGGCTTTGAACAAAATTTCAATGCCAATGGAGTTGAGTGGGAAGAAGATCAATACCCCAAGACGAAGTTTGTTCCTCAACAAGAGAAGCATGATCCTAATTCTTTCCAAGGGACACAAGCACAAGATGATCTTCCACCACAAGACCACAAGCTAAAGGGCAATGATAAGCTTCAATAAGAGATTGATGCATTTGAAGAAGCTCCTAAGTCCTTGGTCAAGTGGGTTCCCAAGACTACATCAAGTTCAACTTCATCAAGTACGACTACAACTCCAAGGATTCCCATCAAAATGGTGTGGATCCCGAAGAAGAAGAACTAGAGAGTTCTGGATGGTGACTCCGCCAAGATACTTCACTCATATTATTTCGGCGAGGACAAGTGCAAACAACCTTCATATCTTGCACTAGTTCAAGGAGTCACAAACCCTCTTGTTGGTAAGACAAGGGACAAGGTAACGTAATGCTTTCATGGACATCATCATGTGTGAAATTCACTCTATGTCTATGGATATCCTTGTTTTTCCCTGTGGTACTAACCCATGTAGGTATTGAAAGTGCAACTCACTCCAATGGATTGCTCCAAATGATCTACATCGACATTGAGCATCTACATCTTCAACATCTACATGAAGTCGTCATCGACAAAACCCAAGGTTAGTTCATCCCTCTTAGGAGGGATATCACATCTAGGGGGAGCTTTACTCTAATCAATTGAGCCAGAGCAACTCTAATGATGTGAACACAACAATGCTTTATGTAAAAGTGGTAACCCCACTTGTGCTTAAACGATGAGTATGACCTATGATCAAATGTTCTCATTTGACTCATAAGTCAATATACTCATATATAGATGATATAGTCATCACCAATTGTTTGATAGATGCTAGAATGGTTGTGCATGCTTTGCCACATGTTTCATTTGTTGTCTTATTGTCCGAGCATGTTGAATTCATATTTTCTCATTCGAGGACATCCATTTGTTGCTTTGAATGTTTGCCTTTTCTCTTTTGCCAAATGGATGGACAAGAATGCCTAAGAACCCCATCTAGCTATATATACTTTTCTCATCTCAAACTCTATTAATGCTACATCACAAATTTTGATCAAGTCAGATTCGAACCACTCTGTGTGAGGAGCACTCGGAGTTCCTGATTCGTCATAGACTTAAATTTCCAAAACCTCTTTGTGCATTTCGGTATAACTGAGTCATTCACTTCAGTCAGACCAAGTTAACTAACTTGATCTAGGTTTTTAATCTCGATGCAACCGATTTGAACTTTTTGGTCACACCGAGTTGCAATAACTGCTAGCAGTTTTGCATCTCGGTGCCACCGATTTGTTCCACTTGGTCACACCGACAGGGTCAGGTTGTATATACCGATGGGTCAAATTTTGGAAAACTTTCAAAACCCTTTCGCCCGTGCGTAACCTGCTCTGCCTCCTCGGGTCTCCGGATCATCTCCTCGACACCAGCGACCTCCCGCCGCTGGTCTCTGCCGCTGTTGCCGCCGTAGCAAGTTCACCGCCGAGTTAGGGTATGAACTTGATCTTTGTGCTATTCCTTAACTCTAATTCATAGCACATTGCTTTGCCATGATTCTTGCCACGATTGAAATCATCCTGTCTAGCAGAAATATCCTTAGATTAGTTTGATTCGAAAAATTTAGGTTTAGTTCTCCGCCAAACTCATCTCGGACCGACCGAGTTGTAGAAATCGGTCTCACCGATTTGGCTTAGGTCATTGCACATGTGATTTTCGGTCTGACCAAAATTGCAAATCGGTGTGACCGAGTTCGACTCTCTTGAAACCCTAGCAATCTCGGAGCCACCGAACTGTGACTTGGTTTGACCGGTTTCACTAGTTTAGGTTCCAGAATTGCTTCGGTATCACCGAGTTTAACAAATCGGTAGCTCTGAAATGCTTTCTGTAGAGAACTAAAACTAAGTTTTTCGAGTCATCTGTTTTGCAAAAATTCTGCCCTTTGTGATGCTCATCCACTCTATCTCATCTACATCTATTCACATGGTCATCTTTTAGTTTGCAGTGCCAAGATGTCTGACCAGAGTGACAGCCAGAACTTGTCTGAGGTGCAAGTTAACATGAGTGAGGGCACTAGTCCCTCTAGCAGCTCTGATGAGTGTAGCAGGAGCACTCCAAGTGATCTTCCTAAGGCTGATACCAAGACAAGAAAGAAGAGAACTTTATATTCCGAGGATGAGGACTTCGTGGCTAATGAGGCCACTTCAAAGAAGAAGGTGCTAAGGAAAGAGTATGGCACGGCTACTGTAACAAAGCCAGGTCTGAACAAGAAAGTCCCCGCAAAGAGAGCTCCAATGTCTAAGGCCAGATCCTCTACTCAAGGGACTATGTTGTTCACACTTGAAACCAGAGATGATGATCCAGCAGGAAAGAAGAAGAGAGCAAGAAAGACAACAGCCAGAGTGATTGGCAAGCCATCCATGAGGGATGATGATGATTATGATGAAGCTGAAGAAGAAGAGGTTGCTGCACCAGCACCCAAAGCTCAAAAGCTCATGAGGGATGCAATCAAGTCTGGGGCTGCTCCTTCAAAGCCCAAGACTGCTCTCAAAGCTAAAGCTCAAGCCACCAAGTCCGCACCAAAGAGAAGCACTAGGAACATTCCAGCTTCAGAGAAGAACAAGGCCACAGTGCCTGAGATTGATGAAGATGTTGAGGTCCAAGTGCTCGGGAAGCTCAAGCCCAAGATCCCTAATCATGATAATACTCATATCGTTGTTGGGGATATGAAGTTGAGGAAGGATGCATGTCTCGGAAGATGGAGACAAAATGACCCATATGTTGTGAGGAGAACTACTGCTATGGACTGCAGATTTCATACCAGAGAACAACAAGACTTCTATGAGACAGTTCTGCTTGACAAGAAGCCCATAGTGTGTGATATGATATGGGTTCATTGGGACTACATCAAGAACAATGAAGATCATTTTCCCAGTGTGCTTGAGAGCTTCAAGGCTTTTGATGTTGATAAGTTTGTGGGTCAGCAGCTGACAAAATGGAATGATGAACTCATCATGCAATTATATTCCACAGCTCACTTTTATCTTGTTGGTAGAATTGTGTGGATGTCTAAAGGGAGGAGGTACCAGTCAACTGTTAATGAGTGGGCCAAGCTGATAAATGCCCCTGAAGAGCATGAGGATGACCTAGATGTGTATGCCAAGAAGAAGCAAGACCACAACTCCACGACCAATATGTACAAAGAGATCCCTGATGATGACTTGGATACACATAAGTTTGGATCTGTACATCACTTGTTGTCTGGTCTGGCCACAATCAACAATATCTTGAGGCATACATTGTTGCCCAAATCTGGAGATCACAAGATGATCAGAGGACATTCAATCAACTTGCTGCATATTTTTGATGTCCCTCAAAAGTTCAAGGTCACGAGCCTGATTGTTGAAACAATTAAGAGGACTGCTGCAGATCAGAAGAGATCATGTGGGTACGCTCCACACATTCAGGAGCTCATCAAATCCAAGATGGGCATAGGCATATACTTGTTGGACAAGGAACATCTGCCCCTATATCCTGACTTTGAGGACAACACAGTTGTCATGAATGAGAATGCACATTCATCAGTGCAAGCACAGGAGAAGAGAGCCAAAGTTAGAGCTGAGAAAGCTCCCAAGATGCTAAGTGTTGAAGAGGCATCTCAAGTGTCCCTCAAGTCAAATCAAGATCAAATGGCATATCTGATTCAAGCAGCTTTGAGGATTGAGAAGGGCTTGGCCACCTTGACTCAGAATTAGGAGAGCTTGGAGAGGATAACTGAAACAAAGTTCTATGGTCTTGATCTGAATGTGACTGAGATACAATCAGCAGTTGAGCAGCTCTAGGAGGAAGCAGAGGAGAGCAGAGGGCAGGCTACCACAGATGCCTTTCAGAGAGTGCCTAGAGGACACATGTCTGCTGTAGTGCCTGTATCTGACACTCGAGCTACTTCATCCGCACCAGCAGCAATAGCCTTAGTGCCACCTCCAGCAGCCACTCCAACAGCTCCGACTACATCATCTGAATCCTTCATCCTTGGATTTCTCTCGACACTCCCTCCCGAAGACCAAGCCTGAGAGACGCATAGCACTATGTATTTTCAAACTTTTTGGTAACTTGTTTCCAAAGGGGGAGAAATATGTATAGATCATAGGCTTCTAGAGAGAGTGTTTTGCCTCTTTGTGTGTTTTGCTATTTGGTTGATACATTAGTGTGGTTTCTTGATACTCTACTTTGTGTGTGAGATACTTGTTTGATCATGTGGCTGATCATATGGTACCTTAATGCTTGCTTGGATGATATTATCTTTCATATTCCTATATGATCATTCACTTTTCTTGGTGATGAGTGCATGCTTTTAGTGCATATCATTTTGAGTGCTCCACAAAGATGTATGTGACATGGAAGCGTAACCCACGATCCTAATTGATTGTGCATTTGCATTCAAACGCAAATTTTAAATAATGCACAAATTTAGCGGGAGCTCTTGCTTATCACATACTTCTCAAAGCGACGATGTATTTAAATATTATAATCATTTGTCGAATCTTTGATCTATATGTTGTCATCAATTACCAAAAAGGGCGAGATTGAAAGTGCAACTATCCCTGGGTGGTTTTGGTAAGTCCTTTATCCGTCTTCTGGGTTTCTCGAATCTTACCCAACAAAGTGGACTGAATTTCCAATGTATGAACATAGCCTTTGGGGACTATCTCTCCAATTGTAACTCTTGGAGGTCATCTGCCAACTCCTTGGGTAATCCTCCGATTATGAGAGTGTTAACATAACTTGAAAGTGCAACTATCCCTGGGTGGTTTTGGTAATTCCTAACAACATATAGCTCATTGAACGAATGCTCTTTCAAGATGATTATTTCAGAAAGTTCAATGTTTGCCATGGCATGGATTAGGAATGTGGACCCCGCAAAATGCTAAGGACACATATTGGCTCAAGCTCAAGACTCTACATTTTCTATTTTAGTGATCGAAGATCATATTGAGTCCATAGGAAAGCCAATACTATTAAAAGGGGATGAGGTGTTGCTTAATGGGTGTCTTGCTCAAAATGCTTAGTGATATGCTCCAAAAATCCTCAACCACTTTCTCACATCCACATTTGTCCCAAACCAAAAGTCAAACTTGGCCCCACCGAAAAGTTCTATCTGGCGCCACCGAGTTCATTTGACATAGTCAATTCCACAAAACCCTAGTCACTTCGGTCTCACCGAAAGGGATCTCGGTCTCACCGCGATGGGATTGCAAACTATCTGTTTCCCTTCATAACATTCCGGTCTCACCGAGATGAGCGATCGGTCCCATCGAGTTCGCAATGCAAACTCTCCGTTTCCCCTTCATAAAGTTTCGGTCCAACCAAAACGAGCGAATCGGTCCCACCGAGTTTGCTTGACCAACTCTCTGTAAGCTTATTACCAAAATCAGTCATACCGAGTTTGTGTAATCGGTCTCACCGAGAGTAGGTTATGCCCTAATCCTAATGAAATCGGTCCCACCGAGTTGATCATATCGGTCCCACTGAAATGCCTAACGGTCACATTATGAACTAAATCGGTCCCACCGAGTTTGGTAAATTTTGTGTAACGGTTTGATTTTGTGTGGAGGCTATATATACCCCTCCACCCACTCTTCATTCGTGGAGAGATCCATCAGAACATACCTACACCTCCAACATACATTTTCTGAGAGAGAACCACCTACTCAAGTGTTGAGATCAAGATATTCCATTCCTACCACATAAATCTTGTTCTCTAGCCTTCCCCAAGTTGCTTTCCACTCAAATCATTCTTCCACCATATCCAAATCTGTGACGAGCTGTTTGAGTGTTGGCGAGACTATCATTTGAAGCATTTGAGCAAGGAGTTCATCATCAACACACCGTCTATTACCTTTTGGAGAGTGGTGTCTCCTAGATTGGTTAGGTGTCACTTGGGAGCCTCCGACAAGATTGTGGATTTGAAGCAAGTTGTTTGTACGGGCAAGGACATCGCCTACTTCGTGATGATCTACCCTAGTGAGGAAAGTCCTTCGTGGTCGATGGACATGGTGGGATAGACAAGGTTGCTTCTTCGTGGACCCTTCGTGGGTGGAGCCCTCCGTGGACTCGCGCAGCCATTACCCTTCGTGGGTTGAAGTCTCCATCAACGTGGATGTACGATAGCACCACCTATCGCAACCACGCGTAAAAAATCTCTATGTCTACATTGTGTTTGCTCCCTCCACCTTTTTGGTTTCAGAACGTGGTATCGAAGCTAACCCGGAGAAAATCAAGGCTATTACTTCCCTGGCTAGGCCAAAGTGTGTTAATGATCTCCAACGCTTGGCAGGTCGGATAGCGGCTTTGAGCCGGTTCATAAGCCGCCTAGGAGAAAAAGATATCCCTCTGTATTTGATGATGAAGAAGACAGATGATTTCATGTGTAGTGACGCTGCTAATGAGGCATTTGAGGCGCTTACAAAGCAACTAGCTGAGCCACCGGTTCTTGCTGCTCCTATTGATAAGGAGCCTTTGTTGTTATATGTGGCTGCCAATTGCCGGGCCATCAATGTGGCCATTGTGGTGGAATGGAAAGAGGAAGGCAAGGAGTATCTGGTTCAACGGCCGGTCTATTACATCAGCGAGGTACTTATTGAGTTCAAGCAGAGGTATCCGCATTGGCAGTAGCTAGTGTATGGAGTCTTCATGGCAAGCCGAGAGCTCAAGCTGTATTTTCAGGGTCATCCCATTACCGTGGTTAGTTATCCTCCCTTAGGGGATATCATCGAAAATAGAGAAGCCACATGTCGGGTAGACAAGTGGGCCATTGAGCTTGGACCCCATGGTTTAAAGTATGTGCCTCGTACGGCCATCAAGTCACAAGCACTCATGAATTTTATCAATGATTGGACAGAGTTGCAGACGCTAGAGGAAAAGCCGGATAACACATATTGGACTATTCACTTTGATGGATCTAGGCAGTTGGAAGGCTCAGGGGCTGGAGTTCTCTTGACTTCCCCACGAGGTGATAAATTTTCTTATGCTCTCCGGTTGATGTTCCCTTGTACTAACAATGCAGCTGAGTATGAGGCCTTGCTCCACGGTCTTTGGATGGCTAAGGAGATGAACTTAAGCCGGGTGAGGTGCTTCGGCGACTCAGACCTGGTAGCTCAACAAGTTTCTGGCACTTGGGATTCCAAGGATCCACTCATGGCGGCTTATCGTCGAGAGGTTGATGCTATTGCGGGTCATTTAAAGGGGTACCAAGTCGAGCATATTGATCGCAGGAAGAATGAGGCGGCTGACACTTTAAGCCAGTTTGGGTCTCAGTGTAAGCCGATGCCACCTAACACGTTCCTGGATATTCTGCTTAAACCTTGTGTCAAGTTACCTACAGAGGAGGATCTTGTTGTTCCTAACCCAGAGGTACAATTGGTGACGTCTCTAGGCGCCATTCCTGATTGGACAGTTCTGTATTTGGCTTACATGACCCAAGGTGAGTTGCCTGAGGATGAGATTTTGGCCAGACAGATAACCTGGCGGTCTAAGTCAATGACGATTGTCATTGGGGAGTTGCACCATCGCAGTGTCACAGGGGCGTTTCAACATTCTGTCTCTCCTGAAGAAGGCCGTGAGATTCTACGAGAGATCCACGAAGGAGATTGTGGTCATCATGCTGGCTCTAAATCTCTTGTGGCCAAAGCTTTTCGTCATTGGTTTTATTGGTTGACGGCTCATGCTGATGATGAGGATTTGGTCAGCAGATGTGACGGTTGTCAGAAGTTTTCACGATGAGCTCATGTACCGGCTTAAGAGTTGATGATGATTCCAATTACTTGGCCTTTTGCGACCTGGGGGCTTGATATGGTCGAGCCTTTCATGAGGTCCAAGGATAAGAAAACCCACCTTTTTGTGCCAGTTGATAAGTTTACTAAGTAGGTTGAAGCAGAGACAATTAGCAAGTGTGATGCAGCAACATCGGTTCAATTCATCAAGAAGGTGATCTTCCGTTTTGGCTTTTGCCACAGCATTATAACGGATAATGGCACTAATATGTCTAAGGGTGCTATGAAAGAGTTTTTTCAACGAGAGCATATTCAACTTGATGTTTCCGCCGTGGCTCACCCCCAGTCTAATGGTCAAGCGGAACGAGCCAATCAAGAGATTCTGTGAGGCATCAAGCCCCAGCTTATAGTTCCTTTGAAAAGAATGCCGCGTTGTTGGGTGGAGGAATTACCCTCAGTATTAAGGAGTATCAACACAACCCCCAATAGATCTATGGGTTACACACCCTTCTTCATGGTCTATGGAGCAGAGGCGGTTCTCCCTAGTGACATCCGTCACGATTCGCCCCGTGTGGCGCCTTATGTTGAAGCTGATAATGAAAGGGCGTGTCAGTATGCATTGGACCTGTTGGATGAGGAGCGTGATTTTGCGGCAGCTCATTTAGCGATTTATCAGCAAGACCTATGTCGTTATCACAGCCGCTGGGCCAAAACCAGAACCATTCAAGAAGGCGATTTGGTGCTCCGGCTTATCCAGGATCAAACTGGTATGCATAAACTTTCACCACCTTGGGAAGGACCCTTTGTGGTCAGCAAGAATCTGCATAATGGGTCATACTATCTTATCGACGTTCGAGACCCCAAGGACTCACGCACATCAGAGGAGGAGACTCGTGAGCCATGGAATATTGCTCATCTTCGGCCCTACTATAATTGAGCTACCGGCTCTCATGATGTACATAGTTTGATGATGTATATATTAGCGATAGTATAATAAAGCCGACATCCCTGATAATTCAGGGCCTCTGTCGTTTCACTTCCTCGAAGCTGAATCTTTATCATTGTTTTACATGTTCACTTAAGAAGTTTGACACCCAGATTACAGGGACCAAAGAGAGTTAGATGCACAACACAACTCAAACATAGGTCCTCGACGAGCACAATTTGTAAGTATGTCACTTGGGGGCTTCCTGTTCAAACATTGGTGTATTCAGCAAAGAGAACATATCGTTACAACCATCTTCACCAGGTTATCTTGTTCAAACATAGGTGTATCCACCAAAGAGGACATAACCTTTTCGGGTCATCCTACCTGTATACCAGCTGCTTCTCCATCAGGTAATCCTGATTGACCCGCCGAACTCTTAGCAATCAATATTTTACGGTGTATTCGCCAAAGATCCTGAGCTTGTGAAGGTTAAAACACCGGTTTGCCATGTGAGAGCACGACTTACAGATAGTCAAGATAGACCCAGGCTCATAAGCCGCCTTCCTTGAAACTTGGATAAATCGGCCTGTGATGCTTGATGCTACTCCGACCCCACGTACACTTGATAAGTCTACCTTTAATTAAGTCTTGAACTTGTCTTGGTTCAAATGTCGATTGGGTCATGTGAGAGCCGGCCCACAGAAAGCGCGTACCTTCGAGTGGCCAACAGGCTAGTTTCATTGAAGAAGAAACTTTGGCTTGGCGTCCTACAAAAGCCTCAGATTTTTTGATTTTCTATTTTGGCTTTATTTCATCGTTCTTTTCTTGCTTTATGGTTTTTACAAATTGGGCCACGCTGCCCTATTCATGTCTCATATTTGAAGCATCTTTGGGTTTTTGCAACCCGCCAGGATGGCAGACTCTAAGGCATCAGAGGATAATAATCTTATGTTCAGAGTTATAGCTCTAAAGACACTAACTCCATGGAGCTAATAAGCCGGCAGTCTAAACACGCACCACATGTACGATTCTTTATTTCACAATTGTGTCAACATTGTGGTTAGACCGGCCCTGGTTATGGACTATCCGTCCCCAGTGGTGTCAATTGGGTATCATGACCCGCCCGGCGGTAAACTGTCAGGGCACTTGTTATCTGTTTGTGTGTAGGATAATGATCAATCTGATCTGCATAAATCAACGCTATCATCAGCATGAAGTGATAGTTTCTTAAACTGACGGATCAACAGTATTGTGCAAAATAGAATAGTGCATGATGGCACGGCAGATTAAAGTTTCACTACCCTATTACATGACTCCATGAGCCAAACAAGATCAAGTGTTTTCAAAGGATTAAATATGTATATAAACCACCCGATTGTTCACTCTTCTTGGCCTTGCTGACTTGAGGCTTCTGGATCATCCTTCTCCGGTTCTTCGTCCTCCTCCGTCTGAAAGTTTGGTGATGACCAATCGATGCCAGACAGGGCTTGAAATTCAGCTTCATCATCTATAAGTTCGGACGGGTCAACTTCAGGGGTGAAAGTATGCTTACGGATTGGAGGGATTAAATCCATCACTTTATAAGTTGGAGTGGGCATCTTCTTATTCTCAATGTTGTAAGCCGGATGATGTTTTGACAGATTCATTTCATTTGCAATCAGACTGGCCAGAGGACGTGTTTCTTTCACACAAGCAGCAAAGTCCTTTTGATCAAATGAAGTGCCATCTTCTTTCAAGCTTGGATATCCAGTAGCTATATCAGACGGGTCTAGCTGTGGTAACGATGCCTTGGACCGGCTGAAAGCTGTCATGGCACCGGCTCTTGGACGACCGCTTAATCTCGTCTATCCTAGCAGGCAACACGTCTCGTCTATACTAGTAGGCAACACAGAAAGTTTTTCAAGACATCTACCATGAGAGTAGGTGCCTGATTGGTCGGAGAAATGGTGGCAAGTGCACACTGAGCTCCAGTGTATAACTGTTCAACAACTGTGTACACCGCTTTGAGCTTCACAAGCATATCTTGGTTAAGATTGCTACTCCTACGACCTGCATAAGTCATAAATTGGTTAGAGGTGGTTTATACTATCAAAGAGAAGATTCACTTTTGATGATTAGCAAGGCGACTCACCAAAGATAGCAGAAACCATCTAGGATACACGGTGTTTTAAACCGGTGAGCTTAGTGGTCACCTCTTCAAGAGCCGCCTCCGCTTTTTCTGCTTGCTGCGTCAAAGCAGTCCTTTCCTCAGCCCATGCATTTTTCTCCGCTTCAAAACCGGTCTTCAGCTTTTCCATTTCAGCCATAGTAAATCGGAATTTTGACTCACCTTTCCGGGTCTCAGATTCTTGATTCTTCAGCCGGGTCTTTGCATCAGCCAATTGTGATTGAAGTTTAGCAGTGGTATTTTGTGCAAACACAGAGTTGCAAATACATTCATATCCACGTTACAGGAATATAAGTGCCAAGCCTTTTGCATGAAACAACACTTGGCACTTGGGGGCTAATGCCTGCCGAAACATTCTTCATACATCGGCTCATACAAGTAAGTTCCAAGCACTTTGCACGCAAGAATACTTGGTACTTGGGGGCTAATGTGTATTGATAGCGTCTTCTTACTCCTTTATCATAACCCGGTGGTGCTGTAAACAATCTCAGCTGGTTTATAGGGGCTATACAGGTAATCTCTATTTATAAACAATGATGAACAGGACCGACTCATTCATGCTGATTAAGCCAACCCTTGGGGACTAACTAAAATCTGGTTTAGCTCTAATGGTGAAAGACGGCCTTGGAAAGATTCTACTAAAGATGTTCATGCTTATTCTAAAGCCTATAGCATATTCAATTTTATCATACCTAGTAGACTTGGGGGCTGGCAGGATGTACATAACTTATTCAAGCAGGAATTCATACCTCAAATTTTTGATGCATCTGCTTCACCATATAAACTTCAAGATCACATCTGGTATGTACTTGATTGAGGTAGCCAGAAAGTATTTCACTACTACTCAATTGCGCATAGTGGGTGACATCAAACCTCACTTTCCGCCTCTCAAGGACCTCTTGTTTGGCAGAGTGCTTGGCCAAGACAATCGGATTTCCTGGTTCTCTAAAGCCGGTGCCAGTGATCATCAAATCTTCACTATGGTCTTCTGACGGTTTAAGTGGGCTTGATGATTGAGTGTTCAAAGAATTGATATTTGCGCGGTTAAGGGAGGCATCAGGAATTTCAGGCGTAACATCATGGGTAGTTTCTTCTGGTTGTTTTTCAAAAGCATCTGAGGCTGGGACTTGCTGCTCCGGTTTAACGACTTTAGGATTTTCAGCCGGCAGGATCACCTTTGCCTTCTTACTAGGCTTTGCTTGGCCACTGCACAGGTTATGACAAATCAGTACAATTATAAAATCATAAGGAGGAACAGAATGAAAAGTAATTGTTGTTACACAGGGGCAGTTTTAAAAGCCAGCAGCTGGATTTGTGATAAATCGCCGGAGGAAGGGCGAGAAACCTCCTGGTAGTTTGAATCAGAAGAATTAAGTGGCTGGCGAATGAGACCCTGCAGCGGGTAAAAATAGTTTAAGTGGGGAAGGACCTCATTTTGACGTTTCCGTTGAACTGGAGTATTTGGTAAGCCGGAGGACATTTCTTCACCTCCGATGTTCCGAGTCTGCCGTTGGTTCTCGTGTTGCTGTTGCTTCAAAAGAAAGTGAGGATCCAAATAAGCTAAGGGGTGTGAAAAGCTTACTTTCCGGATTACTCGTCAAATTTTTTATCTTGGCAAAGGTGCTGAGCCGGAGGAAATAATAGTTACATGTCCTTCAACTGCCTGGCTGGCACCCGTGTCATCCTGATAATAATCAGTGTCAATAAGATGATTGAAAAAGGAGCCAAGGAAGTCAAGGGCTACCTTCGACTCAAAGCTGTCATTTAGTTCAAACATTTCAGAAGCACTTGGTTTCATCTTTGTCTTCTTGACGGTTTTCTTGGAGGCCCTGGCCTTTTTGGCAGCTTCATGGTCATATTTTTTCTTCCATAAATCGGATTCAGCCTGTGAAAGTCAGCAAAGTTGAGTTAATAGAATATTCGAATGATGAGGTAAAAGTAAAGTAAGCTAGAGACTCACATCTGGTGGCGGGTTAAGTTTGCAGAAAGGGTTCAGACCCACTTTGTTGCAGTCTCCCAGGCCTTCATTCAGAAGGGTCTTTGTCATTTCAGTGATTGTCTCATCAGTCAAACACAAGGGGCTGTGGCGTAATGGATCCTTAGTACCATACATGTAAGTACACATTAAGTCGGGTTGGCTACTCAAGGGTATGATTCGCCAAGAAACCCAGCAACGAACCAAGTCAACACTAGTTAACCCATTTCCCAGCAGAGCCTTGACCTTCGCAATAGTGGGGGCAAATTTTTTACATTCAGCAGCGCTAAGCTTTTCAGGAAGATGATGCTTCGAGTCAAGACGTTGTACATGATAACCCGGCAATGGATTTTCATTAGCCGGAGCGGTATCTTTGTAGTATTACCATGTCTGGTTCCAATCCTTGGGGTGACTCCGCAAGTGAGCATAGGGGAAGATGGCATCTCTTCTCCCTTGAATTGAGATTCTGCCAAGTTCCATGCTGGGTCCGTTCGTAATCTCATTTTGGTGGTTTAAATAAAAATATTCCCTAAAGAGCTCAACATTGGGCTCCTCTTAAAGGTATACTTCGCAGAAGACTAGGAAGTTGCAGAAGTTTGACACGGTATTGGGTCTATTGTCTTGAGGATGGAGTTGAAAGAAGTGCAGAACGTATCGGAAAAACTTAGAACCAGGTGGTGAGAAGCCCCGATTCATGTGATTAGTAAAAACAATGACTTCGCCATCCTTTGGTTGAGGTCTTTCTCTGCCTGGATTACGTGTGCAATAATGCATGACAGTTTTTGCTAGCAAGTACCCGATTTCGACAAAGTCTTTGAGTGTATCCTCAGTGACAACGGAGGGAACCCAATTACATGAAGTGACTCTCTTTGGCGGCATTGCGAAGAGAGAAGCCTAAAGGAAAGAAAAAAATTCCGATTCAAATTGATTCATTAAACCGGAAATAAAAAGCTACAATATATATTCAGAATGGCGACTCAAATGGGACCTAATGATGTATGGATAATTATAAGACGGTGATATAAGCCTCTATGACGAGCACTGGTATTCAACATCTAACAGGAGCAAATTTTGCTAAGTGTTGGCACAAACAGGTTTCACACATCTGCAGCAGTTCAGTGAAATGAAACCAAATCTAAATCTAAGTTGGCGGCAACAGAAAAGTGGGGATGCCTAGATGAGATCTGTTGCAATGAGGATATATTCTGAAATTAGAAAACAAGTGCTAAAACTGCTACCGCACAATATCTGTCTTGTTTTCAGAACAAAACTATGCAATCTAGAAAAGAAAAGGAGGAACGGTGATGAACACTGACAAACAAGGAAACCCTAGGGCAGATCTATTAAGAAGAAAGGTGAATGCTTACCGACGCTAACGAACAGCGTAGGGGCTCTGTAGTGTTCTGGTTCGTTAAGGGTGATGCAGCGGCCTGTCGGTGTACTAAGTACCCCAACTTGTGCACGGGCAGTAGCAGCTTCCCGTGGCAGGGCTTACCACGTGCTCGCCGGGAACCTTCCTGGTCCCTATGAGGCCATTCAAGAACAAAGTATACAAGTCAGAAGATCAAGGCCCCGGCAAGAGGAGCTTGCCGGGAAGGCCGCACCAGGCTCAAGGTTATCACTTTAGCACAAGACCCTGGCAAGAGGAGCTTGCCAGGAGGGCCAAGGAATGCACATCTCAAGAGATGCCTCGGCGCATCATGTGCCCCGGCAGGACCCGGAGAGCGACAAGCTTCCGGGCCCGGCAAGATCACTATCTCGGCAAGGTGCTTGCCGGGGAAACCTACGCTGTGTGCCCGCGCTCCAGCTCATCGGCCCACGCGTCGCCCTGGGGCCCTTCCAGGGGCACGTGGCAGATGGCTGTGCAGCCTGGGGCACACGGTGGCATGCCACGGTGACGAGGCTACCGCCGTGGCGAACGGAGAAGCATGGACGGACGCTTTTGGGAGCGACGGCGACGGGCATTTAATGGCCTTGTCCCCCACTGTCAAAGTTAGGTGAAGAACACTGTTCATATACTGTTCATGCACTATTACAACTACCACCAAAATTACACTTTTACCCTCCTCTACATTGACACCTGTCGGTGACCCCTTTGAGCTATAAAAGGAGGCCCATGCACAACGTAGAGGGGGTTCGAAACCTAGACAACTCACTCGCTCGGTGTAGCTGGTACTGTAGATCTTCAAGCTCCCGAGCTCAATACAACCTAAGTAGGAGTAGGGTTTTACGCGTCCGCGCGGCCCGAACCTGGGTAAACTGCCCGCGTGCGCTCCTCGATCTGCTCTCCGTGCTCCCTCCGCTCCCTTACCGCAACGTAGAAGGGGCTCCGGTCCCATAGGTGCTCGTGGGAGGACAGTTTCCCCGACATCTTTGGCGCGCCAGGTAGGGGGCGTCGAGGTTGTGCGAACCTGATCCGGCGCTCACGCGGGCGCATCCTTCAGCAACTTCTCCAGCTTCATCAACCTCATCAGCAACATCAACATGCCTCTGAAGAAGAAGGCTTCGGAGGTCGGAGGCCCGTCGGCGTCGATCCCACTGCCACCAGAACCAACGGTTGGTGGAGGACACGCCGGCGGAAGGGTGGTCGCCGGCGAGGAGACTCATGGCGCCAGCAAGTCCAAGGACAAGACCGACGACCGGGCGAACTCCAAAGCCTCGGCGTCTGTACACGCCTCACGTCCCTCCCAGGAGGTGCAAGACCCGTAGCGGCGTGGTACAGGAGGTACCATATGCTTGCTGGGGCGTGGCCAAGCTGGAGGATCGCGGGACGCTCAAGGCCAGCGTGCTGGTACGAGCAAGGCGCGGTCGCCGGGGCGAG
Organism: Secale cereale; assembly: GCA_902687465.1. NCBI lineage: Eukaryota > Viridiplantae > Streptophyta > Magnoliopsida > Poales > Poaceae > Secale > Secale cereale. The sequence continues at coordinate 25,548,333 of LR738714.1, read as the reverse complement.
AAACTGCTCCTTCTAACCCCGTTAGCAGTCCAAGCATATCTCGCTCCTCGCACCGCTCGCCGCCGCTCCCCTCCTCTCCAGCAGAAGCTCTAGCAAGAGCGCAACTGCTCCTCGACTTCCCTCCAACGGCAGATAAAGCCGATGACTGGAGGGCGACGATCCAGAGCCTCATCGCCTTCGCTAACAATGACACGCCACAGCAGCCGGTGACGTCGCGGCCGCGGCAAGTCGACCAGACGAAGGCCAATGGCGACAAGACTGCCGGGGGTGCAACCACCGTGCACTCCCCGCCGCGGAAGCAAAAGACGCCACCCCGCCGGATCAACGTCGACGACGACTCCGCGGCGTCGTCGGATCCGCGGGCTCGTCGTGACCAGCGCCAGGTCCTCGACGACAGGCGGCAAGAATATGCTCGAACCCGCATCGAGCGTCGACGAGAAGCCCGAAGACAATCAGACCAGCGCGCTGGGACTGCCGTCGACGCGCACGCGCCCGGTGAACCAGGCGACTTGCCGTACGCGGCAGGTTGCCCTGCGTTCACCCGTGAGTTGCGGCAAGTCCAGTGGCCCAGCATGAAAAACTTCAAGCCCGACGTACCCGAGAAGTACGACGGCAAGACACACCCCTCGGAGTTCCTCAGCATCTAGACCATCGCGGTGCAGGCTGCCGGGGGACGCGACGAGAAGATTCTAGCCAACTACTTCCCGCTAGTGCTTAAGCCAAACGTCCGGTCTTGGCTTATGCACTTGCCGGAGAACTCCATCTCTTCGTGGGCGGATTTGTGCCACCAGTTTGTTGGCGCCTTCACGGGTGGCCACAAACCCCACGGCCAGGAGAGCGATCTCCACATCTTAGCCCAGAAGGAGGGAGAGTCCCTGCGCAAGTATATCCAAAGATTCAGCCGCGTCCAGCACAACATTCCCGACGTCCACCATGCCGCGGTTATCAGCGCGTTTCACCAGAACGTGCGTAACCGCCGGATGAGGGAGGAGATGGCCATGACCAAGATCTGGCACGTCAGCGAGCTCTACGCTCTGGCTGACAAGTGCGCGCGCGCCGAAGAGGGGAGGAGACTCCCCGGAGAGGATGCTGGCACAGGAGGAAGCGACAGCGAAGACGCCGCCCCGGCAAGGAAGAGCCGGCGGCGGAATAACAGAAAGAAGAAGAGCAAGGAGGTGCTGGTTGTCGAGCAGTCCGGCAAGGAGGCTCCCGCCAAGAAGACACAGGCCGGCGGCTCCGGCAAGGAGCCCGCCCCTGTAGCGGCAGCCGACAAGCAGGACGGCTCCGACAAGCAGTACTGCAAGATCCACCGCACCAAGGGCCACGATCTTCAGAACTGCAAGAGAGTCGAGTACCTCGTAGAGCAGCAGAAGGCTGAATACGAGCGTCGCGACAAGGAGAAGGCCCAAGGAGGTGGAGGAGAGCCCAGCAAGAAGCGGCCGTTCAACGGCCGGGGAGGACCCCGCGGCAAGGCCAAGCAGCGGCAAGGTGACAGACCTCCCCGGGGCCATGACAAGGATGAGGAAGAAGACGACGACGACGACATGGAAGAAGGAGATAACAGCGAGCAGGAGTTCCAGAAGGCCACACAGGTTCTGTGTGTCGACGGAGGTGCCTCTCTGCACACTTCCCACTGCCAGCTCAAGCAGTGGGTACGAGAAGTGAATGCAGCTGAGCCACCCGTCGAGTCACGCAGGCTGCTGAAGTGGTCCAGCACGCCCATCATCTTTGACCATGAGGACCACCCTGACCGCACAACTGCGGTCGGGTGCTTGCCGACGTTGGTCTCACCAACTATCCGCAACCTCAAGGTCACCAAGATGTTGGTTGATGGCGGGGCCGGCCTGAACTAGATCTCCTCAGCTGTGATCAAGAAGCTACAGATCCCAGACGGCGAGCTCGAAGAAACCGGGTCGTTCCAAGGGATCAACCCGAGAAGGAGCAAACCGAAGGGGAAGATTACGCTGCCCGCGACCTTTGGCGGGGAGCTCAACTTCAGGACGGAGAGGATAACCTTTGACGTTGCTGATATCCCACTGCCATACAATGGGATACTTGGCCGTCCTGCCCTAGCCAAGTTCATGGCAGCTTCCCACTATGCCTACAACGTACTCAAGATGCCGGGGTCGATAAGCGTCATCTCTGTCCTTGGTGACAAGAAGGACGCGCTTATCTGCGCCGACAAGATCTACCGGGATGCAGCAGCCGCAGCTGAAAGCAACACACTTGCCGCTGAAGCTCCCGGGGGGAAGACCAGGACCAAGTCCGGCAAGAGCTCTGGGGCCCACTCCGGCAAACGCACCTCCTTGGAGTGCTGCACGGCCGTCGAGGACGCACCATCGAGCTCCATCGGCAAGTGCAAGAAAGGGATGGCAGCTCCACCGGCAACCAAGAGGGTGTCCGCCAAGGAGGACGGCACTGGTGGTACCTTCACCATCAGTGCTACACTCGACCCCAAATAGGAAAGCGCGCTCGTTGCCTTCCTGCGGGCGAATGTCGATGTGTTTGCATGGCAACCATCTGACATCCCCGGCGTTCCCAGGAAGGTAATTGAGCACAAGCTTGCTGTTTGTCCTCATGCGCGGCCCGTCAAGCAGAAGGTCAGGAAGCAAGCCGTGGAGCGCCAAGAATTCATCGCCGAAGAGATAAAGAAGTTGGAAGCAGCAGGCCTGGTTAGAGGCGTGATCCATCCTATGTTGTTAGCAAATCCAGTCGTCGTGCGCAAGGCTAATGGGAAGTGGAGACTTTGTATAGACTTCACTGATGTGAATAAAGCGTGTCCCAAGGATCCATTTCCCTTGCCGCGTATTGACCAGATTGTTGACTCCGCCGCCAGATGCGAGCTGCTTTCCTTCCTTGATGCATACTCAGGTTACCACCAGATATTCATGGCCAAGGAAGATGAAGAAAAGACTGCATTCATTACTCCATGCGGCACATATTGCTTCATACGCATGCCCTTTGGATTGAAGAATGCGGGCTCGACATTTGCGAGGGTGGTGCACACTGCTTTTGAACCACAGATCCACAGAAATGTAGAAGCCTACATGGATGATATAGTGGTCAAGAGCAAGACCAAAGATACCCTGATATAGGACTTAGAGGAAACCTTTGAGAATCTGCGCAAGATCCAACTAAAGCTGAACCCCGAGAAGTGCGTCTTCGGAGTCCCCTCCGGCAAGCTTCTCGGGTTCTTTGTGTCCCAGAGGGTGATTGAAGCCAATCCCGACAAGATAAAAGCCATCGAGCAAATTGAAGCCCCGAAGCGCGTCAAGGACGTGAGGAGACTTGCTGGTTGTGTGGCGGCCCTCAGCAGGTTCATTTCAAAGTCAGCAGAACGCGCCCTCCCTTTCTTCAAAATTCTGAAGAAGGCAGGTCCTATGAAATGGACTCCGGAAGCGGAGGCAGCGCTGCAAGACTTGAAAGGATACCTGTCCTCCACTCCGATACTTGTCGCACCTAGACCACAAGAGAAGTTGCTGCTGTACCTAGCAGCAACCAATCAAGTGGTTAGTGCTGCGTTAGTAGTGGAGAGGGAGGCGGACGAGGAACCCACATCCCCGGCAAGCGAATCCAGCGACAAGCAGGGGGCTCCCCCGACAAGCTCTGGCCCCGACAAGGACAATTATGCGCAGGAACAAGGAGAAGTGCGAAAGAAGATGGTGCAGCGCCCAGTGTATTTCGTAAGTTCCCTCTTGCAGGGGGCTAGATCAAGATACTCTGGGGTGCAGAAGTTGCTTTTCGGCCTCCTCATGGCCTCAAGGAAGCTGCGCCATTACTTCCAAGCACACGAGATAACGGTGGTCACTCGCTTTCCGTTGAAGAGGATATTGCAAAATCCAGAAGCAACAGGCAGGATCGTCGAGTGGGCACTGGAGCTGTCAAGCTTTGGTCTCAAGTTTGAGAGTACCTCAACCATACAGAGCAGAGCTTTGGCAGAATTCATAGCAGAATGGACCCCAACGCCAGATGAAGAAGTCCCAGAGACAAACGTCCCCGTCCAAGAAGCAAACAGAGAGTGGGTAATGTACTTCGATGGTGCTTTCTCGCTGCAAGGCGCCGGTGCCGGCGTGGTACTCATAGCGCCCACCGGAGAGCACCTCAAGTATGTTGTCCAGATGCACTTTCCCAAGGAGCAAGCGACAAACAATACTGCAGAGTATGAGGGTTTGCTTGCCGGCCTCAGAATTGCGGCCGAACTTGGGATCAAGAAGTTGATTGTGCGGGGAGATTCACAGTTGGTGGTCCGACAAGTGAATAAGAGTTACCAGAGCCCTTTGATGGAAGCTTATGTTGATGAAGTGAGGAAGCTTGAAGAACACTTTGAAGGTCTGCAAATGGAGCACGTCCCAAGAGCTCAGAATGATATTGCAGATGGCCTCTCAAAGTGTGCTGCAATGAAGTTACCTGTGGAACCAGGAACCTTCGTGCTCAAGTTAACTCAGCCATCCTTTACACCATCAGTTGGGCAAAACAAGAAAAGGAAGTTGGTCTCCGGCGACTACTTGCCGGCGGACCTTCCTGAAGCCGCCGCCAAGGTCCCCAAGATCAACAGCCAAGATGCTGAGGAACAGTTTGCTCCTGCAGACCCAAGGGTCTGTACAGTTGAAGCAGGCGTTCCCGACGAGCCTTGCCCCGGCAGGCTTGCCGGGGGACCATCAGCTCCGGCAGAACCGCAGGTTCTTGCCGTCGAAGCTGAGGTTCCCGCAGCAGCCCTCATTCCTTTAGCCCTTGTTGTTGAGCCTCAGGCTCCAGCTTGGGCGCAGCAAATCGTCCGCTTTCTGCAAACTGGAGAACTTCCCGACGAGCCAGAAGAGATAGAGAAGATAACCAGGCAGTCAAGTATGTACCAGTTCGTTGGCAATGAACTGTACAGAAGAAGACTCAATGGTGTCAGGTTGAAGTGCATTTCCAGGGAAGATGGACAGAAGCTGTTGGCAGAGATACATGGAGGCATATGTGGCCACCACATTGGCGCAAGGGCACTTGCCGGGAAGGCGTTCCGGCAAGGGTTCTTCTGGCCAGAAGCCCTCCAAGATGCAACTGCACAAGTAACCAAGTGTGAAGCGTGCCAGTTCCATGCCAAGCAAATTAACCAGCCAGCTCAAGCTCTCCAGACGATCCCTTTGTCCTGGCCGTTCTCGGTCTGGGGGCTCGATATCCTCGGCCCTTTTCCCCGCGCAGTCGGGGGCTTTGAGTACTTGCACGTAGCAATCGACAAGTTCACAAAGTGGCCAGAAGTGGAGCCAGTGAGGAAGGTGACAGCACAGTCAGCAGTCAGGTTCTTCAGATCAATTGTTTGCCGTTTCGGGATCCCTAACAGGATCATCACCGACAACGGCACACAGTTTACAAGTCGCACCTTCATGCAGTACGTCCAAGACCTTGGCGCCAAGGTCTGCTTCGCTTCTGTTGCTCACCCGAGGAGCAATGGTCAAGCGGAGAGGGCCAATGCTGAAGTGCTGCGCGGACTCAAGACAAGAACCTTCGACAGGCTGCACAAGTGCGGAAGAAACTGGATAGAGGAGTTACCGGCGGCTCTTTGGTCAATCAGGACGACACCAAATCGAGCCACCGGACAAACACCCTTTGCTCTTGTCTATGGAGCTGAGGCAGTTCTCCCCACAGAACTCGTATACGGATCTCCTCGAGTGCTCGCTTATGATGAGCTCAAGCAAGAGCAACTGCGACAAGATGATGCATTGCTCCTTGAGGAGGAACGTCTCCAGGCTGCTGTACGAGCTGCTCGATACCAGCAAGCCTTGCGTCGCTATCATAGCCGCAAGGTTAGGGCCAGGAGTCTCGAGGAAGGCGACCTTGTTCTTCGACGTGTTCAGTCCGCCAAGAATTCCAACAAGTTGACGCCGAAGTGGGAAGGCCCTTATCGGGTGAGACGAGTCACATGGCCCGGCGCTGTCCGCCTTGAGACCGAAGAAGGCTTACCGGTGAGCAACTCCTGGAACATAGAGCATCTTCGCAAGTTTCACCCATAAGGCGCGATTGTCGTGATCCGCTCCGGCAACCACCTTTTGTACAATTCTTGCCCCTGTTGCATGTAAACCTTTGTACAAAGCCGGGCGCAGACCCCGTGCATCGGTAAAGTTTTTGTGCTTCGCACTATTTGTCATTTCCATGCTTTTCTTTGTTATTCGCATGCATCATCTGACACCTAGTGCAACGCACATCCCCGGTAAGCATTAGCAAACCGTAAGGCCCTATACTTGTTTTTTCCTCCTCCTTTTCTTCCCCTCTTAAGCAGAAGGAGTATTCCTCGCGCACAAGTTTGCCGGGGGGAGGAGATGGAGGCATGAACCAAGTACTGTTCAAGAAAGAGAAGCCTTGTCGGAGAGCAAACAATCTATGAAAGCTAAGTTACCAGAATTTGAGCTATTCAAATTTTTCAAATTTTCTAGTTGTCTTCCTTGAACAACCACGCTTTGTATGGAAAACCTGTGCGCGGAGGAACCTACCTGTGGTTAGCCGCACCCTTACTCTGTTTCGAGCACGCTCAATGGCTTAAGTGAGCTGCGACAAGTGTCGCGCCCTTATTTAGTTTTCGAGTTCGCTCAGCAAGCTAAGTGTGCTGCGTCTAGCTACGGCAAGGTTTCTTGCCGGCGAGGCCTTTGCCAGCAGGCTGCTAAGAGTCCAGCACTCAGCGCTCGCGGCAAGGGTCCTTTTGCCGGCAAGTTCCCTGAAAGCGTAGGGTGGAATACATACAAAGTAAAGGGATCAAAGCAAGGGAGATAACACTGCATTGATAGCTCGAAATAAGATTGTATATTACAAAGATAAGTTGCCGCGATAACTAATAGATTCTTGTCCATAACATGCCTTGCAGCAGCAAAGGAAGCAGAAAGTAAGGGATCTAATCTACGCGGTCGCCTTCACGCCTCGTGATCTTGCCCACCTTGGCAACGATGTGGGCAACCTGCGCCTTCAACGCCTCCTTATCAGCTTCGGGCGGCAAGGTGCGGAGGACGTTGACGAGGTTGATGTCGGGGTTGCGGTAGACGATCTTCGACAAGACACGCTCCATGGTGCCCATGCAGAGCCGACGCGCCTCGTCGGCCAGCTGCACGGGGATCTTCTCCCGCAGCTGCGCAAGCGCCGGCGCAATCCCCCTGAAGAACAGACTCAACTTGGCGCTGTGGGGGAGACTCTCGTCCGGAGAGTACACAAGATGCTCCGCCTTCAGCGCCATCATCTCCATGTCAATTTTGGCAGCGGAGGTGACCACCTCATCAGTCCACTGCTCCACTGCCCGGCTGAAGTTGTTCGCCGAGACGGCGGCGCTCTCCACCAAGTTCCTTTCCTTGCGGAGTTCATCCTTCAACTTCGTCTCACGGTCTCGGGCGGCGTCGAGCGATTCAGTCAGGGTGGAGACCTTCAACTCTAAGTCAGCTATGGAGTTCTTGGCGTCAGAGAGCTCTGTGCCCTTCTCGGAGAGACGTACCTGCAACTCAGAGTTGGTGTGGGCATCTTTCTCCCGCTCCACATTGAGCGCAGTGACTCTGTCCTCGCTCGCCTTCAGGAACAACTCCAGCTGCGCCACCCTGGCCGCCAGATCCTTCTTAGCTGTCTCCGCGGCAGCAGCCGCGTCCTTTGCCTCCTTCAGGGCCCCGCCGATAGCTTGCTCCCGGGCGGTGAGGTCGTCCTCGTGGGCGTCGAGGTCGACCTTCCGCTGGTTGAGTACCCCTTCCCGCAGAGACAGCTCCTCGGCAGCCAACCGTTGCTGCTCCTCGGCCTCAGCCTTCTCCAGGAGGAAGGCTAGCTGCGCCCCGGCAAGCTCTTCCGGCTCCTCCGCCAAATTGCGGAGGGCCGCCTGGTTGGCGGCACGGAGCTCCGCGGCGCGCTTCTCCAAGTCTACTCCAGCCTTGGCGGCGAGAGCCTCCCGAGACTCCAGCTTCGCCTGCCTGGCCCGATACAAGGCCAGGAGCCGGCGAAGGAGTCCCTCCTCTTCGGGCTCGTCGCTGTCGCCGGGCGCTTCAACGATCTTCAAGCCAGCGGAGGCGAGGACCTCCCCGTCAAAGGTCTCTCCCTCCGCGGCTGCTCGAGACGAGGACGCCCACGGGACTTGTATGAAAACCCCGTTGGCGGCCTTCAGATAGACGCCCTCCCCCGCCGCGGCGGCGGAAGGGTCGGCAGCCTCCGGGCCAGCGGTATGGTCGCCGGTCCCTTCCCCAGCCGCGGCATCGGCGGTCGGGGCGGTCTCCTCGACGACTGGCTCGCCAGCTCCAGCCGCTCCCTCAGCGGTAGTGGCGTTGCCGCCGTCGCCGTGCACCTCCTCCTCAGCGGTGGCCTCCGTTTCCATCGGCTCCGGGGCGGGAGGATCTAGTAGAAGAAAAAGAAAAGAAAGAGTCAAGGAAATATCCAAAAAGACAAATCCAAGGAGAAGAAGTCGCAAGGCTTACCTTCGCGGATCTCTTCGTCGACGGGGTCCCTCGCCGGGGAATTCTCCCTTGGTGGCGGAGTAGTGGCCCCTGCTGGCGGAGGGCCGCCTGCGCCCTCCCTTGGCGGGGTGCTCACCCTTGGCGGGGTACTCGCCCTTGGCGGAGTGCCTGTCCTTGGCGGAGCGTTCTCCCTTGCCGGGGAGTTCACCCTTAGCGGGGAGGGTGGAGCAAGTGGCTCGTCGGGGGCGACCTCCTGGCGCTCCTGCGGCTGCGGCTCCACTTCTACACAAAACAACAAAATGTCAGTACAAGCAACAACCTCGAACGCGCCCATCAAGCGGAAAAATAAGTACCAGACTTACGCTGGGGGTTGCGCTGGGGGCTGCTCCTCGGAGCAGCAGGCTGATCCGGCAAGCTCGTCGCCGGCGCGTCGCTTGTCGCCGCGACGGGCTCGTCGTCCTCATTGGTGACCATAGGGATCTTGGCCCTCTTCGCCATCCGCTGGGCCAAGGTCCTGTGAAGCAAAACAAAAGCAAGATTAGAACCAAGCAAGGAAAATCAAGACAAAATCAAAGAAACTAAAGGAATTGCAAATACTTACTCCTCTTCCTCTTCGTCGGAGCTGAGGGCGGAGAAGTCAAACTCCGTCTGGGGCGCTTCCGTGCGAGGAGCAGGAGGAGAAGGCTCCCTCGGGCGCTTGGCGGTCTCCGGGGCTAAGGGCTGTGAAGACCCAGCCCCCGTCGTCGCCGAGGACCGAGGAGCAGAAGGAGCACCCGTCCCGCTCCGGGAAGATCCTCCTCCACTTGACGCTCGAGCACGGGGCGCCTCCTTGACGACTTCGCTCGTCCTGGTGGCGCGCGTCGCGCGGCGCGCTGGCTGCTGTCAGGGCGCCTGCGGCCTAGCCGTCTCCACTGCCTTGCGGGGGCGCTTCTTCTGTTGCTGCGGAGGGCTTGGCGGAGGCGGAGAGTTCTCCGAGGACGAGGAGGCATCGTCGTCAAGATTCAGAGATCCACCAGAATCCTCGTCAGAACCCCCGGCCTCGGCCTCTTCCTCCTCCTCGGTAGGCCCGCTGGACTCAGCGCCATGCCCAGCGGCCTCGCTCCCCCCGGCAACCTCGCTCGTCCCGGCAAACTTCACGGAAGGCTCCCCGGCAAACTCCTCGGGCGTGAGCTTCAGCAGCTTGAGGATTTCCGCCTCCTCTGCTTGGCTCACTTCGTCCACGGCATGCGCCTCGTCCACAGTGTATCCAAATTCGCCCGCTGCCGCTGCTGCGGCGGCCTCCTCCATCCTGGAGGCGATGTAAGCTATATCTCGGCCAGTAGTATCCCGGGTGAGGCCCTTCTGCTCGTCGGCCTTGCAGGGCTTCTCGACCAAGTTGTCGAAGAAGTTCAGCACGGTCTCCGGTGGAGGCTCTATCCAAGTGGGGACGACGCCATGGGAGTCGCACGCGGGCATCATCGCTCGTAGGGAATCGCGGGCAGTGCTGTTGCACAGCGGCACCACTCCCTGGGAAGGTCTGAACCACTCCGGATGGGCGGGGTCATGCTTGAAGAGCTCCTTGACCATCCCCTTCAACTCCAAGACGGTGAAGTTGTAGTTCAATCCAGGGCGTAGCCTCATGATGTCCGCCGCGTTGCCGAACTCCCAGGCACGCCTCTTCCTTTCCTGTAAAGGGGCGATGCGGCGGCGGAGGAAATCTGCTCCAACTTCTCCAACAGTCAAATTGGCGACCCGGAGACGAATGATCCTAATGAGGGCGATATTAAGCTTGCTGTCCTCCGGGGCCAACTCACTCCAATCCCTGCCACGCACTATGGCAGTCGTGCGCGGCGAGGTGAAAGGCTCGGCCTTATCTTCTAGCACCCAGCACCAATCGGCTCTCCACTCCTCCCACTTCCCGCGGAGCTCTCCCATCAGGTACGAATCCTTCTTGTTCAGCCTGAAGATCCAGGAGATGCCGCCGGAGAGGGGAGCGCCGGACTCTACTCTAGGCATAAAGAAGTGGCGAAAAAGAGCTACATTGGGATGAACCCCAACATAGTTTTCGCACAGATGTGCGAAAACGGCCATCGTAAGGATGGCGTTGGGGGTGAAATCTAGAAGGTGGAGGCCGTACGTGTTCATTACATCGCAGAAGAACTCCGAGTACGGAGGGCACAAACCACAGTGGAAGAATGCGGCAAAGAAAAAGTACCCGCTGGGGAACATGTCGACGGCGACGGCGGGGAGGACTCTGGTGCGGGGATGAGCTTTGGTCTCCCTCGCCCAGAACAAATAGTATTTGTCCCGCAGCTCCCTCGGACCAAGCCTTGGCGCGAAGACCACGCACTTCTTCCGCAGAGCAGCTAGCTTCGCCGCCTGCTCGGACCTCTCCTTCTTCGTCTTGTCACCCTTCGGGGCCATGGCGGGGATGGCGGGGAGGACGACGGCGCTGCGGACGCTGCGGACGGCGGAGGAGGGAGAGGAGCTGGGCTCTCTGTCGACCTTTGAGAGGCGGAGGGCGACGGGGGTTTCTGGAGAATCAAGACGCAATGAAGACGATGGAGGGAACTGCCCCTGCTTCCTCTGCTTTTAAGGGGGAAGTGGGGGACGCTCCGCATTTCCCATTAAAGAATAGGTCACGATCTCTCCCACGGCGCCGCAATCGACGCGTGCCGTTAGGGAGGGATGCGGCGGATGCGGAAAGGGATACGGCTTGCCGTGGGCCGCGCGTGCCCGTGCACTGTCTTGGGCCTGGCCCAACAGCGCTCGGCACCGTGTATGGCCCAGGCCCGGGGGCTCCTGTCGGTGTACTAAGTACCCCAACTTGTGCACTGGCAGTAGCAGCTTCCCATGGCAGGTCTTACCACGTGCTCGCCGGGAACCTTCGTGGTCCCTATGAGGCCATTCAAGAACAAAGTATACAAGTCAGAAGATCAAGGCCCCGGCAAGAGGAGCTTGCCGGGAAGGCCGCACCAGGCTCAAGGTTATCACTTTAGCACAAGACCCTGGCAAGAGGAGCTTGCCAGGAGGGCCATGGAATGCACATCTCAAGAGATGCCTCGGCGCATCATGCGCCCCGGCAGGACCCGGAGAGCGACAAGCTTCCGGGCCCGGCAAGATCACTACCTCGGCAAGGTGCTTGCCGGGGAAACCTACGTTGTGTGCCCGCGCTCCAGCTCATCGGCCCACGCGTCGCCCTGGGGCCCTTCCAGGGGCACGTGGCAGATGGCTGTGCAGCCTGGGGCACACGGTGGCATGCCACGGTGACGAGGCTACCGCCGTGGCGAACGGAGAAGCATGGACGGAGGCTTTTGGGAGCGACGGCGACGGGCATTTAATGCCCTTGTCCCCCACTGTCAAAGTTAGGTGAAGACCACTGTTCATATACTGTTCATGCACTGTTACAACTACCACCAAAATTACACTTTTACCCTCCTCTACGTTGACACCTGTCGGTGACCCCTTTGAGCTATAAAAGGAGGCCCATGCACAACGTAGAGGGGGTTCGAAACCTAGACAACTCACTCGCTCGGTGTAGCTGGTACTGTAGATCTTCAAGCTCCCGAGCTCAATACAACCTAAGCAGGAGTAGGGTTTTACGCGTCCGCGCGGCCCGAACCTGGGTAAACTGCCCGCGTGCGCTCCTCGATCTGCTCTCCGTGCTCCCTCCGCTCCCTTACCGCAACGTAGAAGGGGCTCCGGTCCCATAGGTGCTCGTGGGAGGACAGTTTCCCCCGACACGGCCAAAGTTGAGGCAGTGGATGAATATCGACGTTGTCGGAGCTCGAGCGCGGTGGGGCGTTGTGGGGAAGAAGACGAAGTTTGAGAAGGCAAAGGGGGAGAGTGAAAAGGGACCCGTGGCCCTATTTATGAGGCTGGAAGGATAAGTGGCATGCGCAGGAATCGAGGACACAGATAAATGGATATGTGACGACGCGAGCGCCTTGATTTTCGGAGGTTCATTAAAATGAGGAGATTTGTTAAAGATTTGGGCCATATGTAGTATTAATGACAGGTGACGTTATGGCAGGTTAGCGCAATCTTAGGGAATGACATTATGGCGGGTTACAATATCTCACAAGAAGAGGAAGAAGGATTTTTTCTAAGTGTTGAAGATTGACATGAACAAGTTCAAATCAACCCGGGGCCTAATTTTGAGGATATGGCTCTTGGATATGACCCGCCCAGGAGGGGCCAGGCTATCCCAAAGGCGGTTCATGGGCCAAGCCCATGAACTTGTTGAAGATGGCGGTTCACGTAGTAGGGTTATTTAAAGGCCCGAAACCCAAAGGCGGCTTATGACACGTAAGTGTAAACTGCCATGTATATTTGACTTGTACTGTAAGGCGTGTAAGATAAGTCACTGGGTCGGACACGTTTGTATGAGCCGGCCGTGACTCTGTAATCCGTGGGGCATCAACCCGTGTATATAATTGACGACCCGACAGCGGCTTAGGGCAAGAAAGAACAGGTCGAAAGTCAGGCTAAGCGTATTTGCTCCCTGGTAATCGAAACCCTAGCAATATCACCTCAAACTGGATTAGGATTTTACCTTCACCGCAAGGGGCCGAACCAGTATAAACTCCTCGTGTCCTTTGTCCGGTTTTAACCCCTTTAAGCTAACTACGTCGCAATGGCTCCACAAGTAAGTCCTTCCCCTACGACATCTGCCGTGACAATTCCACGACACTTACCAACCACTGCGTCGGGCTGCTCGTCAATCTCCTCCATATTAACGTGATTCACCTGTCCTCTAGTGAAAGGGTTGGACTTCTTCCCAGAACTTCCGTTGCCATTCCTATTCTTTCCTTCAAGACACTCTATGGCATAATGTCCAGTCTTCACGCACTTGAAACAAGTAATGTGACTCAAATCTCTCTTAGCAGGCATGGATGGAGTGGAACGGTTCTGATTGTTGTTTCCTCCATTCCCATTGCCATTCTTGGGGCCACTATGGTTGTGTGAACTTCCTCCATTGTGATAATGGCCTCCAGTGGTGGGATGGTTATGTCCTCCTGAGTATGAGGAATAACGGGGCTTCTGCTGGGCTCTAGAGTTAAACATCTCTGATCCATGCTTCCTCTTGCGGGTCTCAATCTGGTGCTGCTTTCCCTCAATCATGATGGCCTTCTCTACCAACTCCTGGTAGTTCTTTTACGTGGCTACCATCAGCTGCATGCTAAACTCATCGTTGAGTCCCTCACGAAACTTCTCATGCTTCGCGGCGTGAGTGGCTATATCATCTGGCGCATAGCGAGCTAACTGCATGAAGTCATCCACGTACTGCCCGACGGTACGGTTTCCTTGGCACAAGTTGCGAAACTCATGCTTCTTCAGGTTCATGGCTCCAGCTGAGACATGTGCAGTGTGAAAGGCTAGCTGAAACTTATCCCAAGTAATTGTAGCAAGTGGATAGGTGGTGGTGTAGTTCTCCCACCAAGCGGCTGGTGGTCCCTCAAGATGATGTGCGGCAAAGCGCACTCTCTCTGCATCTGTGCATCCTGTAGTTGCTAGCTCTTTTCCCATCTTGCGGAACCAGTCATCTGCAACAATCGGCTTGGTGCTACAAGAGAACAACGGCGGTTTCAACCTTAGGAACTGGGTCAGGTTGTCATGGGCAGGCAGAGGTGGGTTGTTGTTGTTGTTGTTGCCTTGGTTCTGAACAAGTAGTTGCATCAAAGTGTTCTGCTGCTAGATCAACTGAGTGAGCTCAGGTGGAAACTCAAATCCACGCTCACATCTCAGAGGCATCTGAGGGGTTTAGAGGGGTGAGATTAGAATAGAGTGAGGTCTAGGGGAAATCACTACCCATATGCACATGAAACAAACAATTTTCATATCATATCACTAAATTCAATCAAGGTCCCACAAAAGATCCTAATACAAAGCGAGCGAACGATTCTAACTACTTGGAAGAATAGTAATGATTACAAGGTGGTCATCTAATAACTATCATCGGAAGACTCCATGATATCTGCTCCAGCTTCGTCTTCATAATCACTTTCATCACTGTCGGTGTCGTCTATCAGAATGTAGTTCTCCATATCAATACCCATCTCTAGTTATGGCTTCACCGTCTTTGTTCCAACCTTCTTTAGTGATTCATTCTGCTCCAATAGTACGGCGATTTCCTCTTCATATCCATCATGTACTATCTTGAGTTCCTCTTCTAGCTGCACATTCCGTGTCATCACCATCTTGGTCTTTAGCATGAGCGTGCACATCTGGTTCTCGTAGCGTCGAATGTGTCGGTCCATCTCCTGGATGAATGCGGCAATTGATCCATCCTTCCTTGTGCGAAGCATCTCCCATTGCTCATCTCGGCGTCCAGAAATTTGGTAGATGGTGTCTTCAAGATCCTTGTTGTAGACTTCACATATGCGTCCAAATGTAATGTGAGCTGCCATACCCTTTCCCAAGTTCCAAGTAGGTGCGTCAAAGGCAAGCTCAAGAGGTTCCGTGACTGGTGCAATTGTCCTCCCAGGAACACTAACTTTGATCTTCCAGCACTCCTCTTCTCTCAATGTTGAATATAAATCTCCAGTGATACTTGGTATTCCAATATGTAGGTATATAGTGACTTCCTTCAAGTGCCTTCCGAAAGGGGTGTCATCGTCTGGCTGAGTGAACTTGCTCCCGGGGTGTGACATCTATAGAATAGAAATAAAGAAGAAGTAGAATGAGTAGAGAAGAGCATCATATGGCTTATCCTATTGGTCGCATCCTACAGTCAACGTGTGCTCTGATACCATCTCTGTAGCGACCTTGATCCCAAAGGACCGGAGTCTCTGTGATCAGTGTCATCCCTGGATCGGTATACTGACACACACAGTACTTCGAGGATTTATAGCAGAGTTTCAATCACACTTTATTACATCGAAAATCCTCAAAAGGAGTCTTATTACAATAATATGGCTGAAGGCCATATAATAACAATAATCTAATACGAATCTTGCAAAAGCATCAAAAACAAGTCGAGTCCATCAACTCCACGACAAGCATTGAGTGCATGACAATGACATAATCGCACCTTATTCTTTGTGGGTAAACTCTACAGCATGAGATGTTGCAGCCGTGTAGGTCAGCACATTGAATATGCTGGCAAGAACACACTGTAGCAAGTAATGAAGAACAAATGTCTACAACTATATGCATAGTTGGCCAGTGGAGGCTGTAAGGTTAATTTTGCATAAAGTAAAAAATTTCCTACAACAAAGGAATAAATTTTATTTACTACTCAGTTGTGTTAAGAAACATTGAGAATGGTTCCTCCATCTCATTCTCATATTACCAAAGTCATTAATAATCCAATAAGTTAATTAAATGAAGTTTTAAGATCAGCCCATAATTCAAATACCTTGGTAATCAAGATGTCCATAACCGGGGACATGGCTAATCATGATTAGTTTGCAGAGGTTTGTGCACTTTTTCCCACAAGACTCGATCGCCTCCGTTTAATTTCTCGCACTGCATGGTGTTTGAGAACCAGATGACCGAGACACAGTCTTTCAGAAGCATTTACTCTTTACCCCAGATGGACCGATACACCTACTTTCCCCTACATCTGCTAGTCCAACATGAAAGAGCTCACACAACATACTCAACTATGCCGGAGCCCATATTGGCATGTGGCTGCACATGGAAGTTTCTAGGCATGAATGATATATGATCCCTTTGAGCCTGGGTGGCATTCCATAGGATAATCACACGGGTCCTCCAGGAGTTCCTAGGATAACACTGGATTCTCCAGGTGCCCTGCAACCAATCCACCCAGTGGTGTATTAAAGTTTCCACCTTAAACATTCCCTTAGCTGTTATTACACTCACAACTTTCATGAAATCTCACATACCAATCCATGTCTACAAGCATGGCTAATCAATAAGTAACAAAGCATATATTCCCTTGGGTTGATCTCAAGTCATTGGGTTCCTACCTCATGAACTACTTAAGCAATGCCACATGTGATCAAGTCCTACTCATGCAAATCTTTGAGGATAGAACTAATGTAATAAAAATTTGGTATTGGAAAGTATGATCAAAGTATGAACTTGCCTTGCTGACGATCGTTGAAACCTAGTGACTCGTAGTAGCATGCTTCCCACTCCAGAAATTGTATCGCAATCAAACAATAGCATACATAAGCAATCATGCAACAGAATCAAAGAACATATCTCGAAAGAACTCGAAAACAAGCCAACGGCTCTTGTAACAGAAAGAGAATTTCTAATAGTACCAAAATTAAGTGATTCTGGCCTTATAAAAAAGTTTAGGTCAAGACCTTCGATTTGCAAAAAGAATCAACTCAAACGGAGTTACGAAACTCAAGTTACGATCAAAAGAAGTTCAAGTACAAATCGGTTTGAATTCAAATTTTAAAACTTTGAAAAACAAATTTGAGTGGCGCTACTGGAAAGATAAGACCGAAGAGAAGAAATTGGCGTTGGTTTCATCTAATTCCGACTAACGAGTAAAACGTAACAATCGTTTGAAAAACAGGGGCTGACGTGTAAAAACTTAAATTGCAGATAGGTCCCTGACGAAAAAAACAGAAAAAAAGAAAAATCTAAATAGCGAAAGTTCGTTTTTCTGATATAAACAGCGGACGCTCGCTGTTTATTAAAACCTTAAAAAATAAATCTAGGTTTTCAAAAAAAAAACCTGATCTTGGGTTTAAAAAAAAACAAAAACGAAAACCGAGAAAACACCGGGTGGTCTTACAGGTTCGGCCGGCGGGTCGGGTCGGACGGCGTCTGCGGGTCCCGCGGCGGCGGCGGGGCGTTGCAAGGCGACGGTGGGTCGGGCTAGCGCGCGGGTCGGCGGGTGCGGGCGGTGGCGCCGCGGCGAGGGGAGGCGGCAGCGGTATTTAAGGAGGCCGGGGGGCGGCTCGGCTTGGGGAAGGGGCCGGTGCGGCGGTTTCCGCCTCGGGCACGATGGCGGCGGCGGGCCGTGGCCGAACTCCGGCTCGGGGTCCGAATTTTTTAATTTTTTTTCATAGAACGACAAAAAAAATCAAAAAAAGAATAAATAAAATCTAAAATATTTCAGAAATAATTTTCTCCGTTCCCACCTAATATTTGGGTCAAAGTGAATATTTTTCAGAAATAGAAATGCCAAAAATAAAATTAGCTTTTTGATGCAATTTTTAAAATAACTAAATTGCAAATAAAAATCCAATAAAATTATTTTTACTGAAAATTCAAATTCCAATATTTTTATTCTTTTTTTGAAGAAGTCATATTATCTTCTCTTATTTATTTTAAATATTGAAAATGAAAATTGGCAAAAATGATATTTGATCCAACCTCACTGGTAAAATAATAAAATAGTGGGTCCTCTTTGGGAAAACTTCCAACTCTTTCATTTGGGTCCTTGAGTTGCTTATAGTTTTTGAATCAATTTTCAAATAAATTCAAATTCAAAATTCTCAAATGATGGATGCATATAAATGATCTATGTTAATCATCCAAATTGAAAATTGGGATGTTACAACTTCCACTGACTCTTGTGTATTCGAGCTTATCTTTTCGAGCCATCGAGGCCCCTAGCTTGTAATATAAAGCTTGTATTATTTTAATTTGTGTCTAGAGTTGTGTTGTGATATCTTCCCGTGAGTCCTTGATGTTGATCGCCGTACACATTTGCGTGCATGATTAGTTGTAACATCCCGAATTTGCAATTTGGAATGTTATACATAGGTCATTCATGCATATCATATTTTTATTGCATTTTGTTTTGCGATCCTCGAAATTCTAAGCAACTCAAGGACCACGGAGAGAGTTGGGGATTTCACAGTTTCATATTTGAATTTTCTCAAATATCGAAACAAGGATCATTGTGGTTTTAATTATTTTTCTCTCCGAAAATATTCCATATTAAAATATATGAGAGGAGATAATATGACTTCTCCAAAATAAATGGAATATTGGAAGAAAAATACTAAAATCAAATAAATTATTTTATTTGAATTTTATTGCAATTTTATTTGAATAAGAAAAAATTAAATATTTTAAAATTTGCGTTTTTAGGGCCAAGAAAATGTT
Organism: Secale cereale; assembly: GCA_902687465.1. Classification (NCBI taxonomy): domain Eukaryota; kingdom Viridiplantae; phylum Streptophyta; class Magnoliopsida; order Poales; family Poaceae; genus Secale; species Secale cereale. The sequence goes on along the minus strand of LR738714.1, from coordinate 25,529,920 downwards.
CATCATGTTCTAAATATTTTATTTAGACGGTGAAAATTTGTTTTCGTATTTTAGATTTTTATTTTATTTTCTAGGATTTTTTTGGTGAATTCTGTCAAAAAAAAGACTCCACGTCGGACCGAACTGGGCCGAGGCCCAGTTGGCCCAGCTACCGCGCCGCCCTCCCCGTCCCATGTCGCCGCCGGACTCCGAGGTGTCCGAGCTGCACCCGCCGCGCCGACCCCCTCCCTAAGTCGGGCGCCACCGCCACCTCGCCCCCCCCTTTTGAAAGCCTACCTCGGGCCCGCCCGAGAGCCCCGAGTCGCCGCCGCCGCCTGCCTACGCCTGCCTTGCCGCCGAGCCCACGGCGCCTGCCGCCCACTCTGCACCGCGCCGCTCGCCGCCGCTGCTGCGCCGCGCCACCGCTCGCCTGCGCCGCCCATCGCCGCCGCTGCCCCGCCCCACTGGAGCCGTCGCAGTCTCGATTCGATGTGAGCCGCCGGTTTTTTTTCGGTTTTAGGTAAAAACCCCTGTTTTCTAAAACCCTAGTTCACTTTTTTTAGTTAGATTGGTTCGGTTTTCTCGGTTTAGTTATTTAGCGGACGTTCGTCCGTTCGTTCGTTTTAACGAACGTTGTTTGTCAGTTAGCCATAGACAGCGAACATTCATTCGTTAGCCTGTTCGTCTCATTTATTTTCCAAGATTTTTCCATGATTATTTCTGCCCTGATCTTTGTTTTAGTTTATCTTTTCGCTCGTTTGTCCAAACCAGGTGAAACAAGCGCCTAGATCTTCGTCTCGAAGCCCTCTTTCTGTTTAACAAACTTGAACAAGATTTTGATACTGCAAAATTTGACTTTAGTCCAGATTAGCAAATGGGCCTTGTCTCTTTCATAGTTTGTGTTTTGTTGCTCCATTTGATTTGATTCTTTATGCAAACCGGAGTTCTTTAGTTGAACTTTCTGGTTAGACCTTCTTATTTGAGTTTTACCCGTGCATCTTTGTTTGATTGCTTATGTATGCTATTGTTTGTTTGCGATCGAATTCCCGTAGTGCGAAGCGTGCTACCACGAGTCACTTGGTCTCGCGGATCGTCAGCAAGGCAAGTAACACATTGATCATACAACTTTATTACTCAGTTTTATGCATTAGTTACAACTCTCACACATAGCATGAGTAGGGTCTCTTAACATGTGGGTTTGGGAAGTAGATGATGAGGTAGAACCTATTACCTGTTTTATTACCAAACCCTTGGGAGTTACTTCTACGTTATGCTTATATCGCCATGCTATGCTCGTAGACGTGGATTGGGTTTGAGAGTATCCATGACAGATGTGAGATTGCTAAATAATGGTTCAACTTCAGGTGGCAACTTTAATACACATCTGGGTGGATTGCTTGTGGGCACCTGGATAATCCAGTGTTGTCCTAGGATATCCCGGAGTACCCGTGTGATCATCCAATGGTCCGCCACCCAGGCTCAAAGGGATCATAAGATTATTCATGCTAGAAACTTCCGTGTCCAGCCACAAGCCATTATGGGCTCTCGCATAGTTGAGTAGGTTGTGTGACCTCTTTCAGTGGTAGGCTAGTAGATATAGGGGAAAGTAGGTGTAACTGTCTACCCAGAGTAAAGAGTTAATGCTTCTGAAAGACTGTGTCTCGGTCATCCGTTTCTGAAACATCATGTAGTGCGAGAAAATCCAACGGAGGAGATTGAGTCTTGTGGGGAAAAGTGCGCAAACCTCTGCAGAGTGTATAAACTAATCATGGTTAGTCATGTCCCTGGTTATGGACATCTTGAGTATCTGGTACTTGAATAATTGATTTGATCTCATCAATCTAAATTTATTTGTTGGGATGATAATGATTAGTTTAATTGGGATTGAGTTGAGGAAACTTCTCAATGATGTTTCAACCACCATGATAGTTAAATAAAATATATTCCTTTATTGTAGGGAAAATTTGGCTTTATGCAAATCATTATACCCATAGAGCCTCCACCAGCCATATATGCATGTAGTGATAGCATTTATCTGTTCATTGCTCTACTGTGTTATATTGCCAGCATATTCCATGTGCTGACCCGTTTCGGGCTGCAACATATCATGTTGCAGACTTTTCAGATGAATACTAAGGTGCGCTAGGTCGTTTGTCACGCACTTAGCTATGCCGTTGGAGTTGATGGACTCACTTTATCTTCCAAGCCTTCCGTTGTTATCGTATTTAGATGGCCTTAAGCCATATCTATTGTAATAAGCTATGTTTTGAGACATTCAATGTAATAAGTGTGTGATTGCTACTCTGTCATAAATCCTTTGAGTACTGTGTGTGTCAGCATTACTGATCCAGGGATGACACTGAAGCACAAAGACATGATCCATTCGGGTCGGGTCGCTACAAGATTATATCAGAGCACATGCTGAATGTAGGACACGGCCACTAAGATGAGCCATAGGTCACTTTTCTCTACTCATTTCTGACTCCTCTCCATTTTCTACTCCTTAGGATGGAGGACTCAAGGAACAAGTTTACACAACCGGATGAAGACACACCTTTTGGACGACACTTGAAGGAAGTCACTAGGTACCTGAACATCGGAATACCCAGCTTCACCGGGACCTACACCGCCACTTTACCAGAAGAGGAGCGATGGATGATTCGAGTTCAAGTTCCAGGGAGAACATTCACGGCAGTCACTGAGCCCATAGAGTTTTCCTTTGATGCACCAACCTAGAGTCTAGGCAAGAGCATGGCAGCCCAAATTGCTATGGGACGAATGGGAGAAGTCTACAAACAGGAGCAGAAGGACACTATCTACCAGATATGTGGGCGCCGAGATGAGCAATGGGAGATGATCAGTACCAGGAGAGACTGGTCCATTGCAGCTTTCATCGAGGAATTAAACCAGAACATTCGTCGATAGGAGAATCAGATGTGTGCATGCATGATAGATTTGAAGAGGGCGATGACCAGGAACATGGAGCTAGAAGAGGAACTCAAGTCTACTTGCGACGGATACGAGGAGGAAATCATGATACTTGTGGAAAATAATGACGACCTGACAAGGAAGATAGGAGTTTTCATGGGAGACCCTGCGCTAGGAGGAGAAGATGACGAACCCAAGGAAATTCGTTATGAAGACTACATCATCATCTACGACACCGACTCCGACCCTGATGATAGTGATGATGACTATGAAGGCGAGGCTGGAGCGGATATCATGGAGTCTTCCACTGATCAAATTTCTAGATGACCACAAATGAATAGTAGTTTTCCCCCATGTATATCATAGTAGTCAGAGAACTTTTGTAACGATAGTTCTAGAGCAATTGTATGTCCTTGCTTGAATTGATTTGGTGTGATATGATTGTGTTTGTCTCATGTGCATATGGGTAGTGATTTCTCCTAGACCTCATTCTATTCTAATCTATCCCCTCTAAAGCCACCAGATGCCTCCGAGACATGAGCCCGGATTTGAGTTTCCCCCTTAGCTCACCCAGTTGATCCAGCAGCAGAACACATTGATGAAACTTCTTGTCCAGAATCAAAACAACAACAACAACCCTCCACCACCACCACCAATTGACAACTTAGCCCGTTTTCTGAGGTTGCAGCCGCTGGTGTTTCCAGTAGCACCGAGCCAATAGTTGCTGATGACTGGCTGCTCAAGATTGGAAGGGAGTTGACCACCGCAGGTTGCATAGATTCTGAGAAGGCGCGTTTTGCTGCACATCAGTTGGATGGACCAGCAGCCTCATGGTGGGAGAATTATGCAACCACTTTCCCTATAGCCAATATCACTTGGTATCAGTTTTAGCAAGCTTTTCACACCGCCCATGTCTCAACTGGAGCTATGAGCATGAAGAAGCGTGAGTTTCACAACTTGCACCAGGGAAATCGTACTGTGGCTTGGTACGTAGATGAGTTTAGTAAACTATCTCGCTATGCCCATGATGATGTGGCCAGAGATGCCGCGAAGCAGGAGAAGTTTATGGAAGGGCTGAATGATGAGATGAGCATGCAGTTGATGGTGGCAACATTTAACAACTACCAGGAGCTGGTAGACAATGCTCTTATGATTGAAGGGAAGCAGCAGCAAATTTAAAGCCGCAAGAGGAAGCATGGACAAGGAAAGTACAATTCTAGAGCTTAGCAGAAGCCCTGTTTCACCCAAAACTTGGGAGGATATACTCACAGCCATGGAGGACACACCAATAATGGAGGGAGTTCGCATAACCACAATGGCCCCAAGAATGGGAATGTGAATGGAGCAAGCAGTAATCAGAACCGCTCCAATCGAGCCACACCCGCCAAGAAGGATCTATGTCACATTACATGTTTCAAGTGCGCAAAGACTGGACACTATGCCACTTAGTGCCCTGAAGCGAAGAATGGGAATGGCAATGGAAGCTCTGGGAAGAAGCCCAACCCTTTCAACAGGGGACAAGTGAACCACATGAAGGTGGAGGAGGTTGAAGAGCAGCCTGATGCAGTTGTCGGTAAGTTTTTGGTTAAGTCATTTACTGCAATTGTTCTTTTTGATACGGGTGCATCACATTCATACATTTCAAGGGGATTCATGGATAAATATAAGTTGCCCACTGCTACTTCTCGATCTTGCGTTGTATTTCCTCGAAGAGGAAAGGGTGATGCAGCACAGTAGCGTAAGTATTTCCCTCAGTTTTTGAGAACCAAGGTATCAATGCAGTAGGAGACCACACGAGAGTCCCTCACACCTGCACAAACAAATAAGAACTTCACAGCCAATGCGATAAGGGGTTGTCAAACCCTTTACGGTCAATTACAAAAGTGAGATCTAATAGATAGGATAGTATGATATTTTTGGTATTTTTGGATATAAGAACAGAAAGTAAAGAACGCAAAGTAAAGTAGATTGGAGATTAATATGTCGAGAATAGACCCGAGGGCCATAGGTTTCACTAGTGGCTTCTCTCATGATAGCAGAATTCTACGGTGGGTGAACAAATAACTGTAAAGCAATTGATAGAAAAGTGCATAGTTATGAGAATATCTAGGCATGATCATTATATATAGGCATCACATTCGTGACAAGTAGACCGAAACGATTCTGCATCTACTACTATTACTCCACACATCGACCACTATCCAGCATGCATATAGAGTATTAAGTTCATAAGAACAGAGTAATGCTTTAAGCAAGATGACATGATGTAGAGGGATAAACTCAAGCAATATGATATAAACCCCATCTTTTTATCCACGATGGCAATAATACAATACGTTCCTTGCTGCCCCTCCTGTCACTGGGAAAGGACACCGCAAGATTGAACCCAAAGCCAAGCACTTCTCCCATTGCAAGAACTATTGATCTAGTAGGCCAGAACAAATCAATAATTTGAAGAGACTTGCAAGGGTATTATAATCATACATAAAAGATTTCATAAAAGAATCAAATATTTCTCGTAGATTATCTTGATCATAAACCCACAATTCATCGGATCTCAACAAACACACCACAAAAAGATTACATCGAATAGATCTCCTCGAAGACCAAGGATAACTTGTTATCGAGATCCAAAAAGATAGAAGAAGCCATCTAGCTAATAACTATGGACCAGAAGGTCTGTGGTAAACTACTCACAACTCATGGTGAGGGAACTGTGTTGGTGTAGAAGCACTCCGTGGAAGATCCCCCTCCGGTGGAGCTCCGGAACAGGCCCAAAGATGGGATCTCACGGGAACAGAAGGTTGCGGCGGTGTAATTAGGGTTTTCTCTGTTGCCTCGATGTTTTCAGGGTACATGGGTATATATATGATGAAGGAGGGCATCGGGGGAACCAGAGGTGGCCCACGAGGGTGGGGGGCGCGCCCTGGACCCTCGTGGCCGCCTCCCTCGTTCCCTCGCGTGTACTCCAAGTCTTTTGTGTTGATATCGTTCCAAAAAAAACTCTCACGAAGGTTTCATTTCGTTTGGACTCCGTTTCATATTCCTTTTCCGGGAAACCCTGAAATAGGCAAAAAAACAACAATCTGCACTAGGCCTTGGGTTAGTAGGTTAGTCCCAAAAATAATATAAAAGTGTATAATTAAGCCCATTAAATATCCAAAACATATAATATAATATCATGGAAGAATCAAATATTATAGATAAGTTGGAGACATATCAAGCATCCCCAAGCTTAATTCCTGCTCGTCCTCGAGTAGGTAAATGATAAAAACAGAATTTTCGATGTGGAATGCTAACCAACATAATTTTCAATGTAATTCTTTTATTGTGGCATGAATGTTCAGATCCGAAAGATTCAAGATAAAAGTCTATATTGACACAAGAATAATAATACTTCAAGTATACTAACAAAGCAATCATGTCTTCTCAAAATAACATGGCCAAAGAAAGTTATCCCTATAAAATCATATAGTCTGGCTATGCTCCCTCTTCATCATAAAAAATTTTCATATCATGCAGAACCCTGGTTTCAGCCAAGTAATTGTTTTCATACTCAATTTTTTCAAACCTTTCAATTTCCACGCAATACATGAGCGTGAGCCATGGATATAGCACTATAGGTGGAATAGAACGGTGGTTGTGGATAAGACAAAAAAGGAGGAAGATGGTCTCACATCAACTAGGCGTATTAATGGGCTATGGAGATGCCCATCAATAGATATCAATGTGAGTGAGTAGGGATTGCCATGCAACGGATGCACTAGAGCTATAAGTGTTTGAAAGCTCATCAAAAGAAACTAAGTGGGTGTGCATCCAACTTGCTTGCTCATGAAGACCTAGGGCATTTGAGGAAGCCCATCGTTAGAATATACAAGCCAAGTTATATAATGAAAATTCCCACTAGTATATGAATGTGACAAAACAAGAGACTCTCTATCATGAAGATCATGGTGCTACTTTGAAGCACAAGTGTGGAAAAGGATAGTAGGGGCTTTCTCTTTTTTAGCCCCTCTCTATTTTTTGGGCCATCTCTCTTTTTTTGGCCTTTCCTCACATGGGACAATGCTCTAATAATGAAGATCATCACACTTTTATTGACTTATAATTCAAAAATTACAACTCGATACTAGAACAAAGTATGACTCTATATGAATGCCTCTAGTGGTGTACCGGGATGTGCAAATGAATCAAGAGTGACATGTATGAAAAATTATGCATGGTGTCCTAGTCACAAATACGATGTCAACTACATGATCATGCATGGCAATATGACAATATGAAGTGTGTCACATGAACTGAACGGTGGAAAGTTGCATGGCAATATATCTCGGAATGGCTATGGAAATGCCATGATAGGCAGGTATGGTGGCTGTTTTGAGGAAGGTATATGGTGGGTGTATGGTACCGGCGAGAGTTGCGCGGTACAAGAGAGGCTAGTAAGTGTGGAAGGGTGAGAGTGCGTATAATTGATGGACACAACATTAGTCATAAAGAACTCATATACTTATTGCAAAAATTTCTGAGTCATCAAAACAAAGTAATAAACGCATACTCCTAGGGGGAGTTTGGTAGGAGTTAACCATCGCGCGATCCCGACCTCCACACAAAGGATGACACTCAATCAATACCTCATGCTCTAACTTCGTCACATAGCAGTTCACCATACGTGCATGCTACGGGAATCACAAACTTTAACACAAGTATTTCTCAAATTCATAATTACTCCACTAGCATGACTCTAATATCACCATCCTAATATCTCAAAACAATCATCAAGTATCAAACTTCTCATCATATTCAACGCACTTTATATGAAAGTTTTTACTATACTCATTTTGGATGCCTATCATATTAGGACTAGTTTTATAACCAAAGCACATTACCATGCTGTTCTAAAAGACTCTCAAAAGGATATAAGTGAAGCATGAGAGATCAACAGTTTCTACAAAATAAAACCACCACCGTGCTCTAAAAGATATAAGTGAAGCACTAGAGCAAAACTATCTAGCTCAAAAGATATCAGTGAAGCACATAGAGTATTCTAATAAATTCTAAACCATATTTATCTCTCTCAAAAGGTGTGTCCAGCAAGGATGATTGTGCCAAACTAAAAAGAAAATACTCAAATATTACATGACACTCCAAGAAAAACACATATCATGTGGTGAATAAAAATATAGAGTCCCGAGTATAGTTACCAATAGATGAAGAAGAAAGAGGGGATGCCTTCCCGTGGCATCCCCAAGCTTAGGCTTTTGGGTGTCCTTGAATTTAACCTTGGAGTGCCTTGGGCATCCCCAAGCTTAGGCTTTTTCCACTCTTTGTTCCATAGTCCAGCAAAGCCATACTCAAAACTTGAAAACTTCACAACACAAAACTTAGCCAAAAATCTCGTGAGCTCCGTTAGTATAAGAAAACAAACCACCACTCAAAGGTACTGTAGTGAACTCATTATTTGTTTATTGTTGTTAAACCTACTGTATTCCAACTTCTCTGTGATTCATACTCCCCAATACTACTCATAGATTCATCGAAATAAGCAAACAACACATGAAAAAACAGAATCTGTCAAAAACAGAACAGTCTATAGTAATCTGTAACTTTCGAACATTTATGTAACTCCAAAAACATTGAAATAAATTGGTAAACATGAGGAATTTGTCTATTAACCATCTGAAAAAATAATCAACTAAATAGCACTATGCAGTAAAATTTGATAGCTAAACTCGTGAGCGCTAAAGTTTCTGTTTTTTACAGCATGATCATATAAATTTCACATAAGTCTTCCCAAAGGTTCTAGTTGGCACAAACACTAATTAAAACACAAAACCACATCTAAACAGAAGCTAGATGCTATATTTATTCCTAATAAGAAGCAAAAACAAAGAAAATAAAATTGGGTTGCCTCCCAACAAGCGCTATCATTTAACGCCCCTAGCTAGGCACGATACAAAGATAGATCTAGGTATTGCCATCTTTGGTAGGCAATTCTTCAATTAAGCACTAATAATTCTTAGCAACTTCTTTATTCCTATTGATAATCAAACTTCTAGGCAAGAAATCAAGAAATTCATTTGTATCAAAAGGTTCTCTTGCGAAAGTGAGAAAGTTGGGATGAACACTTATAGATTTAAGATCCGCAATTTCCTTACTAGAGGATTCACCCTTATTTTTAGAAACATACATAAACTTGGCCAATTTTGTGGTAGAGGGATTCGAAGAAGTTTTCATAGCAGAAAGAGTAGACCCTTCATTAGTAATAATATCCTCGAGTTTATCGATTCTAATGGAATCTTGATCTATTTTCTCTTTAACTATGGGTTCCTTTTCTTTAAAAAAATCAGAATAACTCCTACCTTGGATCCATATTGGGTAATTTGTTTGTGGATCTTCCTATCCAAATTTTCAACCAACTCTACAGTAGCAACTTTGTTTTCAATGATTTCAAGCCTTTGCATAACATGTTCCAGAGTTAAAATAGTCCCATTAACAAGAAGAGGTGGTGAGCCAAATAATTCAGTCATAGCATTATAGGAATCAAAAGTATGGCTACCCAAGAAATTCCCTCCGGTAATGGTGTCAAGAATATATCTATTCCACGGAGTTATGCCAACATAAAAATTGCGAAGAAGCACGGAAGTGGAAAGCTTCCTCGTAGATCTATTTTGGGCATTGCAAATTTTATACCAGGCATCTTCTAGATTTTCCTCCTCCCATTGTTAAAAAATAAGAACCACACTATCGAGAGTATTGATAATGATAGGTGTGCTAGCCACAGTGACAAGCAAGCAATCCAACACACAAACAAACAAGAAGCAAGTGAACGGTAAACACACGGCAAAAAGAAGGGCAAATAAAACGGCAAGGGTGAAGTGGGGTAGAGGAAAACGAGAGGCAAAAAATGTAATGCGAAGGATAAGGGTTTGTGATAGGTACTTGGTATATGAATTTTGCGTAAGCCTCCCCGGCAACGGTGCCAGAAATTCTTCTTGCTACTTCTCGAGCTTGCATTGTATTTCCTCGAAGAAGAAAGCGTGATGTAGCACAATAGCGTAAGTATTTCCCTCAGTTTTTTAGAACCAAGGTATCAATCCAGTAGGAGACCACGCGCGAGTCCCTCACACCTGCACAAACAAATATGAACTTCGCAGCCACCGCGATAAGAGGTTGTCAATCCCTTTATGGTCACTTATGAAAGTGAGATCTGATAGATAGGATAGTATGGCATTTTTGGTATTTTTGGATATAAGAACAGAAAGTAAAGAATGCAAAGTAAAGTAGATTGGAGATTAACATGTTGAGAATAGACCCAGGGGCCATAGGTTTCACTAGTGGCTTCTCTCATGATAGCAGAATTCTATGGTGGGTGAACAAATTACTGTCAAGCAATTGATAGAAAAGTGCATAGTTATGAGAATATCTAGGCATGATCATTATATATAGGCATCACGTCCATGACAAGTAGACCGAAAGGATTCTGCATCTACTACTATTTCTCCACACATCGACCGCTATCTAGCATGCATCTAGAGTAATAAGTTCATAAGAACAGAGTAATGCTTTAAGCAAGATGACATGATTTAGAGGGATAAACTCAAGCAATATGATATAAAACCCATCTTTTAATCCTTGATGGCAGCAATAGAATACGTGCCTTGCTGCCCCTGCTGTCACTGGGAATGGACACCGCAAGATTGAACCCAAAGCCAAGCACTTCTCCCATTGCAAGAACTATAGATCTAGTAGGCCAAACCAAACCAATAATTCAAAGAGACTTGCAAGGATATTATAATCATACATAAAAGATATCAGAAAAGAATCAAGTATTTCTCGTAGATAATCTTGATGATAAACCCACAATTCATCGGATCTCGACAAACACACCGCAAAAATATTACATCGAATAGATCTCCTCGAAGACCGAGGAGAACTTGGTATTGAGATCCAAAAAGAGAGAAGAAGCCATCTAGCTAATAACTATGGACCCGAAGGTCTGTGGTAAACAACTCACAACTCATGGTGAGGCAACGGTGTTGGTGTAGAAGCACTCCATGGAAGATCCCCCCTCCGGTGGAGCTCCGGAACAGGCCCCAAGATGGGATCTCACGGGAACAGAAGGTTGCGGTGGTGGAATTAGTGTTTTCTCTGTTGCCTCGATGTTTTCAGGGTACATGGGTATATATAGGAGGAAGGAGGGCATCGGGGGAGCCAGAGGTGGCCCATGAGGGTGGCGGGGGCGCCCTATAGGAGGGGGCGCAACATGGACCCTCTTGGCCGCCTCCTTTGTTCCCTCGCGTGTACTCCAAGTCTTCTGTGTTGATATCGTTCCAAAAATAACTCTCGCGAAGGTTTCATTCTGTTTGGACACTGTTTGATATTCCTTTTCTACGAAACCTTGAAATAGGCAAAAAAAATAGCAATCTGCACTGGGCCTTGGGTTAGTAGGCTAGTACCAAATATAATATAAAAGTGTATAATAAAGCCCATTAAACATCCAAAACATATAATATAATAGCATGGAATAATAAAAAATTATAGATACGTTGGAGACGTATCACCCACCAAGGTACTTAGGACACCTATGTGTGTAAGCTCACCAGGAGTGGAGTATATGGCAAGTCAAGTATGTTTTCAGATGCCATTGACCATTGGAAGCCACATTTTCCCCTCAAACCTGATAATCTTGGAGTCACAAGGATTGGATGTGATACTTGGCATGGACTGGCTATCAATGTAAGGGGGAAACATCGATTGCAGCAGTTAGTAGATTTTACGCACCACCTCGGAGGGGAAAAGGATCAAGTATGTATCTAGGCATGCGCCTAGGAGGTACCAAGTAAATTCTCTCTCAGGAGTTGTTCAAGAGGATGTGCCTGTAGTGAAGGATTACCCAGATGTATTTCCAGAGGAGCTACCAGGCATGCCACCAGATCGGGACATTGAGTTTTTGATAGAACTATTGCCAGGCACCGGACCAATATTGAAGAGACCATACCGGATGCCCGCCAATGATCTGGAAGAGATCAAGAAGCAGATTAAGGAGTTATCGGAGAAAGGTTACATTCGACGAAGTTCATCTCCATGGGGAGCCCCAGTGCTCTTGGTCGAGAAGAAGGACGGATCCTTAAGAATGGTTGTTGATTACCGTGCATTGAATGAGGTGACAATCAAGAACAAGTACGCACTGCTGATGATCAATTATTTGTTTGACCAGCTTCAAGGAGCTAAAGTATTCTCCAAAATCGATCTGTGATCAGGGTACCACCAGCTGAAGATCCGAGAAAAGGATATACCTAAGACAGCTTTCACCACAAGGTATGGGCTATATGAGTATACGGTTATGTCATTTTGGTTGACTAACGCCCCTGCCTATTTCATGAGTATGATGAATATGGTGTTCATGGAGTTCTTGGATAAGTTCGTTGTGGTGTTCATTGATGATATCTTGGTGTACTCGAAGAACGAGGAGGAACACAGGGAACATTTTCATTTGGTTCTTGAGAAGCTCAGGGAACATCTATTATATGCCAAGTTCAGCAAATGTGTGTTTTGGTTGAAGGAAGTTGAATTTCTTGGACATGTTATATCAGGAGAAGGTATAACAGTGGATCCTACCAAGGTTCAGTCAGTCACTGAGTGGTTGGCACCCACCTCAGTTGGAGAGGTCCGCATCTTTCTTGCACTCGTGGGATACAATCGAAGATTAATTGAGAATTTCTCCAAGATTGCGAAGCCTATGACGGCATTGTTGAAGAAGGACACAAAGTTCCATTGGACCGAAGAATGCAAAGCAAGTTTTCAGGAGTTGAAGAAACGTTTGACTACATCCCCAGTGCCGATTCTGCCGGATATACGCTAAGATTTCCAAGTGTATTGCGACGCTTCTCGCCTAGGACTTCGAGGAGTACTTATGCAAGACGGAAGAGTTGCTTCATATGCCTCACATCAACTTCGATCGCACGAGTTGAATTATGCCACGCATGATTTGGAGTTAGCTGTTGTAGTGCATGCCCTGAAGACCTAGAAACATTTTCTTATTGGAAAACGTTGTGATGTGTACATGGATCACAAGAGTTTGAAGTAAATTTTTACGAAGAAGGAGCTGAACCTCAGGCAGAGGAGATGGTTGGAACTCATAAAGGATTATGATATGAAGTTTCACTATCATCCAGGCAAGGCCAATGTCGTAGCAGATGCTTTGAGCCGGAAGAGTTATGTCAATACCCTCGTAAAACGGAGGATTGCCAAAGGAGTTAGCAGAAGATCTCAGGGAGCTTCGTTTGGAGATAGTTCCTAGAGATTTTGTTGCAGCATTGGAGGTTCAATCAATTATTGGGAAAGATTCGAGAAGCTCAAAAGGATGACAAAGAAATTGCTGAAATAAAGGAGAAGATGAGTGAAGGAAAAGCCAATGGATTTCGTGAGGATGAACACGACATCTTGTGGTTTGAGGATCGTGTATATGTGCCCAATAACGCCAAGATCGGGAAGTTGATACTACAGGAAGCACATGACTCGCCATACTCGATACACCCCGGAAACAATATAAAGTATTTGGATTTGAAGGAACATTTCTGGTGGACTGGAATGAAGAAGGAGATTGCCGAATATGTAGCCATATGTGATGTATGTCAGAGAGTGAAGGCAGAACATCAGAAGCTAGCAGGATTACTGCAGCCTATGCCGATACCAGAATGGAAGTGGGACAAGCTTGGCATGGTTTTTATCACCGGATTACCGAGGAACCGATCGGGATATGACTCTATCTGGGTAGTAGTGGATCGCTTGACCAAAGTAGCTCACTTTATCCCTGTGAAAACCACCTATACCAGTGCAAAGTTGGCCAAGATATATATGACCAGGGTCGTATGTCTCCATGGAGTTCCGAGGACCATCGTATTAGATAAAGAAACACAATTTACTTCAAAGTTTTGGCACCAGCTGCACCAGACTTTGGGTACCAGGCTGGAGTTCAGTACAACATTTCATCCACAGACAGATGGACAGATCGAGAGAGTCAATCATATTCTGGAGGACATGTTGAGAGCTTGTGCGCTTGATTATGGATCTAGCTGGGATGACAACTTGCCCTACGTAGAGTTCTCATACAACAATAGCTACCAGGCCAGTCTGAAGATGGCACCTTTCAAAGCCTTGTATGGCAGGAGGTGCAGAACACCATTGATGTGGGATGAAGTTGGAGACCGCCAGTTATTTGGACATGATTTGATTAAAGAGTCAAAAGAGAAGGTTAAGCTGATTCGAGATAAACTGAAGGTAGCTCAGTCCAGACAGAAGAGTTATGCAGACTCAAAACACAAGGAGGTCGTTTATGAAATCGGAGACAGAGCATATCTGCGAGTGTCACCTCTGCGGGGAGTTATATGTTTTGGAGTTAAGGAAAGTTAGCCCCAAGTTAGCCTCGAGATTTGTAGGACCGTACCTTGTTTTCGAACGCATGGGAGAGGTTGCCTACAAGTTAGAGTTACCTGAAGGATTGTCAGGAGTTGATGATGTGTTTCACGTTTCCCAGCTGAAGAAATGCCATGCAGATACAGCCGATATTCCTCTGAGAGATACAGTGCCTTTGGAAGCAACTCAATTGGATAGTGATCAGACTTATGAGGAGAAACCAGTAAAGATTCTCGAGTTTGCCAACCGAGTTACACGCGACAAGGTTATCAAAATTTGCAAAGTCCAGTGGAGCCACCATACCGAGGATAAAGCCACCTGGGAACGAGAGGATGATCTACGCAAAGACCACCCACAACTATTTTCTACCCAACCCGAATCTCGAGGAAGAGATTCATCTTAAGGGGGTAGGTTTGTAACATCCCAAATTTTCAATTTTTAATGTTATACATAGGTCATGCATGCATATCATATTTTTATTGCATTTTGTTTCTCGATCCTCGAAATTCTAAGCAACTCAAGGACCCATGGAGAGAGTTGGGGATTTCACAGTTTTCATATTTGAATTTTCTCAAATATCGAAACAAGGATCACTTTGGTTTTAATTATTTTTCTCTCCGAAAATAATCCATATTAAAATATATGGGAGGAGATAATATGACTTCTCCAAAATAAATGGAATATTGGATGAAAAATACTAAAATCATATAAATTATTTTATTTGAATTTTATTGCAATTTTATTTCAATTAGAAAAATTTGCATATTTTAAAATTTGCATTTTTATGGCCAAGAAAATGTTCATCATGTTCTAAATATTTTATTTAGACGGTGAAAATTTGTTTAGGTATTTTTAGATTTCTATTTTATTTTCTAGGATTTTTCGGTGAATTCTGTTTAAAAAAAACTCTCCGTCGGACCAAACTGGGCCGAGGTCTAGCTAGCCCAGCTGCCGCGCCGCCCTCCCCGTCCCATGTCGCCGCCGGACAAGGAGGAGTTCGAGCCGCGCCTGCCGCGCCGACCCCGTCCCCAAGTCGGGCGCCGCATCAACATGGAGCGGCATCAACATGCGCTGTAATTCTAGTAAATCCAAAAGTTGTAAAAATTCATGAAACTTGGCATGCTATCATGGAGCGGCATCAACATGCCGTGGTAAAAATTTAGTCCCATTTGGAACAGATTTGGGTATAAGCTTCTCACAAACCAAAGCTTCTCAAAACAAGTGTGATGGTTTTGGTAGGTAAATAAATATTAAATACTAAAAAGGAAAATTATCCGAACATAAGCAGTTATCATTTAAATACTTAAGATTCGACCACGGGCTTGATCGTAGACTGCACTCGGTAGCTGTGTTTGGATGATGAGTCTGAACTATCTGGAAGGTTTAGCTTCTTCCTAGGCGCGGCCTTGTCTACGTTAGCAGGGGCCGCCCTGTTCCTCCCCCTCACTTGGATAGGGGACTCATCTTCTTCTTCCTCCTCCTCCTCTTCTTCATCGGGAGAGAGGTGGGAACCGGTTTCCTCGGACCTTGGGTCCGCGGAACCTATAGGGCGGGGATCGCTCTTGACCTCCTTGCCCTTCTTCTTGGTCTTCTTCTGCGGTGCCTTATACGGCACCGGAACCACCATTGCCATCAGCTAGGGTCTCTCCAGGTCTTCGGGCAAGGGAGCCCGACACTTGATCCGCTCCGCCTTTTTCTTCCAGGCCTGGATAAAACGCATAAATTCTAACTCATGTTATAATTGAAGTACGGACAGGGAATGTATTAGGCGGAAATTTTGATTACCTCCGAGGTTGTGAGCGCGGTGCTGAAGTGCTTGTGCTCGGTCTCTGTCGGCCACCCCTTCTGGGCCTTGATGAGATACTTCCAAATCTCTTCGTGCGTGGTGCTGAAGAGATGCTTCATGGGCCGGGGCCCTTCTGGATTGAACTCCCATAAATAGGAGTCCAGGCGCTGGCAGGGAAGGACGAGGAGGGTGAGCATTACCTGAATCACATTTGTGAGGAGGGGGCCCTTGGCAATCATGCCAAAGATGCGGTTTTGGAGGGCTGGCACCTCCGTTTGATACCCCTAGTCCGGACTCTTTTCGGTCCAAGAGGTCAGCCTCTCCGGGGGTCCAGATCTGAATGCGGGCACCGCCGCCCACTTGGTATCACAGGGCTCAGTGATGTAAAACCACTCCTGCTGCCAGATCTTGTTCGTTTCCACAAAGGCCCCCTCTGGCCAGGTGGCATTGGGGAGCTTGCTCACCATGGCTCCTCCGCACTCTGCATGTTGCCCGTCAACCACCTTCGGCTTCACATTGAAGGTTTTGAGCCATAGGACGAAGTGTGGGGGGACGCGGAGGAACGCTTCACATACCAGTATAAAAGCGGATATGTGGAGAATTGAGTTCAGGGCTAGATCATGGAAATCTAGCCCATAGAAAAATAAGAGGCCCCGTACAAAGGGGTGGAGAGGGAATCCCAGCGATCGGAAAATTATAAGTTCTAGGACTGAACAGACAGAAAGTACTCTAACACTTTCTTCACCATTCTTTTCCATGAGGAGCTTTATTTTGCTAATACAAATGTAATGCTACCTCCCGCAAGTGCCTGATCAATTTGATCGGGCCGTGTAGGAACAAGGTTCAAATCGTTCGTTTGTTAGGATGCCTCAGCTGCATACATCACTGCACTTCCATTTGACACCTATTTAAACGGCTCGTGTCACCGCTACCTTATCCTATTTCCATACTTCTGTCGCTCCATCGCTGCAGTTCTTTTTTCTGCGTGACATGAGCCTGAAAGAGTTTCAAGAATCCGTTTTCTTTTTATAAGGGCTTACTCTAGGGAAGGAATCCGATCTGCAGATGAAGCAGAAGCAGGAAAAAGGCGAGCGCACAGCAAGGAATTTTCCATACTATATCAACTCAACATTACCGAATATACTTTAAGACTCTCTTCTCTTCATGGTTGGCTATAAAAAAAGAGTCTCTTTAGTCCCATGGATTATTGAATGTAAATCTGTGCACGAACCTATGCAAACACGCTTAAAAGCAGTGGAGAGCCTGGTTCCTATAGGCCGTGGTCAACGAGAACTTATAATCGGGGAGGAAGATTCAGATACCAAAAGCAATAGGAATGGGAAAGCGGAGCGGGCAATAGGTTTATGACTGAGCACTAGAGCCTGGAATAGCAAGAATGAAGGTTGGGAAATATGCCATGTAGAATTCCAATAAGTTGGCACTGCTTTCCCTTTCCATATGAAAAATGGAGAGGAAAAGCATGGACCGATGCCTTACCACTTGGCTATACTCCAAACGGGGGGGGGGGG
>LR738714.1:25479646-25512243 GCA_902687465.1 Secale cereale | reverse complement strand
GGGGAGTCTCGATGAAAATGAGGTGGGATATAGATTTTTCAGAAGGAAGAGTTAGTTACCCTCGGTCTTCCTTCTTTCCCGGGAATCGAGGAAGTAGTAGCGGGATAGTCCTTTATTTCCCCCTTTAGACAAACTACAACAAGCTCGCTCCTTAGGTTAGCTCTCTGCTCTACCTATTTGTTTGCAATGCATTGCTTATCAAAATAGGCCTTTCTGTAACCTGACCTTACGCTGAAAAAATGCACTTGTTGGCTCTGCGTCCACTGAAACTTATGAAAAAGAAATGTTATTCTATCGATATCGTCAAGAGTTCCCTAACCCCTGACTGAGAGTGCTATGATGGGCTATTCAAGTTCGTCCCTACGGCATGGTGAGGCAGTGCAAATCCTTTCATTAATGAAGTTCCGCCCTAACGCTCCCATTATTGGCTTCCTTCCCTGGGGACCACTCGGGCAAAGGCAGAGCATGGAATGATCGTAGGGGCATCCTTCCTAGGTGGAAAAGGCGTGTGTGACTAAAACCAGGAGGAGAAATCCATTTTCAAATGGCGACAGAAAGAAAGGAATCACGAAATTGAAGAAAAAGTGCACTGTGCTGGCAAATGTGGAGAATAGCCATCCATCTTTCATCAATGAATTTTTTTCGTATCGGTAGCAAATACACATATCCGAAGAGCCAACCCGAAAGCACTTGCTTCAAAGAAGCAACAATTACCAAGAAATTCCTGTTTCAAGTCAGTATATTGATACGTCTCCAACGTATCTATAATTTTTTATTGTTCCGTGCTATTATATATTCTGTTTTGGATGTTTAATGGGCTTTATTATCCACTTCTATATTATTTTTGGGACTAACCTACTAACCCAAAACCCAGTGCAAATTGTTGTTTTTTTTGCCTATTTTAGTGTTTTGCAGAAAAGGGATATCAAACGGAGTCCAAACGGAATGAAACCTTTGGGAGAGTTATTTTTGGAACCGTATCTTCACGAGAGACTTGAGGGCCAATTCATAGAACAAACGAGGTGCCCACGAGGGGGCAGGCATGCCCAGGGGGGCAGGCACACCCCAAACACTCGTGGGCCCCATGTTGCTCCACCGACGTACTTCTTCCTCCTATATAAGTACACGTACCCTGAAAACATTGAGGCAACAGAGAAAACCCTAATTCCACCGCCTCAACCTTCTGTTCCCGTGAGATCCCATCTTGGGGCCTGTTCCGGAGCTCCGCCGGAGGGGGGATCCATCGTGGAGTGCTTCTACATCTACACCATAGCCTCACCAATGAGTTGTGAGTAGTTTACCATAGACCTTCGGGTCCATAGTTATTAGCTAGATGGCTTCTTCTCTCTTTTTAGATCTCATTACAAAGTTCTCCTCGATCTTCGAGGAGATCTATTTGATGTAATATTTTGTGGTGTGTTTATCGAGATCCGATGAATTGTGGGTTTATGATCAAGATTATCTATGAACAATATTTGATTCTTTTCTGAACTCTTTTCTGTATGATTATAATATCCTTGCAAGTCTCTTCGAATTATTGGTTTGGTTTGGCCTATTAGATCTATAGTTCTTGCAATGGGAGAAGTGCTTGGCTTTGGGTTCAATCTTGTAGTGTCCTTACCCCGTGATAGCAGGGGCAACAAGGCACGTATTGTATTGTTGCCATCGAGGATAAAAAGATGGGGTTTATATCATATTGGTTTAGTTTATCCCTCTACATCATGTCATCTTGCTTGAAGCATTACTCTGTTCTTATGAGCATAATACTCTAGATGCATGCTGGAAAGCGGTCGATGTGTGGAGTAATTGTAGTAGATGCAAAATCGTTTTGGTCTACTTGTCACGGATGTGATGCCTATGTATAATGATCATGCCTAGATATTCTCATAACTATGCGCTTTTCTATCAATTGCTCGACAGTAGTTTGTTCACCCACCGTAGAATTCTGCTATCACAAGAGAAGCCACTCGTGAAACCTATGGCCCCCGGGTCTATCTTTATCATATTACTTTCCCGCCATCTAGCCAATTTATGTTGGCGTTGCTTATTTGCTTTATTTACTTTCTATTCATATACCAAAAATATTATACTATCCTATCTATCAGATCTCACTTTCGTAAGTGACCATAAATGGATTGACAACCCATAATCGCGTTGGCTACGAAGTTCTTATTTTTTTTGTACGGTTGCGAGGGACTCCCGCGTGTTCTCCTACTGGATTGATTCCTTGGTTCTAAAAAACTGAAGGAAATTCTTACGCTATTGTGCTGCATCCCCCTCTCCTCTTCGAGGGAATACAATGCAAGCTAGAGAAGTAGCAAGAAGAATTTCTAGCGCCGTTGCCGGGGAGGCTTACGCAAAAGTCATATACCAAGTACCTATCACAAACCTTTATCCTTCGCACTATATTATTTACCTCTTGTTTTCCTCTCCCCCACTTCACCCTTGCCGTTTTATTCGCCCTTCTTTTTCCGTGTGTTTATCGTTCGCTTGCTTGCTTGTCACTATGACTTCCCCTACCAGTGTTGACCCTCACCTTAAGAGGTTAGAGGAGATTGAAAACAATGTTATACATTTTATATCTGTGCAATTTGAGCATAATGATATCTTCAGAAATGAGCTTAAAGAACAGAAAAGCTTTATGGAATACATAAATAAAGAGCTTGATGATATGTCTAAGGAATTTTATGGTTTGAAATCTCAGTTTGCTCATCTTGAGAACTTAATAGCCCAAATTTCGGACAAGCAATCCACCTTAGTTAATAAGATGGCTGCTAAACCGGAAGAACACGAAAATAATGATGAAGATCTGAAAGTTATTGATGTGTCTCCTATTAGATCCTTGTTTTCTAGTATGAGTCTTAATAAATATGGGACTGGAGATGAGTCTACATTAGTTAAAAGGCGTCCCAATGATTCGAAGTTTTTAGATCTTGATGCTAAAATTGTTAAAAGTGGGATTGAAGAGATTAAAACTTTACATAGTGATGAACCCACTATTTTGGATTTCAAGGGATTCGATTATGATAATTGATCTTTAATAGATTGTATTTTCTTGTTGCAATCCGTACTAAATTCTCCGCATGCTTATAGTCAAAATAATGCTTTTACCAAACACATAGTTGACGCTTTGATGCAATCTTATGAAGAAAAACTTGAATTAGAAGTTTCTATCCCTAGAAAGCTTTGTGATGAGTGGGAAGCTACTATTAAAATTAAAATTAAAGTTCATGAATGCTTTGCTTTGTATGATTTGGGTGCAAGTGTTTCTACAATTCCGAAAACTTTGTTTGATATGTTAGGTTTCCATGAACTTGATGATTGTTCTTTAAATTTGCATCTTGTGGATTCTACCAATAAGAAACCTATGGGAAGGATTAATTATGTTCTTATTGTTGCCAATAGGAATTATGTGCGTGTAGATTTCATTGTTCTTGAAATAGATTGCAATCCTTCATGTCCTATTATTCTTGGTAGACCTTTCCTTAGAACGATTGGTGCAATTATTTATATGAAGGAATGAAATATTAGATTCCAATTTCCGTTAAGGAAAGGCATGGAACACTTTACCAGAAAGAAAATAAAATTACCTTATGAATCTATCACTACTAGAAAAAAGGCTATTAGTGGCGCACCCAATATTGCCATTAGTGGCGCACCATGGGTGGGCCACTAATACCACGCCACTAATAAGGAATACTAATGGCGCACCTATGATGCGCCACTGTTAATCCCAATAACAGTGGCGCACCACTGGTGCGCCACTGGTATGCCCCCCGGGTGCGCCACTGATATTTTTTCAGAATTTTTTTTTTCAAATTTTTTTTTCAAATTTTATTCCAGAATTGCTACAGGTGCGCCACTGATATTGCTACAGGTGCGCCACTAGTAACAATTTTATTTTTCAAATTTTTTCCAGAATTTTATTTTTCAAATTTTTTTCCAGAATTTTTTTTTTCAATTTTTTTTTAAATTTGGCGGGAATTTTGTTTTCCTTAATCTCGGGTCACTATGGCTTAATCTCGGGTCACTATGGCTTAATCTCGGGTCAAATCGCACTCCGTGGTCAAACTTCCCGGAAGGTCACCCATCCTACACTACTCCAGCCCAAGCACGCTTAACTTCTGAGTTCTATCCAACCCCAGCACCAGCTCACTTAGCAGGCACTTGTTGATATATCTATCATATCAATCCTATTAAACCTTGTTGATGTCTAGGAGTTTGTTCATGTTCATGAGTGTGATGAAATTTTGAAAAAATATTTCAAACTTCCCGGTCATTTTACATATCATATTTTGAATTTTTTGGAAAAAACTATTTTTTTTAAAAAAACCATTTTTTTTAATAAAAACCATTTTTTTTTCAAAAAAACTATTTTTTTTCAAAAAAAACATTTTTTCAAAAAAAACATTTTTTCAAAAAAAAAATATTTATTTCAAAAAAAATAGTTTTTAAAAAAAAAAAATTCAAAAAAAAACTATATTAGTGGCGCACCACACCCACGGTGCGCCACTACTATTTTTGAATTTTTTTGAATTTTTTTGCATGTAGATCTTAAAAGCCCCGTATCTTTTTTTCTGTTAGGTTTTTGGGGATTTAGAAAATGTTTAACGGGGTTCCCCAAGTTAAATTCGGATGTAACTTTTCGAGTAGATGCTTTTTCATATAAAAAACTTTTTCATCGGAGTTCGTATGCAAAAGTTATGCGCATTTTACAAATTCTCGAGAGATTTTGCAAAAAAAGTCGAAATTCATGTTTGTAAATTTTGCTAACAACTAGACCACAAATCACATTGGAATCTTATTTTTTTTATTTTTTTGACATTTCTATCATTTTCTTTTATTTTTTTTAAACTGAAAAGGCGGTCCACAGGGGGGGGGTGTGCATTTGGTGAAAAATGATAGAAATGTTAGTAGTGGCGCACCCCTTCACTGGTGCGCCACTAGTAGCCAGGAATACTAGTGGCGCACCAGTGAAGGGGTGCGCCACTGCTATGGTTTTTTTTTGGACCACCATGCCCAGCCTTACCAGTGGCGCACCAGGGCAAGGTGCGCCACTACTATCAAAAATAGTAGTGGCGCACCTTGGCCTGGTGCGCCACTGGTAAGCCTGGGCATGGCTGGTTACTGTTCAAAAACATAGTAGTGGCGCACCCCACACCTGGTGCGCCACTAGTAATGTCACTATTAGTGGAGCACCTGTTTGTGGTGCGCCACTGCTATATAGTAGTGGCGCACCACATCTCTGGTGCGCCACTAATAGTGATATTACCTATAGCCTTTTTTCTAGTAGTGTATTATGGGAACCACTTATGGATTGCCTACCAAAGATGGCAATACCTAGATCTATTCTTGTATCGTGCCTAGCTAGGGGCGTTAAATGATAGCGCTTGTTGTGAGGCAACCCAATTTTAATTTCTTTGTTTTTGCTTTTGTTTAGGAATAAATATTGCATCTAGATTTTGTTTAGATGTGGTTTTGTGTTTTAATTAGTGTTTGTGCCAAGTAGAACCTTTGGGAAGACTTGTGTGAAGTTTATGTGATCATGCTGTAAAAAAAAACTTTAGCGCTCACAAGATTGGCTGTAATTTTTTACTGGAGAGTGCTATTTAGTTGATTCTTTTTGAAGATGATTAATAGACAAATTCCTCACGTTTACCAATTTATTTCAATTTTTTTGGAGTTACAGAAGTATTCGAAAGTTACAGATTACTACAGACTGTTCTGTTTTTGACAGATTCTATTTTTCGTGTGTTGTTTGCTTATTTTGATGAATCTATGAGTAGTATCGGGGGGTATGAATCATGGAGAAGTTGGAATACAGTAGGTTTAAAACAAATATAAACAAAGAATGAGTTCATTACAGTACCTTTGAGTGGTGGTTTCTTTTCTTATACTAACGGAGCTCACGAGATTTTTGGCTAAGTTTTGTGTTGTGAAGTTTTCAAGTTTTGAGTATGGATTTGATGGACTATGGAACAAAGAGTGCCAAGAGCCTAAGCTTGGGGATGCCAAAGGCACCCCAAGGAAAAATTCAAGGAGAACCAAAAGCCTAAGCTTGGGGATGCCCCGGGAAGGCATCCCCTCTTTTGTCTTCATCTATCGGTAACTATACTCAGGACTATAATTTTATTCACCACATGATATGTGTTTTGCTTGGAGCATCATGTATAACTTGGGTCTTTGCTTTTTAGTTTGCCACAATCATCCTTTCTGGACACACCTTTTGAGAGAGATAAACATGGTTTAGAATTTATTAGAATACTCTATGTGCTTCACTTATATCTTTTGAGCTAGATGGTTTTGCTCTAGTGCTTCACTTATATCTTTTAGAGCACGGTGGTGGTTTTATTTTGTAGAAATTGTTAATCTCTCATGCTTCACTTATATCCTTTTTAGAGTCTTTTAGAACAGCATGGTAATGTGCTTTGGTTATAAAACTAGTCCTAATATGATAGGCATCCAAGATGGGTATAGTAAAAACTTTCATATAAAGTGCATTGAATACTATGAGAAGTTTGATACTTGATGATTGTTTTGAGATATGAGGATGGTGATATAAGAGTCATTAGTAGAGTAGTTTTGAATTTGAGAAATACTTGTGTTAAGGTTTGCAAATCCCGTAGCATGCACGTATGGTAACCGTTGTGTGACAAATTTGAAGCATGAGGTATTTCATTGAGTGTCATCCTTTGTGTGGAGGTCGGGATCGCGCGATGGTTAACTTCTACCAACCCTTCCCCTAGGAGCATGCGAGTAGTAATTTGTTTTGATGACTTGTAGATTTTTGCAATAAGTATGTGAGTTCTTTATGACTAATGTTCAGTCCATGGATTATACGCACTATCACCCTTCCACCATTGCTAGCCTCTCTTGTACCACACAACTTTTGCCGGTGCCATACACGCAGCATATACCTTCCTCAAAACAACCACCATACCTACCTATCATGGCATTTCCATAGCCATTCCGATATATATTTTCCATGCATGATCATGTAGTTGACATCGTATTTGTGGCTTGGCCACCATGCATACTTTTTCATACATGTCACTCTTGATTCATTGCACATCCCCATACACCGTCGCAAGCATTCATATAGAGTCATACTTTTTTCTAGTATCAAGTTGTAATATCGAGTTGTGAATCAATATAAGTGTGATGATCATCATTACTAGAGAATTGTCCCAAAGAAAAACAAGAATAAGAAAAAAAGAAGGAAAGGCCAAAGAAAAAAGGAAAGGCCCAAAAAAAAGAAAAAAAATAAGAAGAAAAGAGGGATAACGCTACTATCTTTTTCCACACTTGTGCTCCAAAGTAGCACCATGATCTTCATGATAGAGAGTCTCTTGTTTAGTCACTTTCATATACTAGTGGGAATTTTCATTATAGAACTTGGCTTGTATATTCCAACGATGGGCTTCCTCAAATGCCCTAGGTCTTCGTGAGCAAGCAAGTTGGATGCACACCCACTTAGTTTCTTTTGTTGAACTTTCATACATTTTTAGCTCTACTGCATCTGTTGCATGGCAATGCCTACTCACTCACATTGATATCTATTGATGGGCATCTCCATAGACCATTGATACGCCTAGTTGATGTGAGACCATCTTCCTCTTTTGTCTTCTCGACAACCACCACTCTATTCCACATAGTGCTATGTTCATGGCTCACGCTCATATATTGCGTGAAAGTTGAAAGAGTTTGAAAAAATTTGATTATGAAACAATTACTTGGCTGAAACCGGGGTTGTGCATGATTGGAATATTTTGTGTGACGAAGATGGAGCATAGCCTAACTATATCATTTTGTAGGGATGAACTTCCTTTGGCCATGTTATTTTGAGAAGACATGATTGCTTTGTTAGTTTGCTTGAAGTATTATTATTCTTATGTCAACATAGACTTTTATCTTGAATCTTTCGGATCTGAACATTCATGCCACAACAAAGAGAAATTACATTGAGAATTATGTTAGTTAGCATTCCACATCAAAAATTCTGTTTTTATCATTTACCTACTCGAGGACGAGGAGGAATTAAGCTTGGGCATGCTTGATACGTCTCCAACATATCTATAATTTTTGATTGCTCCATGCTATTATATATTCTGTTTCGGATGTTTAATGGGCTTTATAATACACTTTTATATTATTTTTGGGACTAACCTACTAACCCAAGGCCCAGTGCAAATTGCTGTGTTTTGCCTATTTCAGTGTTTCGCAGAAAAGGGATATCAAACGGAGTCCAAACAGAATGAAAACTTCGGGAGAGTTATTTTGGAACCGTATCTTCATGAGAGACTTGAGGGCCAAGTCAGAGAAGAAACGAGGTGCCCACGAGGGGGTAGGCGTGCCCCCCACACTCGTGGGCCCCACGTTGCTCCACTAACGTACTTCTTCCTCCTATATAAGTCCAGGTACACTCAAAATATCGAGGCAATAGAGAAAACCCTAATTCCACCGCCGCAACTTTCTGTTCCCGTGAGATCCCATCTTGGGGCCTGTTCCGGAGCTCCGCCGGAGGGGGGATCCATCACGGAGTGCATCTACATCAACACCATAACCTCACCAATGAGTTGTGAGTAGTTTACCACAAACCTTTGGGTCCATAGTTATTAGCTAGATGGCTTCTTCTCTCTTTTTGGATCTCAATACAAAGTTCTCCTCGATCTTTGAGGAGATCTATTCGATGTAATCTTTTTGCGGTGTGTTTGTCGAGATCCGATGAATTGTGGGTTTATGATCAAGATTATCTATGAACAATATTTGATTCTTTTTTGAAATCTTTTATGTATGATTATAATATCCTTGCAAGTCTCTTCGAATTATTGGTTTGGTTTGGCCTACTAGATCTATAGTTCTTGCAATGGGAGAAGTGATTGGCTTTCGGTTCAATCTTGTGGTGTCCTTTCCTAGTGACAGTAGGGGCAGCAAGGCACGTATTGTATTGTTGCCATCGAGGATAAAAAGATGGGGTTATATCATATTGCTTGAGTTTATCCATCTACATTATGTCATCTTGCTTAAAGCATTACTCTGTTCTTATGAGCTTAATACTCTAGATGCATGCTGGATAGCGGTCGATGTGTGGAGTAATAGTAGTAGATGCAGAATCGTTTCGGTCTACTTGTCACGGACATGATGCTTATATATAATGATCATGCCTAGATATTCTCATAACTATGCGCTTTTCTATCAATTGCTCGACAGTAATTTGTTCACCCACGTAGAATTCTGCTATCATGAGAGAAGCCACTAGTGAAACCTACTATGGCCCCGGGTCTATCTTTATCATATTACTTTCCTGCCAACTAGCCAATTTCTTTTGCCGTTGCTTATTTGCTTTACTTACTTTCTGTTCTTATACCAAAAATATTATACTTTCCTATCTAGCAAATCTCTCTTTCGTAAGTGACCGTAAAGGGATTGACAACCCCTTATCGCGTTGTCTATGAAGTTCTTATTTGTTTGTGCAGGTGCGAGGGACTCGCGCGTGGTCTCCTACTGGATTGATACCTTGGTTCTCAAAAACTGAGGGAAATACTTACGCTACTGTGCTGCATCACCCTTTCCTATTCGAGGGAATACAACGCATGCTCGAGAAGTAGCATATATCTTGATAGAACCAATTCCAATCCAGGTAGTGTGAACAGAGGATGTGGAAGTTCTGTTTCCTTGCCTTGTCAAGCATTTCATCTGACACTGTATCTTTACTATAGCTAGATCAATTCCTATTCTTTCTTCCAGGAAACTTTACTCCAAAGTATTTTTCCTTCTTATCTTGGCTCGATCTCACGAAATTGGATTGATTGGCACACCGCGCATTTGGCATTCGCTTCTTCTATCTATCTCTTCCAACTAAGAGGATCACTGGAAAATATGAAATCCTGCAAGCAATCATTCCAGAGCCAACTACGAAGATACTTGGTCTTCCACTCTATTCACTAGAGGAAAGACAAGAAAGTAAACAGATCAGGGATAATAAGTAAAATAGGAATCGGATAAAATCGTATATCGAAACGACTTCTGGCATCACCGGAGGGATCGGAACCACATTCGTAGGCCGACAATTTTTCTGGATAGGTCGAACTATTGGAAGCAAATGGAAAAGGAACACCGAGTGGAATCAAAGAAACTAGCGGACTGATCACTAAATAGATACAAATAGGTGCAAATTCCGACACCACCATAGTTGCTAAGAAAAAGGTAGAACCATAAATACTATCTAAAATTGTGGAGGGTGCTTGGTAATATTCCATTCCTTGAAAGCCAGTGGATACTAGAGCCAGTGAAACGGTTGCTACTAAAGCGTATACTGCTCGTTATTCCTTCCCCGTGATCTTCATCAGAGCCTTTTCCTTCACCACAGGCCAGAGCTCAATTTAACTTTGCCACAACTCTAAAATAAGGAGAATCAGCTCAAGATAAAAGGGCTCGCACTCAATTGATCCGGGTCAACACTTGGTTTCGGCTTTATTTCGACTCCTTGTAGGGGCTCATGACAGTCCTATAGGGGATACAAAGGCTTTCGAGCAATAGCGGCATCGGGGGCGGAGAGTTGGTTATTCAATTGATCCTCTGATGTTGGCCCTTCTGCATCATCCAGCAAGGCTCGCCTACTCATTTTTTTATGCGAGCGATTTAGCGAAGAGGCTTAGGGATAAGAGAGTGTCGGTGCGTACGTAGCCTTCATTCTACTACGGTACACAAAGTCACTTAGCTCGACGTTAATTAAGAGAGTAAAGGAGGAATACCCTACATAGAAGAACCATAGTTCGCTTACAAAGGTATAACCTTTAGCTCCCCGCGCGGTTCATGTTTTATTGTAACAAAGAGAGCTTTTCATTCTATTATACAAGCTCGCGCCCCGTGCGGGTAAAGCCCAGCGAAGCTGCAGGGATCACTGAGCAATGGGGGGATGAGGGTGACTCCGCCCACGGGTTGGACCACACCATAGGCAAAAGTCCTTCAACGGCAAGAGAAGGGTGATCGCCCCCGGATAAAGTGAGAGAGGAGGACAACCCTCTCACCTGCCTCAGGGACGGGGATCAATTGGTCCTTTCCGGAGACCCGATGCGCGATGTTGTCGGCAAGACAGCCCGCACTCCAGAGATTATTCACAGTCTTCTCCGTGACCGTGGAGGCCTCCCACTTTCCCTTAGAACTGGATCCGGGCATGGCTAAGAAGGAAGGCAGTGGTTGGGGAGACGAGGGTTGCGGGCGCAAGAGCTGAGGGCGCTGGGGCTGAGGAGATTGGAGACCTAGAGCTTGAGGAAAGCGTGGGGATAATGGGGAGTCTGAAAGGAGGACCCGTCAGAAAACTATTAAATTTCTCAAGGTTCAGTGGAGTAATCACACAGAGGATGAGGCGACCTGGGAAAGGGAAGATTTCCTTCGGGCAGAACATTCCCAGCTATTTGAGGATCAGCTGAAATCTCTGGGACGAGAATTTTCCTAAGGGGGTAGGTGTTGTAACACCCCAAATTTTTGAGGTAGCTTTCTTCCAAACTTTTGGCCTTTTGGAAGAGGAATTGTTTGATCTTTTCTTTTACCTCTTCTAAAAATCTTTCTGGCCAAGGTTCTTTTGGAGATTTCTCAAGCTTGGTTTTTGGCCTTGAAGTTTTTCTCTTGTGTTTGGCTCAAGCACAAGTTGAGTTTCATATGTGTTTGTTTGAATTCTCCCCTTCTTGTTTTAAACCTCTCAAGTATAACCTTGGACTTATCTCCCTCTCCATCCTTCATCTTGCCATGACCCCAACAGAAAGGTTTATCTCCAAGACTCTCTCCACACCTTAAGACAAGTCCCTCATGAATTCCAGTAAGTTTTAACCTTATTGGGATTTTTCTTCTATTTATTTCACTCCAAAAACTATTTCTGCCTTTTATAGTGGACCTTGGTGATTTACAAAGGACCCACCATTTTCATCTAGTTATTTGACTCCAAACCAACTCACCTAGATAGTCTTTAGTTCCCACAACCTAGATCCATCTTGTTTCACTGGCCCATAGTTCAAAATTTTCAAATTTCACCTACTGCAAGTTTGTACCAGATTTGCAAAATTTGGTGAAATTCATATTTATCTTCTTCCAAAAATTCTGTGAAAAACCAGGCAGCCTCTAGATACATCAAGAGGCCACTCCACCAAAAATCAGCTCCAGAAGCATTGCACACCTACCAGAAACATTTCATCAAACACCTAGCCTACACTGTTCTGTCAAATTCAGAACTGTAAACTGAAACTGTCGACAGCCCGACAGTTCGTCAGTTTCGTCAGTTTCTTTAGCGCAGCGACAAACCTCGCGAGTACCTCCTTGGCTCGACGCTGCACTGTAGCTTCTTCTTATCCATGCGCCGCACACTCGCTTGGCAGCTTCTGGGCATCGGTGCCGCTCTGGCCCGACCGCGCCGGCGACTGCCACGGCAACAGCGCCGCCCGTGGCGGCTGACAGAAGCAACCCCGCGGCGCAACGCCGTTTAGCGCCGCCCAAACCACCCTAGTGCTCCGCGTGTCCACCTCCACAGCCAGCGCACGCCTGGCACGCCGTCGCCGTGGCCTGGCACGCGCAGACCGCCGTTTCTGCCGCCGACGTGCCACGCGGCCGTTTCGTCGGTGACAGCCCGTAACTCCACCTCTCCTGCTGAGTTAGGCGCGGGAATGGAACCTCTACAGCTACTAGATGATGCTCAAGCCCCTAACTCCGCCGTCCGACCACTACAGCGCCGTAATCGACTCGCCGGACTTATCCGTTCACGGCAGCCACCTCGAGCCGCCTATAAAAGGCACCCCCGAGCTCGTTCTCGAGCCCGCACACCCTCACTACCTCCCTAGATCACGCCCAACCTCTAGAAGAGCCTCGAGGGGCCCTTCTTCCCCAACTGCGGCCAGCTACCTCCGCCTCGGGCTCCAGCTCCGTTCACTCCGGTGGGAGCTTCTCCGCCGCCGTGAACTCGAGCATAACACCCTGGCACTCACCTAGACCTAACCCCCACCTCAATTTCATCCCAGGAGCCTTCTCTGACGAGGTCCACGACCACCCGAGCCGCCATCCGCCGGAGACAAGGTCGCCGTCGACGTGGGGCTCGCCGACACCTAACTCCACCACCGTTCGACGCGGAAGACCACCGCGAAGCCGTAGGTACCACTCCCCTCCCCTAACTCGCCGTGGATCGACGCAGGCGATCACCGCAGCACCGGCGCCGGCGCGGCTCTTTATCCATTTTCAAACCTGACAAGTGGGGTCCCTTGTCAGCCTCACATCTCTCCCCCTCGAATCGTTTTCCGTTAGCGCATTCGGCAAAATACGTCTCCCCTCTGCGGGTGGCGTACTGCGTACCGATTCGCTTTTCTGTTTTCTGTTCTAGCCCCTGGATCTTTTCTGTTTCATTAGAGATGTGTCCCTGGACAGAAACCTTAATATCTTTTAAACTAGAAGTGATTTTGAGTTGATTCTTTTTCTGTCCACTTTAGTTTTCTGCCTAGTTTTTTGTCATATTTATGTGGAAATTTTTGGAGGAACTTTATTTGCACGCGCGGTATTTATGTTAGTATGTATTTTTTTTAATACATAGATACCGGAGGCCGTGACGGAGACGTGAACCACACCGAGTTAGGCTCTGACTTTTCAGAACCAGGCAAGCATGTTTGAACTTTGGCTATGATGAGTGTGTTGCATGTTGCTCGAGTAGTTCATTCCTAAGCATGAGCATATGGCATATGTGTATGGTATATTTCATGCAAATAAGCTTCGGGTGAACCCCGAATGAAAATGTTTGGACCACCTCGATCATATGGTGATATGATGGGTGGAATGCTGGTATTGTTGGAGCATGCCAGTAGTTGGTTATCTCAGTATCAACGGAGATCATGTCATGACTCCGTTCGTCTCCTTTTTTGGTATTATCATAGGCCGTCCGTTGGGATTACGGTCTAGTCAGTTGTAAACCACTTTCCGAGTACACAGCAAGTAGAGGGGCCGGGATGAGGGTTCCATGGCCCTGGATTAAAGCCCGTCATCTGGTCAGGGGGCATGGGTGTTTCCGGTTGGGACCGAGAGGGGGGCACCCCTTAGAGCGCGCATATATAAATTTGATCCCATGCTATTCGAGGTTGTAGCCTCCCCGTCTTAAAGTTTTCCGTGATTGGCGTCGCGGGTGATTCCGGACAATAGGATGTTAAATGGGTGTGTACTAGTTAGTTGGGTTTCTACTAAAACACCGTAGACAGGACTAGCCCACGTGTCTAGTAGAATCCGTTGGCTATGAGTTCATAGTACAAGCTCTGCAGAGTTAAATTCTTCCAGTAACCATGTTTATGGCCTAGGGTCAATCTTCATGTCAACCCGGTGACCGTCTCTAGCTTATTCTTGTTAGTAACCAGAATAGAGTTTTCGTCAAGTTCATTTGGTAGATGAACTCACCAACTATCTCTGTATTAATTTTACCTTCAGAAGTATTTCATCATTATACTACTGTCATTTATAAGCCCTTTATGTGATGTCGCTCAGACATCCGACTATGGCATTCTTGTTATTTATAAGCCCTTTATGTGATGTCGTTCAGACGTCCGACTGTGGCATCCCTTTTATAAGCCCTTTATGTGATGTCGCCTAGACGTCCGACTGTGGCATTTCTTTTATTTATAAGCCCTTTATGTGATGTCGCCCAGACGTCCGACTGTGGCATTTCTTTTATTTATAAGCCCTTTATGTGATGTCGCCCAGACGTCCGACTGTGGCATTTCTTTTATTTATAAGCCCTTTATGTGATGTAGCTCAGACGTCCGACTGTGGCATTCTTTTATTTATCAGCCCTTTCTGCGATGTCGCTCAGACGTCCGACTGAGGCATTCTCGTTATTTATTTTGCTATAAGCCCTTTATGCGGTGTCGCTCAGAAGCCCGACTGTGGCATGTTTTCATTTATTTTTCACGAGGCGTCATTCAGACACTCATTTGGTTTCCTTCTTTTATCTTTGGATTTCGGGAGGATTACCGCCCGACTTCTATCGTTGCTTACAGTACATTAATATTTAATTCCGGTCACAATTTTTTTTGCCGGAATACTCATATGCATCATGTTGGCATTTATTATATCTTTAGTCCGAACTGTCTTGCGAGTACATTCAAAGTACTCACCTGGCTTGTTGATTTGGCCAGATGTGGACGAAGGCGATCTCATGGATGAGGAATTCGATAGCGAGTCCGACGCTTAGAGGAGTCCCAGTCAGTCCCTTGCGATCCTGAAGTTGATCACTGTTTTATAACCGCTTCCGCCTACCATCAAATAAATTCATCGGGTTTCACTCCGATACCCGATGAGCTGTAGAATATTGGAATTACATCACCCACTTCACTGTGACATATTCCACCACCTTTTATTACGAGTCATTAGTATGCCACCCTACCTTGTGTCATATCCGCCTTTATGTATTATATTGGCGCGCTTGTAATAAAATTGTTTAACAATCCCCATGCTCAACCTTGTATAATATTCAGTGTACTGGAATTCTGTATCAAGGAATTGTCTGCCGGCAAGGAATTATATTCCTCGCTGGTTTATTAAAAAGGTCGGTCTTCCGGTAAGTATTTTACTGAAGGACCGGTCCTGACAACCTTGGTATCAGAGCCAGGCTGACTGTAGGAAGCCACTAGGTGCGCTCGCTAACCGGTTATTAGCGAAAAATTTGCTTTTCAGCATTTTTATCATCTGTAGCAATTTTCTGTTGGTTAGCATAAATTTATGGCCTGACTCTTCGGAATTTTTGTCTACTTTTGTAGATGGCCAGCAGCGACTGTGATGCACAGGTGTTCGCCAACATTCCTGAGGGGTTTGTCAAGCTCCTCTTTGCCATCACAAAAGTCGCGATCGGGCCATCCACCCGCCCCGAGTTTACTCTCTACCGTCACAAGCTCAACGACGGCGTGTCTATGCATCAGGCTGTGGTACACTTCAAAGGTGGGCGTTCTGAAGCGCACCGCCTTCGATTCGTGGGCAGAGCCATGCCTACGGAGAGGCATGCCATGCAGATGGCTGCCCGTGAGGCGATAGCTCGACTCCGGGACATCCTTCCTTCGATGAAGACTCGTCGCTTCCGTTACCTCCCATGCCACGTGCCATATACGTGTCACTATGCATTTGCATGCGCAAATAGGGAGCGTGACGAAGCTATTGAATCAATGGTTGAGTACCTCAAGGCACTTGAGGCAGCCTTTGATAATCTGGTGGACGACCTGGTGGCCACCCGTATGGAGATGGTCTAGAGTGGCTCCGCCAACAGGAGGGAGCTGCTCCATACTGCACCACCAATGACATTTGTCTCGTCCGCCGCATCCTATGCACCTTCCATCATAGCCACCGCTGGTCGTCTGCCTACCACTGAGGAGTTTGACCAAGTCATTGCTCTTACTCCAGTCAGAGCTGCACCGCCTGCTGCACCTGCTTCAACACCTCGTACTCATACTCCGCGCCTGGAGCCCATTGGTGAGGAGGAAGTTGAGTCTCCTGCACCACTGGGCCTTACCCTCGGCAGGCCGAGGGAAATCTTCAACATCTCCGACTAGAACGTCATTCCGCGACGCACCGCGCTCGCTTGTAATATTTGTGCGTCATGTAAAATAGGTTGATGGGAGTAGTCTATTTGCGCATCATGTAGGATCCTAGAGAAGTGCACTAGCTTTAAATAACAGGTCAGGATGTGTACGCACACCCTGAGTGGCATATGTATAATTAGAACCGGCGTGTAATATATGTACTAGCAGCCTTCTCCGTGCGCAATCAACAAGTTTATTTCAAAAATCTTTTTCGAGCTCGTGTTTGATCGCTTTTGCAAAATCTTGGTTTATTTTGCTGCTCGGTTCTTCTCAGGTTTTCTGCTTTATTACCCCAGAGTAAGAAATGACTCGTCCCTAGACTCGTTCCATGCCAAGTCCGCCGGAAGAAAATTATGGCACACAGACAAACAACAATTTCTCACAGGGACAGTCAAGTCAGCAAGGCAGTGAGACGGCATTTTCACAAGTGTGCTGTCTTTACGAGCAAAGTCAGCAACAGAACCAAGAAATGATTTCCCATGTCATTAACATGGGAAATCACCGCGAGCCATACCAACAGCACTCAAAATTGTCTGAATTTCAGAAGACATGTCGAACAACATTTTCGCACACAGACAAGCCTCTTGAGGCCGATGATTGGCTTCGAGATATTGAAAGAAAATTAATTGTGGCACAATGCTCAGACCGTGAAAAAGTGATGTACGCACCACATTACCTTACTGGAGCAGCCGCGTCATGGTGGGAAAATTTCCTGCTTATGCATCCCGACATAAATAATATCACCTGGGAAGATTTCAAGGAAGGCTTTCGTGGGGCACACATCCCTAAGAGTATTATGAAGATCAAGAAAAGAGAATTTGATGACCTCAAGCAAAGAGGCATGACAGTACAGGAGTACAACAGTCAGTTTGCGCAGTTATCACGTTATGCCAACGAAGAGCGAATGATAGAAAATAAAAAGATGGAGAAATTCCTGGACGGACTGGCGCGAGCACTAAAATGCCAGTTAGTCATACACACTTTTCCAGATTTCAAGACTCTGGTAGACAAAGCCATAACGTTGGAAAACGAACGTCGCAGTCTGGAAGACATTCGCAAGAGAAAAAGGGATCAGACCAACCACCCCCGCAACAACAAAAATAAGGTGAATTTCCAGAGGAATGGGGCGAGCAGACCCACGACCAGTGACACACGTCCAAATAAGAATTTTCATGCAAGAGACAAGGATTTCACCTATCGCCCGGGTGTTAC
Source organism: Secale cereale (assembly GCA_902687465.1). Classification (NCBI taxonomy): domain Eukaryota; kingdom Viridiplantae; phylum Streptophyta; class Magnoliopsida; order Poales; family Poaceae; genus Secale; species Secale cereale. Next base: position 25,494,442 of record LR738714.1, on the reverse strand, counting down.
CTGCTACGCATGTGGAGAAGAGGGACACTATGCTAAACAGTGCCCAAAGCCAAGAAACTCGGCACCGAAGCCGAACAGCAACGGAAACAATACCGCACCCAAGCGTAACAATTTCAACCCCAATAACAATCACAGGAAAAGCCACCTGAACCATGTGACCAAGGAGCAAGCCCAGGATGCCCCAGATATCGTACTCGGTACGTTTCCTGTCAACACAATACCTGCCACGGTTTTGTTTGATTCTGGAGCTTCTCATTCGGTCATTTCGAAGAGTTTTGCTTTGCAACATGGTTTTTCAATGCTGCCCTTGGGAAAATCAATGACCATCAAGTCCCCCAGAAGTAAGCAGATCACTCAGAATTACTGCCAAGGTTTGACCATTGAAATTGAGGGATTAAAGTTTCACGCAAACCTCATCGTGTTGGAAAACAAGGGACTGGATGTTATCCTGGGTATGGATTGGCTAACCACCAATAAAGGATTTATCGACTACTTCAACAGGATAGTGATTCTTACTCATCATCATGGAAAGACAATAAGGGTCGCAGCTCAGGAAAGACCGGTGTCACGATAACCAAAATTAAACAAAGTTGATACATCTGAGTTAAGCAAGGTTCCAGTTGTATGTGAATTTCCGGACATATTTCCCGAGGAACTACCAGGCATGCCGCCAGTCAGAGAAATAGAATTCATTATTGAACTAGCACCGGGAACCACCCCCATATATAAGAAACCATACAGAATGGCACCATCCGAGTTGGTGGAATTGAAGAAGCAAATAAAGGAACTGCTAGACAAAAGATTTATACGGGCCAGCTCCTCACCTTGGGGTTCGCCAGTATTATTTGCCAAAAAGAAGGATGGGACCATGAGGTTGTGTATAGACTACCGAGCACTCAACATGGTCACAATCAAGAACAAATATTCGATGCCACGGATAAATGATTTATTTGACCAGCTCGCTCAAGCCAAGGTTTTCTCAAAGGTTGATCTAAGGTCAGGTTATCATCAACTGAAAGTACGAATAGAAGATATCCGAAAACATCATTCACCTCAAGATACAGACTTTATGAATTTACAGTAATGCCGTTCGGACTGACCAACGCCCCTGCATATTTCGTCCACCTTATGAACAAGGTATTTATGAAATTCATGGACAAATTTGTGGTGGTATTTATTGATGATATCTTGGTATATTCAAAGACACCAGAAGAACATGCTGAACATCTCCGCATTGTACTGGGAGAATTAAGGAAACACCAACTTTACGCCAAATTCAGCAAATGTGAATTTTGGTTGAGACAAGTGGGTTTCCTAGGACACGTGTTAACACAGAAAGGAATTGCTGTGGACCCAGATAAAGTCAAGGTTGTACTTGGCTGGAAGTCGCCAGCCAGTGTAACTGATATACACAGTTTCCTCGGTATGGCCGGATATTACAGAAGGTTTATTGAAGGATTTTCCACCATAGCCAAACCAATGACACAGCTACTCAAGAAGGATAAGAAATTCATGTGGACCGAAGCATGTGAGAAAAGCATCCAAGAGCTCAAAAAGAGGTTAACAACAGCCCCAGTATTAATTGTACCAGACATACACAAGAATTTTGAAGTATATTGCGACGCATCCCGAAAAGGCCTCGGATGCGTACTAATGCAAGAAGGCAAGGTAGCCGCCCACGGTTCCCGGCAGCTGCGAAAACATGAGGAAAATTATCCCACTCACGATTTTGAGTTAGTAGCAGTCATTCATGCACTCAAGGAATGGAGGCACTTTTTGTTTGGAAATCGCTGTGAAATATATACGGACCATAAGAGCCTCAGATATATTTTCACACAGCCAGAGCTCAATTTACGACAACGACGCTGGCTGGAACTGGTAAAAGATTACGACGTTGGTATCCACTATCAACCAGGAAAAGCAAACGTGGTAGCTGATGCTCTCAGCCGTAACCCCAGCCCGAATAATGGCATCATACAGAACCTGAGACCCGAATTTCAGCAAGAATTCTCCAGACTCAACCTAATGATGGTCACGGAAGGCGAAGTATCCAAGCTAGAAATACAGCCTACTCTAATAGAACAAATAAAGAAGGCTCAGCTTGGACACCCCAGCATCGAAGGGATAAAGAGAAAAGTAAGTCAGGGCAAAGCCTCAGAATTCACCATAGACAGCAAAGGAATATTATGGTTCGGATACAGACTTTGCGTACCAAATAGCAACGACCTTAAACTGCAAATTCTAGCGGAAAGTCACACCGCTCCATACTCGATCCACCCTGGAGGTACGAAAATGTACAAGGACATTCAGGAAAGATTTTGGTGGCACGGCATGTGATGGGCCTCGAACCCCTCTTTGGATTACCCCAAGTGGAAGGTGCAAGATGCAGTAAGTAGAAGTATTTTCCCCTAGCAAAGATGCCAAGGATCGAATCCCCAGAGACTCCTAGGTTCACAAGGTAGGTGTCAATTGCTACGGCGCCAGATTAGTAGCAACCAACGTGGACCTGCACACAGATACAAATAACTTTGCTCCCAACGAGTACAGAGAGGTTGTCAATCTCTCCGGCCTTGTAGTTCACAAAGGGTTAAAAGCAATATGATAGTAGTGATAGATAGTGTTTTGCAATAGTAAATAAAATAGCGGAAAGTAAATAGTGTATGTGATCAATGATGGTAATATGGACCGGAGTCTCATGATGTTCACTAGTGATGTCTCTCTCCCAAAAGACGATAAAACGGCTATGTAAGGTAAACAAATTACAGCTGGGCAATTGACAGGACCACGAACGCAAACCAATGCTGACTACATTGCAAGAAAGGTTGAGGTTCAAAGCATGGGCGGTACGCCAAAGTAAGTAGACCGAAATCCATCAATATCTACTACTAATCATCCACCTTGAGATATCTATCCAGAACATCTCTTTGGTATTAAGTTGCGAGTCCCACCCATAGTGTAAACTCAATGCAACAGACAACTGCATTAAAAGAACTTTGTGTAAAGTAAACAATCCTTCCACCCGCGGGCACAAGCACCATTGTTTTCCCAGTTGTGGCAACAGCACATCCCGTAGACTCATGTTTCTGTCACTCAAGCTAGTCATCGAGGGGCATGAACCCACAATCAAGCATAACGTTCCCTCTTGGAGTCACTACCTACTACTCGGCCAAAGCAATAAATAACAATGGAGAACATGCAAGAATTACTTATGAACTAAAATATAAAAGAGGTGAATCAAATATATTACTCAAGATCAATCTGAACATAATCTCGTAATCCATCGGATCCCAGCAAACTCAACATAGCAACAGCATAAGGATTACATAGGTGCCTCGATCATGTAGGGCAGCTCACGAGGACTAATTAGTGAAGCACTAGAACGGGAGGAGAACATCACATAGCTACTGGTCATGGACTCATGGTCCAAGGGAGACTACTCACGAGTCATCCGGGAGGCGTCCATGGTGGTGGAGAAGCTCCCGGTGGTGATCCTCCCCTCCGGCAGGGTGCCGGGAAGAGTTCTCCTGGTGCTCCCGATCTTGGAAGCGGCGGCGGCGGCGGAACAGAGATGGGATCGCGAAAAGAAGTCCTGTTTCGAGGGTTACAGGGAACCCTTTAAATATCTGCCAAAGTAGGGCACCGGGGGGCTCTCGGGGGGCCGAGGCGCCCCCCCGGCGCGGCCCAGGGGGGGTGGCGCCCACAGGGCGCCTGGAGCCCCTGTGGCCCCCCCAGGTTGCCCTTCGGACGCAGTGTTGTTTCCGTATCGCTGATTTTTTATATAATTTTTCTGGATTTTTCTGGGCAGTTCTCGAAACGTGAAAACCTGAAATACAAAAACAGCCGAAAACAGAAACTGGCACTGGGGTGCACTGGATTAGTAAGTTAGTCCAAATATGATCAAAAGTGTATGGAAGTGTATGAATATCATAGCAATATTACCCAAAAGTGGCATGGAGCAAGCAGAAATTATAGATACGTTTTGGACGTATCAACATCCCCAAGCTTAATTCCTGCTCGTCCTCGGGTAGGTAAATGATAATAAGAGTAATTTCTATGGTGACATGCTATTAACCATATAAGACTTTCTCATAGTCATATGACAAAAGCTTACTGAGACAATGATTCTAAACTAATTAAGTTGTCTCAAGAGAAAATCACAAATGACTGAAAGTTTTACAATATGACACTGAAACATCAAAAAGATTTGCAATGAACATGATGTGCAAATATGATCAAGTGATATCTAGCTTGCCCCCTTTAGTGATGCAAAACATAAGTGCAGGGGCACCTTCAAGTTTCAAGTGATGACTAGATGCAATCATTTCAAAATAAACGATATCACAATCATGCAAAAGACAATGCTACTCTGGGACAATGCACATTACACTCAGAATGACAATCATGCTCTCAGTAGTTGGTGCTTGAAGTGCTAGAGCTTTTTATTTTGAAACATGGAAGCAATTGTGTCAACGGTAGTAGTACTTCATATGTGTCATGTATAAAACATCCTATAAGTTGCAAGCCTCATGCATCGAATACCAATAGTGCTCGCTCCTTGTCCTAATTAGCTCGGATCCCCATGGGTTATCATTGCATTGCATATGTTTTAACCAAGTGTCACAAAGGGGTACCTCTATGCCACCTGTACAAAGGTCCAAGGAGATAGATCGCGTTTGATTTCTCGTTTTTGATAGATCTCAACTTGAGGACATCCATACCGGGACAACATAGAAAATAGATGACGGACTCCTCTTTAATGCATAAGCATATTCTCATGAGAGATTGAGGATTAAGGTCCAAGCTAAAACTTCCACCATGATGCATGGCTTTGGTTGGCGGCCCAATGTTCTTGTCTAACAATATGCATATTAATTCAACCCACGGTAAATCACCCTTACTTCAGACAAGACAAACATGCATAGCAACTCACATGATATTCAACAAAAGTGTGATAGTTGATGGCGTCCCCAGAAACATGGTTACCGCTCAGCAAGCAACTCATAAGAAATAAGATACATAGGCAACATATTCTTTACCACAATAGTTTTTAGGCTACTTTCCCATGAGCTATGTATTGCATGGTTAATTTGCTTAGTGCAGGTGTAGGTTAGCAAAAGACTGGGAGCAACCAACTAAGAGAGCAATGACGGTCATAATCATGCAGAGCGACAAATCAATATTGAATCAGGCATGGTAGTTATATCGCTACATAGAAACAAAAGATCATCAAGGCTTGACAGACTTTCTTTACAGTCTTGAATATGCGTGAGCATACGCCAAGTCAATCAAAATAAATTCTCAAAGGAAGATGTTACTAAACCATACCACATCATAGGCAAACAAACCAAGTTGGTACTCCAATAACACAGTGGGAACCCCCCCAGCTATTCGAGATTAACCAAAAGAAAAACCTGAACTACTAAGCACCATCATGAAAGTAGCATATTTATCATAGACACATTTAACCCATGCAACGGAAGCAAACTCTCTTAATAAGGTGAGCATGGTAATTAAAGAGAGTTCAAGCAACCAACTAAATAAAAGCTCTTGAGAAGATAAGCATGAATACTAAGAGCAGAGCACGATAGTAGCTATTTAAAAGACAAAGTACACACACAGCATAGATAGACATGAAAATATTATGTAATGTTCTAGGTAGAAGTGGAGCGTGTTTCTCTCCCACATAAAGTAATGCTGGGTTCCGACTCGTTATGAAAAACTAAAAAGAAAACTAAAAGCAAGACGCTCCAAGCATAGCACATAACACATGAAGTGATAAAAATATAGCGGAACGAAAGATGAACTGATAATGTTGATGGAGAAGGGGATGCACGGGGGCATCCCCAAGCTTAGACGCTTGAGTCTCCTTGAATATTTCTTGGGGGTGCACGGGGGCATCCCCAAGCTTGAGCGCTTGACATTCCTGAATCTTTTTATCATCTTCCCTCGCACACTTGAAAACTCCCTTCATACATAACTCATTCATAATCTGATTAGCGAGGTTAGTACCCTTAATAAAATAATTATAACTTGCTGGAAATAAGGATATTCTTGAAGTTCTACTGTTTCTCAAGATTTCCAAAACGTTTTTGCAAAGAAAAAGCAAGTTCTCAATTTGCAAAGTGAAGGTAAGGCAAAACAGGACAGAATCTGTGAAAAACAGAACAGCAGGCAGTAATTGACCTGTTCGGGATAATTCTGCAACTCAAATCAAAAAACTCAGAACTGACGCACGAAAGACAATTATATAGAGAACGCTGTCGAAAAAATTCAGACCAAAAAGATGACCTGGTGATTTTATACGATTTTTTCTATCCAAGGACAGAATCTGTTTCCTGGACAGCACCTCACAACTTTTGAACTTTCTAGCAATCAGAGGCTATACTTAGCACAAATATGAAAAGCAAAGATACAATGATGATGCTACAGCAGTAAACAACATCAAGACACAACAAAAGCAAAAAATTTATTCATGTGGACTGCCTCCCAAAAGCGCTTTCTTTTATGCCTTTAAGCTAGGCATAATGCAAAGATCAAGTTTTATCAAAAGTAAAAGAATAGCTAGCCCGTACAATGGACTCAAAAGGTAACTTGACCTTCTTACGAGGGAAGTGTTCCATCCCTTTCTTGAGAGGAAACTGAAATTTAATATTACCCTCTTTCATGTCAATGACAGCACCAACGGTGCGCAAAAAGGGACGTCCCAAAATAATTGGACACGAAGGATCACATTCAATATCCATAATAGTGAAATCAACGGGCACATAATTATCATTGACAACAATAAGAACATCGTCAATCCTCCCCAAAGGTTTCTTTATGGAAGAATCAACGAGACGAACACCAAAAGAACAAGAATCATAAGGTTTCAATTTAAGCATATCATATATCCTTTTGGGCATAACAGAGGTACTAGTACCAACATCACATAATGCATAACAAGAGAAGTCATTCAAATAAATTTTAATCATAGGATCCCAACCATCTTCTAGCTTTCTAGGTATGGAGGCTTCTACTCTAAGTTTCTCCTCCCTAGCTTTGATGAGAGCATTAGTGATATGCTCTGTGAAGGCAAGGTTAAGCGTGCTAGTGCGGGGATCTCTAGACATTTTGTGAAGGAAATCAATAACTTCGGTAAGAGTGCAATTATCAAAATCAAGGTCACGAGCATCAAGTAAAGTGGTAGTGGTGTCCTTAAGGTTCACTTGTTTGGTAGTTTCTATAGCATCACCATTAATAGGTCCATTGGGACCAGGAGTACATTGGGTGCTAAGAGTGTGAACATCCTCAATAACTTGGATAGTAGCAACTGTGTGGTGGGTAGGAAGGCTCTTAATTCTTTCCTCTTCCTCCCTTTCTCTAGCCCATCTTTCTTTAAGCTTAGCCATCATCCTAATGTTTTCATTAATTTGCACTTGAGTAGCATTAATAGGGATGACTTCCCTCTCCTTAAGTGGAGAAGTTTCAATTTTTAGCAATTTTACCTCATTGGCTAAGTGGTCTACCTTAAAAGAAAGATCATCTAATTTATGTAGTTTCTCTTCTACATTCTTATTAAAGGCTTTTTGGGTAGTGATGAAATCTCTAAGCATGGTCTCTAGTTCAGTAGTGGAGTTCTTGGTATTAGGATAAGCATTGTTGTTCCCATAAGAGTTAGAGGGGAACGGTCTAGAATTGTTACCAAAGTTACTCCTATAAGCATTGTTGTTGAAATTATTTCTAGAGATAAAGTTAACATCTACTTGTTCTTGAGCAATCAAAGAATTTAAAGGAACATCACGAGGATCAACAGTAGATTGCTTCGAAAGTAGAAACATAATCAAGTCAACTTTTTCATTGAGGGAGGAAATCTCCTCTACATAGTTTACCTTCCTACCTGTTGGAGCGCGTTCGGTGTGCCATTGGGAATAGTTGGTCATCATCTCATCGAGAAGCTTTGTGGCAGCACCAAGTGTAGTTGACATAAAAGTTCCTCCCGCGGCCGAATCTAACAAGTTCCGCGAGGTAAAGTTCAAGCCTGCATAAAAAGTTTGGATAACCATCCAAGTAGTCAAACCGTGAGTAGGGCAGTTCTTGATAAGAGATTTCATACGTTCCCAAGCTTGGGCAACGTGTTCATTATCCAATTGTTTAAAATTCATAATGTTACTTCTAAGTTGGATAATTTTAGCAGGTGGATAGTATTTTCCAATAAAAGCATCTTTGCACTTGTCCCATGAATCTATGCTATTTCTAGGCAAAGACTTAAACCAAATTTTAGCTCCTCCTCTCAAAGAGAAAGGAAAAAGCTTAAGCTTAACAATATTACCATCTATTTCTTGGTACTTTTTCATATCACAAAGTTATACAAAGTTATTCAAGTGTAAAGCAGCATCATCTCCAGCACCGGAGAATTGTTCTCTCATAACTAAGTTCAGTAAAGCAGGTTTAATTTCATATGAAGGTGCTGAAGTGGCAGGTGTAGTGATAGGTGTGCTGATAAAGTCATCGTTGTTGTGACTAGTGAAGTCACACAACTTGGTGTTCTCGGTGGAACCCATAGTAGCAAGCAAGCAAGATAACTATTTTTGTGATGTTCGATAAAAGGAACTAAAGCAAAAATGAAAGGTAAACTAACAAGACTAAAAATCAAAGGTAAAAGATAGCATGCAACTCCCCTATCCTGAAGAGTGGAGTCCCCGGCAACGGCGCCAGAAAATACTCCTTGATGGGCCTCGAACCCCTCGTTGGATTACCCCAAGTGGAAGGTGTAAGATGCAGTAAGTAGAAGTGTTTTCCCCTAGCAAAGATGCCAAGGATCGAATCCCAGAGACTCCTAGGTTCAACAGGTAGGTGTCAATTGCTACGACGCCAGATTAGTAGCAACCAACGTGGACCTGCACACAGATAGAAATAACTTTGCTCCCAACGAGTACAGAGAGGTTGTCAATCTCTCCGGCCTTGTAGTTCACAAAGGGTTAAAAGCAATATGATAGTAGTGATAGATAGTGTTTTGCAATAGTAAATAAAATAGCGGAAAGTAAATAGTGTATGTGATCAATGATGGTAATATGGACCGGAGTCTCATGATGTTCACTAGTGATGTCTCTCTCCCAAAAGACGATAAAACGGCTATGTAAGGTAAACAAATTACAGCTGGGCAATTGACAGGACCACGAACGCAAACCAATGCTGACTACATTGCAAGAAAGGTTGAGGTTCAAAGCATGGGCGGTACGCCAAAGTAAGTAGACCGAAATCCATCAATATCTACTACTAATCATCCACCTTGAGATATCTATCCAGAACATCTCGCTGGTATTAAGTTGCGAGTCCCACCCATAGTGTAAACTCAATGCAACAGACAACTGCATTAAAAGAACTTTGCGTAAAGTAAACAATCCTTGTACCCGCGGGCACAAGCACCGTTGTTTTCCCCCTTGTGGCAACAGCACATCCCCTAGACTCATGTTTCTGTCACTCAAGCTAGTCATCGAGGGGCATGAACCCACAATCAAGCATAACGTTCCCTCTTGGAGTCACTACCTACTACTCGGCCAAAGCAATAAATAACAACGGAGAACATGCAATAATTACTTATGAACGAAAATATAAAAGAGGTGATTCAAATATATTACTCAAGATCAATCTGAACATAATCTCATAATCCATCGGATCCCAGCAAACTCAACATAGCAACAACATAAGGATTACATAGGTGCCTCGATCATGTAGGGCAGCTCACGAGGACTAATTAGTGAATCACAAGAACTGGAGGAGAACATCACATAGCTACTTGTCATGGACTCATGGTCCAAGGGAGACTACTCACGAGTCATCCGGGAGGCGTCCATGGTGGTGGAGAAGCTCCCGGTGGTGATCCTCCCCTCCGGCAGGGTGCCGGGAAGACTTCTCCTGGTGCTCCCGATCTTGGAAGCGGCGGCGGCGGCGGAACAGAGATGGGATCGCGAAAAGAAGTCATGTTTTGAGGGTTACGGGGAACCATTTAAATATCTGCCAAAGTAGGGCATCGGGGGCCTCTCGGGGGGCCGAGGTGCCCCCCCGGCGCGGCCCAGGGGGGGGGGGCGCCCATAGGGCGCCTGGAGCCCCTGTGCCCCCCCCAGGTTGCCCTTCGGACGCAGTGTTGTTTCCGTATCGCTGATTTTTTATATAATTTTTCTGGATTTTTCTGGGCAGTTCTCGAAACGTGAAAACCTGAAATACAAAAACAGCCGAAAACAGAAACTGGCACTGGGGTGCACTGGATTAGTAAGTTAGTCCAAATATGATCAAAAGTGTATGGAAGTGTATGAATATCATAGCAATATCACCCAAAAGTGGCATGGAGCAAGCAGAAATTATAGATACGTTTTGGACGTATCAGCATGAAGAGGGATATAGCCACATTTATTGCATGCTGCGATTCATGTCAACGCATTAAAGCCGAGCACCAAAAACCCGCAGGGCTATTACAGCCAAACAAGATACCAGAATGGAAATGGGACGATATTGGAATGGATTTTATTGTTGGACTACCACGATCACAACACGGTAACGATGCCATATGGGACATCACGGATAGGTTGACCAAGGTGCCACATTTCATACAAGTCAAGACGACCCATACTACTCAAAAGCTCGCCAAGCTTTATCTCGCCCGGTTAGTATGCCTACATGGTGTTCCCAAGACTATAATATCTGACAGAGGCACTCAGTTCGTCTCCAAATTTTGGGATCAGTTGCAGCAAGCCCTCGGAACACAACTAACGTTCAGTCCGGCTTACCACCCCCAGACTGGAGGACAAATGGAACGAGTAAATCAAATACTCGAAGACATGCTAAGGGCATGTGTCCTCACATATGGGACCAGTTGGGAGGAAAGCTTACCATATGCCGAGTTTGCATACAACAATAGTTACCAAGCTAGCCTGCAGATGGCACCTTTCGAAGCCTTGTACGGACAAAGATGCCGTACTCCATTGAACTGGTCAGAAACAGGGGACAGTCGCATATTCGGCCCAGATATGTTAAAAGAAGCCGAGGAAAGAGTAAAAATAATACGGGATCGACTCAAAACCGCCCAAAGCCGACAAAAGAGCTATTACGATCAGAAGCATCGGGAAATAAGTTTTGAGCCCGGTGATGACGTACATTTGCGTGTGTCACCAATGAGAGGAGTACAACGATTCAAATTCAAAGGGAAACTGGCACCTTGATTCATCGGACCCTTCCGTATAGTTGCACGGAGAGGCACAGTAGCTTATCAGCTAGACCTTCCCAAGGAACTGTCAGACGTCCACGACGTGTTCCATGTCTCGCAACTACGGAAGTGTGTAAGCAACCCAGAGAAACATGTGTCACATGAAAACCTTGATGTGCAACCAGATCTCACCTACCGAGAACACCCAGTGAAGATTTTGGAGGAGTCTGAAAGGAGGACCCGTCAGAAAACTATTAAATTTCTCAAGGTTCAGTGGAGTAATCACACAGAGGATGAGGCAACCTGGGAAAGGGAAGATTTCCTTCGGGCAGAACATCCCCACCTATTTGAGGATCAGCTGAAATCTCGGGGACGAGATTTTTCCTAAGGGGGTAGGTGTTGTAACACCCCAAATTTTTGAGTTAGCTTTCTTCCAAACTTTTGGCCTTTTGGAAGAGGAATTGTTTGATCTTTTCTTTTACCTCTTCTAAAAATCTTTCTGGCCAAGGTTCTTTTGGAGATTTCTCTAGCTTGGTTTTTGGCCTTGAAGTTTTTCTCTTGTGTTTGGCTCAAGCACAAGTTGAGTTTCATAAGTGTTTGTTTGAATTCTCCCCTTCTTGTTTTAAACCTCTCAAGTTTAACTTTGGACTTATCTCCCTCTCCATCCTCCATCTTGCGATGACCCCAACAGAAAGGTTTATCTCCAAGACTCTATCCACACCTTAAGACCAGTCCCTCATGAATTCCAGTAAGTTTCAACCTTATTGGGATTTTTCTTCTATTTATTTCACTCCAAAATCTATTTCTTCCTTTTATAGTGGACCTTGGTGATTTACAAAGGAGCCACCATTTTCATCTAGTTATTTGACTCCAAACCAACTCACCTAGATAGTCTTTAGTTCCCACAACCTAGATCCATCTTGTTTCACTGGTCCATAGTTCAAAATTTTCAAATTTCACCTACTGCAAGTTTGGACCAGATTTGCAAAATTTGGTGAAATTCATATTTATCTTCTTCCAAAAATTCTGTGAAAAATCAGGCAGCCTCTAGATACATCAAGAGGCCACTCCACCAAAAATCAGCTCCAGAAACATTGCACACCTACCAGAAACATTTCATCAAACACCTAGCCTACACTGTTCTGTCAAATTCAGAACTGTTAACTGAAACAGTCGACAGCCCGACTGTTCGTCAGTATCGTCAGTTTCGTCAGTTTCTTCAGCGCAGCAACAAACCTCGCCAGTACCTCCTTGGCTCGATGCTACACTGCAACTTCTTCTTATCCATTCGCCGCATGCTCGCTTGGCAGCTTCTGGGCGTTGCTGGCGCTCTGGCCCGACCGCGCCGGCGACTGCCACGTCAACAGCGCTGCCCGTGGCGGCTGACAGAAGCAACCCCACGGCGCAACGCCGTTTAGCGCCGCCCAAACCACCCCAGTGCTCCGCGTGTCCACCTCCACAGCCAGTGCACGCCTGGCACGCCGTCGCCGTGGCCTGGCACGCGCAGAGCGCCGTTTCTGCCGCCGACGTGCCGCGCGGCCGTTCCGTCGGTGACAGCCCGTAACTCCACCTCTCCTGCTGAGTTAGGCGCGGGAATGGAACCTCTACAGGTACTAGATGATGCTCAAGCCCCTAACTCCGTCGTCCGACCACTACAGCGCCGTAATCGACTCGCCGGACTTATCCGTTCACGGCAGCCACCTGGAGTCGCCTATAAAAGGCACCCCTGAGCTCGTTCTCGAGCCCGCACACCCTCACTACATCCCTAGATCACGCCCAACCTCTGGAAGAGCCTCGAGGGGCCCTTCTTCCCCAACTCCGGCCAGCTACCTCCGCCTCGGGCTCCAGCTCCGTTCACTCCGGTGAGAGATTCTCCGCCGCCGTGAAATCGGGCGCAGCACCCTGGCACTCACCTAGACCTAACCCCCACCTCAATTTCATCCCAGGAGCCTTCTCCGACGAGGTCCACGACCACCCGAGCCACCGTCCGCCAGAGACAAGGTCGCCGTCGACGTGGGGCTCGCCGACACCTAACTCCACCACCGTTCGACGCGGAAGACCACCGCGAAGCCGTAGGTACCACTCCCCTCCCCTAACTCGCCGTGGATCGACGCCGGCGATCACCGTAGCACCGGCGCCGGCGCGGCTCTGTTTCCATTTTCAAACCTGACAAGTGGGGTCCCTTGTCAGCCTCACATCTCTTCCCCTCAAATCGTTTTCCGTGAACGCATTCGGCAAAATACGTCTCCCCTCTGCGGGTGGCGTACTGTGTATCGATTCGCCTTGCTGTTTTCTGTTCTAGCCCCTGGATCTTTTCTGTTTCATTACAGATGAGTCCCTGGACAGAAACCTTAATATCTTTTAAACTAGAAGTGATTTTGAGTTGATTCTTTTTCTGTCCACTTTAGTTTTCTGCCTAGTTTTTTTTCATATTTATGTAGAAATTTTTGGAGCAACTTTATTTGCACGCGCGGTATTTATGTTAGTATGTATTTTGTTTAAAATACATAGATACCAGAGGCCGTGACGGAGACGCGAACCACACCGAGTTAGGCAACGACTTTTCAGAACCAGGAAAGCATGTTTGAACTTTGGCTATGATGAGTGTGTTGCATGTTGCTCGAGTAGTTTGTTCCTAAGCATGAGCATATAGCATATGTGTATGGTATATTTCATGCAAATAAGCTTCGGGTGAACCCCGAATGAAAACGTTTGGACCACCTCGATCATATGGTGATATGATGGGTGGAATGCTGGTATTGTTGGAGCATGCCAGTAGTTGGTTATCTCAGTATCAACGGAGATCATGTCATGACTCCGTTCGTCTCCTTTTTTCGGTACTATCATAGGTCGTCCGTTGGGATTCCGGTCTAGTCAGTTGTAAACCACTTTCCGAGTACACACCAAGTAGAGGGGCCGGGATGAGGGTTCCATGGCCCTGGATAAAAGCCCGTCATCTGGTCAGGGGGCATGGGTGTTTCCGGTTGGGACCGAGAGGGGGGCACCCCTTAGAGCGCGGATATATAAATTTGATCCCATGCTATTCGAGGTTGTAGCCTCCCCGTCTTATAGTTTTCCGTGAATGTCGTCGCGGGTGATTCCGGACGACAGGATGTTAAATAGGTGTGTACTGGTTAGTTGGGTTTCTACTAAAACACCGTAGACGGGACTAGCGCACGTGGCTAGTAGAACCCGTTGGCTATGAGTTCATAGTACATGCTCTGTAGAGTTAAATTCTTCCAGTAACCATGTTTATGGCCTAGGGTCAATCTTCATGTCAACCCGGTGACCGTCTCTAGCTTATTCTTGTTAGTAACCAGAATAGAGTTTTCGTCAAGTTCATTTGGTAGATGAACTCACCAACTATCTCTGTATTAATTTTACCTTCAGAAGTGTTTCATCATTATACTACTGTCATTTATAAGCCCTTTATGTGATGTCGCTCAGACGTCCGACTGTGGCATTCTTGTTATTTATAAGCCCTTTATGCGATGTCGCTCAGATGTCCGACTGTGGCATCCCTTTTATAAGCCCTTTATGTGATGTCGCCCAGACGTCCGACTGTGGCATTTCTTTTATTTATAAGCCCTTTATGTGATGTCGCCCAGACGTCCGAC
>LR738714.1:25391347-25479503 GCA_902687465.1 Secale cereale | reverse complement strand
CATTTCTTTTATTTGTAAGCCCTTTATGTGATGTCGCCCAGACGTCCGACTGTGGCATTATTTTATTTATAAGCCCTTTATGTGATGTCGCTCAGACGTCCGACTGTGGCATTCTTTTAATTATCAGCCCTTTCTGCGATGTCGCTCAGACGTCCGACTGAGGCATTCTCGTTATTTATTTTGCTATAAGCCCTTTATGCGGTGTCACTCAGACGCCCGACTGTGGCATGTTTTCATTTATTTTTCACGAGGCGTCATTCAGACACTCGTTTGGTTTCCTTCTTTATCTTTGGATTTCGGGAGGATTACCGCCCGACTTCTATCGTTGCTTACAGTACATTAATATTTTTTATTCCGATCGCAATTTTTTTTGCCGGAATACTCATATGCATCATGTTGGCATTTATTATATCTTTAGTCCGAACTGTCTTGCGAGTACATTCAAAGTACTCACCTGGATTGTTGATTTGGCCAGATGTGGACGAAGGCGATCTCATGGATGAGGAATTCGATAGCGAGTCCGACGCTTAGAGGAGTCCCAGTCAGTCCCTTGCGATCCTAGAGTTGATCACTGTTTTACAACCGCTTCCGCCTACCATCAAATAAATTCATCGGGTTTCACTCCGATACCCGATGAGCTGTAGAATATTGGAGTTACATCACCCACTTCACTGTGACATATTCCACCACCTTTTATTACGAGTCATTAGTATGCCACCCTACCTTGTGTCATATCCGTCTTTATGTATTATATTGGCGCGCTTGTAATAAAATTGTTGAGCAATCCCCATGCTCAACCTTGTATAATATTGAGTGTACTGGAATTCTGTATCAAGGAATTGTGTGCCGGCAAGGAATTATATTCCTCGCTGGTTTATTAAAAAGGTCGGTCTTCCGGTAAGTATTTTACTGAAGGACCGGTCCTGACACCTTGCAATGCCGAAGACAGTACGCGAGCCGATCTCATCGTTATCGAAGACTGGTTCAGGGGCTACTGAGGGAGTCCTTGATTAAGGGCTTCTCAGGTGGCCGGATCTCACGTTATGGGTCGGACTGGTGGGCCGTGAAGATTTTCAATGAAGAGTATATCCCTTAACGTCTCCAACGTATCTATAATTTTTTATTGTTCCATGCTATTATATTATCTATTTTGGATGTTTAATGGGCTTTATTATGAACTTTTATAGTATTTTTGGGACTAACCTACTAACCAAAGGCCCAGTCCAAATTGCTGTTTTTTTGCCTATTTTAGTGTTGTGCAGAAAAGGAATTTCAAATGGAGTCCAAACGGAATGAAACCTTCACGAGAATCATTTTCGGAACAAACGCAATACAGGAGACTTGGAGTAAAAGCCTGGGAAGCGACAAGGTGGCCACGAGGCATGAGGGCGCGCCTAGGGGGGTAAGCGCGCCCCCATCCTCGTGGGCCCCTCGTAGCTCGACCGGCGTACCTCCTCCTCCTATATATACTCATATAACCTGAAAACATCCGAGAGCGCCACGAAACCCTATTTCCACCACCGCAACCTTTTGTACCCGTGAGATCCCATCTTGGGGCCTTCTCCGGAGCTCCGCCGGAGGGGGAATCGATCACAGAGGGCTTATACATCAACACCATAGCCTCTCCGATGATGTGTGAGTAGTTTACCATAGACCTTCGGGCCCATAGTTATTAGCTAGATGGCTTCTTCTCTCTCTTTGGATCTCAATACAAAGTTCTCCTCGATCTCCTTGGAGATCTATTAGATGTAATACTTTTTGCGGTGTGTTTGTCGAGATCCGATGAATTATGGGTTTATGATCAAGATTATCTATGAACAATATTTTATTATTCTCTGAATTCTTATATGTATGATTTAATATCTTTGCAAGTCTCTTTGAATTATCAGTTTGGTTTGTCCTACTAGATTGATTTTTCTTGCAATTGGAGAACTGCTTAGCTTTGGGTTCAATCTTGCGGTGTCCTTTCCCAGTGACAGCAGGGGCAGCAAGGCACGTATTGTATTGTTGCCATCGAGGATAAAAAGATGGGGTCTATGTCATATTGCATGAGTTTATCCCTCTACATCATGTCATCTTGCTTAAGGCGTAACTCTGTTCTTATGAACGTAATAATCTACATGCATGATGGATAGCGGTCGATGTGTGGAGTAATAGTAGTAGATGTAGAATCATTTCGGTCAACTTGTCACGGACGTGATGCCTATATACATGATCATGCGTAGATATTCTCATAATTGTGCACTTTTCTGTCAATTGCTCGACAGTAATTTGTTCACCCACCGTAAGATTTGCTATCTTGAGTGAAGCCTCTAGTGAAACCTATGGCCCCCGGGTCTATTTTCCATCATATTAATCTTCCGTCAACTAGCTATCTTTATTGTTCTTTTATTTTGCAATCTTTACTTTTTAATCTATACAACAAAAATACCAAAAATATTTATCTTATTATCTCTATCAGATATCACTTTTGCAGGTGGACGTGAAGGGATTGACAACCCCTTTATCGCCTTGGTTGCAAGGTTCTTACTTTTTTGTGCAGGTATTAGGGATTTGCGTGTAGTCTCCTACTGGAATGATACCTTGGTTCTCAAAAAACTGAGATAAATACATATGCTACTTTGCCGCATCACCCTTTCCTCTTCAAGGGAAAAACAGCGCATGCTCAAGAGGTAGCACTCCCGTATCCGGATAGAACTCCCATGTGTGTAAATTAGCAAGTTTAGAGTTTGGGTGTGAAACTTTCCTTCCTCTGCAAGATGGTCATGTACAAACCCTAGGTCCCTCGGGTGAATATATAAACCAGAGGGTTTAGTCCGTAGAGACAACAAAATCATTACAATCACATAGGCTCGACTTTTAGGGTTTAGTGTGCACTCGCTCAATCTAAACGAACAAAAAGCGGACAAAACACACATCTTTTTGGGTCGGACGGTTGGAGCTGCTTTTAGTGTTTAGGTGATTGGTGTTGCTAAATTGCGAAGTCTCGGTCGACACATGTCCACTGATGCTAGAGGGGGAGGGGTTGGCTAGTTGCATGTCCACCACTAGAGTTGCAACTTCACATGTCGCAACTCGTCTGCAACAACAAGAGATACAACGCGATTGTAGTCGGAGGGGGTTGTGAGATGTTGACCAATTGCATGTCCACCAATAGAGTTGTAACCGGACGTATCATAACACGCCTGCAACCGTCAAGGGGTACAACACGACTGCAACGAATGTAGGATGGACATTGACCACTTGCATGTACTCCACTAAAGTTGCAACTAGATGTGTCGTATCCCATCTACAACTGCAAGCTAAAACATAGATAACATATAAATAGAATGGGGATGGGCAGATGAAATTACCATTTCCTCGCTAGCCCCTTCCCCTTCCGGTCATCAGTGTAGTTGTGCCCCACCTCCATGTAGGCGTCGGCATGTGGAGGTGTGTCGTCATCATCGCTGGAGGTCAAGCAATATGTCACGTCGGAGTCGGAGTTGCACCTTTTGCCCCGACAGCCTACGAAGCTGGCAGTCTTGCTCCTTCGCATGGCAGGCCGCCTTAGCCTTCGCCTTGGTGTCCTTGATTACCTTGTGCTCGAACAACTCAATGGAGAGTCAGAGTGCCTTGACAATCTTGTGGCGGAGGCGCCACACATCAGTCTTCACTGTCGTGAGAGAGCGGCGGACGACCAACAGGAGGAGTGCGGCCACGGGATCGAACGGCGCATGGACGACGCTTCCCCCGCTGCTGCCATCACCTTCACCTGCTGCCACTCGTGCTGGGCTACACGTGCTTCAGACTCGGGTGTCCTCATGCGCACCGGCACCGGTGCGAGCACGAGGACCCAGCGATGGCTGGGTACCACTTCACGGCTAAAGGGTGGTAGATGTGGGTGGCGTACCAGAAGGAGCTGAGGTGCACGCCGGGTGGGAAGGGTCCGCGACGTCGTCATCGCTGTGTCGACATGCAACAAACACTAAGGCAGAAGATCTGTGATACGTCTCCATCGTATCTATAATTTTTGGTTGTTTCATGCCAATATTATACAACTTTCTCATATTTTTGGCAACTATTTATATGATTTATTGGACTAACTTACTGATCCAGTGCCCAGTGCCTGCTCCTGTGTTTTGCATGTTTTTTGTATCGTAGAAAATCCATATCAAACGAAGTCCAACTGCAATAAAAATTTACGGAGAATTATTTTGGAATATATGTGATTTTTGGGAGTTGGAATCACCGGAAATGGAGGCCCACACAACCCACAAGACACCTGGGAGCGATAGAGGCCCCTGGCGCACGGTGGTGGGTTGTGCCCTCCTCGAGCGTCGGTTGGAGCTCTACTTCGGGCGCAAGGAAGCTTATATCTATAAAAAAGCGTGTTAACATCTCAGCGCAATCGGAGTTACGGATCTCCGGGAATATAAGACACGGTTTTCGGGCAGATCTGGGAACGCGAAACAGAGAGAGACAGAGAGACAGATCCAATCTCGGAGGGGCTCTCGCCCCTCTGATGCCATGGAGACCAAGGACCAGAGGGGGAACCCTTCTCCTACCTAGGGAGGAGGCCAAGGAAGAAGAAAAAGGAGGGGGGCTCTCTCCCCCTCGCTTCCGGTGGCGCTGGAGTACCTCCGGGGCAACGATCGGGACGGCGATCTACATCAACAATCTTGCTACTGTCCACACCAAATCTCTCCCCCTCATTGCAGCGGTGTAACACCTCCTTCCCCCCATTGTAATCTCTACTTAAACATGGTGCTAAACTCCATATATTGTTTCCCAATGATCTATGGTTATCCTACGATGTTTGAGTAGATCTGTTATGTCCCGTGGGTTAATCGTGATCTTGGTTGGTATGATTGTATATTTTATTTATGGTGCTGTCCTACGGTGCCATCCATTATCGCGCAAACATGAGGGGGCCCCGCTGTAGGGTGTTGCAATATGTTCATGTTTCGCTTATGGTGGGTTGCGAGAGTGATAGAAACTTAAACCCGAGTAACGGGGGTATCACATATGGGAGTGAAGAGGACTTGATACTTAATGCTATGGTTGGGTTTCACGACCTTAACATATTTAGTAGTTGCGGATGCTTGCTAGGGGTCCAATCATAAGTGCATATGATCCAAGTAGAGAAAGTATGTTAGCTCATGCCTCTCCCTCATATAAAATTACAAGAATGATTACTGGTACTTGTTATCAATTGCCTAGGGACAAATAACCTTCTTGTTAACAAAAGCTATCCACTTTTATTATCTTGCAAAGTACTTCTAGTTTTATTCTTGCAAAGTAGTTCTAGCATCACTCCTACAAACTAGTTTCATACTTGTTTTTGATAAAGAAAACGTCAAGTGTGCGTAGAGTTGTATCGGTGGTCGTTAGAACTTGAGGGAATATTTGGTCTACCTTTAGCTCCTCATTGGGTTTGACACTCTTACTTATCTAAAAAGGCTACAAACGATCCCCTATACTTGTGGGTTATCAAGAATCCGCTGCTGTCGTGGCCGCTTTCTCGAGCAGCAACCTGCTCAAGGCGATGCGGAGGGCGATCTCATCCACATCGACGCTCGAGCCATTAGATTCTGCACTAGTGCCACCCGTGCTTCCATCGCCGGACATCGGATGGGAGGGGAGGGGATCGAAAGTGGAGTGGAGAAAGAGGGGGTGTAGTGGAGTACGGACTGACCGGTGTCTAGAGTTTTCCGAATGGGGATATTTGTGGGGCACGAGTGGGCCACGCTGGGCCAAGCCAACATGGCAGACACGCCCGGGCCGCCTCATATACACCCAATATTTAAGTTGGATATTAGGGGTGCCGGAAGGCCTAGGCATTTTTGAATGGTTTAAGGCATCCTTCTGGGTCATATTTCACAACTGGTTAGTGAATGAGCTGTCCACCTGGGCATTTGAGGATAGTTTGGGGTGCCCGGCTGTAGATGCTCTTGGATGGAAGATGGCAAGAGGAATTGGGATCTCGCCGGAAAGGAAAGAAATGATCGGCTTCCGGACAAAACAGGGCGTTGATGCGGGAAGTTGCCAAAGAATTCATATGAGAATAATTTTCCGATCAACTTATTACTCTCTCTATATAATACTACACTACAAATAAAAAAGACACATCCGTGACATTTTGGGCCGAACGAAATTTTTTCTGTCATACTTATGACACTTCTATGACAATAATTATGAAAAAACATGGTATCATCGTAGATGTGGTCGGGTCCTACTTCTACGACAAAAAATCATGATAGAATGGGCTTTTCGTCCTGGGCGGGCCGGAGACGCGGCTACATGACATTCTTTGGGCCGTCCATGACGAAAAAAACCGTGGTAGAAGCGAGGGCGAGGAAAATATCGGGGTGCTCCCGGTTACGGTGGGTGGTCGGGGCCGAGCGATGCACGTTTCTCTCGTACACGCACGCGCGTGGGTGCGAGGCGTTGGGCTCTAACTGAACCCGAGCAATTGCACTACAGGCTACGCGTTACTGAACCCGAGTGATCGATCGATGGCTGTTAACTGAACCCGATTGAGCGATTCCTTCGCTTCTGCTGCCAACTGAAGCCGATCGACGCTGCCTCTGCATGAACAGTGAGCGTTCCTGGGGGGTTTCGATGAACAATTCCCGGTGGGGGTGGATGAACAGGACCCCGTGGTGTTGCCTCTGGATGAACATGACCCCTATCGATCGAGTCGGTTGGGGCTCCATGAACAGGACCCCGTGGAGGGCTGGATGAATAGGACCACCACGTGGAGGGCCGGATGAAAAGTAGATGATGGAGGGCTAGATGAACAGTAGCCCGTGCAGGGGTGGTTGAACAAGAGCCTGTGGAGAGGGCTGGTTGAACATTAGCCGGTGGAGTAGCGCGCGGTGGAGGCTGAACAGTCGTAGGTGGAGGCAGGAGGAGGTCGACCGTGGATGAACAGTAGCCCGTGGAGGCTGGAGGGGGTCGACTGTGGAGATGAACAGTATCCCATGGAGTCCTGATACGTCTCCAACGTATCTACTTTTCCAAACACTTTTGCCATTGTTTTGGATGCTAACTTGCATGATTTGAATGGAACTAACCCGAACTGACGCTGTTTTTAGCAGAATTGCCATGGTGTTATTTTTGTGCAGAAATAAAAGTTCTCGGAATGACCTGAAAATCAATGGAGAATTATTTTGGAAAATATAAAAAATATCTCCGAAAAGATCCATGCCAGGGGGCCCACACCCCGTCCATGAGGGTGGGGAGCGCGCCCCCTCCCCCTGGGCACGCCCCACTGCCTCATGGGCCCCTTGTTGCTCCACCAACGTACCCCCGGACTTCATATATTCACTTTTGGGGAGAAAAATTTCAGAGAGGAAGAATTATCGCGTTTTGCGATATGGAGCCTCCGCTAAACCCTAATCTCTCTCGGGAGGGCTGATCTGGAGTCCGTTCGGGGCTCCAGAGAGTGGAGATCGTCGTCATCGTCATCATCAACCTTCCTCCATCACCAATTCCATGATGCTCACCGCCGTGCGTGCGTAACCCTATCGTAGGCTTGCTGGACGGTGATGGGTTGGACGAGATTTACAATGCAATCGAGTTAGTTTTGTTAGGGTTTGATCCCTAGTATCCACTATGTTCTAAGATTGATGTTGCTATGACTTCCCATGCTTAATGCTTGTCACTAGGGCCCGAATCACATGATTTCAGATCTGAACCTATTATGTTTTCATGAATATATGTGTGTTCTTGATCCTATCTTGCAGGTCAATAGTCACCTACTATGTGTTATCATCCGATAAACCCGAAGTGACAACAATCGGGACCACTCCCAGTGATGACTGTAGTTTGAGGAGTTCATGTATTCACTATGTGTTAATGCTTGGGTCCGGTACTCTATTAAAAGGAGGCCTTAATATCCCTTAGTTTCCACTAGGACCCCGCTGCCACAGGAGGGTAGGACAAAAGATGTCATGCAAGTTCTTTTCCATAAGCACATATGACTATATTCGGAATACATGCCTACACTACTAGAAAAATGGCTATAGCTTATATGGACACATGGTGCGCCATTAATGGACATATTACTAATGGCGCACCTGGTGTGTGGTGCGCCATTACTAGTTTTGTCCTGGCCCCACACCCCAGACTTAGCAGTGGCGCACCACGGCATAGTGCACCATTACTAGCTTAAGTAGTAATGGCGCACCACACCCACGGTGCGCCACTACTAACAATTTTTTTTCGATTTTATTCAAAACTAGTAATGGCGCGCCACACACAAGGTGCGCCATTAGTAACCCTGGTTACCAATGGCACATTCTTAGGAGGTGGGCCATTGGTAACCTGAGAGCAGATATTTTTGACAGCCACCTAGCTACCACACTCACTTTCCCCAATTCATTCTCTCCACCTCTACCAAGCTTGGTCTCGGCCGCCTCCTCCTCCTCACCTCATTTGCACCATAGATTCACCCATATTAAGTGGTTAAATTTCCTTTTTTTGATAGGTATGTAAGGGGAAAGATTTCTTTATGTTCTAAATCAACATTTGTTCTCCCTCCAACATACACACTATTTATGGCCTAGATCTACGTATGTTTGTGGTGTTGCATATATTTGTGTTTGCAGGTACCGGTATTTGAAATGTGATAGTTGCCAATATTTTGTCGGATGTTGATTCATTTCCCTTTCGGCGAGAATTTGGCACTATGCATTCTTTTTGGTCCTATTTTTAGGCGAAGTCATGCCAATTATTTTGGTTCTAAAATATCGTTTTGCTCTACCCCGCAGGTGACCATGGTCCGCACGATGACTGAAGGCATCGTGAATAGGTTTTTGAGCTCCGCCAAGGCCGAGATGCTTCAAAAGAACGAGACGGAGATAAGATGTCCATGTCGATCTTGCAAGCTGAAGAGCCTTATGGACCTGGATTCCAGACATGTGCGGGACCACCTTCTCGTGCGTGGTTTCATGGATGGCTATCGGTGGCAAGGTGATTAAGATGATTATGAAGTCGTCCATGGGGGCCGGGCAAGAAATAAGGAATGGCAGCAAGACAATAGCGGCGAGGGCGGGCGAGAAGACGAAGAATCTTCAGGACATGCTCACGAAGTAGATGCAGGACACAGTCATCATGTAGAAGATGCCGGACATGATGATGAGGAAGATCAAGACGAAGGGCATGATCATGAAGATGAAGATGCCGGACCAGACGACGATGTACCATCAATGGGTTGGGTGCAGGACCCTCATATTCAAGAGCTGCTTCTCAAGCAGACGGGTAACGCAAGAGCTGCCGCCCGAGAGAATGCCCAGCTGGATCAACTGGAGATAGACACGGTTACTCCATTGTATGAAGGATGCAGGCCTGAAAGTAACGCTCATGGCTCTGGAGATGAAGGTAAAACACAAAATGACCGACACATGCTTCGACGAGAACATGTCATTCTGGCACGAACGTATTCCCAAGGGGAACAAGTGCCCGACCAGTTTCGAGGAGGTGAAGAAAATCGTGTGTCCTCTGGATTTACCGCACGTGAAATACCATGTGTGCATGAACGATTGCATCATTTATTGGGACGAGCACGCAGAGCCTACCATATGTCTGGTGCGCGGCGTCACTCGATACAAGACGAGGAAGAAAGCTCCTCGAAAAGTGGTGTGGTACTTTCAGATAACTCCTCGTGTGCAGCGGTATTTCATGGACCCTAAGCAAGTAAAGCTCCTGCGTTGGCATGCAGATAGGGAGGAGAAGAAGTGAGAAGATGACGGAAATTATCCGAAGATAAATAAAAAGACAAGATGCTGTGTCACCCTAAGGATGCGAGCCAGTGGCAAGTGTTGAACTTCGAACACCCAGAATTTGTGGACGATCCAAGGAACATCATGCTGGGCGCGAGCACCGATGGAGTCAATTCGTTTGGCAGCCACAGAAGCACACATAGCACCTGGCCTGTGTTTGTGTGGATGTACAACCTTCCCCCCTGGATGTGCATGAAGAGGAAGTACATTCACATGAGTAGGCTAATTGAAGGGCCGAAACAACCAGGGAACGACATCAATCTGTATCTGGGGCTGATGAAAGAGGATCTAGACACGCTGTGGAAAACGCTAGCCAATACGTGGGAAGCCGCAGCGAAACAATATTTCCCTATGAGAGCGGGAACTGCTCACGACGGTGCACGACTATCTCGGTTACGGATATGTCACGGGGCAGGTGGTCCATGGATTTTGTGCATGTGTCAGGTGCATGGATGACACAACATATAGCCAGCTAGATAGAGATCCCGGGTCTTCGAAAACCATGTTCATGGGATATCAAAGGTGGATTCGCGACGATGACGCATGGAGAAAACGCAAGGATTTGTTCGATGGTGAAACCGAACCCTCAAGACCCCCACGTACGAGGAGCGGCGAGGAAATAGACGAGCTGTTGAAAAATTGGAAAGAGTGCCCACCGCCGGGGAAGAAGCAAAAGGCGCCAGAGCCACTGCTGAAGGTATGGAAAACGAGGTATGTTTTCTGGGACTTGAAGTACTGGAAGATCCTCCGTGTGCCTCACAGCCTTGATGCCATGCATATCACAAAGAACATGTGCGAGAGTCTGCTTGGTACCCCACCCAACATGCCAGAGTGGACCAAAGATGGGCCGAAAGCAAGGGCAGACTTGCAATCAATGGGCATCAAGGAGGAGCTTCATGCAAAACGCCCTAATGATGATGATGATGATGATGATGAGGCGGAGGACACAAAAAGTCATTGCAAAGGAAAATATGACTGCCATCCCGCGTGCTTCACTCTAAGTCAGAAGGAGATCGAGTAGTTTTTCACCTGCCTCGTAGGAGTAAAACTTCCTTACGGTTACGCGGGGAAGATAAGCAGATACCTAGACTCAGTGCAGCAGAAGTTCAGCGGGATGAAATCTCACGACTATCACGTGCTGATGACGCAGATACTTCCAGTAGCAATCCGTGGGATCATGGATGCGCACATCCGTGAAACGCTATTTGGCCTATGCAAATTTTTCGACGTCATCTCTCGGAAGTCGGTTGGCGTGAGGCAACTCAGAAGGCTACAGGAAGAGATCATGGTGATACTATGCGAGCTTGAGATGTACTTCTCGCCTGCATTCTTCGACGTTATGGTGCATCTGTTGGTCCATATCATGGAAGATATCATCCAACTCGGGCCGACGTTCCTGCACAACATGATGCCGTTCAAAAGGATGAATGGTGTCATCAAAGGATACGTTAGCAACAAGGCACGTCCAGATGGAAGCATAGACAAGGGCTTTCTGACCGAAGAGTGCATCTCCTATTGCATGAGTTATCTAGGCATCGAGAACCTAGTTGGTCTACTCGTCAACAGGCACCTCGGCAAGCTCGCTGGATGGGGTCACCGCGAGGGTCGTCGCGAAATGCATGTCGACTTCAAGGGTCGACTCGCCGACTTTGAAAGAGCAAACCTAGTCGCGCTACAACACATAGACATGGTCGATCCATCGGTGGTAGAGCCCAAAACCATTATTGAGAAGACGTACAATGACCGAGGCCAACAGAGGACGGACGGACATATAATCAAAGTGCACAACTCATGTTTCACACATTGGTTCAAGGAGAAGCTTCTGTCGTACACTTTACATGAGGATTCTTCCGCGGAAGAAAAAAACATATTCGCCTTATCATGGGGCTCCGAGCACAACCTGATGACCTATGAGGCATATGATATCAACGGCTACACATTCTACACCGAGGAAAAGGACATGAAGATCGATTATCAGAACTCCGGGGTAACGATGGAATCCTACATCGGTAACGACAAGGACAGATACTACGGAAGGATGGAGGAGATCTGGGAGCTGAGCTACGCTGGAGAGAAGGTCCCGATGTTCCGTCTAAGATGGGCCAAGAGTGTCCTAAAAGAAGACCGGTATTTAACCACCATGGTTATACCCGAAGCCAAATCCTAGAGCGCGGGCGCAAATCTCACCGCAAAAAATGAGCCATGGGTACTGACTTACCAAGTGGACCAATGCTTCTTCATTACTGACCCATCAAAGCCCAGTCGTGTTGACGTGAGGAGAGGCAAAAGGAACATCATAGGAATGGATGGAGTCGCCAATGAGCAATACTTCTACAAGTACGGTGACCCGAAGATGGAAGATGACGACGACGATGAAGTACCATACACCACAAGAAGAAGCAGGGCCACCCTACCTAAAGGACGTCCGTTCAAGAGAAGAACTCAAGGGGTTCCGGGGCTAGATTATTCAACCGCGAGGAAGAAGGGCAAGAAGATTGTGAAAAGATAGCTAAGATCGAATCACGACGTGTCGGCCGTGTGTGTGTGTGTCAGTGGCAAGCTCAATTATTACATGCAACTAAATTATTACATGCATCACTTGATTTCAACCATGCCATCTAATTCTAAATCTCTGCACAACAGTTTTATCACTCCATTTGCATTTTCCTTTTCTTTTATCTGAAATCTTAAATTATTACATGCAACTAAAAATCCAAAAAAATAAAAAAGTTAGTAATGGCGCACTAGGAGTAGGTGCGCCATTGCTATGACGGTGTTTATGGCGCACCCCTAAAAAGTGCGCCATTGATATAGCAATTTTTATGGCGCACCCCTAAAAGGTGCGCCATTGCTAACCCTCCCAACTAAAATATCCAAGACCAGGTCCTCCCGCTCCCTCTCCTCCTTCTCCTTCTTGCTCTCCTCGCTCCCGCTCCCCCTCGCTCTCCTCCTCCCCATCCTCCCACATCCTCTCCTCCTTCTCCTCGATCTCCTCCCTGTCCTGCAGCCGCTCCTTTCCCGACCGTGGCCGCCGCAGGTGAGCCAGCCGCGCTACCGGAACTCACCCACCCGCTCCCCCCTCTCTCATTGCTTGCTCTATTTCCTCACAGCTCGTCCGCCGCGTGGAGGGGCTGCTCGCCGCCGCCACCTGGTTAGGGGGCTAAGGGAGGCCGCTCGTCCTCGTCCTCGCCCTCACCGCCGCCCAAGAAACCCATGCCATCGTCCAGGCCACCATTCATAAGGTGAGCCCCTTCGTTTTACCAGGGACCTCCAAACCATAGCTAGTTCTGAATCTGATTGTTTTGTCTGTACGCGCAGCGTAGGATACCAAGTTTTGGGACGACAAGAAGAGGTTCGTGACCGAGGCCGTCTACGGATCCGCCTTCAACATCCGCAAGGAACTGGGGTTAGCTGTCTGACTCCCTGTGCTGTTTTTCCGGGGTTAGGTTGGTTTGTGAGGAGCGTGCGTCTATAGGTGGGGACGGAAATTCGAAATGTGGAGTGGTTTGCCACTTTCCTAATGTTCTCAGCTTAGGCTGCTCTGAGAATTCGTGTGTAATGGTGGGTTTGTGCTTGCTAAGTAGTAGTGCTGGGAATTCGTCATCTTAATTGACCCAGCGGGCAGTCTTGTGCCAACTCAGGGCAGGGAGTTCAAGGCCCTGTGGGTGGTTTTGCAGAGTTTTGGGGGAAATTTCAGCACGGGTGCTGGGTACACAGGCTGGAATTATGAGAGTTTGAGCTAAATGGGGTGGAATATTCTCAGATTACAAGAGAGGTTTGAGAGATTTGAGGCCTAGTTGGGCGAAGCTTTTGCGGGAATCATCCCCTGAGCTGTGCAAAATAGTGTTTAGTAACTGTCATTATCGCGAGGATGGTGGTAATTGTGGTGCATTCGTACTCCGGATGTTGTTTGCATGATTTTACTCATCTTACTTGATCAAGGCTATAATTTATTATACCAGCGCTCGGTGGCTTAACTAACTCTCATGTCGATCTGGTTCATTCGGAGTATTTCATTTACTTGGCTCTTAGCGTCTTTAGTTGCCAAGTACATTAATGTATTTGTATGGATGTGCTGTGCGTGCATGCAAAGCAGAACTGCATGCATCTTTTGTGGTCTGGTTCATACAACAAACACAAATTATCCTGGGATAGCATTATAATACAGTAATGAGTTTCTTGATGGTGATTTAGATGTGTTGTCTTTGTTTCCCGTATGGATGATTTGGATCTTCATGTCAAATGTGTTCTGTTTTGCTTGAAGTAGGCTGAAGATTCAGATAGATTTACTATGTCTAGTAGGATTAATTATACATGTTAGTTTGTCTGACTGAACAAATAGTTACCCCTTTCTCCTGAAATGTTGATTAATTTCCGTTTCGGTTGAGAATGGGGCACTCCTAGGTCAAGAAAATTAGCAAAGGTCATGCCCAATTTTCTTGACCTAGAAGGTGCCCGATTCTCAACCGAATCAAAAATTAACCAACATTTATAGAAAAGTTAAGCATAATTCTCTGCATGGAGGAGGTTCAGATCAACAAATCAGCAAGTTAAGCATAAAATGGCAATAAAGAATACATGGTCTTGAAAACAGTTATGAAAATGTTCAGGTTCTAAAAATGTTTAGCACAGTTTTGAGCTACTAACTGAAAAACTTCAGGTTCTGAAAATGTTCAGGTTTGGACTTGTAGCTATGCTTTTGCAATTTAGGACTACTTTAGTTTGTTAACTAAATTCATATTCGGATTCAGTTAACTGAATTTAGCTAGGACTTCCTGTTTTCTACTGTAGTTTGTTAACTTAATTCAGATTCAGTTAACTGAATTTACCAAGTGTTAAAAGTGTTAACTAAATTTAACACTTGGGACTTTGGGACTTGGTACAAAAGTGCTTAGTCAAATATTGCTTCAGTGCACAAGACACAAGCAATCATCATCTGTTCATAAGTACTCCATATTTATTCTAACTGATCTACTCCATAATATTGCTTCAGCGCACAAGACCTTTCAAATTAAGTTAACTAAATTAGAATGTTACCTCTGCTAATCATTCCTTTTTGAATGAATTTTGTTAACACAAAATTCATTGTATATGCATTCATATATATGCATGCACTGAAAGCTCTTGCAATGTGAATAATTACAGACGGAAAAGGAACAATCTTTTGGGTAAAGGGGTGTTTATAACATGTAATGTTAAAATATATAGGATAGAAGAATAAATACTACCCTGATATCATCTAATAACTCTAGTAGCCTTTTTTCCTATTTAGAGTGAACATGGCCGACAACGATGAGGCCGGCGGTTCGGGCAAGCCATTCTGGGAGCTGTCCCAGGAGATGGAGGAAGAACCTCATCGCTACGAGGACGCCGCGGAAGACATCGATCCCGACTACACAACCCTAGTGGCGTCGGGGATGACACCACTGATGGTGCCACCGGGGATGCCACCACTAATGATGGCAGCGAACGCACAGATGGAAGCCAATCGAAGAGGCAACGGAAGGACCGGCAGCCGAACATGCTCGACACTGTCAAGGAGGAATTTACTGAAGTGTCTTCTAGTGGGCATCCGACGGCGCCCAAAGAATTAGTCAGTGGGTATGCTGGACAACTCGTGTGCATTCTCCGGAGCACCGTCTCGATCAACACCGAGAACCTAAGGCATCGTGACCGAGGGAATTTGCGCAAACCCTCTTCACAAAGCTGCACGAACGATACAAGTTCCCCGGTGACTTCGCAAACACATGCCTCTTAGTGAATAAAGTGAACAGTGTCGTCCTCACGAAGATGAGCACGGCCCTTGCTACTTGGAGGGCCACGGTGAAGAGAAGTCTAAGAGGTGATAGTTATAAGAAGATCAAGCAGAGAAATCCTTCGATCAACGAAGATGACTACCTGGAGTTCAAGATCAAGTGCGAGAGCAACGCATGCGCGGAATCAAGTCACTGGGGGAAAGATATGCGGGACTTGAACTTAGGGGTCCACACACTCGGTCTCGGTGGTTATAGAGTGGCGGAACCTAAATGGGATAAGGAGGACGCGGAGCGTGCCGAGCAAGGCCTACCGCCCCTCTTCGATAAATACACTGAAAAGGAGACCAGGAACTTTGTCAGGGCCCGGTACAAGGTGGACCCAAAAACAAAGGAGCTTACCACGGATCCGAAGGTGAAGGCACTTGAGCTTGTTCTAGTAAGGAATACACCCCCGCGTAATTAACTCCATATGGTTGCATTCCAATTAATGAAGCCAGATTTCTAAATGGTTCACGTTCCTTCCGCAGGAAACTGAATGCAGTAGCGCGGGCTCCCCGTCTGCCTCTTGGGACACCAATTTAAATAGGGCGTTGAACGTAATGAAACACAAGGATAAGTTCAGTATGCCATCGTCAGCTGGTCGTGTGGCCGGCAAAGGCTTGTCCCTGAAATGGTCGGAATACTATAAGGCTGGGCGAAAGGAGAGAAAGACGAAAAGCCAGGAGCGCGAGGTTAAAGAACTCAAGGCACAAGTGGCGCGGATTCCGGAGATAGTCCAAGAGAAAGTGCGAGACCAAGTGGGAGCGATGATCACCGCCATTATTCCTTCCTTGCTTGAGGGGCTGTGGGGGTGGATTGCGGGCGGCCAATAGGGGACGCCCCCAATTCCCATCTTCACGGGCAGCAACTCGCACAACGCGCTGACATTGGTGTCTCCGGCAGAGGCGGCATTGGTGTCTCCGGCATCGGCGCCGGCATTGGAGCTTAATGCACCCGGGTGTGGGAAGTATACGCAGGCCGGCACCTCTGCAGCAAGCGGCCCCTCCGTCACTTGCACGCCCGCCGTTGGCGGTGCCTCGACATTAGCCGAGCTCGACACCATCATGGTAACTAAGCCTCGGCCGATGACTTCATCTCCTTGCCTTTGACTAGGCCTCCTGACGCCCTACATGTTTTTGCAGGGCGCCGCCAATGTTCCATGCACTCTCCTGCACTTCGTGGATGGCGAGTTGATCAATGTCGCCAAGGCCAAAATCGTTGAACCGGGCAACCGCGCGTTCCACGGTACTCCGAAGCCACCCACCGTGTATAGGGTTCAACTGGTTCGGGTGCTGTGGGGCTGCAACGACTTGTTACCTCCGCACATACCCCTGGGGCCGGTGATGATGATGTGATGACCCTCAGCGCCTGCTTAAACTGGTCCATGCTTTTGCCGAAGAGCCAGATTCGTTTGGGGGCGGGGGACAACACCCCATAGACAACACCGCCAGTTGTGTCGGCGCCAAGCCATGGCAAGACCACTGCAACGCTACCGCCGTCAGCTGATCCGGACATGCATATGGCACAGGATCCGGACAACGAAGACGGTACATTTTCCAATGTCGATAAGTACATCAACGAACATGGGTACGATGACGAATTCTTGGGGCCTCCTTCTCAAGAACCCAACCCTGCAAAGGACGATCGCGATCTAGCTGGTACCACGGAGAAACCCAATTGCAACAGGCGTCGTCTGGCGTTCAGTTCTCAGGAGACACCTCTAGCTGCCACCTTCACCGAGACTCAAATAGCTGAGGTGCAAAATATTATCAGCCCCAACACACTCAAGAAGGTGGTATCTGAGCAGAACTCGATCCCATTACAGCAGAAGAAGCAGAAGGGACGGAAAAGAAAAAATAACAAGGGTGTGAGCCAGCCGGCACCGAGTACGATCCGTGCTCAAGACGGGCCACCAATACCTAAGGATATCTCGAGGAGGGTGCATGTGGCGGGTAGGCCGATGCTACCGACTAATCTGATCAATGCTGCAACCGGTGCTATGCGGAGTCTACATGACTGTGTTCTTTTTATGGAGAAGCGGCGTCTCTCCGAGAATGATGTGACATACCCGGTTTTCATGGGCAAGGTGCCAGATGGCAAGGGCTTTGTCGATAGCACCATCGGGCGTATGATCGTCCTGCGGTTTGATGGCATCTTCGCTATGTTTAACCTTCATTCAATGCACTACACCTTCATTCGGCTATTTTTGCTCAGTATGGAGATGCAGATCATTAGAGAAGAGATCCGGGCCATCGTGATAGTCGAACCCTTCTAGATGCGTGCCAAGATCTTGGGCAACACTGGGGACCGGCAAGTCGCGAGTTCATACCTCGAAGGTGTCATTCTGGCGAACCCAGATAAGGATAACTTCCTCGTGCCTTACTTTTCCGAGTAAGTCATCCCCTCACCGCCCCGTAACATATGATTTCTTGGATTTCGATCATTTTTTTTCTAGCATTCCGTGTTTGTGAAGTGACACACATTGCACACTCATCCTCTTAAGCACGAAATATTCCATGGCCACGTATTTCGACTCGGACCGTCAGTCGAAGAAATACTACACAAATTTGAAGAAAGTTCTTGATGATGCTCTCCCCGGCTACGCCAAACCTGGAGGCACCTTCAGGAGGTCAACTTGTAGGTACAGCAGGCACGTGTTCACCCACGTAACGACGTTCCCCTTCGTCAAGCAGCCGCCTGGCAGTCAGAAGGATGCCTCATATGCCCTCCATCACATGCGGGCGATCGTACGGAACCATAACCACCTTATGCTACCAAATGATCTCAAAGAATGGGCCGCACGCTTGTCGGCAATCTTGGACGAGGACATCAGACAATAAATCTTTCACATCCAGTCGGAGTTTGCGGAAATCATCCATCAAGATGTCCTTAGTACCTCGGGGCAGTTCTACCTCAAATATCAACTGTCCAACAGTGAAATAGATACAACGCTACAAATGCAGGCTGACAACGACCGCACATTCATGACCATCACGAAAGACGGCGGCTTCATCCACGCTCCGGTCCCTGAGTCGAGTCTAAAGCAGTATTGATGCTATGTAGTTCTGAAATATCGATTAGCTCATGTTGTAATTAAACTTTAATGAACTTGTATGTCTCTTTAGTTTGGAAAACCATTCAACTTATATTTAATCGATGCTATTTATTAGTAGGACCATGAATCGTGCTATTAATGTGTTGCTTTTCTCTTCTAATCCTTTTGTTGCATACTTATATATTGCTTATATATTATCAATGAATTGCTACTAATGTTTTGTTTGTCTAGTTCATAGAGATGTCGTCGTATGTCGTGTACAAGGGTGAGGTTCCTGGAGTCTACGACGACTGGGAGGAGTGTCGAAGACAGGTTCACCATTTCAGCGGTAACAGTTACAAAGGGTACACCACTAGGGCGGAGGCGGAAGCTAGATACATGCGCTATCTAGTGGGAGAGAGGAGGGAGCGGAGGTGCAGTCGGATGAAGATCAGTTTCATCGCGATGATGCTCATCGTGACCGCAACCCTCTTCTATGTGATGGTAGTTTAGATATCGATTTATAATGTGAAGACAAACTCGCTACTCGTGGTCTCGAGACTTGTAATGTTCTAACTTTGTTCGGTATTTTGGATTGGGAGACTAATATGATGAATTGTATTCGGAGACTAATCTTATATTGTATTCGATAAATCTGTTGTTTATGTGTTGTGCTGTTTATATTATGTGGTGTAATGTATTTTGTAACATGTGCAAATATCAGAAAAGCAAAAACAAATCCTAATATTCATAGTAGTGGCGCACCATATTGCACTTTAGAGGCGCACAGAAATAAACACACCACTGACGCATTATCAAAAAGTGCGCCATTAGTAACCCAGAGCACAAGGTACACATGACCCCTTTGGAGTAACAGCAGTGGCGCACTTCGACGCCTAGTAATGGCGCACTTTAGGTGCGCCATTAGTGTCTGGGATAGTAATGGCGCACCAGGTGGTGTGTCATTAGTGCCTGGGATAGTAATGGCGCACCAAGCATGCGACATTACTATTTATTAGTAGTGGCATGATAATAGTGGCGCACCTATAGTGCGCCATTAATGGCCAAAATAGGTGCGCCACTAACAGCCTTTTTTCTAGTATTGCTACATTACATTGATGAACTGGAGCTAGTTCTGTGTCACCCTAGGTTATAACTATTACATGAAGAATCGCATCCGACATAATTCCCCATCACCGATCCAATGCCTACGATCTTCTCACATATTGCTTTTTTCTTATTTACTTTTCCGCTGCTACCATTACAAAAACTACAAAAACACTATCATTACTTTTATCGCTATTACCACTATTTCCATATTACTTTGCTACTAAATTACCTTGCTGCAGATACTAAGTTTCCAGGTGTGGTTGAATTGACAACTCAGCTGCTAATACTTAAGAGTATTCTTTGGCTCCCCTTGTGTCGAATCAATAAATTTGGGTTGAATACTTTACCCTCGAAAACTGTTGCGATCCCCTACACTTGTGGGTTATCACTAGGTTGAGCATCATCATGAACATCATCATTAATATTATCACTAGGTTCATGTTCATTACCAAATTGTGTCTCAGCATCAGAAACAGAGATGTCATTGGGATTCTCAGGTGTGTCAGCTACAGGTTCACTAGATGCATGCAAAGTTCTCTCATTTTCTTTTTCTCCTTCTTAGAAGAACTAGGTGCATCTACATTAGCTCTCTGAGAATCTTGTTCAATTCTCTTAGAGTTGCAACTAGAGAATCTTGTTCAATTCACTTAAGGTGAATTGAAACTCATTAGTAAGAATAATGACTATGCTGTTAGAGTTGCAACTAGAGGTGGTAAGGTGACTCAGGAACCTTTGTATCCTGATGGCCACCCTAAGAGAATTGAACAAGATTCTTAGAGAGCTAATGTAGATGCACCTAGTTCTTCTAAGAAGAAGAAAAAGAAAATGATAGAACTTTGCATGCTTCTAGTGAACCTGTAGCTAACACACCTGAGAATCCCAATGACATCTCTGTTTCTGATGCTGAGACACAATCTGGTAATGAACATGAACCTAGTGATAATATTAATGATGATGTTCATGATGATGCTCAACCTAGTGATAACCCACAAGTGTAGGGGATCGCAACAGTTTTCTAGGGTAAAGTATTCAACCCAAATTTATTGATTCGACACAAGAGGAGCCAAAGAATACTCTTAAGTATTAGCAGCTGAGTTGTCAATTCAACCACACCAGGAAACTTAGTATCTGTAGCAAGATAGTTTAGTAGCAAAGTAATATGATAGTGGCGGTAGCGGCAATAAAAGTAACAATAGTGTTTTTGTAGTTTTTGTGATAGTAGCAACGGAAAAGTAAATAATCAACAAGCAATATAGGTAAAGCTCGTAGGCATTGGATCGGTGATGGGAAATTATGTCGGATGCAATTCGTCTTGTAGAAGTTATAACCTAGGGTGACACAGAACTAGCTCTAGTTCATCAATGCAATGTAGGCATGTATTCCGAATATAGTCATACGTGCTTATGGAAAAGAACTTGCATGACATCTTTTGTCCTACCCTCCCGTGGCAGCGGGGTCCTATTGGAAACTAAGGGATATTAAGGCCTCCTTTTAATAGAGTACCGGACCAATGCATTAACACATAGTGAATACATGAACTCCTGAAACTATGGTCATCACCGGGAGTGGTCCCGATTATTGTCACTTCAGGGTTGCCGGATCATGACACATAGTAGGTGACTATAGACTTGCAAGATAGGATCAAGAACGCACATATATTCATGAAAACATAATAGGTTCAGATCTGAAATCATGGCACTCGGGCCCTAGTGAGAAGCATTAAGCATAGCAAAGTCATAACAACATCAATCTCAGAACATAGTGGATATAGGGATCAAACCCTAACAAAACTAACTCGATTACATGATAGATCCAATCCAACCCATCACCGTCCAGCAAGCCTACAATGGAATTACTCAAGCACGGCGGTGAGCATCATGGAATTGGTGATGGAGGAAGGTTGATGATGACGATGGCGACGATCTCCACTCTCCGGGGCCCCGAACGGACTCTAGATCAGCCCTCCCGAGAGAGATTAGGGCTTGGCGGCGGCTCCGTCTTGAGAAACACGATAATTCCTTGAGCAAATCATTCTCCGTTGGGATATATGATGTGGGGGTACATCGGTAAATCACCAGGGGGCCCATGAGGCAGGGGGCGGGCCCTGGGCAGGGGCGCGCCCCCACCCCCGTGGACAGGCCTTGGGCCCCCTGGTGTGGATCTTCTTGTAGATATTTTTTATATTTTTCAAAAAATTCTCCGTTGATTTTCAGGCGACTGTGAGAACTTTTTATTCTGCACAAAAACAACACCATGGCAGTTCTGCTGAAAATAGCGTTAGTCCGGGTTAGTTACATTCAAATCATGCAAGTTAGAGTCCAAAATAAGGGCAAAAGGGTTTGGAAAAGTAGATACGTTGGAGATGTATCACCTAGCAATGATAATGATGTAGAAATTGAACCTGCTGTTGATCTTGATAACTCACAATCAAAGAATCTACGTTATGATAAGAGAGACTTTGTTGCTAGGAAGCACGGTAAGGAAAGAGAACCATGGGTTCAGAAACCCATGCCTTTTCCCCCTAAACCATCCAATAAAAATGATGATGAGGATTTCGAGTGCTATGCTGAAATGATTAGACCTATCTTTTTGCATATGCATTTGACTGATATGCGTAAAACAAATCCT
The DNA here is from genome assembly GCA_902687465.1 of Secale cereale. Taxonomy (NCBI): domain Eukaryota; kingdom Viridiplantae; phylum Streptophyta; class Magnoliopsida; order Poales; family Poaceae; genus Secale; species Secale cereale. The sequence continues at coordinate 25,457,169 of LR738714.1, read as the reverse complement.
TAAGCTAAGTATATGAAAGATATCATTACCAACAAAAGAAAGATAACTGAAGTTGAAATTTCCACCATGCTTGCCAATTACACTTTTAAGGGTGGAATACCTAAGAAACTAGGAGATCCAGCCGTACCTACTATACCTTGCTCCATTAAAGGAAACTATGTTAAAACTGCTTTATGTGATATTGGAGCCGGTGTTAGTGTTATGCCTCTCTCTCTATATCATAGACTTGACTTGAGTAAGTTGACACCTACTGAAATATCTTTGCCATTGGCCGATAAATCAACTGCTATACCTATCGGTATTTGTGAGGATGTGCCTGTTGTGGTTGCAAATGTCACTATTCTAACAGACTTTGTTATACTTGATACTCCCGAGGACAATAGTATGTCTATTATCCTTGGTAGACCCTTTTTGAATACTGTAGGGGCTGTTCTTGATTGCAAGAAAGACAATGTCACTTTTCATATCAATGGTAATGAGTATACGATACACTTTCCGAGGAAACAACCTCAGGTCCACAGTATCAATTCTATTGGAATTTTTTTTACTATTACTATTGGAGGTTTTGAATTTCCTCTTCCTACTGTCAAGAAGACATACGATATTCTTATTTTTGGGGACATACATATCCCTATTGAGGTAACCAAGTGTTATTCGAAAATTCTCCGGTTTCATGTTATTCGGAAAGAGTTTATTAACAACACTTGATCAACCTTGTTAATGGATTCCTGTTGACGAGCATGAGATGGGTGAATCTAGATGGCACAACCTTCTGTACCCTCGTTTTACTTTCTGTTAATTAGATTAAATAAAGGAAAAATATTATTTTCTTTCTGTTTCCACACATATCCGTGCAATAAGAAAATACCCCAAAAATAAAAGTTCTCCAAATGCCCCGAAAATGAAATATTGTTTTTTCTAGAATATTTGAGAATGTTTGGCACAGAGAACACAGCAGGGGGAGCCAGCACCTGGTCACGAGGGTCCAGGGCGCGCCCTCCCTCACTGGGCACGCCCCCTGCCTCGTGGGCCCAACATGGCCCCCTCCACTTATTCCTGCACCCACACACTTCTTCTTCCTCCCAAAAAATCAATATCCAGCTCAAGAACGAGTTCCAGCTCATCTTGCTGCCTTTTTCGATCTCCTTGCTCAAAGCTCCATTCACAAAACTATTTGGGGAGATTGTTCCTTGGTATGTGACTCCTCCATTGGTCCAATTAGTTTTTGCTGTAGTGGTTTATTTATTGCAAAATTTTGCTGCTGTGGTGACCTTGTTCTTGAGCTTGCATGTTAAATTTCTTTGGTCCCAAGTAGTTCTAATGCATGATATAGTCTCTAGACACTTGTAGGAGTTGTTGCTATCAATCTTGTTGAGTTTGGGTAACTTTTTGTGATGCCCGGGTGATCACGCTATAGTAAACCTCTGCTAATGATGCCACGTCACCACGATTACCCTTTGCTAATCTCGCGTTAGTTCGAAACCAATTCAAATTCAAATTAAAGATCAAGCAAACAATAAAAGTTTTAAAATATTAAAACTAAAATGTTTGGAGTGAGCCAAATAATGCACAGATAATTATGATGGAGAAACTACACTTTAAAAAAAATGCTCAAATGGGATTGAAATAGCAGCATAACCAATTTAATAAATGCTTTTATTAATTATAAAATGTTAAAATATTTCATTTAGGCGTTTTAACTTTAGTAACAGAGGTATCATTAGTACTAATTTTGGTACAGCCTTTATGTTTTTATAGAACTAAAGTAAAGGTAAAACAAAAATAAAACAATGATTGTAAAAGAAAAGGGAAAAGGAAAAAGACAAAAACAAAAAACAACAACAATTTAAATGTGCTCCCCTGGCCCAACGGCCTCGGCCAGCTGGCCCGTCGGCTGTCCAACCGGACCGGCCTATATGGCCCCGCAACCCCGTGACCCAAACCCTAACTGACCCTCACCCTCTCTGCACGATCCCCACTCCCCCATCTCGTTTCCCCCCGACCCCCACCTCACGCCGCCGGGGGAAGGCGTGCACCAGCGCTCGCCCCTCGCTAGCACTGGCGCCCCACCGCCTGCTGTCATCGGCGAGCACTACCGAGCCACCGGCGCTGACCAGCCTCCCCATCGTCGTTGCTGCTCCACGTCGCCCAGCAACCCTGCTGCCATGGACGTGCTGTCCCGACCCCGACGCCATCGCATTGCCGCCTCGACGTCGTCACTCCGTCATCCTCTTCCTCCTCTCCCCTAGCTCGCTTCACTGAGCCTCAACGCCCTTGTGCGCCTGCAAACGCTGGTAAGGGCCGTGCCCGCCTCCTCTACTCACTGCCTCGTCCGCTGCTCGCCATTGCCACCTGACCCGCGTACCCACCGCGCTCACCGTGGCCTCGCCCCTTTCGGCATGCCTCTGCACGCGTCAACGTCACCGCGTCAGCCTTGCCTCCCCTACTCCTGGCCGCGCCTGCCCGCGCCGAAGTGAGCGCGAGCTCACGCGCCCCGCGCCCAATGTCGCGACCTCCTTCCCCTCCACGCCATCCCGCATCCCCCGCCGCCCCACCTCCATTTACGCCATCGCCCACTGCTGTTCAGTTGCTGCGGCGCTACTTACCGTCGTCGTGCCGCTCGGCTAGGGCCACGCTCGGCCAACATCGCCGCCCCTGCCACGCCCGTTGGCCCTCCCGCCGCGCCGTAGCCGCGCGCGCTTCTTCCCTCGCCGTGCGGTTGCACGGCCGCCCAGCGCATCGCGCCGCGCGCGAGCTCATCGAAGGACGCGCTCGTCCGCCGTTTTTCCCCGCGCCGGCGGCCATCCTCGCCGGCGCGCGCCGGCCGCCCTGCTGTGGCCGCCGCCCGTGCTCGGCGTCCGCTCGGGCGCCAGCACGCCCGTAACCGCAGCGCCCAGTGCCCGCTTCCCCTGCACCCGTTGAGGCCCCGGGCCTATGACAGCCGAGGCCCGCCGCCCAGAATGTTTTAAAAAAAGAAACATAAAAGAATTTTAAAAATAAATAAAAAATAAAATTAATAATTAATTAATTAATTAGACAATTAATTAACTTCATTAAGTCGGTTTAATTAACCTAATCAAGTAGTTAAGCTAATTGACTATACATAATTAACCTGGTCAATGACTAACGGCCCCCACATGTCAGTTTGACTAGGTCAATTCAGTTGACTGCTGACATCACCCTGACGTCATGCTGTCGCCATAATCACATTATCTAATTAAATTAAATATGTTAATTCTAAAAATGATTTAAATGTTTAAAAAATTAATATAAAATAATCTGTAACTCGGATGAAAATAATTTGTACATGAAAGTTGCTCCGAACGACGAGACGAACCCGGATACGTTACCCTCATATTCATGCGGTGCCTCTAGATACCTGAACATGGAACTTTCCCCCTCCGGTCATCTGCCTGACAAATGTCCGAAACTAGGAAAACTTTCCCGGATGGGATCCTCCTTTGTCGGTAACATGTAACACTGCGTTAGGGCACACCCGACACATCGTATCGCCATGTCATACTTTGTGTTACAATTGTCTGTTTATATTTACTGTTTCTTCCCCCTCCTCTCTCGATAGACACCGAGACCATCGCCGCCGACGTTGTTGCGTACGTCTACGTCGTTGACGGCCAGATCATTTCAACAGAGCTTCCAGGCAAGCCCCCCCTTGATCAACCCGATATCACCTATTCTTCTCTCTACTGCTTGCATTAGAGTAGTGTAGCATGTTAGTGCTTTCGGATAATCCTATTCTGCTGCATGGCCTGTCATTGTTGCTACAACTATTAATGCCTTACCTGCAATCCTAAATGCTTACTATAGGATGCTAGTATTCCATCAGCGACCCTACACCCTTGTCCGTCTACCCTGCTATTCTATCAGGCCGTGATCAATTTGGGTGTGATCACAGGTATATTATTATATACATACTTTACATGACACATGATGTGACTAAAGTCGGGTCGGCTCATAGAGTACCCGCAAGTGATTCCAATGTGGGGGCTGAAAAGACGGGTGGCTCCATCCAAGTAGCGATGGGCCTGGGTTCCTGACGGCCCCTCGAGTGGATCTTTGTGGCGGAGCGACATGGCAAGTTGAGACTGTTGGGGAACGTAGTATTTCATAATTTTCCTACGATCACGCAAGATCTATCTACTAGATGCATAGCAACGAGATGGGAGAGTATGTCTACATACCCTCGTTGACCGAAAGTGGAAGCATTTATCAACGCGGTTGATGTAGTCGTGCACCTTCACGATCTGTCCCAATCTAGTACCGAACGTACGGCACCTCCGCGTTCAGCACACGTTCAGATCGATGACGTCCTCGCCTTCTTGATCCAGCAAGACGGGCGAAGTAGTATATGAGTTCCGGCAGCACGACGGTGTGGTGACGGTTGTTAATGAAGAACAATCTCTGCAGGGCTTTGCCAAGCACTACAGAAACTAGACGGAGGATAAACTAGAGGGTCGGGGTTGCCGGCACACGGCTTGGTGTATCTTGATGTGTCTTGGTGCTAGCCCTACCCCTCTATTTATATGTTGAGCCTTGGGGTCGAAACTTGGAGTAAAAGCTTCACAAAGTCGGTTTCACCCAAAAGGCAAGAGTCTGAGAAGGACTCCAGGGCCAGACGCCAGGGTTCCTAACTAACTAGCAGATGTCAGTGTCTAACTAACTAACAGAGACTGTTAGTTCTAATTTAATCCTAACTAAAAGTGTCAGTGGAGCACGGGCCCACATGTCAGTGGCTATTCTAGACTAAATTAATTAGAGGCCTGGGCCCACTTGTCAGCGACCCGGGGGAGGTCAAACCCTCGGTCAAAAGGCCCAAACTGGCCGGCGGCTCGTCGCCGGCGACGACAGAGACAGCGCGGCGTCTCGGAAAATCACTATGGGCAGGGGTTTGGCGCGCTCAGGGCAGGAGGGCATAGCCCTTGCTCGGCTGCATCAAGGGATGCATGCAGCGCCGCCTCTGATGACCCGAATCGACGGCGGCGATCGAAACGGCGGCGGCCGGAGTTCTGGCAACGATGGCTGTGGCGCTACGATGCACGACAAGGCGAGCTAGTGGCTCCGTTCGTCTCCAAGAAGAAACCCGAGCACGATGACTAGCTCAGGTGCAGGCTACACTGTCTGTAGCCACGGTGGCGATGAAGCACGGCTCCGGCGAGCTTCGGAGCTCATGGGAACGACGTCTACGGCAAGAGATGGACCACGGGGTCAGTGGGAAACGGTGGCAGAGCTCATCGCGGTTGCGACGGGCGTCGAAGAGGGCTCGGGGAAGTGTTGTCGCCGGCGAATCGACGACGTCGAGGACGAAGCAGAGGCGGCGATTGAGACGACTGGATCGATGCTCTGCTGCTCCTGGTGTTGCGTGTGTCGACGAGGAGAGGGAGAGCGGGACGACGGAGCTCGGGGACAGCTTGGGGTGTCGACGGGATGGCGGTGGCCGCGGTGGTGGTGAGCGGCGACGACGAACCCGTACGGGTGGGTGAGAGAGAGATGTCCGGGGGAGAGGATGAGGACGAGGGAGAGTTAGAGAGCAACGCAGGGAGGTGCGTGGCGTCTCCAGGAACACCGGGGTAGCGGTGGGAAGCAGGATGTGGCGCGCCGCGTGGCCAGCGCGCAGCGAGCACGCTCCCCTATCCTCCTAGCGCGAGGACAGGGATGACTGGCAGGGGAGGCCCAGGTGGGCTGGGCCGCCTACTCGGCCGCAGTGGGGCGCCAGGTAAGTCCTTCTCTCTCTCTGTTCTAATTCTTTTTTGTTTTCTATTTTGTTTTGTTTCTCTGTTTTTTAAATAAGGTACAAACCTAAACACTTTGGTTAATTCTGTAAAATTCCGCGGGGAATATTTGAATTACTTTCAAACCACACAGCAAATTTCAGAACACTTGGAGCAACCAATATTTAATGGTAAATTTTAAAATCCAACTCAAATACCATTATGACTTAATTCAAAAACCAAAATATCCTGGAAAAATGTGCATCATCTCTGATAGAGGCTTCCACCTTTTTCCATAAATATATTGGGAATATTCCTTTTTATTAAAGGAATAACTCAAATTGCCCTAGGTTGTGAAGCAACCTTTATTTCCATCACTCCTAAAATTCCCAAATAATTCTCATAAATTGTTTGGGTCATATATTTCTCAAATATGGCAAAATATTTCATTTGTCATGTTTATCATCATGCTCAAATAATTTATTTCCTATTCTGCCCTAAATGGCACATTGTGAAGCAAGTGATATTTTCCTTTTCCCAACTGATCTCAAATTCCTCGGACACCTTGCCCTGTCCATATAATTGCCACATGCCAAAATGCAACCTCATTTTCCTAGTAATTATTTAATTATGATTTTCCAAAGTTTCTATCCGGAAAGAAGCTTTGTGAAGGAGGTGCAAGCTAGGCATATCCAAATGAGTTGCAATTTGGCATGATCCCTCATATCATCATATCATAGCCCTCCACCAAGGTAGAGCTCATGTCATGCCTCCATGTGAGGTCATCTTCAATTCATTGATTCTGTCCAAAATTTCAGTTTGTGAAGCAAGTATATTTTATCTTGCTCCATTATGGCAGCCAATTTTTCAAGGCCTTGTATTATCCATATAACCTCCCTCCACCAAGTTTTAGCTTCATTAGTTAATCCAATTGCCCTGTGCAATTTTTCCTAATTTGAAGCTTTTTGAATCAAGTGCTACTTTGTTATTTCCAAATGGCATGAAACTTTTACAGCAGCTTCATATCACCAAATAACCCTGCCATGTTCATTTTCAGCTCAATCCATCCCTCTATGTGAGCGCTTCTTCGTGATCTTGTTTCTGGACCAATTTATGCAGTTGTTAAGCAACTGTAGCAATCCTTGAGCCAAACCCCTCCATAATTACCAGGATAAAAGTCTTTAGTTACCTAAGCCTCACAGACAACTCCATTGCTCCCAATCATCTTCCTGTTGATCACCAGTGCTCACCCAAGTATACTGCAGTAAACTTCAGAGCTCATTTACCGTTTAACCATAGCACCCCAGATCAAGCCATGGACTCAACAGTGCTCTATCTTGGATGGACACCATGCTAGACACCATTTCCCTCCCTCTCGTGAGCTCCCTGTGCATTGTCCCGTGGTGACCGTGCAGCTGGCATGCAATTCAAGCACTCTGCGCGCTGTGGCCGCGTCTAGAGCGATGTTTGCGCTTTGGCCTCTCTCCCTCTTGTCGGCTTCACGCGCGTGAGCATGTCCAGCGTCTTCATATCGTCATCGCCATTCCCCTAGACCCCTCTCCCCATCCGTCCGCTTCCTTACTGACGATCGCCGCCGAACGACGACGGGAGCACAGTGCCCCGACATGGCATTGAATGCGCTTTCCATGTTTTCAGAATACGAAAGCGCATTTTTGTTCTTCTTCATCCAGAAGTGCATTTTCTTTGTTCAAAAGCGTAATCTCTGAAATCAGCTTTCTGTTTTGTTAGTCAGGGGCTTGTTTGTAGCAAACTTTTTACAGATAGGTCCCTGGCAGAAAAACTATCACAACTTTTTGCTCAAGACTCCGATTGAGGTGATTCCAAAGCCCACGTCTTCGTCTCGTCGAGCCTGTTATGTTGGTATCGTTTTCACTATGGTACTGGAAATGACCATTTTTCCCTTGTCCTTAATCAGCCCCCTCCGAGAGAGAACTATTCCGGCGAATCTTTCCACGGCTTCACCGCACTTCTTCCCGAAGTTTTCTTGTTTCCCAGGCAAGCGACAATACCCACTTGCATGATAGTCATGCAGTAGCCATGGTTTTCAACTTGAATATTTATTAAATGTTTGTTTGTTAAAAATGTGGTTATCGTTGTTTCCGTAATGCCTCGGGGTTAACGTTTACTTTCTTGTTATGTTGTTATGCACCTGGTTATCATGCCCTGCTAGTTGCTAGTATTACTTTCATATATTTCTGCTTGCTAGTAGTACATGTTGATGTTGGTGATGGTCATCGGTGCATGACTGCCGTCTATCCCGAGTACCGTTGTTATGCATGTTCCTTTGCATCCAGTTAGTTAAATGATTGCATGATGGCATTGTTGATATGTTCTTGCATGATATTTACTGTTGATGCTAATGGTCATGCTATGTTTCAGAGAAGTGTGTAATTATGATGTTCATGCTAGTCAGTATGCCATGCTTATGATTCATTGTTGATATGGTGGATAGTTATATGGTTCTCTCATGATTATGTTTCTATTCATGCTCATACATTATAATTGCATCATGTATTTTATCAAGGCTCAGCATATTTTCATTCAAGTTTAACCGGATTAAATTGAACTTGAACAACTGTTGGCTGAGTCATGGTGCCACCATATCGAACTGACCAGTGCAAACACGCTTACTTTTATGGGAAGGTCCTAACTGGGTCTATTGTCATGCCTCTTGCCGGTGCATCCAAAGAGGGAAGGTTATGGGCGTGCGGTACCCTGGCCCGGTAAGCAGACATAACCTTGTGTGCCCGTTGTTGTTTATTGGATCCAGGTCCCCGTTTAGGACCATTTTGCCACGACGGTGGTAGTTGGTGCCTTTGGTTGGCACGGGGCCACCTAGGACTTAGCCCAAAGGGGAGTTGGTCGGAGTGTCCGGGATCGTGTCATGGCAGTAGATTGGTTTTGTCAGAACGTCGTTGGTCCACCCGAATGGGAGTGCGAGGCCATGGGTTCCGTAGTGTGGGTACAATGCGCTACCTCTAGAGAGTGTGTGTGTGTTAAATCTATCGATAGCCGTGCCCACGGATAAGGGCCCAGTTCGTGTCGGTCACACTCTGAGTCAACAGTAATAATAATAATGTGCTTAATAACAACCCTGGTTCGATCATGAGACAAGTTGGTTGTGATCACTGAAAAGATCACCGTTTGAGACCAAGTGTTGGTCAAGGTTGTGATAGCCTGAATGATCACCGTGGTATCAAGGATACCGAGTTGTTGGATACTCGTGATGTTGTGCGAGAATCATGGGTAAAGATCAAGCTCCTTGTGGTCATTTGATGATTACTATGGTATTGTTTATACCAAGCTTGATTTGATGATGAGATGAGCGTGTAATGTCCGAGTTTGGTAAGTGATGCATGTGATGGTTACGAGGTAACCCGAACGGAATAAATGGTGCATGTAGTGTCATCATGTTGCATGCTAGTATCATCAGATTTATATGTTCATGCCATGATCATATATTGTCCTAGCGATATTATATTCATGTTGTTCATGCCATGTTATATTGATGATCTCATGATAATTCATGATTAACCTGTAATTGCCATGATGTTGTTTGTTTTGAATGCTTCTGGTTATTGTGAGCTTGCAAGTACATTCAATGTACTGACCTGGCTGTCATGCCAGTTTGTAGGTCGTGCCTGGATTGCTTGCTTGTTTGGTGTTGTTCCTGTGTTCGCGAGCTTGGATAAGCATTCCAGCCAGAGTCCCTACGGAGTGGAGTTCACCACCGTCATCGTTGTTCCGCTGCTAGAAGTTTTTCCGCTGCTTCGAGTTGTTCTACTGCTTGCATAGAGCAACTGAGGATGGCGTAGTGTCGTCGTGCCGATGTTATTCATTGTAATATCGGAGACCTTGTATTCATATTCGTGTAATAATAGAAGGATGGTTTGTTCTATGCTAAGCATTGTCGTATTCCAGAAGACTTCTCCTCGATCTCTGGGCTGGAATATGGGGCGTTATGGTTTTTCTGAACCGGGGTTACACAAAGACCCGGAGTTGTACTCCGACCTCATGACAACTAGAACTGGATACTTAAAAAAACACACCCAGACAAGTTTCAGATACAACCCGGTGATCGCTTTCCCACAGGGCGACGAGGGGAGGATCGCCGGGTAGGGTTATGCTATACGATGTTGCTTGGTGAACTTACCGTCTATCTATTCTCCTTCTGCGTAAAGCGACGATACTTGTTACTTTCTAGCTACACTCTTCTACTGCTGCAAGACGGAGGCTGGAAAAGCGACGATACTTGTTACTTTCCTGCTACACTCTTCTACTGCTGCAAGATGGAGGCTGCTAGAAGCGTAGTCGTCGATTGGATTAGCTATCCACCTCTTATTCTGGCATTCTGCAGCTTAGGCCACAGATATTACCCCTTTACACAGATATCATTGCATATGTAGTGTAGATCCTTGCTTGTGAGTACTTTGGATGAGTACTCATGGTTGCTTTGCTCCCCCTTTTCCCCCTTTCTTCCTTTCTTCTCGGATGATGCAACTAGGTGGTGGAGTCCAGGAGCCAGATGATCCCGAGGATGTTTCTACGTGGAGTTCGGCTTTGTGGAGTACTTAGGAGATCCCAGGCAGGAGGCCTTACCTTTTTGATCATTGCTACACTTGTTCTAGCCTTCTTACGGCAGACTTGTTTAACTTATGTCTGTACTCAGATATTATAGTTTCCTCTGACTCTTGTGTAACTGAGCTTTTGTATTCGAGCCCACGAGGCCCCTGGCTTGTAATATAAAGCTTGTATAATTTTAATTTGTGTCTAGAGTTGTGTTGTGATATCTTCAAGTGAGTCCATCTTCTTGGTCGTACACATTTGCGTGCATGATTAGTGTACGGTCAAATCGGGGGCGTCAGAAGTTGGTATCAGAGCCGACTGCCTGTAGGAATTCCCCTTTCCAACTCCTTGGCCGAAGTTGAGTCTAGTCTTTGAACAGCAAATTTACTAACTTGTTGTGTGGCTTACGGGCCCACAACACCAATGGGTGGTGTTAGGATCTTTTATTCCTCGTCTTTACTCTGGGAATCTGATCTCTCTTCTATTCGGGTTAAATGATTTTACTAATTATGACCCTAGGTTCTCGTAACCATTTCTCCCGGAGAGCTCTCATTCCGGAAGATCACCTTCTTCGTCAGAAGATTCTGAGGATATCCTTTGATATTTTCTCGAGACCCTTGTGCTCATCGCCTTTGCAATTCACTGCCACCAATATATCCCTTTGGATATCTACATGAAATTGTCATTCTCATGATCATTCCTCGTCGCTCTTGTTGTTACAACATGCCTCGAAATATTCTCCGTTGTCTCGGGAAACCTTTGAGTTTACTGTTTTGCAGTTTTATTTTGCATGAAAACCCTTACGGTTATTCCCTCATATTTATCAAGGATTCGCTCTTCTCAATTGTTCACGTGTCTCACAAAATTCTTCGGAATACTTTTCGATCTTTCACAAATCCTCTGCAGCCTGTTACTCTTGAAATTCTTGCCTTCTTGCATTATGGTTAATTCCATATGACTAGTAGTCTTCGATAGCATCCCTTGTCTTAGCCATTTTGAGCCTATTGATTCAGTGTGTGCGTGTGGAAGCAGTCATCAGGTATCCTTTTAAAAAGTTATCTTTCTGAGTCAGACATCATTCCGGACATGAGTTCGCTCTCGGCAATTCAAACCTTTATTGATTGTCCAACTAAGTGTTTTCATCTTATCCATCCTTGATCAAAGCGTCTACTTCTGATCCTTCGTTTTGGAAACCATAATTTATTTCTATTTAAGCATCAGACTAATCAGGTGATTCTTGAATCCGATGCCTCTGCATTCTTTCTTCCTCTGAGTGAGTACCGATACTCACATCAGCTCCGTTGTGGATTGCCCGATCCGTTGTTGGATTGTTATCCGACAGTGTCCTTCATATTAAATCACCTTGTGAGTTCTTCCCCTGATATGTAATTCCTTCGGTAAATTGTATCCTCTGCTTGGCCAACCATGCTCTGCCTTTGAGCTGGTGTATTTACTTTTGAAACTTGTGGTATATGTTACTAAGATGTCTGATGGGTTGAACCTATGCTTTCCCCTAATCCGTGAGAACCCGAAAGTTTTCACATGTCATACTCTTCTGGTTTTCTACAAGATAAAATTCCAACACTACAGTTTTATCAAAGCGAGAGGTGAATGAAATGATATGCATTGGAGAAGTGGGAGTCGACCTTGAACCTTTGTGTTCGTGCCCATGAACACGATGCAAATCTTATCATGAAAGCTTCTCATAGAAATAATTATCCCCTTGATATAAGTTCATCTTATATCTAGGCTCTGGCCTTTTGCAAACGTGGTTCTGACCATGTTATTCTTTGATCCCATTTCTCGGACAAGTTAAAGCACTTGTCTTCTACAGATCAATACCCCCGCCCAACCTCTATTATGATCTACCTTCGAGTATTACCCATGGTATCTCGTGGATATCATGCCATTGCACTACATCTTATGAACTTTTGATGAAGTACTACCTTTCCCAGTCATTGTCACTTCATGGTTCTGGTTTATTTGTCAACCGAGAACACCGAAAAGTGAATCGATTCCGCACGTCGATTCAATAACTCTAAGTAATTTTCATTGTTCACCCGTTTATTAATCCTTCAAGTCATTCCCTAGCCTGACCGGCTATATCATCATTGTGCTAAATTTCCTGGTCCTTATTACCAGAGCACAACTTTCGACGATGAGCTAAGCTTGTGTCGATTTCCTCATATTATCGTTTCACCTCGAACAACAAACTTGATACCGAGTTTGTGTCATATATGTGGTTCCAATAATCTTTCGCTGCATCAGTCCTTTTGTTTGATGTAGTCATTGTTTGATTGCTTCTCCGTGGAGCCTCTCGACAAAAATTGTCGTGATCATCATCAACATTTCAGGATATCGATCAAATTCATGATGATAAGTGTCATCCTCATCCCTCGGTACTTTGAGTTACCATCGACTACATCCTTACCTTCCTTTCATCACAAACTTGTTCATGTTATGGATGCAAATTGCTATCCAGCTTGTATTATGTTCTACCTTTTAGAATTACTGTCTTTTATGCCCAAGATGTTGTCAGGATTGCTCCACCACTTAAGAATTCTGGATATAGTGATACTTCTCACCACCACCATTCTATCTTGGTTCTCGTGTTGCTTGTAACCGGAATACCGACAAATGGACTATGATGTGTACAATTGAAAACTTCTAGCAACCCTATTGCTCGTAAGTTAATGAACGATAGTCTCATCCTTTGTGTATTGGTTGGTTAGCGAATCACCATTCTAACTCCGGTCGTGCAAACTAGCCCATATTTTGGGTGCACCTTTCAAACAATGTTTAAATGTGTATGTTTTCCTTAAGCATACATCATTATATCATTTGATCTGACAAATGTTATCTCCTTGTTCACATAATTGTGGAAATCCATCTTTTGGAAATCTCGACGAATTGTTGCTGAGTTCATCAGCCACCTCCTCATCCTCTCATTGGTTAAATGGTGAACTATTGTTTCGGGAACCTGCTCCCATAGTTCATTTCCTGAGATTCTTGCAATGTTATTTCGTCGATTTGTGTTGCACCTTTTCTTCTCGAACATCCGGAGTTATAATGTTGTTCCTTTGATGAGCCAGTAATATGATGTCATGCCTAGCACCCCTAGCTGGAGGACATATCATTATAATTTCTTTTGCAAGGATAACCATTATTCCAGGAGGAAGTTGTAAGAATTATTTTATAAGTTGCTCCTAATGGATCATTTGTGTATCCAAAGTCTAGCCCTTGATTGAAACACCATATCATTGCTACCTCGAAGCATGACAATGATACCCCGCTCATCAACAAGAACATTGGAGGCGTGATGCTAAGTGTTTCTTGGTCAGTTATCCAAACACCATTGTATGGGTAACATCTTAATTAATCCTTGCCTCTTTATCTGATTGGTTGGGTACTTGCTCTCCAACCCTGTACGTCATGTTCTGCTTGTCCATGGGAAGGGTATACTCCTAATAATTGTGTTTAAACACATTTTCCTTTCCATTTGTTTGTTTAACCTTTCTTTGATCTACATATAATCTAAGCAGTAATAATTTGCTGCTTATGTAAACACCTTGGTGTACAACTCTGTCAGTAAGACCCTGTTACTATTGTAAATAACATTCTGGTAACCACCTATGGACGAGAACTTTGCCTATTGGTCCGCCTCGTTTCAACGAGCGGGGAAATGATTATCTTCGTCCCTCTCCCTTGGTAACGATGTTGTTGCCGGCATAACTGACATGCTATCCTCTGACATGCCTTTCTTACATGATCGTGCAAGGCGTCACCGCCCTTCCTACTGTTAACCCTCATGGTGGGCCCATAACCCACAGTTCCACATGATCAAAACCTGACTCTCCTATACACCCCCTTTTCCGAGGTTATTCCTCACGCTTGGCTTCGTGTGCAATTCGCGAGCCACCTTCCTAATGATCTATTCTTATATCGGACGCAATACATATTCTCGTTGCTCTGGACCCTGTCACACCTTGTTTCAGACATGGAACGATTGTCTATCCATTTGAAACTTCTTATTATACCTTATTAGTTTGCTCTCGGCGTGTTTTATTCGTTCAACTCGAGAGATACTCATGTGTTCGTTCGTGGGATAAACCCCCGATGAATACCCCCTGTAGCATTCTATCGTTGCCAAACTGTCCCTGTCCTATTCATAAGTAAGATGGCGACCCCGAAGAAAGGATGATGACATCATCACGATGACCTGAAGTAGAGGACGGAAGACATCAACGTAATGAATCGACCTCTTCGAGAAGGGAAACCAAGACCGAGAAGACCCTTTAGAATTTCGTAACCAAATCCGTTCCCCTTACTTCCCTCCTAAATCTCGGGACGAGATTTCTTGTAGTGGAGGAGAATTGTGATGCCCGGGTGATCACGCTACAGTAAACCTCTGCTAATGATGCCACGTCACCATGATTACCCTTTGCTAATCTCGCGTTAGTTCGAAACCAATTCAAATTCAAATTAAAGATCAAGCAAACAATAAAGGTTTTTAAATATTAAAACAAAAATGTTTGGAGTGAGCCAAATAATGCACATATAATTATGATGGAGAAACCACACTTTTCAAAAATGTTTTAAATGCTTAAATGGGATTGAAATAGCAACATAACCAATTTAATAAATGCTTTTATTAATTATAAAATGTTAAAATATTTCATTTAGGGGTTTTAACTTTAGAAACAGAGGTATCATTAGTAGTACTAATTTTGGTACAGCTTTTATGTTTTCATAGAACTAAAGTAAAGGTGAAACAAAAATAAAACAATGATTATAAAAGAAAATAGAAAAGGAAAAAGACAAAAAAAAACAACAACAATTTAAATGGGCTCCCGTGGCCCAATGGCCTCGGCCAGCTGGCCCGCCGGCTGGCCCAACCCGATCGGCCTATATGGCCCCGCAATACCGTGACCCAAACCCTAACTCACCGTCACCCTCTCTACACGATCCCCACTCCCCCATCTTGTTTCCCCCCGACCCCCACCTCGCGCCGCCGGGGGAAGGCGCGCACCAGCGCTCGCCCCTCGCCAGCACTGGCCCCCCGCCGCCTACGGTCATCGGTGAGCACTAGCAAGCCGCCGACGCTGAACAGCCTCCCCATCGTTGTTGCTGCTCCGCGTCGCCTAGCAACCCTACTGCCATGGACGCGTTGTCCCGACCCCGACGCCATCGCCTCGCCGCCTTGACGTCGTCACTCCGTCATCCTCTTCCTCCTCTCCCCTAGCTCACTTTACCGAGCCTCGACGCCCCTCAGCCCCTGCAAACGCTGGGGAGGGCCTTGCCCTCCTCCTCTACTCTCCGCCTTGTCCGCCGCTCCCCGTTGCCACCTGACCCACGTACCGACCGCGCTCACTGCGGCATCGCCTCGCTCGGCGTGCCTATGCATGTGTCAATGTCGCCGCGTCCACCCTGCCTCCGTGCTTCTGGCCGCGCCTGCCCGCGCCGAAGCAAGCGCGTGCTCGCGCGTCCCGCGCCCAATGTCGCGGCCTCATTCCCCTCCACACCATCCCGCATCCCCCGTTGCCCCACCTCCGTCTACACCGTCGCCCACTGCTGCTCAGTTGTTGCGGCGCTGCTTGGCGTCGACGTGCCGCTCGGCTAGGGCCACGCCCGCCAGCCCTCGCGCCGCGCCGTAGCCGCGCGCGCTTCTTCCCTCGCCGTGCGGCTGCACGCCCGCCGGGCGCATCGCGCCGTGCGCGAGCTCACCGAAGGCCGCGCAAGTACGCCATTTTTACGCGCGCCGTCGGCCATCCTCGCCGGTGCGTGCCGGCCGCCCCTGCTGTGGCCGCTGCCCGGGCTCGGCCTCCGCTCGGGCACCATCACGCCCGTAACCGCAGCGCCCAGCGCCCGCTTCCCCTGTACCAAATAAGGCCCCGAGGCCCGAGCCTATGATAGCCGGGGCCGCCGCCCAGAACGTTTTAAAGAAAAGAGAAAGAAAAGAATTTAAAAAATAAATAAATAATAAAATAATTAATTAATTAATTAATCAGACAATTAATTAACTTAATTAAGTCTATTTAATTAACCTAATCACGTAGTTAAGCCAATTAACTATACATAATTAACCTAGTCAATGACTAACGACCCCAACATGTGAGTTTGACTAGGTGAACTCAGTTGACTGCTGACATCACCCTGACGCCATAATAAAATTTTCTAATTAAATTAAATCTGTTAATTCTAAAAATGATTTAAATCTTTAAAAAATTATTATAAAATAATTCGGAACTCGGATGAAAATACTTTGTGCATGAAAGTTGCTCCGAACGACAAGACGAACCCACACACGTTACCCGCATATTCGTGCGGTGCCTCTAAATACCTGAACATGGAACTTTCCCCCTCCGGTCATTTGTCTGACAAATGTCCGGAACCAAGAAAACTTTCCCGGATGGATCCTCCTTTTTCGGTAACATGTAACACTGCGTTAGGGAACACCCGACACATTGTATTGCCATGTCATACTTTGTGTTACAATTGTCTGCTTTATATTTACTGTTTCTTCCCTCTCCTCTCGTAATAGACACCGAGACCATCGCCGCCGACGTTGCTATGTACAGCTACGTCATTGACGACCAGATAATTTCGACAGAGCTTCCAGGCAAGCCCCCCCTTTATCAACCTGATATCGCCTATTCTTCTCTCTACTGCTTGCATTAGAGTAGTGTAGCATGTTACTGCTTTCGGATAATCCTATTCTGCTGCATAGCCTGTCATTGTTGCTACAACTGTTGATACCTTACCTGCAATCCTAAATGCTTAGTATAGGATGCTAGTATTCCATCAGTGACCCAACATCCTTGTCCATCTACCCTGGTATTCTATCGGTCGGTGATCACTTTGGGTGTGATCACGGGTATATTATTATATACATGACACATGATGTGAATAAAGTCGGGTCGGCTCATAGAGTACCCGCAAGTAATTCCAATATGGGGGCTGAAAGGACGGGTGGCTCTATCCAGGTAGCGATGGGCCTGGGTTCCTGACGGCCCCCCGAGTGGATCTTTGTGGCGGAGCGACAGGGTAGGTTGAGACACCTAGTCGAGAGGTGGCCTGGCCCTGGTCGTTGTCCGTGGTTGTTTCGTAATAACATGCTTAACGAGTTTGGATATTTGATATGATTCTGGCCGCTGGCCTTTAGGCACTAACCAGCTACGTGGGAATTGTTATGGGCTCTCGACGTCGTGGTATCAGCCGAAGCCTTCTTGACGTCAGTGACTGAGTGGCACACGCCGGGTTGGACCGCGTAACGTAACTTCCTTAGTAATGGAGGTTGCTAGGTCTGCTCACCCGCCGCCTACGCAACGTGCAGGTGTGCATTGGGAGATGGGCCCAGACCCCTGCGTGCTTAGGACTTAGACCGACGTGCTAACCTCTCTGTTGTGCTTAGGTAGGGCTGCGACGTGCTAATCTTCCGAGACCGGGCATGACCCTAGAAAGTGTATACGGCCAAATGGGATCGAGCGTGCTGGGTAATGTGGTGCACCCATGCAGGGAAGTTAATCTATTTCAGTACATTTCAGAAAAATGCATAGGAAAATCTTCCAAGGTGGTTCCTCAAGTAAGCAAGAACCAAGGCTCGCGATGTGTGAGCCGAACGATGAACTACCGAGGGAAGCTAAAGTGCGGCCTTGTGAATGGCCGTCAGAGGAATTTATGGTTCGGGCAGGCATCAAGGAGGAGTTTGACGCATATGTGCGAAATGCTGACCTCGAGGGCTTCATGCAAGATAAGTGCCCTCAATACCGTTACTTAACTGATACCTTTGTGAGAAGGTTTAAATTTTCATCTTCACGTAATCCTCACATGGTCATGTTTGATATTTATGATAAATCTTACACCATGGACTTAGAAGATTTTAATGATGCTTGTAAGCTCATGCAGTGGGGCAATATGGGTGATCCTCGCAAATCTGAATATAAAGACTTCCTTGCTAGTATCACTGTGGGGGAATCTAGAGAGATCACACAAGCTACCATAGGGAGCATTCATTTTCCTCATATACATTAGAGATCACACAAGCTACCATAGGGAGCATTCATTTTCCTCATATACATTATTTTGCTCTCTTTATTGGCAGATGCATCAACGGTAAAGATGAGGCTTGTCATATGTGCGTCCCAGATCATAGTGTTCTCAAGAGTGTTGTGTGAGTAGACAAACAATATAACTTGGCAGCCATTGTTGCACGTAGGCTACATCATAATGGTTTAGATGGAGAATTATTTGGTGGGATTTATGCCACTCGCATATCCCACCGTCTTGGTGTGCCTATACATGAAAATGATGAACTATTACCTCCTGCTCATTTGGATTTTAATACTATGGTTAACCATCAGTTTATAGAGAGGGATGAACAATCCCTCCAGTATTGACTAATCTTTGACAGGCGTCACGCTTTCCATATTGCTCTTCCTGCTCCTACCTTGTTTCACTTTCAGGCAAAAGGGAGATATACTATAACCAGGGAGGAGGCAAATGAGTATCAGGAGACAATGAAAGCAGCCCGTCTCTAAGCTGCAGCTCAGCAGGCAGTAGTTGCTGCATCCCAGTACAACCCCAACTACGACTTTGGATATCCACCAGGCCAATATTGGCCATAGACCAACTTAGGCCAAAAGCCTAAGCTTGGGGGAGTATGTGTTTCTCACCGACATTACATTCATGTTCACATGCCTATTCTAGTTGTCGGTGCTCACACTCTTTCATTGTACTATCCATGCTAGTTTTAATTCTTTTCTTAGTCTTTTTTCTTGTGTGTTAGAAAAACCTTAAGAAAAAAAATATTTGTAGTTTATAGGTAGTTCGCTTTCCATGCCTGTAGTAGTAGTAATTAAAAGAAAACCCAAAAAGATTTCCCGTTCTTCTTTTGCTTGTTGGGAGCTTTCCCGTGTAAATAGTTTCTTTTCTTTTCTTTGGGGGTCAAGAGTAGATGACCATGATGAAAATGTTTAGTGGCTCTCATATACTTTATTGATTAATTTAACCATGAGCCATATTACCTTGTCTTCTCTCTTGTATTAAATGCTCAAAGATTCCAGCTTAGTCCAATGCATGTGCACTATTATTATTATCCACACCGTTCGGTCGTGTGAGTGAAAGACAATAATGACGATATATGATGAATTGATTGAGAAAAGAAAAGCTGGTATGAACTCGACCTCTCTTGTTTTTGTAAATATGATAGTTCATCGTTCCTGATTCAGCCTATTATGAATGAAACATGCTTGCAATGACAATTAGAGATCATAGCTGCTTATGCCGTGCTTAATTAGCTAGGAATTTATAATGGTCTATCTTGCGTGCCAACATGATATTAAAATGGTTGTGATGTGGTATCGTAGGGTGGTATCCTCCTTTGAACGATTCAAGTGGTCTGACTTGGCACATGTTCATGCATGTAGTTGAAACAAAATCAACATAGCCTCCATGATAATTATGTTCACGGTGATTTATATCCTACTCATGCTTGCATTCATTGTTGATTACTTTTAATGCATGTTCATGACTGTTGTCGCTCTCTAGCTGGTCGCTTCACAGTCTCTTTTTAGCCTTCACCTGTACTAGGCGGGAATACTGCTTGTGCATCCACTTCCATAAACCCCAAAGTTATACCATAAGAGTCCACCATACCTTCCTATATGCGGTATTTACCTGCCGTTCCAAGTAAATTTGTATGTGCCAAACTCTAAACCTTCAAATGAAATTATGTTTTGTATGCTCGAACAGCTCATGTATCAACTAGGGTTGTCTATATCTTCCATGCTAGGTGGGTTATTCTCACGATGAGTGGACTCCGCTCATCATTCATGAGAAAATGGCTGGTAACCGAGATGCCCAGTCCCATGCTCAAATCATAATAATTAAACAAAACTCCCCCAGGGCTGTTGCTGGTTTGGACGGTACCCGTTGTTTCGGGCTAGCCGTGGAGTGTGCTTGTTGGTGGTTGGGGGAGTAAAAACTTTACCATTCTGTGTGTAGCATGGAAGATATCGAGATTCTTGGTTGTTATGTTGACAATGAGAGTATACTGCTCAAAATATTATTCATCTCTATTTAAAAATCGAGCTCTGTCACCTCTACAAATCCCTGCTTCCTTCTGCGAAGGGCCTATCTATTTACTTTTATGCTGAGTTATTATCCTCTTATTAAAGAGCACCAGTTGGAGAGCACCTTTGTCATTTGCATGTATTGCTATTAATTTGCATTGAGTATGATTATGACTAGATCTCTTTTACCATGAATTACAATGTCTAGTCAGCCCTTGATCTTTAAAGGTGCTTTGCATTTATGTTTTGCGGTCTCAGAAAGGGCTAGCGAGATACCATCTTGTTATATCATACCATGATTGTTTTGAGAAAGTGTTGTCATCTGAGGTTTATTATTATTGCTCGCTAGTTGATTATGCCATTGATATGAGTAGACATGAGATCTGAAAGTTATTGTGAATGTGGTTAGTTCATGACCCTTGCAGAAAACTTGAATGATGGCTTTAAATATTTACAACAACAAGAGCAAACAGAGTTTGTCAAAGTTTTTCTTTATCACTTTCAGTTTAGCAACTGAATTGCTTGAGGACAAACAAATGTTTATGCTTGGGGGAGTTGATACATCTCCAACGTATCTACTTTTCCAAACACTTTTGCCCTTGTTTTGGACTCTAACTTGCATGATTTGAATGGAACTAACCCGGACTGATGCTGTTTTCGGCAGAATTGCTATGGTGTTGTTTTTGTGCAGAAATAAAAGTTCTCGGAATGACCTGAAAATCAACGGAGAATTATTTTGGAAAATATAAAAAATATATGCCGACAGGTCCATGCCAGGGGGGCCCACACCCTGTCCACGAGGGTGGGGGCGCGCCCCCTCCCCCTGGGCGCGCCCCTTGCCTCGTGGGCCCCCTGTTTCTCCACCGACGTACCCCTGCACTCCATATATTCACTTTCCGGGAGAAAAAAATCTGAGAGGAAGAATTATCGTGTTTTACAATACGGAGCCACTGCCAAGCCCTAATCTCTCTCGAGAGGGCTGATCTGGAGTCCGTTCGGGGCTCCGGGGAGTGGAGATCGTCGCCATCATCGTCATCAATATTCGTCCATCACCAATTCCATGATGCTCACCACCATGCATGAGTAATCCTATCGTAGGCTTGCTGGACGGTGATGGGTTGGATGACATTTACCATGTAATCGAGTTAGTTTTGTTAGGGTTTGATACCTAGTATCCACTATGTTCTAAGATTGATGTTGCTATGACTTTGACATGCTTATTGCTTGTCACTAGGGCCCGAGTGCCATGATTTCAGATCTGAACCTATTATGTTTTCATGAATATATGTGTGGTCTTGATCCTATCTTGCAAGTCAATAGTTACCTACTATGTGTTATGATCCGGCAACCGCGAAGTGTTAAAAATCGGGACCACTCCCGGTGATGACCGTAGTTTGAGGAATTCATGTATTCACTATGTGTTAATGCTTTGGTCTGGTACTCTATTAAAAGGAGGCCTTAATATCCCTTAGTTTCCACTAGGACCCCGCTGCCACCGGAGGGTAGGACATAAGATGTCATGCAAATTCTTTTCCATAAGCACGTATGACTATATTCGGAATACATGCCTACATTACATTGATGAACTGGAGCTAGTTCTGTGTCACCCTAGGTTATAACTATTACATGAGGATTCGCATCCGGTATAATTCCCCATCATCGATCCAATGCCTACGAGCTTTTCACATATTGATTGTTGCTTATTTACTTTTCCGCTGCGACTGTTACATAAACTACAAAAACACTATCGTTACTTTTATTGTTGTTACCACTATTTCCATATTACTTTGCTACTAAATTACCTTGCTGCAGATAATAAGTTTCCAGTGTGGTTGAATTGACAACTCAACTGCTAATACTTAAGAGTATTCTTTGGCTCCCCTTGTGTCGAATCAATAAATTTGGGTTGAATACTTTACCCTCGAAAACTGTTGCGATCCCCTACACTTGTGGGTTATCAAGTCCCGTTTTGCGGTACACCACACCCCTCCCGATGAACAGGACCCCTGTTTTGACCGTAGCGCTCCGACACAAGTCTGTTTCCTCCGTTTTGCAGTATGCCACACCCCTCCCGATCAACAGGACCCCCGTTTCGATCGTAGGATGTCCGTTTCCTCCGTTTTGCGGTACGCCAGACCCCTCCCGATGAACGTGATCCCGTTTCGACCATGGCCGGTCGAACACCATGTTGTTTCCTCCGTTCTACGGTACGCCAGGCCTCATTTCCATCGGCTATTCCGTCCAAGCCCTCCCGATGAACACATCGACGCATTCCGTTCCAACCCAGCCGGTTGGCTCCCCATGAACACGATGACAACGCTGTTTCTCCGTTTCGACCCAGCCATGTACACGAGCCCTAGCCGTACGTATGCGCGAGTAGGCGTTCGAGACCCTGCCCGTATGTACGTACGTGGACGTATTTCCTTTCTTGCACACTGGCCGCTGTATGTACGTGTACATGCTACGTGCGCGCCTCTACTATGACACATGCGCGCCTCTACATCAACCAGTATGTACGTACACGTTCGCGAACAGAATGACAACGCTACGTACTCCTCGACCAGGTGGGTCTCGACTATCAGGCAGTTCCTTGTGAGCGAAGACATAGCTGGTGGGTCCCAGCAGTCAAGGAGGCAAATCATTTTTTTTGCCCGGACGCACTTCCTTGCGTGCGAAAATGTAGCTTGTGGGTCCCAGCTGTGTGGGGGAAACGTTTTTTTCGTGAAATACGGTGGCCTGTCCGGTGGGTCCCCGCTGCCAGGTGGAGGAATAATTATTTCGCGCGTAATAAGGAGGCACTTTCTTGTTGCGTTCATGGACCCAGCTGTCAGCCTCTCCACGTACAGTACTCTTCGGATGGAAGTCGTTCCTTGACCACGTTGACCACGCCGCGCCGAGAGCACCAGGGCGGTGGACGACGGCGAGGCCTAGGAAGGGGACGACGCGGAGCCGGGGAAGACGCGGCAGTGGAAGCCCGCGCGAAGAGGAGTACGAGGGTTCACTGGTTCGGCTGCGATGTGAGGCTGCCGTCGCCGCAGGACCTGGCCAGCGGTGGGAATAGTAGGGGGCGGTGAGGCGTCCATGGCAGTACAACCGACCACGGGAGGTAGGAGCATGCGGCACGACCGGCGCTGCTTTGGGCGTTTGGAGCAAGAAGACCAGAGGTTTAAGAAGCACAACGGCCATTGGATGGACATCGTACAGTCACTGGAGGTCGAATCGTCCATATTGACTAAGTTGACAAAGCACTCTGTCCCCGTCAACTTAGTAGGCCCACAAGTTAGTCACCCACCAATGTGGGTCCCAACTAGCAGGGAGAGTATTCATTTTTTTTTGCGTAATATGGCGGCACTTCCGGTGGGTCTGAATTGACAGCGGGGGGAACGTTTTTCTCAGGAAATATGGTGGCCCATCTGGTGGGTCCCAACAGTCAGGGGGAAACATTTTTTTCACAAAATACGTTGGCCCGTCCGATGGGTCCCTGTTGTCAGGTGGAGGAATAATTATTTTGCGCGTAATAAGGAGGCACTTCCTTGCGGCTGTCGTGGACCCAGGTGTCAGCCTCTCCACGTATAGTAATCTTCCGATGGAAATCGTTCCTTGACCACGTTGACCACGCCGCGCCGAGAGCACCAGGGCGGTGGACGTCAATGAGGCCCACGAAGGGGACGACGCGGAGCCAGGGAAGACGCGCAGAGGTTGCCCACGCTTAGAGGAGTATGAGGGTTCACTGGTTCGCTGCGGTATGAGGCTGTCGTCGCCGCAGAATAACAGGGGGTGTGGGTGAGTTGAGGGATGGTCTGGCCAGCGGTGGGAGTAGTAGGTGGCGATGAGGCCTCCGCCACATTGTAGCCGGTCACGGGAGGAAGGAGCACGAGGCACGACCGGCGCTGGTTTGGGCGGCTGGAGCAAGAAGACCAGAGGTTGAGGAAGCACTACGTATAGCTATTGGACGGGCATCGTACAGTCACTTGAGCTAGAATCGTGCATATTAACTAAGTTGACAAAGCCCTCCGTCCCTGTCAACTTAGTAGGCCCACAAGTCAGCCTGCCACATACTGGGTCCCAGCTTGCAGGGGGAGTATTCAGTCTTTTGTGCGTAATAAGGACGCACTTCCCCGCGTGCGAAGATATAGCTGGTGGGTCCGAGCTGTCAGCGGCGGTAACATTTTTTCGCGAAATACAGAGGCCCTTTCGGTGGGTCCCAGATGTCAGGTGGAGGAATCATTATTTTGTGCGTAATAAGGAGGCATTTCCTTGCGTGCGGCCGTGGGCCCAGCTGTCAGCCTCTCCACGTAAAGTCCACTTTAGATGCATGTCGGTTGTTGACCACGTTTACCAGGCCGCACAGAGAGCACCATGGCGGTGGACAATGGCGAGGCCTAGGAAGGGAACGACACAAAGACAGGGAAGACTCGGCAGTTGTTTCCCACGCGGAGGGGAGTACGACTGTACGAGGGTTTACTAGTTTGTCTGCCGTCGTTGGAGAATAACAGCAGGTGTGGGTGAGTAGAGGGATGGCTAGGCCAGCGATGGGAGTAAGGTGGGGCGGTGAGGCCTGCGTGGCAGCAGAGCCGGCCGCGGGGAGGAGAGAGCATGCAGTCCCACCCGCGTTTGTTTGAGCGGCTGGAGCCACTACTAGGAAAAGGTTTATACTAATGGTGCACCACATGTCTGGTGCGCCATTAGTGGCCATATCATCTATAGCCCTTTTCTTAGTTGTGAGCAGGAGGAGCAGAGATTGAAGAAGCACGACGGCCGTTGGATGAACATCCAACAGTCATTGATTGTGCGTCAACCTTTTTTTAAGGAAAGCCTCAAATCTATGGAAAACAGCATACAACCCATCTGCCATTATTTCTAATAATTTACGTCCCATTTGCTAATTCTTAAGGTTTTTTTGGAGCCCATATTCTTTTTGTTAGCATTACAGCCCATATTGTGGCCACGGTTAAAAACTTATATGAAATTTTGCATATTTCGGTGCGGTCCGAACTGTTTTTAATCCCGAAATTTCGAGTGACAGTCAAATTGATTTTAAAAATAAATGTATATCAATATAAAATCCAACAAATTGTCCACGCAAAAAAATTAATGCAATTTAAAATCTCGAAATGAAAAGAAATAAATTTGAAACTAATTGCCAGTTTGATGTGTTTTAAAAATGTACAGCCCATTTTTCATTACTGATAGGCCATTTTCTCGTCCAGCCGAATGTAGCCTGACAAAGCGACTTACTTGGCAAATCACAAAAAAAACTAGGCTAGCCATTTTCAGAAAGAAAAAAAAACTACTGGGCTTGTCTGTGCTAAACATAAAAGAGAAGACTGTCTAGACAAGCCATAGCGCCCCGGACAGCCCAGTTGACACCCTGTTTCTGTTTCAAAAACAAATTAGATAAATGCCACTCCAATTATGGCGATTCATAAAAATGCCACTGTAATTTTCAAACTTTGAAAAATGACACTACAATTTTTGCAAACTTTGGAAAACGCCACTCCAATTTGCAAACTTTGAAAAACGTCACTCCACACTTCGAAAAATGCCACTGGAAATGCAATGAAATGGCACTTTTCAAAGTTTGGAAATTGGAGTGGCATTTCTCAGAAACACCAGATTTGGAGTGGCATTTATCAAATTAACCCAAAACAAAAATAACTGGGCGAGCTGCTGTGTCCCTGGTGTCAGCCGCACGTTGTCCAATTCTCTCGTTTATTGACTACGTTGACAATCGCATGGGACCCAGATGTCAGAAATCCATTAGGAGGAGCCATTTTTCTATTGGCTTGAAATAAGGAGGCACTTGCTTGCGTAATGCCATGACCTTGGCGGGTCCTTGCTGTCATCCTCTCCACGTACAATCATCGCCTGACTGTGTACGCATCAACTTGCTAGGCACACAAGTTAGCCTCTAAACCCGTGGAGGACAAATACAACCCATTTTAAAAAAATAACAGCCCATTCCATACGTTCAAACGGAAAGTTCAACATTCAAAGCAAAGTAATAGGACTGATCCACATATAGAGTACTGAACTTCCACATTGACAACCATCATAGCCAAGTTAACTATCTACTCCCACTAATACGTACTCTAGCAGCGTACAAGTACTAACTTACTCTTAGCTAACTAGATGATGCCGGCCGCCATCTGCGTTACACGCTAAACGCCAGCACCGGCGTCCTCCACCTCGCCTTGGACTTGCCAGAGGTGCGATAGGGCGCGTTGCTCGCGCGCGTTGGCCCTTTCCGTGCCGGCATGGTCCACCGAAGCTTCGGCTTCTAAGCGGGAAACCCACATGACGAGCTGGTAGTAAAAATCGGTGTCGCGAACGCGTGCGTGCCCGACAGCCTCCAGGGCTATTTGCTGGGCGCTGGCCTCCATGTAGTCGGCCCAGTTGCGGGCGCTCTGCACGCGACTCAGAGCGTCGGTGCGCTGCTGCTCCATGTCCTGTTGGTGACGCAAATCGGCGATACGCTGCTCCTCTGCCAAGCGGTCGTGCTCCAACCACTCCTGCTCCTCCGCCAAGCGGTCGCACTCCAACAAGTCCTCGATCTCCGCATTGCCATCTAAAGACCGATAGAATGCCTCCTCCCTCCGTCTGCCTGTTGGAGATATGCCCTAGAGGCAATAATAAAAGCATTATTATTATATCTCCTTGTTCATGATAATTGTCTGTTATTCATGCTTGAATTGTATTGTACGGAAACAGCGATACATGTGTGAATACACAGACCACAATGAGTCCCTGGTAGGCCTCTAGTTACCAGCTCGTTGATCAACAGATGGTCACGGTTTCCTGACCATGGACATGAGATGTCAGTGATAACGGGATCACATCATTAGGAGAATGATGTGATGGACAAGACCCAAACTTGAGCATAACACGAGATCGTATAGTTTGTAATGCATAAGCTTTTCGATGTCAAGTATTTATTCCTTAGACCATGAGGTTGTACAACTCCCGGATACCGTTGGAGTACTTTGGGTGTGCCAACCGTCACAACGTAACTGGGTGACTATAAAGGTACGCATCGGGTATCTCCGAAAGTGTCTGTTGAGTTGGTACGAACCGAGGCTGGGATGTTGTCACTCCGTATGACGGAGAGGTACCTCTGGGCCCACTCGGTAATACATCATCATAATGAGCTCAATGTGACTAAGTAGTTAATCACGGGATGATGGATTACGGATCGAGTAAAGAGACTTGCCATAACGAGATTGAACAAGGTATCGGGAATACCGACGATCGAATCTCGGGCAAGTACCGTACCGATGGACAAAGGGAATAACATAAGGGATTAAGTGAATCCTTGACACAGTGGATCATCCGATGAAGATCATCGAGGAACACGTGGGAACCAACATGGGTATCCAGATCCCACTGTTGGTTATTGACCGGAGAGTGGTCTCGGTCATGTCTACGTGTCTCCCGAACCCGTAGGGTCTACACACTTAAGGTTCGGTAACGCTAGGGTCATAGAGATAAATGCACGTGGAAACCCGAAAGTTGTTCGGAGTCCCGGATGAGATCTCGGACGTCACGAGGAGTTCCGGAATGGTCCGGAGGTAAAGATTGATATATGGGAAGTCCAGTTTCGGCCAACGGGTGATCTCCGGGGGTCACCGGGAGCGTCCCGGGACCACCGGAGGGGCCCCGGGGATCCATCGGGTGGGGCCACCCATCCCGGTGGGGCCCCTAGGCCGCGAGGAGAAGTGTCCAGCCCTCTAGGCTGGCGCACCACAAGGTGGCCCACCTCCCCATGCCCCTAGGGTTAAAACCCTAAGGGGAGGGGGGCCACCACTTGCCTTGGGGGAGGAGGACTCCTCCCTGGCCGCCGCCCCCCCTTGCTGATTGGATCTGCAAGGGGCTGGCGCCCCCCCAGGCCCCCTATATATATGTGGGGGGGGGGAGAGGGCAGCCGCACCCAAGCCCTGGCGCCTCTCCCCCTCCCGTCACACCTCCCAACTCCAACGCAGGGCGCCCGGCGAAGCCCTGCTGCGATTTCCACTGCATCCGTCATCACGCCGTCGTGCTGCCGGATCTCTGACGACTTCTCCTCCCCCCTTGCTGGATCAAGAAGGAGGTGACGTTGCTGCACCGTACCTGTGTTGAACAAGGAGGTGCCGTCCGTTCGGCGCTAGATCATCGGTGACGAAGAACTTGAAGAGTACGACTACTTCATCCTTGCTTCGTTGAAAGCTTCCGCACGCAATCTTCATAACGGTATGTAGATGCACTCTTACTTGCTCGTTGCTAGATGTCTCCATAGTTGGATCTTGGTGAAGACGTAGAATTTTTTTGAATTATGCTACGTTCCCCAACAGTGGCATCTGAGCCTAGGTTTTATGCGTAGCATCTTGCACGAGTAGAACACAAAGCAGTTGTGGGCGTATGATCTTGTTCAACTTTCTTACCGTTACTAGTCAATCTTGATTCGGCGGTATTGTGGGATGAAGCGGCCCGGACCGACCTTACACGTACGCTTACGTGAGACTGGTTCCACCGACTGACATGCACTAGATGCATAAGCTGGCTGGCGGGTGTCTGTCTCTCCTACTTTAGTCGGATCGGATTCGATGAAAAGGGTCCTTATGAAGGGTAAATAGAAGTTGACAAATCACGTTGTGGTTTTGGCGTAGGTAAGAAACGTTCTTGCTAGAAATCCTATAGAAGCCACGTAAAACTTGCAACAACAATTAGAGGACGTCTAACTAGTTTTTGCAGCATGTGTTTTGTGATGTGGTATGGCCAAGCACGAAGATGTGATGAATGATATATGTGATGTATGAGAATGATCATGTTTTTGTAATAGGGAATCACGACTTGCATGTCGATGAACTTGACAACTGGCAGGAGCCATAGGAGTTGTCTTTATTATTGTATGACCTGCGTGTCACTGAATAACGCCATGTAATTACTTTACTTCATTGCTAAACGTTAGCTATAGTAGTAGAAGTAATAGTTGACGTGACAACTTCTTCAAGACACGATGATGGAGATCATGATGATGAAGATCATGGTGTCAAGCCGGTGACAAGATGATCATGGTGCCCCGAAGATGGAGATCCAAGGAGCAAGATGATATTGGCCATATCATGTCACTATAATTGATTGCATGTGATGTTTATCATGTTTTTGCATCTTGTTTATTTAGAACGACGGTAGTAAATAAGATGATCTCTCACTAAAATTTCAAGTAATGTGTTTCCCCTAACTGTGCACCGTTGCTAAAGTTCGTTACTCCGAAGCACCACGTGATGATCGGGTGTGATAGGTTCTAACGTTCGCATACAACGGGTGTAAGACAGATTTACACACGCAATACACTTAGGGTTCACTTGACGAGCCTAGCATGTACAGACATGGCCTCGGAACACGGAAGACCGAAAGGTCGAACACGAGTCGTATAGAAGATACGATCAACATGAAGATGTTCACCGTTTTTGACTAGTCAGTCTCACATGATGATCGGACACGGACTACTCAATTCGGATCGTGTATCACTTAAGATGACTAGAGAGATGTCATTCTGAGTGGGAGTTCATTAAAATTTGATTAAGATGAACTTAATTATCATGAACTTAGTCTAAATTCTTTACAATATCTCTTGTAGATCAAATGGCCCACGCTCCAGTTTCCCTCAACTTCAACGCGTTCCTAGAGAAAACCAAGCTGAAAGACGATGGTAGCAACAATACGGATTGGGTCCGTAACCTGAGTATTATCCTCATAGCTGCCAAGAGATCATATGTCCTAGAAGCACCGCTAAGTGATGCACCTGCTCCCAATGCGGACCAAGACGTTTTGAACGTCTGGCAGTAGCGTAGTGATGATTACTCCCTGGTTCAGTGCGGCATGCTTTACAGTTTAGAATCGGGGCTCCAAAAGCGTTTTGAGCACCATGGAGCATATGAGATGTTCGAAGAGCTGAAAATGGTTTTCCAAGCTCATGCCCGAGTCGAGAGATATGATGTCTCCGACGCATTCTACAGCTGTAAGATGGAGGAGAACAGTTCTGTCAGTGAGCACATCCTCAAGATTTCAGGATTGCACAACCGCTTGTCTCAGCTGGGAATGAATCTCCCAGATGAAGCGGTCGTTGACAGAATCCTCCAGTCGCTCCCACCAAGCTTCAAGAGCTTCGTGTTGAACTTCAATATGCAGGGGATGGAGAAGTCCATTCCCGAGGTGTATTCAATGCTGAAATCAGCGGAGGTAGATATCAAGAAAGAACATCAAGTGTTGATGGTCAATAAAACCACTAAGTTCAAGAAAGGCAAGGGTAAGAAGAACTTCAAGAAGGACGGCAAGGGAGTTGCCGCGCCCGGTAAGCCAGTTGCCGGGAAGAAGCCAAAGTATGGACCCAAGCCTGAAACAGAGTGCTTTTATTGCAAGGGAACGGGTCACTGGAAGCGGAACTGCCCCAAATATTTAGCAGACAAGAAGGCCGGCAACGTCAAAGGTATATATGATATACATGTTATTGATGTGTACCTTACCAGCACTCGTAGTAGCTCCTGGGTATTCGATACCGGTGCAGTTGCTCACATTTGTAACTCAAAACAGGAGCTGCGGAATAAACGGCGACTGGCGAAGGATGAGGTGACGATGCGCGTCGGGAATGGTTCCAAGGTCGATGTGATCGCCGTCGGCACGCTGCCTCTACATCTACCCTCGGGATTAGTTTTAAACCTGAATAATTGTTAATTAGTACCAGCTTTGAGCATGAACATTGTTTCTGGATCTCGTCTTATGCGAGATGGCTACTCTTTCAAATCGGAGAATAATGGTTGTTCTATTTATTTGAGAGATATGTTTTATGGTCATGCCCCGCTGGTCAATGGTTTATTTTTGATGAATCTCGAATGTAGTGATACACATATTCATAGTGTAGATGCCAAAAGATGTAAAGTTGATAATGATAGTCCCACATACTTGTGGCATTGCCGCCTTGGTCATATTGGTGTCAAACGTATGAAGAAGCTCCATTCAGATGGACTTCTAGAGTCTCTTGATTATGAATCATTTGACACGTGCGAACCATGCCTTTTAGGCAAGATGACCAAGACTCCGTTCTCCGGAACAATGGAGCGAGCAACCAACTTGCTGGAAATCATACATACCGATGTGTGCGGTCCAATGAGTGTTGAGGCTCGCGGAGGCTATCGTTATGTTCTCACCCTCACAGATGACTTGAGTAGATATGGGTATATCTATTTGATGAAACACAAGTCTGAGACCTTTGAAAAGTTCAAGGAATTTCAAAATGAGGTTGAGAATCAACGTGACAGAAAAATAAAGTTCTTGCGATCGGATCATGGGGGTGAATATTTAAGTCATGAATTTGGCACACACCTTAGGAGCTGTGGAATTGTTTCACAATTGACACCGCCCGGAACACCTCAACATAACGGTGTGTCCGAACGTCGAAATCGTACTCTGTTGGACATGGTGCGATCTATGATGTCCCTCACCGATTTACCGCTATCTTTTTGGGGTTATGCTTTAGAGACTGCCGCATTCACTTTGAATAGGGCTCCGTCGAAATCTGTTGAGACGACTCCGTATGAACTTTGGTTTGGCAAGAAACCGACGCTGTCGTTTCTAAAAGTTTGGGGTTGCGATGCTTATGTCAAGAAACTTCAACCTGAAAAGCTCGAACCCAAATCGGAGAAGTGCGTCTTCATAGGATACCCAAAGGAAACGATTGGGTACACCTTCTACCACAGATCCGAAGGAAAAGTCTTTGTTGCCAAGAATGGATGCTTTCTGGAGAAAGAGTTTCTCTCGAGAGAAGTGAGTGGGAGGAAAGTAGAACTTGATGAGGTGACAGTCACCACTCCTGTACCGGAAAGTAGCGCAGCACAGGAAGCTGTTCCTGAGGTGCCTGCACCGACAAGGGAGGAAGATAATGATAATGATCATGAAGAAACAGATCAAGTTACTACTGAACTTCGAAGGTCCACAAGGGCACGTTCCGCACCAGAGTGTTACGGCAACCCTGTCCTAGAAATCATGTTGTTAGACAACGGTGAACCTTCGAACTATGAAGAAGCGATGGCGGGCCCAGATTCCAATAAATGGCTTGGAGCCATGAAATCTGAGATTGAATCCATGTATGAAAACAAAGTATGGACTTTGGTGGACTTTCCTGATGATAGGCACGCCATAGAAAACAAATGGATATTTAAGAAGAAGACAGACGCGGATGGTAATGTGACCATCTATAAAGCTCGGCTTGTCGCTAAGGGTTATCGACAAGTTCAAGGGATTGACTACGACGAGACTTTCTCTCCTGTAGCGATGCTGAAGTCAGTCAGAATCATGTTAGCTATTGCCGCATTCTATGATTATGAGATATGGCAAATGGACGTAAAAACAGCATTCCTTAATGGCTTCCTCAAGGAAGAGTTGTATATGATGGAACCGGAAGGTTTTGTCGATCCAGAGAACGCTAACAAGGTATGCAAGCTCCAGCGCTCGATTTACGGGCTGGTGCAAGCATCTCGGAGTTGGAATATTCGCTTTGATGAAGTGATCAAAGCGTTTGGATTTATACAGACTTATGGAGAAGCCTGTATTTACAAGAAAGTGAGTGGGAGCTCTGTGGCATTTCTCATATTATATGTGGATGACATATTTCTGATGGGAAATGATATAGAATTTTTGGAAAATGTAAAGGCCTACTTGAATAAAAGTTTTTCAATGAAGGACCTTGGAGAAGCTGCTTACATATTAGGCATCAAAATCTATAGAGATAGATCGAGACGCCTCATTGGTCTTTCACAAAGTACATACATTGACAAAATATTGAAGAAGTTCAATATGGATCAGTCAAAGAAAGGATTCTTGCCTGTTTTGCAAGGTATGAGATTGAGTAAGACTCAGTCGCCGACCACGGCAGAAGATAGAGAAAAGATGAGTGTCATTCCCTATGCCTCGGCCATAGGTTCTATCATGTATGCCATGCTGTGTACCAGACCTGATGTGAACCTTGCCATAAGTTTGGTAGGGAGGTACCAAAGTGATCCCGGTACGGAACACTGGACAGCGGTCAAGAACATCCTTAAGTACCTGAAAAGGACTAAGGATATGTTTCTCGTCTATGGAGGTGACGAAGAGCTCGTCGTAAAGGGTTACGTCGATGCTAGCTTCGACACAGATCTGGATGACTCTAAGTCACAAACCGGATACGTGTATATTTTGAATGGAGGGGCAGTCAGCTGGTGCAGTTGCAAGCAAAGCGTGGTGGCAGCATCTACATGTGAAGCGGAGTACATAGCTGCTTCTGAAGCAGCGCAGGAAGGAGTCTGGATGAAGGAGTTCATCACCGACCTAGGAGTCATTCCAAGCGCGTCAAGCCCGATGACTCTCTTCTGTGACAACACTGGTGCTATTGCTATTACCAAGGAGCCCAGGTTTCACAAGAAGACCAAGCACATCAAGCGCCGTTTCAACTCCATCCGGAATTATGTTCAGGATGGAGACATAGATATTTGTAAAGTGCATACGGATCTGAATGTCGCAGACCCGTTGACTAAACCTCTTTCACGGGCAAAACATGATCAACACCAGAACTCTATGGGTGTTCGATTCATCACAATGTAACTAGATTATTGACTCTAGTGCAAGTGGGAGACTGTTGGAGATATGCCCTAGAGGCAATAATAAAAGCATTATTATTATATCTCCTTGTTCATGATAATTGTCTGTTATTCATGCTTGAATTGTATTGTACGGAAACAGCGATACATGTGTGAATACACAGACCACAATGAGTCCCTGGTAGGCCTCTAGTTACCAGCTCGTTGATCAACAGATGGTCACGGTTTCCTGACCATGGACATGAGATGTCAGTGATAACGGGATCACATCATTAGGAGAATTTTGTGATGGACAAGACCCAAACTTGAGCATAACACGAGATCGTATAGTTCGTAATGCATAAGCTTTTCGGTGTCAAGTATTTATTCGTTAGACCATGAGGTTGTACAACTCCCGGATACCGTAGGAGTACTTTGGGTATGCCAACCGTCACAACGTAACTGGGTGACTATAAAGGTACGCATCGGGTATCTCCGAAAGTGTCTGTTGAGTTGGTACGAACCGAGACTGGGATGTTGTCACTCCGTATGATGGAGAGGTACCTCTGGGCCCACTCGGTAATACATCATCATAATGAGCTCAATGTGACTAAGTAGTTAATCACGGGATGATGGATTACGGATCGAGTAAAGAAACTTGCCATAACGAGATTGAACAAGGTATCGGGAATACCGACGATCGAATCTCGGGCAAGTACCGTACCGATGGACAAAGGGAATAACATACGGGATTAAGTGAATCCTTGACACACTGGTTCATCCGATGAAGATCATCGAGGAACACGTGGGAACCAACATGGGTATCCAGATCCCGCTGTTGGTTATTGACCGGAGAGTGGTCTTGGTCATGTCTACGTGTCTCCCGAACCCGTAGGGTCTACACACTTAAGGTTCGGTAACGCTAGGGTCATAGAGATAAATGCACGTGGAAACCCGAAAGTTGTTCGGAGTCCCGGATGAGATCCCGGACGTCACGAGGAGTTCCGGAATGGTCCGGAGGTAAAGATTGATATATGGGAAGTCCAGTTTCGGCCAACAGGTGATCTCCGGGGGTCACCGGGAGCGTCCCGGGACCACCGGAGGGGCCCCGGGGGTCCACCGGGTGGGGCCACCCATCCCGGTGGGGCCCCTCGGCCGCGAGGGGAAGTGTCCAGCCCTCTGGGCTGGCGCACCACAAGGTGGCCCACCTCCCCATGCGCCTACGGTTAAAACCCTAAGGGGAGGGGGGCCACCACTTGCCTTGGGGGAGGAGGACTCCTCCCTGGCCGCCGCCCCCCCTTGCAGATTGGATCTGCAAGGGGCTGGCGCCCCCCAGGCCCCCTATATATATGTGGGGGGGAGAGGGCAGCCGCACCCAAGCCCTGGCGCCTCTCCCCCTCCCGTCACACCTGCCAACTCCAACGCAGGGCGCCCGGCGAAGCCCTGCTGCGATTTCCACTGCATCCGTCATCACGCCGTCGTGCTGCCGGATCTCTGACGACTTCTCCTCCGCCCTTGCTGGATCAAGAAGGAGGTGACGTTGCTGCACCGTACGTGTGTTGAACGCGGAGGTGCCGTCCGTTCGGCGCTAGATCATCGGTGACGAAGAACGTGAAGAGTACGACTACTTCATCCTTGCTTCGTTGAAAGCTTCCGCACGCAATCTTCATAACGGTATGTAGATGCACTCTTACTTGCTCGTTGCTAGATGTCTCCATAGTTGGATCTTGGTGAAGACGTAGAAAATTTTTGAATTATGCTACGTTCCCCAACACTGCCTTCCGGTGAAAAACCGAACACTAGTTCCGGTGGTGTCCGCCTCCGGCCTCGCCTATCGCGGACAGTCGGGGGCATGGTGGACGTGGCGAGAGCGAGGATAAGTGGCGAGCGACGTCGGACCGCTCGGGGTTTATGAGGATAGGGTGAGTTGGGTCATGGTGCCACCATAGAAGGCCGGGAAACAGTACTTATAGGCGGAAGGTAGCGCGACGGTCATCGGAATTCAATGCATAATTAAGCAGGCATGGCTTAGCGCGCCAGCTTGGCATGGAAAACTAGAGAAACTGAAATTCTGACTGTGCCGTCCCGTCCCATCCATGCTGGGTCGCACGCCGGCATGACGGTCAAACGAGTGCACTCGAATTATCTCCTTCCTTGTCAATAATGATTCCACGGATTTAAAAGGCCCGCAACAATTAAAGTGCATCTTTTTTCGCATCAGTTAACTGCCTTAATTATGGCCGGCTGCATGCAAGAACTCAAAATCGCTCGCAGCCAGTACGCGAAGCAGCATGCAACTAGTCGCAGCCGAGGGCATTAGTTGATGAACTTTAGTTGGGAGATAAGGCATTTAACTGGGAGATGAGGCATTTGCGAACTTGAATCATCCAGATAAGGTACTCCCTCCTTGTCAAAAATCATTCCACCACTCATCATCTACCTTGGTTGGTGTGATTTTTGAATTAAGCCCTGCAAACCGAAAAGGAGGTAGTACGTGTGTGATCCGCTATTTATTTGTGTAGGATCGAGTAGGTCGTTTTTTGAATTGAGCCCTGCAAACCGGAAAGGAGGTAGTACATGCGTGATCCGCTATTTATCCGTGTAGGATCAAGTAGAACGGATAGTGTACGTGTAGGATCGATTAGGTCGGATGGTGTACGTGTACGATCGCATTAACTGATGAACATTCACTGGGAGATAAGGCAGTTGCGAACGTTTTTGCTGACAGTTTCTTCAGATTCGCATGGCATTTTCTTCAGAGCAACTTGTGAGTTTCTTCAGAAGTAGGCATTTTTATTCAAAAAACTACCACTTCGGATCTTGCGTCGCAACTAAAACTGCCAGGAGCGCATTAGTAGGCTAGCTAGTGATCGATCAATAACTTGTAAACACTGAGCGAACAGATATAAGGAACTGTTAATGCATCTTAATGATTCACAGATCATATACAAATATGTAGCTCGAAAAGTAAAGATCAGCCACAACTAAAACCAACTAGTACGATTCCCATACATAAGATCAACATGTTAATGCATCTCAATGATTTACAGGTCATATACAAATATGTAGCTCCAAAAGCAAAGATCTAGAAAAAACATATGTTCTTCCTACTAACATGGATGCTTCTCTTGGGCAACATTCTGTACAGACTGAAAGACAAATTTGTTAGTGAAGTCTACAATTCCGCTTACAATCGTAAGTGGTTTCACGAATAGCTGGAACCATCAAAATGAACCACACATGATGGAGGAACATCCACTGTAATATGATTTGGTCTTCTCTCGATCACACGGCGAGACTATTTTCGGAATACAAACTTTAACTTAGGAAAAATGATGCCCATTGTATAACCAGACCAAAGCAATGAAGCACCTAGTGTTGGCCAATAAATAGTACAGTACTACTTTTGTGCAGTCCATGAAGTGACTATCCAATCTTTCTGTGTCTATTTTCAAATGGCACTGCATGCAGTGATTATACTATTCTCTTGTGCAGTTCAACCGAAATTGCGGTCACTTCGTGTGTTTGCCAAATAGCTATGGGCAGACATCTCTATCTGCACAAATATCAAGCAGCTAGTAAACATATACCCCACCTTGTATTTTCGGTTTAAACATGTCTCTTCCGCTTTGTAACACCCCGGATGTAACAATTCCATTTATAGCAATATATGCAACGTTGACTTCATCAATTCCATTATGGGCTCATCCTTCTTTTCGGGTTTCTTCGTTTTTGTTGTGTGCGTGTGTGCATATCATCCATGTCATGTCATCATGTGCATTGCATTGCATTCGTGTTGTCACTTGCACCCGATCATGCTCGTCTCTTCCCGTTGTCCGTTTCGTGTTCCGACACTCACACACGTGCCCGTGGCACCCCCGAGTCCTTCTTTTGTATGTGGCCGTAGAACGTTCTCGGAATGAGGTGAGACTTGTCGTATGTTGTTGTTTTAGTACGTGGAGACCGCCTATCAAGTCTCGTCGCGTTTGGAGCTCGTTTGTTACTCCAACGGTTAACCTCGTGGGCTAAAAGCTCCTCTTCCTTTTGGCCCAAGACCCCCTCCACAACTGCCCACTAACCCAGTACCACCACTTCCATCCTCTCGGTCGTTGGATCGTAATCGCGTGGGAGAAAACCGCACCCCATTTGGACCTTCCTAGCTCCCAGAATCTAGAAATAACCCCCTCTCCCCAAAATTTTCGGGCAAACCCTAGCCGAGCTCCTCCGCCGCCACCGCCGGACACGTCCGACCAGGCCGGACGTGTCCAGCCTCCTCCACCGTCACTACGTGTCAGCACCTGGTTCGCCCCCGTGCCGCCCCACTTCCCCGCCGGCCCGGGCCCGCCCTGTCCGGACTAAGCCCCCCCGGCCCGCCAGCCAACGCCGCCGTTCGCGCGCCCCGGGCTCGGCCCCGCGCCTCCCCGCGCTCCGCCTCGCCGCCTCCGCCTCCGGCCCCGGCTCGTCACCCTCCACCGCCGACCGCCACCGCCTCGGGCGCCCGACTCCGCCGCCGGACGCTCTCAGTCGCCGCGGGCCATGCGCGTCGTCGCCGCCGTGGCCCGGTTCCGCCGCCGCCCGACCGGCCACCGCCACCGGTAGCCTCACCTCGCGGCCGGCCGCGCCGTCGTGTCCCCGGCGCTGCTCCGCGCCAGCCACCACCGCCATCGCCGCCGGTCGCCACGCCCGTCGGATCCCACCGGCCCGCGCCCGCCGGATCTCGCGCCCGATCCGCTGCCCGACCCGATCCAGATCCGGATCCGCGAGGTGGATCAGATCCACCCATCCTGCGATCCAAACGCGCCTCCCCGCGTCTCGGATCCCCTCGTCCCGGGATCCCTCCGTCCCGGGTTGACTTTTCAGAGGGTATATTTTCGCCTAAGTCCCAGAGCCGTTTAATTTTGTTGCCTCCTTCATCATGTGGTAACGTTGTGCTCAATGCTCCGTTTTGCACATATGATATATCGAAATGTTTGTCTTGTCATGCTCTACATGTTAACATCAGTTTCATGCATGTTAGAGTTCATCTAGTTGACTTAATCTTCTTGGCAAGAGTGCTTCGTGATGAAACTGTTTCAGCACTTGTTGTCTGTGTAAAAAAATTGGCATGTTCGTGAGCTAGTAACTTTGTGCATGTTGTTCCGAATGGAGTGAATGATATGTCCAGATGTTGATTGTGAAGTGATCTACACGATGGTTGCTACAACATTCTTGTTGGGTGTCATATTGCCATGTTTATATCTGTTGCAAAAGTGCATTTGGCTGATAAGTTTCTGCACTTGTTATGAGATGATGTTTTGTCTTGATTGTGCATATTAATCCAAGTGTCATATGAGCTAGGTGTGAACATGAGATTTGCACTTTGGAATGTGATCTACATGCCAGATTCATTTCCATGCCATGATATGTCTTGAAATAAGTGCAACAAGCTTGTTAACATCTCATCGTGATGTTAAATTTCTGCTAAGTGTGAATCTCTTATATTTAATGCCATGTTTCCATGATGCTACCGTCATTTTTGGGCATGTCTAGAGTTGTCCAGAGGGTGTTCCTTGAAGTATATGTTAAGCTTTAGCTATCCATGCACTTGTTTGCCATGAGGGGTGGTTGTAGCTTGTTGTTTTCATGCTCTCAAGATGCTATAAAATGTTTCTGTCAGCATGTTGTCAACAAGTTCAGTTTTGCGACGAGTGTAGATAGTGCTCTATGCATCCTATGAGCATGTTCTTGACATGCGTAGCTTCTCAAATATGTCCTATTTCTGTTGGGTATCTTCACATGCCATGCTATGCTTTTAGTTGAGTTGCAAAAGTTTGCAAACATGCTCTGGATAAATTTATTGCAACTTGCCATGCTTGTTTAATTGTTTTAACGTTCCAGTACGTTTTTGGGTGTGCTCTAAGTTCATGCTTGTTAAGTACCATGTCTATTTCACATCCATGCCTTTTGTCTCCATGTTTGGGTGCTATATTATAATTATTTCTTGCTCCAACGATGCCATGTTGCTGTAAACTGCAGTTTTGCCTTGCGTCTTGTTTTGCTTGTCATTTGCAAACCGTGCATCCGTTTCCGGTGATATTTATATCGATTTCAACTGAAGTATTCCCCTCTATCTAATGCCTTGCTTGGTTTCCCAAGATGAAGCCTTTTCCATCATCTTATCCTTAGGCTCAAGAGCTTCCTCATGCATACGCACATCATACTGACATCCCTTGATATGACTTGCATCATGTTGATTGTGCATTGCACCATGTTTGATATTGTGCCTTTGTAGTGCTCTTGTGTTGGGTAGAGCCGGGAGTCGATTCGGAGTTCGAGCTTCCTTTCGAGGCTGAGTTTGAGGAGCAAGGTTACGATCCCTCCGTGGAATCAACAGGCAAGATGACCATTCCCATATATCACTTCTATCTTTGCCTATGCTAGATGTCTCGTTCTTTTAGATATGCCTCGATGCCCATTCCTGTTTGTCAGCCTCCTATTGTTGCCATGAAACACTCTAACCGCCTTCCTGGCAAACTGTTGTTTGGCTAAGTACGCATTGCTCAGCCCCTATTAGAAGTTGCTAGTTGCAGGTGAAGATTGAAGATCGCTCCGTGATGAACTTATTATTGGGATAAAACAATATATATATATACCTGTTATAGACCAATGCACCTATATATTGGTAATCGGTGGAAGGCTAAGCCTTTCTGCTTGGTGTTTTGTTCCACTCATGCCACCTTAGGACCCGATAAACCGGTGTTATGTTCCTTGATTTTGCGTTCCTAACACGGTTGGGGTTTATGGGCCCCCCTTGATAATTCACACTGCTTAAAGGTTTTCCTGCAAGGCCCAACATTGGTTTTAACATTTCCCATAACTAAATAACTTGCATAGGGAATTTCCGGACCCCAAGGACTTAATTTTACAACCCAGGCCAGTGCTCCTCATGAGTGTTGGTCGAAACTCGGCAACCTGCGGGGCCACCTTGGGGAAACCCGAGGTTTGGTATATACCTGTAGCTTGACCCATCCGGTCGTGGCCTCAGACGAGATACACGCGGCTACTATTAGGGTGTGGGCACGCCGGGATGTCTTGCTGGATTAGTTTTACCTTTATCGAAATATCTTGAGCACGGGATTCCGAGAATACTCGTGTCTTCCCACTTTGGAGTTGCGACTCCGTAGATCGTGATCTTGTGATGGGCTATGTTGGGACACCCCTGCAGGGGTTTGATCTTTTGAAAGCCGTGCCCGCTGTTATGTTGTATAGGCGAATTTGTTAATATCCGGTTGTAGATAATTTGACACCTTATTCATGAATACACTACCTGCGTGAGTAACCATGATGGTCTCTTTCCGAAGGGCTTTGGGAAGTGAACACGGTGGGGTTATGTTTGATCGTGAGTAGCTAGGATCACTTCTTGATCAACTTGGCGAACGTTGGCACTTGTTCTCTTCTCGCTCTAAACTCGTAAGCTAGTGCTTAGTGCTTGATGCAACCCTTGTTTATAGCCTTTCCAGACCTAAGGCTTTGGTAGTTTTGATACCCGGGAACGGGATTCCTGAGTCCTTTGTGGCTCAAAGATTCAACACACACCAGATGCAGGTACCGTTGAGAACTATGTGGGATATGGTTAAGAGCTTTACTAGGAGTTTGACGAAGAGCGTGGGCGTTACTATGTGTCTTATCCCGATGATCAGTAGTGGTTCTTACTAGGAGGATCCAGGCTTGTGTTATTTATAGTATCTTTTCCTTTGGATTTCGTCCGTACTCAGACCCTAATGTTCTTTGGATGAGGTATGCTATTGTATTCATTTGTGTGACGTGGCGAGTGTAAGCCAACTATCATTTCACACTTTCATCCCTGAATTTTACATGAGTTGTGCAAAGATACCATACTTGAGATCATTCTAGTATGCATTTATGTCCTTAAGTTGTGCCTCGACACGTGGGGGACATAGCCGCATACCGGGCATTACGAGTTGGTATTCAGAGCCTTCTCCGACCTAGGAGCCCCCTAATTGATCGAATCGCTGACGGTTGAGTCTAGGCACACACACAAAATGTTTTGAGTTCTATATTATATCGAAGAGTAGGATTTCTTTTCACTCCGCATCCCGTTCATCGCTCTGGTGAGGACTCCTAACGTTGTCCTATCTCCTCTACTCTTAAAAATTCACTACATTTTTTTAGGATCACGCGAGTATTGTTTGGATTGTTTCGATATCTTTGTGACGAGAACATTGTTCTTGATGCCTCCTGCCATTTAGGGGTTGTGGCAGTGTCCCGGGGAGTTCAGCTCCGAGGTGTTGTCGTCACAAATGTATCGTAGCGGTTCTAGAATACTTAAGACGGCCGACATCGAAAACTCTTCTATGCGGTTAGTGGTGAGATAACCCTGATGTCACCCAGTACTGGGGAGATAGTTCGGGAGTATTGCCACAGCTAGTATAGCGGATGCGTTTCGACGGTCCGAGGTAAACACTTTCCGAGGATGACTGGTTATGTGTTGACAGATGGATACAGCTGGATGTAGGTTTAGAGTTGAGTGCGCGGTGCTTCCCCTGTATCCCCAACACCAGATTGCATAACCGGAAGCCTTCGGGAATTAATAGGTGGGTTTTTCAAGTAGCTCGTAGGCATTCTTCCAACGAGTGCATGGTTTGAGGTTTTGGGTTCAACATCGAGTGAAGAGGTTTCATGGGCGTTGCTCCAATTGGGAGATGCATCTTAAAGGGTCCTTGGCTATGCTGATCCGGGGATTGCAACACCCTTTGTAACACGTTCCATGGGGCATTCAGCACGAACATGTGGGACGAAGCTTCTATCATGTAGTTGTTCCATCTGCACCTTGTTGTTTTTATTTTATCTTTTGCTCTCCCAAGTGGCTTCTCGACAAGACTGTTGTACCATTAAACT
Source organism: Secale cereale (assembly GCA_902687465.1). Lineage (NCBI taxonomy): Eukaryota > Viridiplantae > Streptophyta > Magnoliopsida > Poales > Poaceae > Secale > Secale cereale. The sequence continues at coordinate 25,414,302 of LR738714.1, read as the reverse complement.
GTGGAATTCATTCATTCATTTTGTTCGAATGTTCATTGTGAAGACTTATGTGGGAAATATCTAGCCATTGATTCAGCTTATCTGCTTTGCATCAATGGCTAACTGTTGTCATCATATTGAGGATGGCTCCTAAGAAGGTTCCCAACCCAAACCAAGAGGGTGAAGAAGAGCGTCCTCCTTCCCCTCCTCCTCCGTCTGAGGCATGGAGAGCAATTATGCAACCAACCAACCAGAGCACTCAGATGCTCATGCAAATGATGCAGAGTTTCCAAGCAAATCAAGGCAATCATGGGAACCAAGTCCAAGGCAATCTGTTCAATCAACCTCACTTTGCGACACTGAATCAATTCTTGGCAAACCAACCGAAGTCTTTCAGTTACTGTGTGGAACCGCTAGATGCTGAAGATTGGATGACAGACATCAAGAAGCACTTTGAATGCGGTAACGTGAGGCCTGAAGATTATGTCAAGTTTGCCACTTTCCAACTCAAAGATCAAGCTGCTGATTGGTGGCAACAGTACAAAGACTCCAGAGGTGGTCGTGAGATCTCGTGGACTGATTTCTGCAGAGATTTCCGTTCCCATCACATTCCAACCAGTGTCATTGAAGGCATGCGTGAGCAATTCCGCAACCTGAAGCAAGGCACCATGTCCGTCTATCAATACAATGTCAAGTTCCAGAATCTTGCCCGTTATGCGAAGCAAGACATCCCCGATGCCAAGAGAAAGATATATCAGTTCCGAGGTGGTCTGAAAGATGAACTCCAACTTGCTTTCACCTTGTTCGAGCTGGATGAATTTGACCAATTCTACAATATGGCTCTCAAGCAAGAGGCAGCTCAGCTCAAGTGTGAAGCTTCCAAAAAGAGAATAAGAGATGATGTTCACTCTTCCTCTTCCTCTCAAGTGGTTGCCAAGTAGCAGAAGTTCTTGCTACCTCCTCCTCCAGTGCTCCGTCCTCCAAACAACAACAAGCACTCAGGTGGTTGTGGATTCTCCCACCCACCCAACCCAAGCAACCAGTCCAAGTCGTAGTACCAAGCTCCAAGACCAAGTGGTCCTTATCATCGGCCTCTTTCAGAAGTTACTTGCAACAAGTGTTCTCAGAAGGGTCACTATGCTAACAAGTGCCCCAACCAAAGGCGCCTTCCGCCTCCTCCACCTGTGAGCAATGTTATTGTCAAGCACAATCCCAGGCATGCAAGAGTGAACCTGATGAATGCAGCTCAAGCAGAGAATTCTTCTGATGTGATATTGGGTAATCTTTCAGCTAACTCAATTCCGGCAAAAGTATTGTTTGATTCGGGTGCATCACTTTCTTTCTTGTCATGCCCATTTGCATCAAAGCATAATGTTCACACAGAAGTGATGCCAAGAGTTTTGAGTGTTGTTTCTTCTGCTAAGAGATTGAGTTCTAATGTGATGGCTCCGGATATCTCTGTTCATATGGGTGATTACAGTGTTCTGGTTTCCCCGGTTGTTCTCGGTAACTCCGACATTGATGTTATTCTTGGGATGGATTGGCTATCTAAGCATGATGCAAACATTGATTGTGCAAACAAGGAGGTCAAGCTAACTCACCCTGATGAAGACATGATTATCTTCGCAGCTCGAGATAACACAATCAGGTTATTCTCTCTAAATGATAAGGGTGAGATTAATGCCATTTCTCAGATTCCGGTGGTTCGTGAATATGAGGATGTATTCCCTGAAGAGCTTCCAAGCATGCCTCCCCACCATCAAGTTGAATTCGTCATTGAACTTGAACCCGGTACCGAGCCAGCATGTCGGCGTCCGTAAAAGCTTTCTCCTGATGAGTTGAAGGAGCTGAAGAAACAACTCGATGAGCAAGAACGTATGGGTCTAATCAGACCAAGTACTTCTCCTTGGGGTTGTGGTGTTCTATTTGTCAAGAAGAAGTACGGCACGGAACGCCTTTGCGTTGATTACCGACCATTGAACAAGAAGACAATAAAGAATAAGTACCCGCTCCCAAATATCAATGAATTGTTCGAGCAGCTCAAAGGAGCAAAGGTGTTCTCGAAGCTCGATCTCCGGATGGGTTACCATCAGATTTGTATCCGAGAAGAGGATATTCCCAAGACCGCATTCAGGACAAGCTATGGCTCCTATGAATACACGGTCATGTCTTTCGGCCTTGCAAATGCTCCACCCACCTTCTCTCGGATGATGCACTACATATTAAACCCCTACACCAATGAATTTGTTCTCATCTATCTGGATGATATCTTGGTATTCTCCAAGAATGAAGAAGACCATGCCAAGCACCTCCGTTTGGTCCTTGATAGGCTCCGTGAACACAAGTTCTATGCGAAGTTCTCAAAATGTGAATTCTGGCTAGATAAATTCCTTTATCTTGGCCATATTATCTCTGCCGAGGGCATTTCTGTGAACCTCGAGAAGGTTGAAGCTATTGTCAACTGGGAACCTCCGCAGAATGTCAAGCAACTCTGATGCTTCCTTGGTCTCGCTAGCTATTGCAGAAGGTTTGTTGAGAACTTCTCCAAGATTGCCAATCCTCTTTCCAACCTGTTGTAGAAGAATGTCAAGTACTCGTGTACTCCTGATTGTGAGGTGGCATTCAAGACATTCAAAGAGAATCTCATTTCTCCTCCGGTCCTTACTCCTCTGGATGAGTCCAAGCCTTATGAAGTCTTTTGTGATGCTTCATTGCAAGGTCTTAGTGGTGTTCTCAGGCAAGACAAGAAGATCGTTGCATACACTTCACGTCAGCTTAAACCAAATGAGAAGAATTACCCCACACATGATCTTGAGCTAGCAGCAGTTGTTCATGCCTTGATCACGTGGAGACACCTTCTGTTGGGCAGAAAAGTGGATATCTTCACAGATCACAAGAGCTTGAAGTACATATTCACGCAGCCAAACCTTAACCTTCGCCAGACTCGTTGTTTGAAATGATTCAAGAGTATGATCCAAGCATTGAATATACTCCTCGCAAGGCCAATGTCATTGCAGATGCCTTCTGCAGAAAGGCGTATTCCAACAGTCTCCTTCTCAAACCGTTCCAGCCTGAACTTTGTGAATCATTCAGGAAGTTCAACCTCCAAGTTGTTCCGCAAGGCTTTCTTGCAAACCCTCAAGTTGCTCCTACCTTGGAAGATCAAATTCGTGAGGCCCAACTCAGTGATGCTATGGTGCAGAAAGTGAAACATGGTATTGCTAAGGGTACTCCCAGGTACAAGTGCTATCGCGTTGATGAGAAAGACACCTTGTTCTTTGAGGACAGGATTGTGGTTCCCAAAGGTGATCTCAGGAAGCTCATAATGAACGAAGAACATGGCTCCCTCCTCTCGATACATCCAGGAAGTTCCAAGATGTATCATGACCTCAAACAATCATATTGGTGGACTCGTATGAAAATGGAGATTGCCCAATTCCTGAATGAATGTGATATGTGCAGAAGAATGAAGGCAGAGCATCAACGTCCAGCCGGACTCCTTCAACCTCTACCTATTCCCGAGTGGAAATTCGATCACATTAAGATGGATTTCGTCACCGGTTTTCCCAAGTCCAAGAAAGGAAATGATGCTATCTATGTGGTGATTGACAAGCTAACTAAAGTAGCTCATTTTCTTCCCGTCAAAGAATCCATTAACGCAGCTCAGCTGGCAGAGCTGTACACCTCCAGAATTGTCTCTTTGCATGCTATTCCTCAAGTGATCTCCTCAGACCGTGGAAGCTTGTTCAACTCCAAGTTCTGGGATTCCTTTCACTCAGCTATGGGCACCAAGATTCGCTTCAGCACTGCGTTTCACCCTCAGCCTAGTGGTCAAGTTGAAAGAGTGAACCAAATCCTTGAAGATATGCTCGGAGCTTGTGTCATCTACTTCGGTATGAAATGGGAAGATTGCCTTCCATTTGCCGAATTCTCCTACAACAACAGCTTCCAAGCAAGTGCAGGCAAAGCTCCTTTTGAAATCCTCTATGGCAGAAAGTGTCGTGCCCCTCTAAACTGGTCCGAGACTAGTGAACGTCAACTCCTTGGAAATGATTTGATCTCAGAAGCCGAAGAAATGTGCAAAGTCATATGTGAGAATCTCAAAACCGCGCAATCGCGTCAAAAGAGCTACTATGACGGCAAGCATCGTGACTTGGCTTTCGACATTGGAGACCATGTCTATCTCCGTGTTTCTCCCATGAAGGGCACTCAGAGGTTCGGTATCAAGTGCAAGCTTGCTCCAAGATACGTGGGACCGTTCAAGATTGTTGGCAAGAGATGCGATCTAGCCTACCAACTCGAGCTTCCCTCCAACTTTGCAAATGTGCATGATGTGTTTCACGTGTCTCAACTCTGCAAGTGCTTCAAGATGCTTGAACAGACCATTCCGTTCGAAGAGATTGATCTTCAACAAGACTTGTCTTATCGTGAGCACTCCGTTGCTATTATTGAAGAAACTGAGCGCAAGACCCGCAACAAGTCCATAAAATTCTTGAAAGTGAAGTGGTCACACCATACCGACCGAGAAGGTACATGGGAACGAGAAGATCTTCTCCGTTCCGAGTATCCCGCTTTCTTTCAGTTCTAGATCTCGGGACGAGATCTTTTTGTAGTGGAGGAGAGTTTGTAACACCCCGCATGTAACAATTCCATTTATAGCAATATATGCAACGTTGACTTCATCAATTCCTTTCTGGGCTCTTCCTTCTTTTCGGGTCTCTTTGTTTTTGTCGTGTGCGTGTGTACATATCATCCATGTCATGTCATCATGTGCATTGCATTGCATTCGTGTCGTCACTTGCACCCGGTCATGCTCGTCTCCTCCCGTTGTCCGTTTCATGTTCCGACACTCACATACGTGCCCGTGGCACCCCCGAGTCCTTCTTTTGTATGTGGGCATATAATGTTCTTGGAATGAGGTGAGAGTTGTCGTACGTTCATGTTTTAGTACGTGGAGACCGCCTGTCAAGTTTCGTCGCGTTTGGAGGTCGTTTGATGCTCCAATGGTTAACCTCATGGGCTAAAAGCTCCTCTTCCTTTTGGCCCAAGACCCCATCCACAACAGCCCACTAACCCAGCACAACCCCCTCCATCCTCTCGGTCATCGAATCATGATCGTGTGGGCGAAAACCACACCCCATTTGGACCACCTTAGCTCCCAGAATCTAGAAATAACCCCCTCTCCCCGAAATTTTCGGGCAAACCCTAGCTGAGGTCCTCCTCCGCCGTCGCCGGACACGTTCGACCAGGGCAGGACGTGTCCCGCCTCCTCCACCGCCGCCACGTGTCAGCACCTGGTTCGCCCCCGCGCCACCCCATTTCCCCGCCGGCCAAGGCCCGCCCGGCCCGGATTGGCCCCCCGGCCCACGAGCCATCGGCGCCGTCCGCGTGCCCCGGGCTCTGCCCCACGCCTCCCTGCACTCCGCCTCGCCGCCTCCGCCGCCGGCGCTAGCTCGCCCCGCGGGCCACGCGCGCCGTCGCCGCCGCGGCCCGGCTCCACCGCCGCCCAGCCGGCCACCGCCGTCGGTTGCCTCACCTCCCAGCCGGCCGTGCCGCCGCGTCCCCGGTGCTGCTCCACGCCGGCCACCACCGCCATTGCCGCCGGTCAATGCACCCGTCGGATCCCACCGGCCCGCTCCCGTCGGGTCTCGCGCCCGATCCGCTTCCCGACCCGATCCAGATCCGGATCCCCTGGGTGGATCAGATCCACCCATCTCGCGATCCAAACGCGCCTCCCCACGTCCCGGATCCCCTCGTCCCGGGATACCTCCGTCCCGGGTTGACATTTCGGAGGGTATATTTTCGCCTATGTCCCATATCCGTTTAATTGTGTTGCCTCCTTCATCATGTGGTAACGTTGTGCTCGGTGCTCCGTTTTGCGCATATGATATATCAAAATGTTTGTCTCGTCGTGCTCTATATGTTAGCATCAGTTTCATGCATGTTAAAGTTTATCTAGCTGACTTAATCTTCGTGGCAAGAGTGCTTCGTGATGAAACTGTTTCAGCACTTGTTGTCTGTGTAAATTTGTTGGCATGTTCGTGAGCTAGTTATTTTGTGCATGTTGGTCCGAATGGAGTGAATGATATGTCCAGATGTTCATTGTGAAGTAATCTACACGATGGTTGCTGTAGCATTCATGTTAGGTGTCATATTGCCATGTTTATCTCTGTTGCAAAATTGCATTTGGCTGTTAAGTTTCTGCACTTGTTATGAGATGATGTTTTGTCTTGATTGTCCATATTAATCCATGTGTCATATGAGCTAGGTGTCAACATGAGATTTGCTCGTCGGAATGTTCTCTACATGATAGATTCATTTCCATGCCATGATATGTCTTTAAATGAGTGCAACAAGCTTGTTAACATGTCATCGTGATGTTAAATTTCTGCTAAGTGTGAATCTGTTATATTTTATGCCATGTTTCCATGATGCTACCGTTATTTTTGTGCATGTTTAGAGTTGTCCAGAGGGTGTTCCTTGAAGTATATATGTTAAGCTTTAGCTATCCATGTACTTGTGTTCCATGAGGGGTTGCTGTAGCTTGTTGTTTTCATGCTCTCCAGATGCTATTAATTGTTTCTGTCAGCATGTTGTCAACAAGTTCAGTTTTGCCACGAGTGTAGCTAGTGCTCTATGCATCTTGTGAGCATGTTCTTGACATGAGTAGCTTCTCAAATATGTCTTCTTGCTGTTGGGTATCTTCACTTGACATGCTATGCTTTGAGTTGAGTTGCACAAGCTTGCAAACATGCCTTCATGTTGTAATTCCTGCCATGCCCAGTTTTTCTCTAAGTCTGGATAAATTTATTGCAACTGCCATTCTTGTTTAATTGTGTTCCAGTAGGTTTTTGGGTGTGCTCTAAATTCATGCTTGTTAAGTACCATGTCTATTTCACATCCATACCTTTTGTCTCCATGTTTGGGTGCTGTAGCATAATTATTTCTTGCTCCAAAGATGCCATGTTGCTGTAAACTGCAGTTTTGCCTTGCATCTTGTTTTGCTTGTCATTTGCAAACCATGCATCCGTTTCCGGTGATCTTTATATCGATTTCAACCGAAATCTTCCCCTCTATCCAATAATTGCTTGGTTGCCCAAGATGATGCATTTTCCATTATCTTCTCCTTAGGCTCAAGAGCTTCCTCATGCATACGCACATCATACTCGCATCCCTTGATATGACTTGCATCATGTTGATTGTGCATTGCTTCGTGTTTGATATTGTGCTGTTGTTGTGTTCTTGTGTTGGGTAGAGCCGGGAGCCGATTCGGAGTTCGAGGTTCCTTTCGAGGCTGAGTTTGACGAGCAAGGTTATGATCCCTCCGTGGAATCAACAGGCAAGATGCCCATTCCCAGATACCACTTCTATCTTTGCCTATGCTAAATGTCTCATTCCTGTTTGTCAGCCTCCTATTGTTGCCATGAAACACTCTAACGGCCTTCCTAGCAAGCCGTTGTTTGGATAAGTATGCGTTGCTCAGCCCCTCTTATAGCGTTGCTAGTTGCAGGTGAAGATTGAAGATCCCTCCGTGATGAACGTGTTATTGGGATAAAACAATATATATATATATATATATATATATATATATATATATATATATATATATATATATATATATATTGGTAATGGGTGGAAGGCTAAGCCTTTCTGCTTGGTGATGGACCATCTAGCACAGCCGGCTGATGCTCGCGCTCATCGCCTCCATGGGTCTAGCTTCTAGTCAACTGATCTTGCGATTGGAGTGATCACTCTTGCCCTTGGGTGCGTAGGTTTTCGTAGATTGGACTGGCGGGAGCCTTTCTATGAGAAGTTCATACTGCGTTGAATTCACGTGCGTGTTGGCCATCTACTCCTCGCCCCTCTACTGCACCTGCATTTGGCTGTATGACGGGTTGGCCAGCCACCCATTGGGTCCACGTGTCATACACCCAAAGGCAGGTGCAGTAAGTCAATGAAGTTGTGTCCCCCTCCGTGCCCATGCATGCTTTCAATGACTTGATTCTACCAAACATCACATGCAGTGGTTAGTTAATTGCATGTAATCCTATTAAGTAGCAAAAAGACATTAAGTTATATCAACGATATGAATACAACAATACACCATGTATTTATTTACAGAGGGAGTAGTACATTTTTTGTGACATGCATTACTAGATATTGCTAGTCAAATACTAAATCCAGATGGACGTGGTAGTACTACTAAATCCAGACGGTGGTGCTAGTACTAGTAGTAGTAGTACTACCAATGTTGTAGTAGCACTGTACTACCCTTTGGTCAAATTATTGGCCCTGTTTGGATACTCTAACTCAGTTAGTGGTTAGAGTTAGATTCTAACCCTGAACTAACGCTCAACTAACTCTAATCAAAGAGGTGTTTGGATGACAGGGCTAGATTGACAAGTTTTTAGTGGTCCCGGGGAGAACTAACCCAAATAAGCACCTCTTGGGTGGGTTAGATGCATCTAACCCAAACTAACCCTCCTGTTTGGATATTTTTTGGTTAGTTGAGTCCAAACTAAGTCTAACCCATGGATCCAAACATGGCCATTACGTGCTACTCCTCATAGTGAAGTGACAAGACCGTACGCCGGAGATGACACCTGAGTATAGGTGCCCTGTTTGGCATACCATAGTCAGCCTCACCGTCTACAGTCACTATCATCATGGCTGTAGACCTAGCCTACTTACAACTAGCCGTGTTCGACATAATTTCCCGTGCGTAGATGCCCGTGCATTGCACGGAACACCAAGATTGGGGGGTGGACGGCGCCGGTAGCGGCCATCGCGCCAGATTTTTCCATGGCCTTCTAGATGTGGTGGGGAGGATATAAGGCTAATTGTGAGAGACAGGGAGTTGTTTGTAAATAGGGAACAAGTGCAGGCATGTTTTTGCAAAACTGGAGAAGTTTGCTTTGTATGTGTCAGATCTAGATCTGATGGCTATTGGTGAAAGATGGCAGGCACAACATCATCACTAACTCAAGACCTATTTGATTCTCAGGATTTCGAAAACGCATGAATAGGACACGGCAATATTACAAGTTTCAAACTGATATTACAAATGTTAGGAGTAATGTTGCACCTACGAAGAGGGAATTACTAGGGAGTTTACGTAAGAACTTTCGTTACTTTAGGTGGATGCAGCATTATCATCCAAACTAAAATCCACCGCCCTGACAAGTCACTAATGGGTAAATAACTTTTCGAGTCTCTGGCCACTTGATGTTTAAAAAACAATTTCAGCTTCTGCAAAGACTTTGTCATTTAGGCTTAGACGCTTGCGGTGATCAGCACGCCATTCATTAATTGCTGCGCCAGAGAACACCATACCTCATTACCTTGAGCACACTTGCCTCTAGAACAAAGAACATGGCCAATTTAATCTTAGATGTGCTGCCTCGATAGTCGATCAAATCAATTTCTGTAAGATGGAGATCAAGGCGTTCGATGAGATTGTTATAGTGCAGCACATTTTTCACTTTTGGGTATTTTTTTATCTGCAAAAGAAGAGAACATATTAGAGCAGCTGGATGTATAAGATTGCCGTGTCATCAAGAGGTACCAATATCATTCGCTGATACAATAGGGTTGGCTGGCTAGTGATATTTTTTCACTCTCTCTCTCTATTTCTCCTCCCTCTCATTTACCTAGGATTACGTGAAGAGCTTGGGCATTTGTTGCCTACCACTATGTGGCCGATGCCATATTTTGCAAAAGTATGCCACATAATACGCATCGATGTCAAATCAAAAGATTTTGGCACCGCTCTCGCGATGTGAGAGAGTTGGCACCGCTGTGCACATAGACCCACCTGTATAAACAAATCAATCAAACCAACTACACCAGCCTCTCACTCTCCCAAACAAGTGTTTTTTTATTGCCTCGGTCCTCTCTCTCTCCCACACAAGTTTTTTTTCATTGCGTGAGTAAATTTGGCATGTGTTTTGGCCTACAGATTGGGGCACCAGGTGAGCAATGGAGGGGCATCGATGCCAAATGCATCACAAGTGAATTTGGCACGTGTTTTGGCCTACAGAGTAGAGGGCCGTTATAGCCCACTTTTGTACTACCTCTTATTTAGTATAAAAGTTTGACCATATATTTATGTAAGAAAATGCCAATGCATGTCACTAAAAATTACACCATTTGAAATTATGTTCAAATACAAATCCAATGATATAGTTCTTAGTGCAATGCATTAAAATTTTGTTAGTTAAATCTACGGTCAAATTTTGATACTACAAAATAGGAAGAGTAAACCAGGATGGAGGTAGTACTTGCTCTTAGGGTAACCATAGAGTTACTGGAGTAGTCTAAGTTACTTTCCACTATGACTAGCCTAGGCTACTATAGTAGTACAACAAAAAATGGATGCAGGTGATCACGTGAGAAAAAATACTAAAAACATTTCTTTCGGTGGAGTGTGTAGATGCAGTTTTGAACACTACACTTGTCATCGTAATTTGGGAAAATTACGATGAGCTACGTTGTGATTACCGTTTACTAATAGGAAAGAAGTTTCACCTCGATCAGTAGCTTCTCCGTGCACGGAAAGCATGTAAGGAATCCAACAACTTGATCCAGATTGGGGCAAATAGATTTTATTGCCAAGATCTTCACTGTGCGCATAGACTGGGTCAAGCTTGTGGGAATCATTTTCTGGAAGACAGTCGTAAATAGATCAAGAATAAATTTAAAAATGTGAATTTCAAGAAGACAGAGAAGAAGATGAGTGCTGTACTTGAACGATTACGGATCCAATAAAGAGTTCGGAGAATTTGGCAGAGTAGTGCACCAACGTTGTCAATTTTTGTTGGACCTTGTAGATCCGATACAAGCAATCTCTCAAGGAAAGGCGCATTCTCAATGACCATAACGTGGACCAGCTGGAGTGATCTCTTCCCAATTGATGTCAACTTGTGACCACCATTATTGGTCACTGAATGGTCACAAATTTCCATTTGTGACCTTTTTGTGACAAAAAACATAAGGTCAAAAGCTGGCCGTCATAAACTAACTATAGCGACCTTCTCTGTGAGAAGGTCATAGACATTTATGACCAAAATATGCCTACTGTCGTGTTTTGGTCACTAGCAGCCTCTCCACGCCACGTAGGCATCCAGCGTGGCAAGCTGATGTGGCACAAGATTCAGCCCGGTCCAATTCGGTGTTTATATGGGCCGAGCCCATTAATTTAGCCCATCTATGATTTTTTTTTCCTATCAATTATGATCACCTACATGGGCCTAGCCCAACAATTCGGCCTTTTTATTTTCTGGGTCATAGCCTTTTAGTCTATTGATTTTCTATTTTCAACCATTATATATTCAAGCTAGTCCCACTTGTCATGTTCATCTTTCAGATTGGTCCCACATGTCAGAAATGTACAAATTTGACAAATTATTTTCATAAGTGGCCCCACTGGACAGGTTTCCATTTCACAAGTTTTCAAATCGCATACATAATCAATACTTCAAATAAAACAAAGAACACATAAAATTCATCAAATATACCACTAAATAAATTTATTACAATCTTTACAACACATATATTCTACAATATGCTACTCTTTACTGAGTTGGACTTCACGGCTCCACACTTGGCTTCACACTTCATGGCTTCACACTTCACACTTGAGCTTCTGTAAAAGAGGAACCACCACAATTTTATATAGGGAGAGCACTAGTAGTGGTCAGATCACATTAGCATTGGCAACCTTGGAAATGCATAACACATCCGTGCACACTTGGTTCAAGTAACACAGGAACATCACATTGCCAGCACACTTGGTTCACAAAAAAAGGCATTCTTCAATCGCATCCTGCATAACAGAGAGGCTAGCTTTATTATTACAGAACAATAAATTGTGAAATGCATCCATTATATAAACTGGCTAGACTATGCATGTGAAATCCTAATTATAAGCTGTTATTATACAATCTGCAAATTTCGTATGTTCCAATGGAACTTCATCAACACAACTACATTGACAAGATCTAGTATCAAAATGGACAAATGGGGAAAACTTGAGCTCAGGTTTTGGTTGACATGCTATAAACAAAAAGTGATGAAGATGAAATAATGAAACTGGAAGGTTCAGTTTTGCAAAATTCAGTATAAACCAATAAATAGGTATAATTGCTAAAGGCATTAACAATGAATTAACTGATTATACGTACAGCTGTTGCAGATGTTGTCACAGACTTGAGCCCAGCGGTACAGGCATGAGCCTCTGGCAGCGTTGAGTAATCCTTAGCTTCCAGCTTCTGTGTGACATCCGTGTATAGCCACTTCAGCCACTGACCCACAAATCTATATGCATAAGCTGAAGCCAGCAAAGGGAAGAGCCTGCTCTGTTGAGTCTTGTAATTGAGGACCTGTAAACAGTGTAAATACATTAGCCACTTGCGGAACACCTGGATAGATTTTTGTAAAGGCATTCAACACAATCGTATCTTTTCCTTTTTGTGCCATCCGTCATCATAAACATACTTCCACCTGATAGAAACATCTCTAGTACAGTGCAGGAGAATCCAAAACTAGGCAACACTTGTGGTTAGGTGCTTAACGTTTGCTAAGAAGAGTCTTTGGGAAAACGGAAATAAATAGGTAGTTGTGGGAGTATGTGGCTGTTGGCCATTCTATGAGTGGACTATCAAGCTTCGAACAGGAGAAGCACAGCGTATGTATCCTTGTAACCAAATAAATAATAAAGCGCTAAACAGAAGGGGGTACTAAAAAAGTTGAGCATGAGTGGAATCCCTGAGCATATTCCTGATGCAAAGCACAAGCAGGGCAGGGAGGTGGAGCATCCAAAGCTTTGTGCGATCATGCATGAGGTTGACAGCTAGTAGTTTTGTTGAAGTGGCTGTGTGCTGAACTAGAGTTCTTGCGCGCTGCACAGGTTGTCCCCCCCTTCAATGGAATATACTAGTACATGCCAAGCAACCGGGTCAGGTAGGCGAAAAAAGGAAAGGGATCGCGCATGACTGAATGAATCCTGCCTCCAGTGGTGCGGTGGACTGGACTGGATCAATCCGTCCGATGTTATTCTGCAAAATCTCTAGTCAAATAGAAGGCGATTGACAAATAGAAGGGAGTGAACATCAAGCTTGTAATTATGCTGTGGTATCATTGCCGAAGCATATGATGGATGTGCCTGGATGTTCTGCCATGTGAAGAGAAAACCATAACAATAATATGATGAATCATTCCTTTGCCCATAGCTTATTCACATGCTAAATTGGAACAGAGAGGACACAGACAGAAGTGTTGACACCATGTGACAAGAGACAGTGGTATTAAATTCATTTATGGTACATGAAATAAATTTCCTAAACACGGGGCATACCTCATTCTTCCGGCTCCATCTTAACGCGCCGGTACGGCCAGAGAAGGCATAAAGCGCAAAATGACGCACGTCTACATTGCCAGCCTCCGAAGCCTGCAGGACGTACATAAAAGCGCAACGCTTAAACAGCTTAGGTTTCTACCAAGTTGAGGAGCCATCATCAAGAAATATTGCAACTCTGTATTTCTGAAACAGGATAATAAATTGTACAGGCTAAAAAAAGATGAGCTCGAGGAAATGACCTGTTTCTCGGTGGCGCTTCTGCGGTGCTCCTCCCTGCCGTGCTCGGAGGTCACGAAGTCATCGAAGAGATCTGCGGACTGATCAACAGGTTACATTTTTTTGCTGGATGATTTTAAGCAAGGTAATGCAGGCAGAAGCAGAGAATCAGGGACGGTGGTTCTAGCCTACATACATGGTGCTGCATCTCCAACCTCCCTCCAGTGATGATGAGGCCGGCGTCGCCGTGCTTGAGGGTGTAGTTGGTGACGGAGATGGCGACCTCGCGGTGGTGCGCTGCGTGGGGGAAGTCGTCCCCGAGGCTCGTCTCCCAGAGCTTGTTGAGGTTGTGGTCGAAGCACATGACGGCCCAGCCGGAGGTGACGACGACGAGCACCTGCTTGCAGCCTGCTTGTAGGAGCGGTCGACGGCGCCGACGGCCATGGCGATGGGGCGGCGGCCGGCGGCGACGCGCACATTGGCGGGCAGCAGGGAGATCTCGGCCATGACGCGCGCCACCACGATGACCACATCGGCGACGATCTTGTCACCGCATTTCTCCACCACGGCAGCGGCAACCGCGGGCAGAGCGTCAGTAGACTCCACCGCCACCGGCTTCGCCATTTGGCGCTCGTTCTCAGTTCCACCACCGTTGTCGGCATCGCCAACCTGCTGAACAGAGCACGGACACCAAATCAGAACAAGCTAGCCAAAGCTTCATCGACCCAAAGTTCCAAACTCACACATACAGAAAACCATTGAAACACTGACCACTCGTTTCTTCCTCCGGCCGGTGAGCAGGATGGAGAAGCAGCTCATCCTGGCCATGGCCACTGGATCCAGGTCCCGGCACGATTCTTCCGACCACCTTCCAAATGATCACCACCGTCCAACGATGAAGTTGGCGGCAGATCAAGCCGAGCATGCTTAGCCGTTCTCTAAGGGAGACGCTCTCGGCAGCAGCAGCGACGGCGCAGAGATGGCGTACTCTTGTGCCCCATTATTCAGCGTGCGACGAAGCGGGGGCGGCACGAGGCAGGCTAGAGTGACCCGGGACGCCGGGAAGAGCCGGAGCCACATGCGGTGGAGCCGTCTTGGCCACTAGCCAGCACTGCATCATCAATCAATAAATCAATCAGCGGAAATCGAGCAGCTTTGGAGGAGCATGATTGACTGGAGTCAAACTACGCCATGTTCTCCTCGTGGAAGTAGGATGGGGATGGGTCAGCTAGGGTTCCTAATCGAATCGATTCGAATCGGAGAGGGGGGAGGAGGACAGACCTGGAGCGAGAAGAAGACGGCGAAGGCGGCGACGAGGAGGATGCCGAGGTCGACGAGCAGCCGCCCTTGACGCGGTAGTGCTGGAACGCCCGCGCCGCCTCCGCGCAGTACCGCTCCGCCGTCGAGGACGCGCCCCCGTCGCCGACGGGCTCCATGGTCGTCGCTCGCCTCTAGGGTTGCGGATTTCTGGGTGGGGGAGGGGGAGCTTGCTAGGTTCCGTTCTCGCTGGGCGGCGGCGCCTCTCTCTCTGTTGCGTGAGAAAGGGAAGGGCAGGGTGTGGCGCATCTCTCGCTGGGCGGCGGCGGCAACTGGTGGATCTGAATCGGGGGAGGGGATCTGAATTAGGGTTTGGGTCGTGGGCTGCGGGTGCGGTTTTCTTTTTCTTTCATTTTCTCCTTTTTGTCTTCAGATGAATGGATGGATGGGTAGATGGGTGGATGGATGGGTGGATGGGTGGATGGATGTGTGCCATGTCAACAATCCATGGCACAAACATCTCCACCAATGAGAATTAAGCTTATGTAAATCTGTTTTTTTTTCTCCTCTTTGCTTTCACCTATGTGAAGAAGCTATAAAATATTAGTTGCAAAATTAGACCGCAACAATTTTCAAAAAAATCGGCCGTATTTTATGTACAAATTGACCAAATGGTTCCCTCTTAAAAGTTTTTCGTCCATCTCTCGTCCATTTTCCGAGTGCCCAAAATGAGTACTTTGTGAAGAACCTAGCAAATATTTGTTGCAAATTTGGACCAAATCAATTTTATAAAACCTTAGGCCATATTTAATGCACAATTGACCAACTGACTGGGTGTCAAAAGTTTCCAGGAAAAATAATAAACTTGTAATACGGCAATTCTTTTAAAAAAGTGTTCTCAGAAATGAGCTATCATGCGTGAAGATTCATGGCTTTCAAGCCAAATGATCAATCCTATGGGCACATTCATAGCATAGTTTGTTCAAATGATCTCATATCGTGCACAAGGGTGCATCTTGGAATGGCAAACAATATTGCTTAAGGAAGTTTTCATTTTCTTTGGACGAAAAAATCATTTTCCATTTTTCGAGTGCCCAAAAGGTGTTTTTTTTGTGAAGGACCTCCCAAATAATTGTTGCAAAATTGGACCAAATCATTTTTATAAAATACTAGGCCATATTTAATGCACAATTGACCAAATGGTTGGGTGTAAAAAGTTTTGATCCACCTCTCGTGAAAAAGACAAATTTCAGCCGATTCAGCTGGAAGCGGGTCAAATTTGAATTGTAGCTACCTCGTAGTTTGCTTTTTATTTTTTTTCCAAAAATCATTTGTAGGTACATAAGTATCTATTTAATCAGAGAAACACCAAAAAATTCCAAGATTCAACCACTAGCTAGGAAAGGTCATTCCCTCCGTTTTGACAGCATTTTGAAACGGGCATAAAAAATTCAAAAAAAATCAAAAAATTGGAACACCTTCGCATTGTGTCATTATATATGACCAAGTTACCAGGAAAAATAATAAACTTGTAATACGGCAATTCTTTTAAAAAAAGTGTTCTCGGAAATGAGCTATCATGCGTGAAGATTCATGGCTTTCAAGCCAAATGATCAATCCTATGGCCACATTCATGGCATAGTTTGTTCAAATGATCTCATATTGTGCAAAAGGGTGCATCTTGGAATGGCAAACAATGTTGCATAAGTAAGTTTTCATTTTCTTTGGACGAAAAAATCATTTTCCATTTTTCGAGTGCCCAAAAGGAGGTTTTTTTGTGAAGGACCTCCCAAATAATTGTTGCAAAATTGGACCAAATCATTTTTATAAAATACTAGGCCATATTTAATGCACAATTGACCAAATGGTTGGGTGTAAAAAGTTTTGATCCACCTCTCGTGAAAAAGACAAATTTCCGCCGATTCAGCTGGAAGCGGGTCAAATTGGAACTGTAGCTACCTCGTAGTTTGCTTTTTATTTTTTCCAAAAATCATTTGTAGGTACATAAGTATCTATTGAATCAGAGAAACACCAAAAAAATTCCAAGATTCAACCACTAGCTAGGAACGGTCATTCTCGCCGTTTTGACCGCATTTTGAAACGGGCATAAAAAATTCAAAAAAAATAAAAAAATTGGGACACCTTCGCATTGTGACATTATATATGACCAAGTTACCAGGAAAAATAATAAACTTGTAATACGGCAATTCTATTAAATAAGTGTTCTCAGAAATGAGCTATCATGCGTGAAGATTCATGGCTTTCAAGCCAAATGATCAATCCTATGGCCACATTCATGGCATAGTTTGTTCAAATGATCTCATATTGTGCAAAAGGGTGCATCTTGGAATGGAAAACAATGTTGCATAAGGAAGTTTTCATTTTCTTTGGACGAAAAAATCATTTTCCATTTTTCGAGTGCCCAAAAGGAGGTTTTTTTGTGAAGGACCTCCCAAATAATTGTTGCAAAATTGGACCAAATCATTTTTATAAAATACTAGGCCATATTTAATGCACAATTGACCAAATGGTTGGGTGTAAAAAGTTTTGATCCACCTCTCGTGAAAAAGACAAATTTCCGCCGATTCAGTTGGAAGCGGGTCAAATTGGAACTGTAGCTACCTCGTAGTTTGCTTTTTATTTTTTCCAAAAATCATTTGTAGGTACATAAGTATCTATTTAATCAGAGAAACACCAAAAAAATTCCAAGATTCAACCACTAGCTAGGAACGGTCATTCCCGCCGTTTTGACCGCATTTTGAAACGGGCATAAAAAATTCAAAAAAAAATCAAAAAATTGGAACACCTTCGCATTGTGTCATTATATATGACCAAGTTACCAGGAAAAATAATAAACTTGTAATACGGCAATTCTATTAAATAAGTGTTCTCAGAAATGAGCTATCATGCGTGAAGATTCATGGCTTTCAAGCCAAATGATCAATCCTATGGCCACATTCATGGCATAGTTTGTTCAAATGATCTCATATTGTGCACAAGGGTGCATCTTAGAATGGCAAACAATGTTGCCTAAGGAAGTTTTCATTTTCTTTGGACGAAAAATTCATTTTCCATTTTTCGAGTGCCCAAAAGGAGGTTTTTTTCTGAAGGACCTCCCAAATAATTGTTGTAAGATTTGACCAAATAAATTTTCTAAAATACTAGGACATATTTAATGCACAATTGACAAAATGGTTGGGTGTAAAAAAGTTTTGATCCACCTCTCGTGAAAAATACCAATTTCCGCAGATTCAGCTGGAAGCGGGTCAAATTTGAACTGCGGCTGCCTCATAGTTTGCTATTTATTTTTTCCAAAAATCATTTCTAGGTACATAAGTACCTATTTAATCATAAATACATGGTTTGGTGGCGATACGTCGAGGTTTGGGCGGTGGTCGAGGGCCCCAACTCTAGAGCGCGTAAACTCGCATGCCCGCTGCGTGGTCACTGCGTGACTGTGGCGTTGCCATGTGTTCTGGGCGGCCTAGGCATGTCTAGTGGGTTGGCCACTCCCCAGGTAGGTGCTAGGAAGAAAATTACAACATAAGATTCTCACGAGGAGACCGATCGATGCTCAAACATGAATTAGCAGCCAAGTGTTTGATTAGCGGTACGGAAAATGCACATGGCTAATGGGCGTGAGTTTTGGTTGAGGATGATCAGTTACTAAGAAGACCGTCTTCACAAATTTTCAGCTCAAAAGGAGGAGTCTAGGTGGTACTTGCTTTGCAAAGTACCACACTGGACATAAATAGGAATGTTGAAGATGGGCTCAAAATAATTAATGGATTGAGCTGACATTTGGTGGAGGATAGTTATTTGGGCATAGGAAAGCACTGTAGAAAATGGATACCATTTGGACATGCCAAAGTGGTACTTCCTTCACAAAGTGTTTTTTTGAACAGAATAGGAAAATGAATATTTTTGAATTATTTTTGAACTAGGCAAGGAAGGTTTTTTTACATATTTGACAAAGATATGACCCAAAGAATTTATGAGATTTTTTGGGGAATTTTTGGAATGACACAAATATAGGTTGCTTCACAACCTAGGGCAAAAACTGCCACATGGACATGACACATAGGCAAAACTGATGAGGTGGCGCCTAGTCGTAGCAACCCACCACAATTTTCAAGGTTATGACCATCTATATTGGTCATGAACAGCTAGAAATAAGGCAGCGAACCAGTGCTATCTGCTTTGTGACCATTTCGTGTAAGGAAATTATGACCTTTCTGACCAAAATGGTCGTTATAGTTTAGGGTTTGGAGCCCCCCGAACAGCTTTTGACCAATTGGTCTGAAATGGTTATAGATCTATGACCAATTCCTCCAGGGTCACTAACAAAAGGTCATAAGTTGACATATTTCTTGTAGTGGTCGAGATGCTTTAGTTGTGGGAGAAGAAGGGCGGGCGCGACATTAATCTGTGGAAGATAGCAGGAGCTGAAGCTAGCGCGGCGCAGCGTTGGCGCGAGGCGGAGCGCGGACGGTAGCAGAGAGCGACATCGTCCAGCTTCAGAGCTGAGCTCCTCAAGATGAAATAGGGCGGGGGATAAGAACCACTCGTCGAACTTGGGGTGGACCTTGCAGTTGGTACTGAACATGCGGATGTCAAGGCGTCTGGCTGGCCCAGGGTGCGATGAAAGGATCTTGGAGACTGCGGCCATGCGTTTCCAATCCCCGTCGCAGAGGCAGCTGTCGACAGTTAGGTTGAGGGGGACACGGCGCCAGAGGGGGCGCCACCGCCCGGAGAGCAGGGTGGTCTGCACGGCATATTTGGTGGGGAGGAGGCCGATGATGACGAGTAGCATGTCGTTGGGGAGGCTGCTGATGAAGTCCAGGCTCGACGGATGCGGTTTTGGCTTGAGCCGCCTCCGCTTTTTGGCTGCCTTGCTGTCCATCTCAACCGGCAGCGACGCCGGTGTACACGTGTGCTTGTGTGTGTTGTGTGCTGGATGTGCGTGCTTCTATGCATGCCGCGGCGCAGTGGTGAATTGTGCGCGAGTGCGTCCTCCACGCGGAAGAAGTGTGTCCTCACTACGCCCTCAGTTTACTACCGTGCGGGGTGCTACCCCGAGTGGTTTCAACTTTGCTTACTTCACCGCGTGTCAGATGGGCCTCTAGTTTACTTATTTTCACCCACTGCCACATGGGCCAGCACACAAAGATACCGAACACGAGCTGACAAGGCAACATGTGGACTGGTTGACCGGTCAACTAAACAATATACGGAGCTATACGCTGACACAATGAGCGTATAATCTGTCGGTATATAGTGTTCGTGTGAGAGGGGAGGCCCGTGAGAGATAGCAGAGAGAGAGAGGGAGAGAGAGAAAGAGCTACTCCCTCCGTTCGATAATGTAGTTCCAACATTTTTTTAAAAGTCAAACTTTTGAAACTTTGACCAAGTTTATAAAGAAATTACTTATATCTACAATGCCAAAGATAAATGATAGTATGAAGTAAGTACATGTTGTGATGAATCTAATGATCTTTCCAGATGTAAATGTTTTTCTCACATATACCTGGTCAAACTTTTCTCAGGTTTGACTTTTCAAAACATCCATATGCTTATGGACGTGAGAGAGTCCCTAACTAGAGAGAGAGAGAGAGAGAGAGAGAGAGAGAGAGAGAGAGAGAGAGAATGAAATAGAAAGAGTGTGTGAAAAAAGTGTGTGTGCGTGTGTGAAAGAGACATGGACAACACTCGATAAAAGTTGAGAAAAAACGTGTGTGTCTTACGCAAACATATCACACATGCATCTTCGACAACGGAAGCAAGGTGAGGAGATAGTATGTGGTTGTTTGCAACCGAGAGTGAAAGAACCCTAGAACATGGCCAAGAGGGGTCTGACAAACAAGGGAGAGAGGTCGAGAGAGACATACGGATAAAATGCAGACTCTAGGAGGAGAAAGTGTATGTTTGTCATAGAGAGATTCCCTGGAGATCGTGATGGGACTACATGGTTGGGAGATCGAGTGACAAGGTGTGTGCGTGATAGAAGATACCCCGAGAGATATCGAGATAGATGTATGGATGGAAGGAGACAATACGTGTGTTCCTGATGGCTAGTGAGACATAATCATACTTAGGAGGGGGGGAGTGCTTGCGCCTATGATAGAGTGAGGGATTATGGTACTTATTAGGGGGCGGGGTGTCACATAGAGAGAGAACAAGGGTGGAGAATGTTGGATAGGTCTATATGTATAGCACGAGCGAGACATGTGTATGTGTGAACCAGGGAGATATAAAGTTTGAGAGAGATTGAGGAACCCCGGTAAGGCTGAGTGGTTCGTTAGATAGCTGAGAGGGGGAAAGAGATATTCCATCCGCTTGATAATGTAGTGCATGTAATTTTTTTAGAAGTCAAACTTTGGAAACTTTGATCAGGTTTACAAAAATGTTATTTATATCTTCAATACCAAAGATACATCTTACGAAACTACATCTCATGGTGAATCTAATCTTATATGTTTTCCGTTCTAGATGTAATTGTTTTTCTCCATGTACATGGTCAAACTTTGTGATGTTTGACTTTTCAATAAATCAATATGCTATGGATAGAGGAGAATGCCTAATTCGAGAGGGATCAAGTGCGTGTGAAGGAGAATGAGTAAGTGTGCAGAATGAGTATGTGTGTGAAAGAGAAAGTGACAACAAACGATAAATTAGAGAGATAGTGTGTTTTTTCGTTTCTTAGGCAAACATTTCACGCATGCATCTCTGAGATAGAAAAGCGAGGCGAGGAGATACATGAAGATAGCTAGTGTGTGATTGTTTGCAACGGAGAGAGACACCCCTATAGCACATGTCCAATAGAGGTTTGGCCAACAAGGTACAAAGGTCGAGAGGGACACATGGAGAACATGGACGCATGGGGAGGGCGAGAGTGTGTGTTTACGATAGAGAGACCCCCTCGAGATCGTGAGGGGACTATATGGGTGGGAGATCGAGGGACGTGCGTGCGCGATAGAAAGATGCCCCGAGAGAAATCGAGATAGACCATGCACATGTTTGTGATGGAGACTAAGATTAGCTAGTCATATACATGAGATTGAGTGAGAGACCATCATACTTGGCTAGCTAGGCATGAGATTGTGTGTGTGTGCGTGTGAGATGGAGAGAGAACGAGGGAGAGAGATAGAGTTTTAGATGGGCCTATCGAGTGCGAGTGAGATATGCATGTGTATGTGTGACCCAGGTAGATGGTGAGTTTTAGGGAGAGGGGGAAGAGCTCCGAGATGACAGAGTGGTGCGTGAGAGAGTTATGGGCAACGAGCCAAGGAATTTGTGTGCGTAGGATGAGTGCACCCAAGATATATAGCTTGGACTAGAGAATCATACATAGTGTGCTAGACAGACCTGTAGATGGAGTATATAATACTGTACAACATGCTATTCAATTGAGGTGTTCAATTTTGGATTTAGTTCACTATTTTGACATGGTGAACGAGTTATTCATTGAATCGAGATATTTCATTTTGGGTTTGATTCCCGTTTTTTGAGTGGGTCAACAATATGTCATATAGTAAATCGCTAGCAACGAGCATGTAAAAACACATTACTCCCGAGCATCATCTCTCCATCTAAAAACGAAGTGACAAGCTAATATTTCTAAATTTGATTCGAATCGACTTGGTAAGGTAGACGTGGATGCTCGTTCTCCCAAATTTTGAATGAACCATTAAACATCCTCTGCTCGGTGGAATTCGCCAGAGCAAATAAATGGGAGACACGAAATTACCGTCCTATGTGGGATACGCATTGATTGGCCCGTTGTGCATCGAGGGTAGGTTCGTAACTTCATCCAAGCACGCCTTCTCCTCGGCCGAAATAACATGTGCCGAATAATTCATAAACCTTGATCGGCAAAACACGCTCTCCTCACCCGAAATAGCTCGCGCCCACTTTTTCAAAACACGCTCTCCTCGCCCGAAATCGCTTGCGTCCACTATATTTCAAAACACGCCCTCCTCGCCCAAAATCACTCCCGCCCACTTTTTGGGAAGAAGCAAAGTTACTCTACTATCCCCGACCCTCATTACACAGACCCAAGCCGAGAAGCCTTAAGGAAGGGGTAGAACTGTAACTCCTCCTCACATTCCAGACAAATGCGTACATGGTTCCACTCCCCTCCCAATTC
>LR738714.1:25356195-25391290 GCA_902687465.1 Secale cereale | reverse complement strand
CCCCCATTCATACCTCGTGGGCGCCAATTCACCTTCTCCCTAGAATCTCCCTTCTCCCGAGCCGTGACACCTCAGTCCTCCTCCATGGTGCCCGCCACCGCACCAATTTCACAGCCGCCCACCTCCCTAATGCCGGAGACGCTATCCATTTGCCGTCGTCCACTGGGCCGCGTGCCTCATACTCCGTGCCGCTGGAGCTGCCTCGACGACGGCCTCGTGAACCATACCAGAGACGGTTCACCCCGTTGTTATTCACGGCGCCGGAGCGGCTCCAACTTCGGATCCATCCAGAGTCCCGGTGCTGCTTCCCCGTAGCCGTCGACCGTCACGACATCGCTGTTTCCCTGCCGCCGGTGGCCACCGCAACCGCGCCGGCCTCACCGACTACTTCACCATGCCGCCAGATAGGTCGCACCCTCATCTCAAATCACTTTGTTTAGGCGTCAGTTGTCTGAATTTTTATTCTGGGCCAACCAATTCCCAATGGGAAGCAGCACCCCTTGAGGCGGCGAAGCTCCTAGGCTCCCGGTTGGCTGGTGTCTAACGTAAGGGTGCGGGGCCGCAAGTTTGCCGCGGAAGCAGCGCTTAGATGGCTATCTTAGAGTTGCCAGGGTTCAAGGTATTGCAGCCGTCGGATCGGATGGTCGGGAGTCTTTGTGGATTGGGCCGGGGGCGGCGCAACCACAGCAGTGCGGTGGGGCGGGGAGTGGGGTTTTGGCCGGGGCCACGGACGGCGGAGGCAAGCTGCTCTGCCATTGGTCGCTGGCTCTTCGAGGAAGATTCCTCACAGTGTCAGCTGGGAGGCACACGACGGCTATCAAGCCATCTGGCGTAGATTGGACAGTACCAAAATAAAATAAAATTGTGTGACCCCAATTTAGTCTCAGTCAACAGACGTGTGACCACTCTCGTACCTTGCTATTGATCTCTTAGTATATTTCTTCAGATCAAAGAGATGTGTCGTTCGTAACATTATGCGTTATCTGCATCTTCAGCCACACCGCCTTTCGACTCACTGCAACTGCTTCAACAAGGGAAGCATACATCAGAAGGGAGCTATAGTCCCCACTCAAAAGTTCCCTGGATTGAATGCGCGTGCCCAACATGGACAACCACAACAACTGCAGGGCCATTGACAAGTCAGCACATGATGCTCACTCCTATGGTTGGCGGCCAAATAGGTTGTACCCTCATCGTACTTGTGTGCAACATTTATGGCTTTGTTATTCATCTAAGCGTGGAAAATAGATTAACACATTTCACTATATATTCATGCTGATCTCTTACGGGTCTTGTTCAGGAGTTAACGATGTTCCATAGTTCAGCTAAGATACTTGTTCTGTAGGTAACGTTGTTCCATAGTTATCATCCATCAGCCAATGCTATCCCATAGGCTAGTGATTACAGTATTATACCACTTATAGTATTACCTATGTTGTTCTTTAATACTTTTGTGTGCCATTTATTTAATCTTGAGTAAAACGATACATGTTCTGTAGCTTTCATCTGTGTTCTCCCTTTATTTTTTGAGACGTGTTGCTGCTAGTTAGCCTCAGTCCTACTATTTATGTCGTCTCCTATAGGCACTCATTACATAAATCTAACTACTAGTTGTCTTCAATGCATGTCAGATATAATTGCAGACACTGATATATCCACAAGAACCTCACGGAGCAATGTAAAGGCCAATAAACTTGATGTCAATGATACCCAATATGATGGAACGTGTAAAGGCAGTTCTTCAGAAGACTTGTAGAAAGATGTTGAATCCTCTTTGCCCCACAAGGTCCTTGCTCTAACTTGGCCCGTGATATCGGTACAACATGCATATAATGTCCTGGAGTGTATCTACTCTGTTGCCATGCCATGTGCTTAGCATGCTGATCATGCATGTAAATATCTCATGCCTTCCTGTTTTTCAGTACCTATTCCATTCATGATAACATGTTTTCAAATTATAGTACTGCCATTCTACTCTATCGCAATGCCATCTGCTTAATTTGTTCATCATGCTTCTGAATATCTGATGCATTGTTATTCATCAGTATGTACTTCATCTGTCTACCTTACCATGTTTTTTACATTGAAGTGCTGTTCTAGTGCTCTGTTGTAATGCCATCTTAGTTTCCCAATCATGCACGTGTATGTTGCCCTAGTTTTTTCTGTACGTATTCCGCTAGCATACAGTCTTACATTCAACTAGTTTTTTTTACTGTGTTGTCCTGTCGTATCCCTAGCTCTTACAGCATACTCCCTCCATCCGAATTACATGTTGCCGAAATGGATAAAAAGGATGTATTTAGAACTGAAATACGCCTAGACCCATCCATTTTTTCAGATGGAGGGAATACATGTCAATATGTCATGCCTTTCTATTCTTCAGTACCTATTTCATCTCTCTCCTCTAGCATGTTTTATAATTGAAGCACCATTCTTCTATACAAGGCATGCAAGGGGAAGACGACTACGTTAGAATCTGAAGGGTTACAAACCAGGCCTTTGCAAAAGATCCAAATGCCAGGAGATAATAAATAAACTCCAGTTTTTATAGATACTGCTCCAGCATAGAGAAACCCAACTCCTACTGATAATAAGCAGATTCCAGTGCCCAAAGAACTAGTCCGCTCCAGTCCAACAAAAATATGTCAACTCCATTCTAAGAAGCGTGTGTGTATCCTCGCATCATGAAATTTTATAGCATGTTGATCATATTTTCTACATGTTTCTTACCCATCTCTCTTTTAGAAATTATGCTTAACGGATAGAAAATTTCTGCACTCGTATCGTCTGTGAGGAAAGATTCTTGCAGGAATTCTCTGTACTCCAGTGCAGATGTAAGTACCTATTGTATATCACTATATTTTTACATCAGCATGTATTTTGTTAATCGGCGTGAATCCAACCTTTATCTGAGCTAAATTTAGTTGTAGCAAAATGTATGATTAAAGGCCACAATGTTGATTTTTGTAAGGAAAACTGCCTGGTAGTTTTGCATCCTAAGCTGCATGAGTGTACTATCTCATATCGGTGGGTTTGATTACTTTGGTTCTGCAGTGGGTTTTCAGTGTTGGTTTTTACTGTGTTGTCCTGTCGTATCCCTAGCTCTTACATCAGACTCCCTCCGCCCGGATTACATGTCGGAGAAATGGATAAAACTGGATGTATATAGAACTGAAATACGCCTAGACCCATCATTTATTTCCGGATGGAGGGAATACATATAAATATGTCATGCCTTTCTATTCTTCAGTACCTATTCCATCTCTGCTGTAGCATGTTTTATAATTGAAGCACCATTCTTCTATATAAGGCATGCAAGGGGAAGACAGCTATGTTAGAATCTGAAGGGTTACAAATCAGGTCTTTGCAAAAGATCCAAACGCCAGGATATAATAAAGAAACTCTAGTTTTTATACATGCTGCTCCAGCACAGAGAAACCCAACTCCTACTGATAATAAGCAGATTCTAGTGGCCAAAGAACTAGTCCGCTCCAGTCCAACAAAAATATGTCAATCCATTCTAAGAAGCGTGTGTGTATCCTTGCATCATGAAATTTTATAGACATGTTTCTTACCCATCTCTCTTTTATAAACTAAGCTTACCATATAGAAGAATTTCTGCACTGGTATCGTCTGTGAGGAAAGATTCTTGCAGGAATTCTCTGTACTGCAATGCAGATGTAAGTACCTGTTATATATCACTATATTTTTACATCAGCATGTATTTTGTTTATCGGCGTGAATCCAACCTTTATCTGATATAAATTTAGTTGTAGCAAAATGTATGATTAAATGCCACAATGTTGATTTTTGTAAGGAAAACTGCCTCGTAGTTTTGCATCCTGAGCTGAATGAGTGTAGTATCTCATGTTAGTGGGTTTGATTACTTTGGTTCTACAGTGGGTTTTCAGTGTTTTTTTACTGTGTTGTCCTGTCGTATCCCTAGCTCTTACATCATACTTCCTCTATCCGGATTACATGTCGCAGAAATGGATAAAACTGGATGTATCTAGAACTGAAATACGCCTAGGCCTATCCATTTGTTTCCGGATGGAGGGAATACATGTCAATATGTCATGCCTTTCTATTCTTCAGTACCTATTCCATCTCTGTTGTAGCATGTTTTATAATTGAAGCACCATTCCTCAATATAAGGCATGCAAGGGGAAGACGGCTATGTTAGAATCTGAAGGGTTACAAACCAGGTCTTTGCAAAAGATCCAAACGCCAGTAGATAATAAACCAACTCCATTTTTCATAGATACTGCTCCAGCACAGAGAAACCCAACTCCCACTGATAATAAGCAGATTCTAGTGGCCAAAGAACTAGTCCGCTCTAGTCCACCAAAAGAATGTCAACTCCATTCTAAGAAGCGTGTGCGTATCCTCGCATCATGAAATTTTATGGCATTCTGATCATATTTTCTACATGTTTCTTACCCATCTCTCTGTTACAAAATAAGGTTAAATGATAGAAGATTTCCTTCATTGGCATTGTATTCGAGGAAAATATCTTCAGGGAATTCTCCGTGCTCCAATGCTGATGTAAGTACCTATTGTATATCACTATAATTTTACATCAGCATGTATTTTGTTAATCGGCGTGAAGCCAACTTTTTTCTGATCTAAAATTAGTTGTAGCAAAATGTTAAAGGCGTTAATGTAGATTTTTGCAAAAAAACTGCCTCGTAGTTTTACATAGTGAGCTGCATGAGTGTACTATCTCATATCATGCACATTACTGAATTGTAGTGTTGCTCTCGTTGCCCATTAATTCATTATGTCAATGTTGCTTTCGTATTACCTTACCTGGCTGATGATAGCTCTGCCATATTGTGTTAATTTGGTGTTGGCTAGTTGCCCAAACGTTCGTTGTGCCAATGTTGCTTTCCTATTATCTAACTTGGCCAATGATAGCAATGCTAGTGTCTTAATTTGGTGCAGGCTGCTGAAGATAAGAAGACAAACTCTGAAAACAGCAAGGCAACCCCATTATTTCTTTCCAATAAATATAGGCCAGGTAATATCCCAATAACTCATGATTAATCTGTTTGGTTCCCCTTCTAATTTATGTTATGATGCAGTGGTCGAGACACTCTCCCCAATCAATAATACCAGCCGGCCAAAATCGCCATCTGAATCTATTTAGTATCCTCTGTCTCGAATGCAACGGAAAAAATGTATGTTTGTGAACCAATTAATGCCTGAAGGAATGATGGAAATGCTGGAGGAATCAGAGGTGCAGAGTCGTGCCACACAACAACTGATCAATGTTATCAGAGACAGTGTAGCAAAGTAGCCAGAATTGCCCACATGCTTATGGTTGTCATCCGTGCTGAGGTTGCAGATTGTGACGTTGTAGATTGTTAGGTTCTGTTCATTTATTTGCACTGGCATCAATCTTGGATTTCCTAGTGGATATAATTTCCTGTAATATATGAAGGATGTGCAACATTTTTTCCTGTATGCCGTACCTTTGCTTGATCGGTTTCGGTCCTGTGCATAATTGCCCGTCGTAATGGGCTCAAATTATCTAATTTGCCCTAAAGACATGTACGAACATTAGTGGCCCATTAAGTTAATGGGCCATTACCAGGCTGAAAGTTAATGGTCGGCCCTCTTAACTCCAGGGTTGTTAACAGGCTGACATCCAAGCGGGCAACAGGTGGGCCCAATTGATTTCACGGGCCGTTAACAGGCCGTTACTAAGTTCGGACTACATATGGCCCAACTATATTGTGGGCCTTTAGCAGGCCGAAAGAGACAGCGGGCTTGTACTGGACCATGAAGAGCATGGGCCGCTAAGAGGCCAAAAGTGAGGTCGTATTGTAAATGGCCCAACTGTATTGTGGGCCTTTAGCAGGCCGAAAGAGAAACCAGGCTGGTGTTGGACCATGAAGGGCATGGGCCGTTAAAAGGGCAAATCTCAGTTCCTACTATAAATGGCCCAACTCATTTATGGTCCGTTAACAGGCTGAAAGGCACACAGGGCCGGGAATTGGCCCAACACTTAAATTGGTCGCTAAAAGGCCAAAACTCAGGTCCCACTAGAAATGGCCCAACAGATATATGGGCCGTCACCAGGCTGACAGAGACACCGGGCCGGAAATTGGGCCAACACTTAAATGGGTCGCTAAAAGGCCGAAACTCAGGTCGGACTACAAATGGCCCAACTGATTAATGGGCCATAAACAGGCTGAAAGACACACCGGGCCGGAAATTAGGCCAATATTTAAATGGGTCGCTAAAAGGCCGAAAGATGTACATCGTGAAAATTGGCCCATCCACTGAATGGGTCATTAACAGGCAAAAATCTCAGCGGGCCGATATTGAGCCCAAATATATATATAGCGGGCTGTTAACAGGCTCGAATTGACGATGGGTTGGAATGGTGTCAAATATTTAATGGGCCATTGACGGGCCGAATTGGCACATCTCGTATGGGCCGTGGGCTTAAATGGACCTAACACAAGTAGGCCTTATATGGGCTGGCCTGCTATTTTTTACTGGGACGGCCTTTTTCACAGGAATGGACCACTGTTGGGCCGTGCCATGTGTCGACCTATCATAGGCGCCTCCTATCCAATTACTGGATGACATATGTCCCAATGGTGAGCCAACATGTGTTTCCTCCGGCCAATGATGATTTTAGACGTGCAAAATCCACATTGGACGGGGCTGTTAACAGGTCATCGGATCCAAAACCGGACCTGATAGCTTAACGGCGTTCCGTTATGGTGGATTCCACGTGTCGATCACCCTTGACGAAAGCACTTCTATGACGCGCGATTTATCGTCATGGAAGTGGACCCTTACGTGATGATAATTTTGGTAATGTCATGGAACACTTTTACGACACCACAGGTATGACTATCTTGATTCTGTCATAAAATTTTCATGGATGTACATGCATGACAGAAAACGTGACCTACTGTGACAAACACGTATCATCATGGAAGTGTATTTTTTTGTAGTGCTAGTAGAATGCCCGTGCATTGCTATGGGCTATAATGCATATAAATGAATTATACAAATGTCTAAGATCGTCTCTAAGGTCGAAGCTCATTTCTTCGTCATACATCACGTGTGTTCGGATATCAAACAGACATCTAGTAGGCTTGCAAAAATTCAACCGTCTACATAGTCCGGACACGCTCAAATCCAGATCATCCGTGGGAAAGAAATTTGGTTTTCCATACTACCAGTCATGTTATGTCCAACACGTGGGCCCAACATAAAAACCGACTGCACGACACAATGTTCCCTTTTTTGGCCGAACCGTCCCATTCCCGCTCAGTTTCTCGTTTAGTGGGACATTTCGGGTTGGAGCAATCCACCTCACATTTGATATGGCGACCTCTCTCGTTAACACCATACTTTACAACAAACTGTCAAAGAGGAGTCCTCCATAATATTTTATACCGGAATATAACAAATTTACATAAATATATGAAGTAGTTGTTGGGGAACGTTGCATGGAAAACAAAACAAAAATCTATGCACACGCAAGATCTATCCATGGAGATGCATAGGAACGAGAGAGGAGAGTGTGTCTACGTAACCTCGTAGACCGTAAGCGGAAACGTTGATGAACACGGTTGTTTTAGTTGAACTTCTTCGCAATCCAACCGATCAAGTACCGAACGTACGCCACCTCCGCATTCAGCACACGTTCAGCTTGGTGATGTCATCACCTTCTTGATCCAGCAAGACGGGCGAAGTAGTGGATGAGTTCTAGCAACACGAGGGCACAATGACGATGGTGATGATGCTATCTTCGCATGGCTTCACCTAACCACTACAAAAATATGACCAAGGGACAAAACAATGGAGAGGGGACCGCACACGGCTAAGAGATTATCGTGGGGTTGTGTGGTGCTCCCTCCCTCGTATATATATAGGTGGGGGGAGGGAGGGATGTCGCTTGAGATGCGTCGGTATTTCCCCAAGGAATAAGGGAGGATGCAACACAACAATGGTAAGGTAT
Organism: Secale cereale; assembly: GCA_902687465.1. Lineage (NCBI taxonomy): Eukaryota > Viridiplantae > Streptophyta > Magnoliopsida > Poales > Poaceae > Secale > Secale cereale. The sequence goes on along the minus strand of LR738714.1, from coordinate 25,383,303 downwards.
TTTACCTCAGTTAAGAGACCTAGGTTATCGAACCAATAGGAGAACCAAGCAACACTATGTAAATGGTACCTGCACACAAAGAACAAATAATTGCAACCCGACACGTTAAAGGGGGTGTCAATCCCTTCCGGGTAACGATGCCAAAAATTGACGTAAGAATAGGATAAAATTGTAGTATATTGAAAGATGCAAATAAAAGGAAATAAAATGCATCATGGTATTTTTGGGTTTTTGATAATATAGATCTTAATATAAAAGTTGCAGATAAAGAAAAAGGCAACTGGCAATATAGATCTGAAAGTATAAGATTGGAAAATAGACTCGAGGATCGTAGATTTCACTAGTGGCCTCTCTCGAGAAAATAGCATGCGGTGGGTAGACAAATTACTACTGGGCAATTGATGGAAAAGCAAATAATTATGACGATATGCAAGAAATTTATCATGTATATAGGAATCACGTCCAAGACTAGTAGACCGACTCCTGCCTACATCTACTACTATTACTCCACACATTGACCGCTATCCAACATCCATCTAGTGTATTAAGTTCATGGAAAATGGAGTAATGCAATAAGAACAATGGCATGATGTAGACAAGATATATTCATGTAGGAATAGACCCCATCTGTTTATCCTTAATAGCAACGATCCATGCGTGCCTTGCTACCCCTTTTGTCATTGGGAAAGGACACCGCAAGATCGAACCCATTACAAAGCACCTCTTCCCATTGAAAGATAAATAGATCAAGTTGGCCAAACAAAACCGAAATATCAGAGAAGAAATACGAGGCAATGATAATCAAGAATAGATATTAAATAAAGGAAAATATGATCATAAACTCACAATTCATCGGATCCCAAAAAACACACCGCAAAAAGTCATTACATCAAATAGATCTCCAAGAGACCATTTTATTGAGATACATGCTACTTCTCAAGCTTGCATAGTAGCGTAAGTATTTCCCTCAGTTTTTGAGAACCAAGGTATCAATCCAGTAGGAGACCATGCACGAGTCCCTCGCACCTGCACAAACAAATAAGAACCTCGCAGCCAACGTGATAAAAGGGGTTGTCAATCCCTTCTCGATCACTTACGAGAGTGAGATCTGACGGAGATGATAAGATAATGTTTTTGGTATTTTTGTTTTAGAGATTGAAAGTAGATTATGCAAAGTAAAGTAAATAGTTGATGGAAGATTAATATGATGAGAATAGACACGGGGGCCATAGATTTCACTAGTGGCTTCTCTCATGATAGCAGATTTCTATGATGGGTGAACAAATTACTATCGAGCAATTGATAGAAAAGCGCATAGTTATGAGAATATCTAGGCATGATCATTGTATAAAGGCATCACGTCCGTGACAAGTAGACCGAAATGATTATGCATCTACTACCATTACTCCACACATCGACCGCTATCCAGCATGCATCTAGAGTATTAAGTTCATAAGAACAGAGTAACGCCTTAAGCAAGATGACATGATGTAGAGGGATAAACTCAAGCAATATGATATAAACCCTATGTTTTTATCCTTGATGGCAACAATACATACCTGCCTTGCCACCCCTGCTATCACAAGGGAAGGACACCGCAAGATTGAACCCAAAGCCAAGCACTTCTCCAATTGCAAGAACTATAGATCGAGTGGGCCAAACCAAACCGATAATTCGAAGGGACTTGCAAGGATATTTAAATCATGCATAAAAGATTTCAGAAAAGAATCCAATATTATTCATAGATAATCTTGATCATAAACCCAGAATTCATCGGATCTCGTCAAACACACCGCAAAAATATTACATCGAATAGATCTCCTCGAAGATCGAGGAGAACTTTGTATTGAGATCCAAAGAGAGAGAAGAAGCCATCTTGCTAATAACTATGGACCCGAAGGTCTATCGTAAACTACTCACAACTCATCGGAGAGGCTATGGTGTTGATGTAGAAGCCAACTGTGATCAATGCCCCCTCCGGCGGAGTTCCGGAACAGACCCCAAGATGGGATCTCACGGGTACATAAGGGTACGGCGGTGGAATTAGGGTTTCATTGGTTTTCTCGATGTTTTCAGGGTATAAGAGTATATATAGGATGAAGAGGCACGTTAGGGGAGCCAGAGGGGGCCCACGAGGGTGTGGCCGTGCCAACCCCCCTGGGCGCATCCCCAGCCCTCGTGGCCGCCTCTCTCGCTTCCTGGCGTGTACTCCAAGTCTTCTGTGTTGATATCATTCGAAAAATAACTCTCTTGAAGGTTTCATTCTGTTTGGACTCCGTTTGATATTCCTTTTCTGCAAAATACTGAAATAGGCAAAAAAACAGCAATTTGCACTAGGCCTTGGGTTATTAGGTTAGTCCCAAAAATAATATAAAAGTGTATAATAAAGCCCATTAAACATCCATAACAGAATATATAATAGCATGGAACAATCAAAAATTATAGATACGTTGGAGATGTATCAAGCATCCCCAACCTTAATTCATGCTCGTCCTCTAGTAGGTAAATGATAAAAACAGAATTTTTGATGTGGAATGCTACCCAACATAATTCTCAGTGTAATTTTCTTTATTGTGGCATGAATGTTCAGATCCGAAAAATTCAAGACAAAAGTCTATATTGACATAAGAATAATAATACTTCAAGCATACTAATAAAGCAATCATGTCTTCTCGAAATAACTGGGACAAAGAAAGTTCATCCCTACAAATTCATATAGTTTGGCTATGCTCCAACTTCGTCACACAAAATACTGAAATCATGCACAACCTCTGTTTCAGCCAAGCAATTGTTTCATACTTAAATTTTTTCCAACTTTTTCAACTTTCACGCCATACATGAGAGTGAGCCATCGATATAGCACTATAGGTGGAATAGAGTGGTGGTTGTGGAGAAGACAAAAAGGAAGATGGTCCCACATCAACTGGGCGTATCAATGGGCTATGGAGATGCCCATCAATAGATATCAATGTGAGTGAGTAGGGATTGCCATGCAACGAATGCACTAGAGCTATAAATGTATGGAAGCTCAACGAACGAAACTAATTGGGTGTGCATCCAACTTGCTTGCTCACGAAGACCTAGGGCATTTGAGGAGGCCCAGTGTTGGAATATACAAGCCAAGTTCTATAATGAAAATTCCCACTAGTATATGAAAGTGACAAAACAAGACACTCTCTATCATGAAGATCATGGTGCTACTTGGAAGCGCAAGTGTGGAAAAAAGATAGTAGCATTGTCCCTTTTTTATTTTCCTTTTTTCCCTTTTTTAATTTTTTTGGGCCTTTCTTTTTTTCTTTGGCCTTTCCTTTTTTTTCTCTCTTTTTTTATTGGGGACAATGCTCTAAAAATGATAATCAAACTTCTATTCATTTACAACTCATTGATTAAAACTCGATACTAGAACAAAGTATGACTCTATATGAATGCCTCCGGCGGTGTACCGGTATGTGCAATGAATCAAGAGTGACATGTATAAAAAATTATGCATGGTGGACTAGCCACAAATATGATGTTAACTACATGATCATGCATGGCAGTATGACAATGATGAAGCTTGTCATATGAATGGAATGGTGGAAAGTTGCATGGCAATATATTTCGGAATGGCTATGGAAATGCCATGATAGGTAGGTATGGTGGCTGTTTTGAGCAAGATATATGGCGGGTGTATGGTACCGGCGAAAGTTGCGCGGTACAAGAGAGGCTAGCAATGGTGCAAGGGTGAGAGTGCGTATAATCTATGGACTCAACATTAGTCATAAAGAACTCACATACTTACTGTAAAAATGTACAAGTCATCAAAACAAAGTACTACACGCATGCTCCTAGGGGAAGGGTTGGTAGGATTTAACCATCGCGCGATCCCGACCTCCACACAAAGGATGACACTCAATGAAATACCTCACGCTTTAAATTTGTCACACAACGGTTACCATACGTGCATGCTATGGGACTTGCAAACCTCAACACAAGTATTTATCAAATTCACAACTACTCTACTAGCATGACTCTAATATCACCATCCACATATCTCAAAACAATCATCAAGTATCGAACTTCTCATAGTATTCAATGCACTTTTATTAGAGTTTTTTACTATACCCATCTTGGATGCCTATCATATTAGGACTAGTTTTATAACCAAAGCACATTACCATGCTGTTCTAAGAGACTCTCAAAAAGATATAAGTGAAGCATGAGAGATCAATAATTTCTACAAAATAAAAGCACTGCCGTTCTCTAAAAGATATAAGTGAAGCACTAGAGCAAAACTATCTAGCTCAAAAGAAATAAGTGAAGCACATAGAGTATTCTAATAAATTCCAATTCATTTGTATCTCTCTCAAAACGTGTGTCCAGCGAGGATGATTGTGGAAAACTAAAAAGCAAAGACTCAAATCATACATATCATGTGGTGAATAAAAATATAGTCTCAAGTAAAGTTATCGATAGATGAAGACGAAAGAGGGGAAGCTTTCCCGAGGCATCCCTAAGCTTAGGCTTTTGGTTGTCCTTGAATTTTAACTTGGGGAGCCTTGGGCATCCCCAAGCTTAGGCTCTTTCCACTCTTTGTTCCATAGTCCATCAAATCCTTACCCAAAACATGAAAACTTCACAACACTAAACTTAGCCAAAAATCTGGTGAGCTCCGTTATTATAAGAAAACAAACCACTACTAAAAGGTACTGTATTGAACTCATTCTTTGTTTATATTGGTGTTAAACCTAATGTATTCCAACTTCTCTATGATTCATACCCCCCGATACTACTCATAGATTCATCAAAATAAGCAAACAACCCACGAAAAACAGAATCTATCAAAAACAAAACAGTCTATAGCAATCTGTAACTTTTGAATACTTCTGTAACTCTAAAAATTTTAAAATAAACTGGTGGACATGAGTAATTTGTCTATTAATCATCTGCAAAAAGAATCAACTTAAAATCACTCTCTAGTAAAACATTGTAGCTAATCTCGTGAGCGCTAAAGTTTCTGCTTTACAGCATGATCGCATAAACTTCACCCAAGTCTTCCCAAAGGTTCTACTTGGCACAAACACTAATTAAAACGCAAAACGAAATCTAAATAGAAGCTCGATGAAATATTTATTCCTAAACATAATCAAAAGAAAATAAAATAAAATTGGGTTGCCTCCCAAAAAGCGCTATCGTTTAACGCCCCTAGCTAGGCACGATACAAGAATAGATCTAGGTATTGCCATCTTTGGCGGGCAATCCATAAGTGGCTCTCATAATAGATTCATAAGGTAATTTGATCTTCTTTCTTGGAAAGTGTTCCATGCCTTTCCTTAACGTAAATTGGAATCTAATATTTCCTTCCTTCATATCAATAATTGCATCAATCGTTCTAAGGAAAGGTCTACCAAGAATAATAGGACTTATAGGATTGCAATCTATATCAAGAACGATGAAATCTACGAGTACATAATTCCTATTTGCAACAATAAGAACATCATTAATCCTTCCCATAGGTTTCTTAATAGTAGAATCTACAAGATGCAAATTTAAAGAATAATCATCAAGTTAATGAAAACCTAACATATCACACAAAGCTTTTAGAATTGTGGAAACAGTTGCACCCAAATCACACAAAGCAAAGCATTCATGATCTTTAATCTTAATTTTAATAGTAGGTTCTCACTCATCATAAAGTTTTCTAGGGATACAATCTTCTAATTCAAGTTTTTCTTCACAAGATTGCATTAAAGCATCAACTATGTGTTTGGTAAAAGCTTTATTTTGACTATAATCATGCGGAGAATTTAGCACGGATTGCAATAGGGAAATACAATCTATTAAAGAGCAATTATCATAATTAAATCCCTTGAAATACAAGATAGTGGGATCATTCCTAAGTAGAGTTTTGACCTCTTCAATTCCACTTTTAACACTTTTAGCATCAAGATCTAAAAACTCCGAATCATTGGGACGCCTTTTAACAAAAGTAGACTCATCTCCAGTCCCATATTTACCAAGATTCATACTAGAAAAAAAGGATTTAATAGGAGACACATCAATTACTTTTAGATATTCATTTTTATTATCATGAGAACTAGAAGAACACGCTTTCATAAAGCAATCTCTTTTAGCACGTATCCAAGCGGTTCTTTCTTTTCATTCATCAATGGAAATTCTCATGGCTTCGAGAGACTCATTGATATCATGCTTAGGTGGATTAGATCTAAGTTTCAAAGAATCAACATCAAGAGAAATTATATCCACGTTTCTAGCCAATTCGTCAACCTTAAGTAATTTTTCTTCAAGCAAAGCATTGAAATTCTTTTGCGAATTCATAAACTCTTTAACACTTGTGTCAAAATCAGAGGGCATCTTACTAATTTTCCATAAGAGTTATTGTAGGAATTACCATAATTGTTAGAGTAATTACTAGGAAAAGGCCTAGAATTAAAGTATCCTCTATAAGCGTTGTTGCCTAAATTATTCCTACCAACAAAATTCACATCCAAAGATTCATTATTATTATCAATCAATATGGACAAAGGCATATCATTAAGATCAGAAGAAGCACTCAAAACCCTAATCTCTTCAATAGCATGTACTTTTTTACTAGTAGATCTTTCAGTGTGCCATTGAGAATAGTTAACCATAATATTATCTAGGAGTTTGGTAACTTCTCCTAAAGTGATTTCCATAAAAGTGCCCCCCGCGGCCGAATCTAAAAGATTTCTAGAAGCAAAATTCAAGCCGGCATATTTTTTTTGTAAAATCATCCATAAGTTCAAACCATGTGCATGACAATTATGTATCATTAATTTCATTCTCTCCCAAGCTCGTGCAACATGCTCATGATCTAGTTGCTTAAAATTCATGATATCATTTCTAAGAGAGATGATCTTAGCGGGAGGAAAATACTTAGAGATAAAGGCATCTTTTCACTTATTCCATGAATCAATACTATTTCTAGGCAAAGAGGAGAACCAAGTCTTAGCACGATCTCTAAGTGAAAACGGAAATAGCTTCAATTTAACAATATCATTATCCGTATCCCTCTTCTTTTGCATATCGCTCAAATCAACAAAGCTATTTAGATGGGTAGCGGCATCTTCACTAGGAAGGCGAGAAAATTGATCTTTCATGACAAGATTCAACAGAGCAGCATTGATCTCACAAGATTCAACATCTATGATAGGAGCAATCGGAGTGCTAATAAAAACATTATTGTTGGTATTGGAAAAGTCACACAATTTGGTATTACCTTGAGCCATAGTGACAAGCAAGCAATCCAACACAGAAGCAAACAAGAGGCAAGCGAACGGTAAAACACATGGAAAAAGAAGGGGGGATAAAACGGCAAGGGTGAAGTGGGGGAGAGGAAAACGAGAGGCAAATAATGTAGTGCGAGGGATAAGGGTTTGTCATAAGTACTAGGTATATGACTTTTGCGTAGATATCCCCGGCAATGGCGCCAGAAATTCTTCTTGCTACTTCTCGAGCTTGTGTTGTATTCCCTCGAAGAAGAAAGGGTGATGCAGCACAGTAGCATAATTATTTCCCTCAGTTTTTGAGAACCAAGGTATCAATCCAGTAGGAGACCATGTGCGAGTCCCTCGTACCTGCACACACAAATAAGAACCTCGCAGCCAACGTGATAAAAGGGGTTGTCACTCCCTTCTCGGTCACTTACGAGAGTGAGATCTGATAGAGATGATAAGATAATGTTTTTGGTATTTTTGGTATGGAGATTGAAAGTAAATTATGCAAAGTAAAGTAAATAGTTGATGGAAGATTAATATGATGAGAATAGACCCGGGGGGCATAGGTTTCACTAGTGTCTTCCTTCATGATAGCAGATTTCTACGGTGGGTGAACTAATTACTGTTTAGCAATTGATAGAAAAGCGCATAGTTATGAGAATATCTAGGCATGATCATTGTATATAGGAATCACGTCCGTGACAAGTAGACCGAAACAATTCTGTATTTACTACTATTACTCCACACATCGACCGCTATACAGCATGCATCTAGAGTATTAAGTTCATAAGAACAGAGTAACGCCTTAAGCAAGATGACAAGATGTAGAGGGATAAACTCAAGCAATATGATCTAAACCCCATCTTTTTATCCTCGATGGCAAAAATACAATACGTGCCTTGATGCCCCTGCTGTCATTGGGAAAGGACACCGCAAGATTGAACCCAAAGCCAAGCACTTCTCCTATTGCAAGAACTATAGATCTAGTGGGCCAAAGCAAACCGATAATTCGAAGAGACTTGCAAGGATATTTAAATCAAGCATAAAAGATTTCAGAAAAGAATCCAATATTGTTCATAGATAATATTGATCATAAACCCACAAAACATATCATGTGGTGAATAAAAATATAGTCTCAAGTAAAATTACCGATAGATGAAGACAAAAGAGGGGATGCCTTCCCGGGGCATCCCCAAGCTTAGGCTTTTGGTTTTTCTTGAATTTTAACTTGGGGAGCCTTGGGCATCCCCAAGCTTAGGCTCTTGCCACTCTTTGTTCCACAGTCCATCAAATCCTTACCCAAAAAATGAAAACTTCACAACACAAAACTTAGCCAAAAATATGGTGAGCTCCATTAGTATAAGAAAACAAACCACTACTCAAAGGTACTGTAATGAACTCATTCTTTGTTTATATTGGTGTTAAACCTACTGTATTCCAACTTCTCTATGATTCATACCCCCCCCGATACTACTCATAGATTCATCAAAATAAGTAAACAACATACGAAAAACAGAATCTATCAAAAACAGAATAGTATGTAGCAATCTGTAACTTTCGAATATTTCTGTAACTCTAAAAGAATTAAAATACACTGGTGGACGTGAGTAATTTTTCTATTAGTCATCTGCAAAAAGAATCAACTTAAAATCACTCTCTAGTAAAACAATGTAGTTAATCTCGTGAGCGCTAACGTTTCTGCTTTTTACAGCATGATCGCATAAACTTCACCCAAGTCTTCCCAAAGGTTCTACTTGGCACAAACACTAATTAAAACACAAAACCACATCTAAACAGAAGCTAGATGAAATATTTATTCCTAAACATAAGCAACAGAAAATAAAATAAAATTGGGTTGCCTCCCAAAAAGCGCTATCGTTTAACGCCCCTAGCCAAGCACGATACAGGAATAGATCTAGGTATTGCCATCTTTAGCGGGCAATCCATAAGTGGCTCTCATAATAGATTCATAAGGTAATTTGATCTTATTTCTAGGAAAGTGTTCCATGCCTTTCCTTAACGGAAATTGGAATCTAATATTTCCTTAGTTCATATCCATAATTGCACCAATCATTCTAAGGAAATGTCTACCAACAATAATAGGACTTGTAGGATTGCAATCTAGATCAAGAACGATGAAATCTACGGGTACATAATTCCTGTTTGCAACAATAAGAACATCATTAATCCTTCCCATAGGTCTCTTAATAGTAGAATCTACAAGATGCAAATTTAAAGAATAATCATAAAGTTCATGAAAACCTAACATATCACACAAATCTTTTGGAATTGTGGAAACAGTTGCACCCAAATCACACAAAGCAAAGCATTCATGATCTTTAATCTTAATTTTAATAGTAGGTTCCCACTCATCATAAAGTTTTCTAGGGATACAAACTTCTAATTCAAGTTTTTCTTCACAAGATTGCATTAAAGCATCAACTTTGTGTTTGGTAAAACTATGGACCCGAAGGTCTGTGGTAATGTTAGGACCCCGATCCTAAGTCACACAGGTCTAGCCTGTAACACATCATATCACTTTGCGGCCTCACGCACGGTATCCCCACGGGTGCCACCTTACCTGGCCCGGGACCGTTTGCGCATTTTGGCGCACGTATATGATAGTGTCGCTAGCATCCGTATGACAGAGAACCTGGGCCGACATGACTAGTTATAAACCAAAAGTAGCACTAAATTACAAAGACATGCATACATGACCCAGCAACGAACGTGTCGGTCATCAACGTATGAACCCAAGCCGTAGCAAGCTACAAGGACTTAAGGAACAACGCGTGACATTTCCCCTAAGGGACAGACACAGGAACGAAGAAGGACACATGCAGGCCAGCCTAAGTTTTCCGGAGCAGTAGCAAGCTACCAAGGCTCGGTGGAAGCACTAGGTGACATTTCCCTGTAAGATAGGCTACCAAGGGTAAACAACTAGGTGTCGGATCCCACACATAGCAAAACACATTACACGTACGCATAACATGCAAGTATGTACTGTACAACATGGCATCACAACTTAACTCAACAACTCATATAGATAAGGCCCAGAAGAGCCATCATAGCATTTATTACAAACAGAGGTCACATGACCCAACATACAGAGCATACACGCAACAGAAGCATAACATGTCTGAGTACAGACAACTACAAATGAAGAAGGCTGAAAAAGCCTGACTATCTACAAGACCCTCCCAAGGTACAAGATCGTAGATGAGGTAACAAGCTAAACGTCGAAGTCCACGCGGAACCACTAGCGAGACTGAAGTCTCTCTACAAAAACATAAATTAGGCAAACGTGAGAACAAAGGTACTCAGCAAGACTTACATCAGAACTAGCTAAATATGCATCAGTATCAACAAAGGGGTGGTGGAGTTTGACTGCAGCAAGCCAGCTTTGACTCGGTGGCTATCCTAAACTACGGCTGCAAGTAACTCTTTTGAGGTGGCGCACACGAGTCCACATATTCACCAATCAATACACCACTATGGATCCGCTCCCGTCTCCCTACGAGCAGGCCATCCATAGCACTCACGCTTATCTTGCGCGTTTTAGAGTATCCACTTCCACTTGTCTATGAACTGTAGAGGTAACCCAAAAGTCCATTTCCGCGGACACGGCTATTCGAATAGATTATATATATAACCCTGCAGGGGTGTACTTCTTCACACACGCTGTCGCCACTTACCGCCATGTACACGTCATGTATCTCGGCAACCTTCAAGCGGAAGCCTGGCGAGGGTGTCGGCCACGACCTGACTAACCACACAAGTCTCTCGTCCAGGTTTATCGCCTATTTGGGTTCCATCCGTGGGGAGAACCGGCCGGGGTGTCGCTCACGGCCCCAAACGATGTGTACAGGGTTCCCCCATCACCAAACGGGCGACCGATACACCGTGCCACGTACCTGCCGCGTCACAGCCCACCCCGAGGGTCAGCGCTGCGCACGACCTCCAGTAAACTACAAACACCAGAAACTAGTTGCAACTCCTGGACAGAGAACATGTTGATTAATAAGTCGAGGGAGTTAATTAAGGATCCCAATGTGTGGTAGTAGCTGTTTCATAGACCAACCAACACAGAACTCAGTTCCTGAGGACGGCTGCAATGAGACAACCCACCATGTACTCCTACATGGCCTCTCATCGCTACCTTTACCAAATCGTGTTCACACACTTAGCTCACACACGTTAGGACATGTTCATCACCCTTCCAATTCATCCCCGATGAATCAGACCTGACACAACTCTAAGCAATAGCAGGAATAACCAGAAAGCATGAATGAGAAGGCACAACATGGCTCAAACAACTCCTACTCATACTAGTGGGTTTCAACTATTTACTGTGGCAATGACAGGTCATGTAATGGAAAGGGGTTCAACTACCGCAACAGGTAACGGTTGAAGCGTTGTTGTCCTAATGTAGTAAAGAGAGCAAGAGCGAGAGAGTGGGATTGTATCGGAATGCTCAATGGGGTTTTGCTTGCCTGGCACTTCTGAAGATAACAATGGGTCTTCATCGGTGTCATCGATCACATCGTCGGAACACGTCTACTGAAAGGGGACAAGCACCGGCAAACAAGAGAGAACTCAATCAATGCAATGCGACAATATGATGCATGATCATGATATGGCAATATGTTGTTGATTGAGCTAATGCAACTAGCAAGACATTTAAATGAAGTTGGTATGAACCCAAGGTTCGAATTCAAACTCCATATGTGGTTATTTAATTATCATTTAATTGATTTGACCTGATCAGCAGGTTTAACCTCTTCAAACATGCATGAAAATGCCATAAACAGATTCCTTGAATTTTTCTAATCATTTTTCATATATAAATTATTTTCTTCTGAGCTACGGTTGATTTTATATGATTTTTAGAAGTTTTGAATATTTTCTGAAATAATTAAATCATTTCTGATTTATTTAAAATTCCAGAAAACACTTATTGCGTCAGCACTAGGTCATGCTGACATCAGCAAGTCAACAGGGGCTTGTCTAGTCAAACCTGACCAGTGGGTCCCACTGGTCAGTCTCTCAGCACTAACTAAAAGTTTAAAACTAAACTAAACAGACACGGGGGCCCACATGTCAGTGTCTCAACTAATTAACTAAATTAGATAACACTAATTTAAACCTGACTCTAATTAGTCAAAGGCCTGGGCCCACACGTCAGTGAGCCAGGGCTAATCCTATTTTAATTAAACCTAAACTAGGTAGTTAGCAGTGGGGCCCGTATGTCAGTGGCCCTCGGGGGGTTAGTTAGGGCGTCATTAGGCTAAATAGCCGGCGCCACGTCAGCAGGTGACGCCGGCGACCACAACAGCGGCGGGAGCTCGCCGGAGTTGGTCGGGGCGGCCCTGCAGGCCGCGGCTGGGCGTGCTGATGGCACCAGAAGGAAGCCCTCACTCGCCCGCATCCATCCACGCAAGTGGTAGGAGCTGGGGTGGCCGGAGCTCGCCGGAAACGAGCTCGCGGCGGCGCCGGAGTTCGGGCACCGTCGAGTTAGGCGCTGCGGGGCACGGGAGGGTGAGCTGCTGGGTGCGGCGTGCTCCTAAGGGTGCGCTGAGTGTGCTTATGCGCTCGGACGAGAGCGGCAGCAGCTGTGGCCACGGCGGCGACATGGCCGGCGGACCACAGCTCCGGCCGGAGGTGGAGCCATAGCTAGAGAGCGCGGGGAGGTCGGGGGAGAGGGGGAATCGAAGTAGGAGCTCACGGCGATGCCGAATAGGAGATCAGCGGGCTCGGGGAGGTCCAGTCGGCGGCGAATCGTCGACGGTGGTCACCGGATGCAGAGGAGGGGAACGACGGCATTGCGGGTGAGGGGGAGCTCCCGGCGCCGCGTGACATGAAAGAGAGGAAGAGGGGAGGGTACGGCAGAGCTCGAGGGCTCATCGAAGGGACGAGGGGGAGGCCGTGGCCACGGTGGTGCTCGGTGGCGCGGCCGTGGTGGTTTCGGCCATGGCGGAAGAACGAGAGAGAGGACGAGGGAGAAGGAAGAGAGTGAGCGGGAAAGGCCAAGGGGGGCTCGAGGCGTTGCGTGGCGCTCGTCCAGGCGTCGGGGAGGAAGCAGGCAGGGAGGAGGTGGCCGGAGTGCGGCGACCACGCGCCGGCACGCGCGCTCGTCCTCCTGGCAAGGAGGAAGACGACAGGGAGGAGGCGGTGGCGGGCTGGGCCGCCAGCTGGGCCGCAGGTAAGGCCAGGTAGTCCTTCTCCTTTTTCATAATTCTGTTTATGTTTCTATTTTAACTTCTGTTTTCTTTTCTTAAATATCTTTTGCCATTGTTTTGAAATTAAACAATTTCAAACAATGCCAAAACTCCTCTGAATATTTTTATTTTGCTAGATGGACTTTTCCAGAAGCTCACAAAACATTTCAGGGGTATTTGAAATTATATTCTAATTATATGAATATAATTCAAATTCAAATAGCTAATGATTTAAATTCAAAGTCCCAAAAATAAATCCTTAAAAATGTTCCTAAATTTTGGTTTGGTCTCAAAGCCTTGCCAAAATTATCAAACATTGATGAAGACATTTTGGGTTTATTGAATGCAAATTTTTAAAGCTGGACCTATTTGGATTTCAAGGTGCTAGGGTTTGAACATCTCCAATTCAAGTTTAACAAAATTTAAACATGATGCTCAAGCAAGACCAACCCAAGTGCAAGACAAAACTAGGGATGTGACAACTCACCCCCACTAAAACAAGAATCTCGTTTCGAGATTCAGGACCATAGATAAGAAATCAGAGGGGACACTAACTAACACAACCTTCTCGATCCAGTTTTTCCTCCTCGGAATTGTTGATTCAAAGCATCATGTAGATCTTGGCATCTTCGATTTCAAAGCTTCATCCAACATGACAACAAAGGAACGTGAATTCTACAGGATTTGATCTTCCCGAAGATCGAGCAATTCAAGATCATCTCATGGATTGAGACGTCGAAACATCTCTTGAGCTGAGACACGGAACACCCATCCAAGAGGATGGAGTGAAACAAATGATGAAGGTTCACTTGTTAGGCAATAATTCCACACCTAAGAAGAGGGTGATCGATACCACCAGACGGGGCACCTTTAAAGAAGATGACTCGTAGAGTTATCCCCTTATGTGGCAAAAAGAATTACTTTTGATATAGAGATCATTGAAATTCCCTATACCAGCCTAAGGCAAACACAATCGATCGTTTGACGGAGTTCGAGATAATGACATTCTCGGCCAAAATGGATGATGTGGACTACCTTGTTGAAGACAACACAAGGGATGATTTTGGTTATCACCAGAGATGGATGGGGCCCATGGCAAGTCCATCTCTAAAGATAATCCTAAACAACAATGGCTGAGAAAGGCAACTCATGGAAAATTGGCACATTGGCGGTGCAAGCTGGGAACAAAACGCAAATGCTAGGAATGATTCTGGTAACTGGGAAGAATCCCAACAGTAGAAAGTGAATTTACTCTTTGAGAGGTTATAGCATAACCAAGAACACTGGGAGCAATCCCGGTTAGTGTCGAGGATAACACCTAGTGCTTGTGCGTGCTCTTAAGAACTTGAGTATTCCCATATTCATCAAGGTTTTACCAGTATCCATGTCAAGGATCCTGGCAACATCACATACTACCATGATGAATAATGATGGACGATGCAGATGCAAAGGAAGATAACGCTTTCTCAGATTTCACCTTAGCGGAGTCAAAGGGCAAAATCTGGATGATCGACCGAGAAACATTTAGCACTCCGCTTCTAATGTTCTCCTTGATGTGCTAGGGTAACCCATTTATTAAAATGGTTTTGTACCTAGAACGTCAAGTAAAAGGTCGGACTTCAGCAGCACAAAAATCCATAAGGAACAACTAGGGAGTAAATCCTACGGAGTCCTTATGGGGAGGTGGCCAACTTCTTCAATCAAGATTCTACAACAATAGGTCTTCCGGCTGGGTGTGTTGGCCACGACATCCACTTTACCGGTTATCAAGAGACCAATATTATAGTTCTTGGGAAAGGCTCCAACCATCATATATGCCTGAGATTCAGTTCTGGTTAGTGTCAGGACATTCCAGACCCATCGAGTCTAGAAAGAAAAAATGAAAGTTTACAACACAAATCAACGAGATGGCGTTGCGAGATTCTCGGGGAGTGAACTACGATAGCAAGCTCCAATACATGAGCTGGTTCTGCTACATACATGTGAACACGTTGTCCAAGACAAACATGACCACGTAGTAGTCTTACAATGAAACACTACCAAGTTCGGGTTGGGGAACCATCTTCGAGGATATCGAAGTCCTTGCATAAGTCCAGATCTTAAGAAGGAACTTCTTCTCCTAGGAAAATCAATCAGTGGCTTGGTGTGCTAGGGATACATATAGAGTGAAGGTTGCAAGTCTCCAAACCACAGAATACTTCGCACGTATGCATGACTGACTTGGGATGATTCCACAGGAAGCAAAACAAACTTTCTCGAACTCACGGCAGCAACTTGCACCAAATGCACATGAATTGGAGGAAGTCACTCCTTCCATCCAAGCGTAAGCTTCATGATGGAACACGTAGGCATTGCTTACAAAGTTTCCAACACTAGATTAATGTTCATCAAAATCATGGAGAGGATAGGGATGTTGTCGATGGGCTCAACAATAATTCATCCAGGTTTCCATATAGGTGGAATTCCACAATTAAGTGAAGATGGTGATAGCATTGGTCAGACCAAGAGATATAACGGTGTATGCTCGAGGGATCAACCACGAGTAAGACAACGTTACGAATATCATTGGTTCTGATTTGACTTGACGATAACCCATACTCAAATCAAAGTATGAACAAGACAGTAGATCCACAATTGATCACGGAGATCAATTGAAGAAGATATCATCTATATTCAATATACACACAAGATATCCCTTTGAGGTGAGCTATGTGGATTAAGCTTTTATCTTCCAACTCTCCAAGTTGTTGTTTAGCTTAACCAACTAGTTCAGGGTATCCAACACAGATTCTTTGAGAAGGGGTGGTTTTTATGAAGCCAACTTGATCACGAACTCGACGCATTGGTGATGTCTACTACACGCTTCTATTCCTATAGACAGTGTTTGGCCTCCAAGAGCAGAGGTTTGTAGGACAGCAGCAAATTTCACTTAAGTGAGTAACCCAAGGTTTATCGAACTCAGGGAAGTGGAGGTTGAACGTACCCCTTTCAAGCAACCCTGCAATCAAGATACAAGAAGTCTCTTGTGTCCCCAACACACCTAATACACTTGTCAGATGTATAGGTGCACTAGTTCGGCGAAGAGATGGTAAAATATGGATGATAGGAGTGGCAAAGCAGAGTAATATAAATCTGTAATAAAAAGTGCAGCAAGCAAACAAGTGGTAAATGTGAGCACAAATGGTATTGCAATGGTGGAAACAAGGCCTAGGCTTCATACTTTCACTAGTGGCAACTCCCAACAACATTAACATAATCGAATCACATGATATTTCCCATAAAACATGCAAGGGGGACGCACTCGGAGGTCATTCCTTTGTGGTCAAGAGAGGACGAGAATTATGTAGGGCTACAAAAGCACACCTCAAAGTTCGTAGTTCTCAATCTATGGATTTCCCAATGTCACCGTGGCCATCCAAAGAGAGTACCACAATCACCACAACATATCTCAAGGATAGTCAAAGACAAGCACCAAGAGACTCTCAATCTTCAATCAACACACAAAAGAGGAAATCACTCATGAAAATATTCTTCTAATCCATGTCCAATAGACCGCTGTCACCTTGGTCTCGGAGATTATACTAGTTAAAGACAAGTGAGTACATCAATCCAATACATAGAGGAAGGGGAAATATCATGGGATCACCCTAGATTAACATAGCCTATGATCACAACGAAGATCACATCATGGGAGAGAGAATTGACCACATAGCTACTGGTAGAAACCTCAGCCCCGAGGAGGAACTACTCCCGCATCATGGAGGGAGGAAGCAACGTCGATGGAGATGAATCCGGTGGCACTTCCCCGTACCGGTAGGATGCCGGCATAGGAATTCTGGTCCCCCGAAACTTGGTGGCGATGGCGGCAGAGATCGGAATTGCTTCTGGAGAAAAGGGTTCCGGAATCAGGGTTTCCGCGACGGGAGATAAATATATGCGAAGGGGGGTCACCAGAAGCGGAGAGGGGGGCCCAGGCCCCCCCCCCCCAGGCGGCCAGGGGTGGGGCCGCCTGGGCTGCCCCTGGCTCCCCTCTGGCCCCACTTCTGGCGCGTGGAAGCTTCTGGAGCGCTGATTTTTTATATATTTTTCCGGGAATTTTTCTGGCAATTTAAGTAAGGGGAAAACATGAAATACAAAAACAGCAGAAAACAGAAACTGGCACTGGGGTGCACTGAGTTAATAGGTTAGTCCAAATATGATCAAAAGTGTATGAAAGTGTATCAAAAAAATAGCAATATCACCCAAAACATGCATGGAGCAAGAAGAAATTATAGATACGTTTGGGACGTATCAACATCCCCAACTTAATTCCTGCTCGTCCTCGAGTAGGTAAATGATAACAAGCATAATTTCTGTGGTGACATGCTACCAAAGAGTCTTTCACAATCACATGACAAATGCTTATTGAGATAATGAATCTTTAGTAATTAAGTTACCTCATGAGAATATCACAAAGAACTGAAAGTTTACAATATGATACTGAAACACCCAATAGATTTGTAGCGTGCATGGTGTGCAAACATGACAAAGTGATACCTCGCTTGCCCCTTTAGTGAAGCAAAACATGAATGCAGGAGCACCTCCGAAGTTTAAGTGACGACTAGATACAATGATTTCAGAATAAGCGCAATCACAATCATGCAGAAGACAATGGTACTTTGGGACAATGCACATTACACTCAGAATGACAATCATGCTCTCAATAGTTGGTGCTTTGAAGAAATAAGGTGGAGACTCTCGAACCGTGGATTTTGATGGCAAGGTTGAAAACCCGTGGTTGGAAGCAAAGACTAAACATGTACCAGAGCTCTTGGTTTTGAAAACAGAGGTAAAAATGATTTTTGGGAGGTGCATATTTCGTCAACGAATGTTAGTAGACAACCCAATCACTTCTCGAACTGGACAAGTTTCGAGGAACGGCTCCCGCGCGGGGACGATCACATCCCCTTAATCTCCTTTGTTTGTCACTGCCAAAAGTTTTCTGATTTCTCATGAACAAAGCATGAAGGAGGGTTTGTTTGTTGTATTATCTTTTATGAGCCGGGCGCACTCATGCCAGTTCCTCCTCGTATTAGGGGTTTGCAGATTAGACATGCAATCCTGGGGTAAAACTTGTCCAACTTAAAAAGATCATGAATTAACTACTACTTCCTCATGAGCTAACACAGAGGCACAAAAGAGAAATGCTTTTGAATAATTTTGAGATGGTACAAGAAAGTCTTCGTTAGGAATGGCAAGTAAATACCATATATAGGAAGGTATGGTGGACTCATATGACATAACTCGTTTCAAGGATTTTGGATGCACAAGTAGTCAGTCCGCTTAGTACAGGTGAAGGCTAGCAAAAGACTTGGAGCGACCAACTAAGAGAGCAATGACGGCCATAATCATGCAGAGCGACAAAGCAACATTGAATCGGGCATGGAAGTTATATCACTACTCAGAAATTAAATATCATCAAGGCTTGATAGACTTTCTTTACAGTCTTAAATATGCGTGAGCATATGCCAAGTCAATCAAAATAAATTCTTGGAGGAAGATATCACTAAACCATACCACATCATAGGCAAACAAATCATGCTGGTACTTCAATAACACATTAAGAACCCCCCAGCTATTTGAGACTAACCATAAGAAAACATGAACTACTAAGCACCATTATGCACATAGCATTTTTATCATAGACATATCAACCAGTGCCACAGCAGCCAACTCTCTTAACAAGATAAGCATGATAACTCAAGAGAGTTCCAGAAGCAACAACCTAAACAAAAGCCCTTAAAAATATAAGCATGAAAACTAAGAGCTAAGCATGATAGCAGCTATGAAAAGATAAAGAACACACACAAGAAGATACGCATGCAAGCCTATGTTGTGTTCTATAGTGGGGTGGAGCGTGTTTCTCTCCCAAACAATGAAGGCTAGGATCCAACTTGTTATGAACAGCAAGCAAAGCTAAAGAAAACTAAAAAGGAAACTAAGAGCAAGACGCTCCAAGCATAGCACATAACGCATGAAGTGATTAAAATATAGTGGAACGAAAGACGAACTGATAATTGTTGATGGAGAAGGGGATGCATGGGGGCATCCCCAAGCTTAGACGCTTGAGTCTTCTTGAATATTTATTGGGGGTGCACGGGGGCATCCCCAAGCTTGAGCGTTTGACCCTCCTGAATCTTCTTTTATCATCTTCCCTCGCACACTTGAAAACTCCCTTCATACATAACTCATCATAATCTGATTAGCGAGGTTAGTACCCACAATGAAATAACTTTTCCCTGCTGGAAATAAAGATAATCTTGAAGAGCTACTGTTTCTCAAGATTGCCAAAAGGTTTTTGCAAAGAAAAAGCAAGCTCAAGGTTTGCAAAACGAAGAAAAGGCAAAACAGGACAGAATCTGTGAAAAACAGACCAGCAGGTAGTAAATAATTTTTTCGGGGCACTTCTGCAACTCAAATCAAAAAACACAGAACAGACGCTCGAAAGCCAATTGTATAGAGCACGCTGTCAAAACAATTCAGATCAAAAAGATGATCTGGTGATTTTATACAAAATTTTCTCTCCAAGGACAGATTCTGTTTTCGGGACAGCACGTCACAACTTCTGAACTTCCTTGCAATCAGAGGCTAAACTTGGCACAAAGCTGGAAAATAAAGATACAATGATGTTGCTACAGTAGTAACAAACATCAAGACCACTAAAAACTGAAAGAACAAGCTGAAAGCAAAGATAACAAGGGTTGTCTCCCTAGAGCTATTTCTTTATAGCCATAAAGATAGGCTTAAGACTTTAATGATGCTCTTGTAGGAATAAGAGTTGAAGAACAAAAGAGAGCATCAAGAAGCAAATACCAAACACATTTAAGCCTAACATGCTTCCTATGCATAGGAATATTGCAATAGAATAATTCATTGAAGCACAAAGCAACTAGCATAGGAAGGCAAAACAAGCATAACTTCAAAATTTTCACCATAAAGAGAGGAAACTTCTTATTATTAAGATATTTAGAACCATGTCTCCCTCTCTCATTATAAATTTCAGTGGCATCATGGATGAACTCAACAATATAACAATCACATAAGGCATTATTTCCATCATCCAAAAGCATAAAAGTGTCATTACTCTTCATATAAGCAAAATCTTTCTTATTAGGAATAGTGAGAGTAAGACTATCATAACCATCATGGTAATCATCGTATTTAGGAGGCATATCATAATCATAATAAATTTTATCCTCAATAGTAGGTGGACTGAAAATATCATATTCATCATTGTAATCATCATATATAGGAGGCATAGTATCATCAAAGTAAATTTTCTCCTCAAAAGTTGGGGGACTAAAAATATCATGTTCATCAAATGTGTCATCCCCAAGCTTAGAGCTTTCCATGTCATTAGCAATATTGATATTAAAAAAACATACTAATAACATCACCACCATCATGATTGTTATGCAAATAATAAAGTTCCAAAGGTGTTTTAATTTTCTCTTCGAACACATCATGTCCAACTTCAAGGTAGAGCTTATAAAGCTCTCTCATATTTTTGTTGTTTTCCATTAAGCAAAACTAGTGAAATAAAAACAATAAACAAAAAGGTTTAATTGCAAGATCTAGAGAAGGTACCTTCACTCACCTCACTTCCCCGGCAACGGCGCCAAAAATAGCTTGATGTCTACTACACGCTTCTATTCCTGTAGACAGTGTTGGGCCTCCAAGAGCAGAGGCTTGTAGGACAGCAGCAAATTTCCCTTAAGTGAGTAACCCAAGGTTTATCGAACTCAGGGAAGTGGAGGTTGAATGTACCCCTTTCAAGCCACCCTGCAATCAAGATACAAGAAGTCTCTTGTGTCCCCAACACACCTAATACACTTGTCAGATGTATAGGTGCACTAGTTCGGCGAAGAGATGGTAAAATATGGATGTAGGAGTGGCAAAGCAGAGTAATATAAATCTGTAATAAAAAGTGCAGCAAGCAAACAAGTGGTAAACGTGAGCACAAATGGTATTGAAATGGTGGAAACAAGGCCTAGGCTTCATACTTTCACTAGTGGCAACTCCCAACAACATTAACATAATCGAATCACATGATATTTCCCATAAAACATGCAAGGGGAACGCACTCGGAGGTAATTCCTTTGTGGTCAAGAGAGGACGAGAATTATGTAGGGCTACAAAAGCACACCTCAAAGTTCGTAGTTCTCAATCTATGGATTTCCAAATGTCACCGCGGCCATCCAAAGAGAGTACCACAATCACCACAACATATCTCAAGGATAGTCAAAGACAAGCACCAAGAGACTCTCAATCTTCAATCAACACACAAAAGAGGAAATCACTCATGAAAATATTCTTCTAATCCATGTCCAATAAACCGCTGTCACCTTGGTCTCGGAGATTATACTAGATAAAGACAAGTGAGTACATCAATCCAATACATAGAGGAAGGGGAAATATCATGGGATCACCCTAGATTAACATAGCCTATGATCACAACGAAGATCACATCATGGGAGAGAGAATTGACCACATAGCTACTGGTAGAAACCTCAGCCCCGAGGAGGAACTACTCCCGTATCATGGAGGGAGGAAGCAACGTCGATGGAGATGAATCCGGGGGCACTTCCCCGTCCCGGCAGGATGCCGGCACAGGAATTCTGGTCCCCCGAAACTTGGTGGCGATGGCGGTGGAGATCGGAATTGCTTCTAGAGAAAAGGGTTCCGGAATCAGGGTTTCCGCGACGGGAGATAAATATATGCGAAGGGGGGTCACCACAAGCGGAGAGGGGGGCCCAGGCGCCCCTCCCAGGCGGCCAGGGGTGGGGCCGCCTGGGCTGGCCGCCTGGGCTGCCCCTGGCTACCCTCTGGCCCCACTTCTGGCGCGTGGAAGCTTCTGGAGCGCTGATTTTTTATATATTTTTCCGGGAATTTTTCTGGCAATTTAAGTAATGGGAAAACCTGAAATACAAAAACAGCAGAAAACAGAAACTGGCACTGGGGTGCACTAAGTTAATAGGTTAGTCCAAATATGATCAAAAGTGTATGAAAGTGTATCAAAAGCATAGCAATATCACCCAAAACATGCATGGAGCAAGCAGAAATTATAGATACGTTTGGGACGTATCAATTGGTCAGGGGACAACCCGGTGATACTTCCGGGAAGATAGCCGGAAAATCACGAACCACCGATATGTTACTAAGCTCGCAAACAATCTTGCTTTTCAGGGCGAGATGATATGATCAAATGAGCGAGGACTTAACAAAATCCTAACTCATCAATCAAGTGGTGCACCAGGAAAGTGGACTAGATAGCACGATCAACCTTAGGGTGATGATTCAAAATTCAGCTCGCCAAGGATGAGGTTATTGTCCATTTAAGTACCAAGCAACGATGTTGCTAGGAGTATTGATTTCACACATCACGATTCACTTGTCAGTTTTCCGGTTACAACAACACGGAGACCGAGGAATGAACGATGATGGTGAGAAATATTACTGTATCAAGAGTTCATAGGATGATGTGCAATTCCCATGACATTCTTGACATAAAGGTGGTAATATTCCAAGATAGAACAGATTAGAAGCTTGATTAACATTCTTCATCTGCGGAGAACAACTTCTTTGACCCAATCCTGGATATGGATAAGGTACTGGAGTTTGTTTCTCCTAGTCATTCCAGAATAGAATGGCTTGACAGACCACAAGAGTAAAAGGCATCGATGAACATGAGTGTACAACTACTCCTGACTATCAACTGATAGACGAGGGTCATAATACAACTAAAAGGAGACAACTCAAGGAACATATAATTTATGAGTTGTGGATACATAGATTAACATGTCGAACGAGTTCATCATATTTCTTTCGGATAACCCATGCAGAAAGTAGAATTGGCAGAGTCACAATTTGAATGGAGTACTACTCAGGAGCACTCTGGTTGTGATCTTTTGGTTCAGAAGAACTTCTGCCATGATGGTTCATGGTATTGGAAGAACGATATACCACGGACCTCGAGGACTATCACAAGGTTACTAATATCCTAAAGGAACGAGCAATACTATCAACATGAAGTAAGTAGAGTGAATCTTGGGTTCAAGAACCCAGAAATATAATGCCTACTAACTAGATGGCATCACGGGATGCTTTCGAGAATGATGGCCAGAATCATCACACTGGGAATATGAAGCATTGCTAGATTGCTGGGTGATCTTCTAAGACACCTAGGGTCATAATATTAAGTCCAACATATATGTCGAGGAAATAGATTGCCTCAACACACCGACTAGTGTGATTAATCTGGCCTAAAAGGAACATTGGGAACAGGAGGAAAGGATTTGCATATGCATCAAATTATTTAGAAACCTGGGATGACTCGGACAGAATAACGGCTATAAATGCTCGAAAATACTTTTGAGATCCAAACAAAAGGGTAGCATAACCACTTATCATCATAGAGTCAAGGTTCTGAGTCCAATAGTTGAACAAACAGAAGTGGTAGAAACTAAACTAAGGGTTGAAACCACATTAACGTGATCCTAATAAATAGAAAGAGAATCCTAGTTCTTAATCCCCGTAGAAGAAGAAGGTGACTCAGATCAGAAGGTCATAGGGTAAAGGAGTAAAAGAGCCTTATGTTCCCTTCCACAATCAATTCCCTTATATAACTAAGGAGTTTCTAGACACAACTTCGACCAGTTTGGCTTGCTAATCCTACAGGCAGTCAGGCTCTGATACCAAAGCTGTCAGGACCCCGATCCTAAGTCACACAGGTCTATCCTGTAACACATCATATCACTTTGCGGCCTCACGCACGGTATCCCCAGGGGTGCCACCTTACCTGGCCCGGGACCGTTTCCGCATTTTGGCACACGTATATGATAGTGTCGCTAGCATCCGTATGACAGAGAACCCGGACCGACATGACTAGTTATAAACCAAAAGTGGCACTAAATTACAGAGACAGGCATACATGACCCAGCAACGAACGTGTCGGTCATCAACGTATGAACCCAAGTCGTAGCAAGCTACAAGGACTTAAGGAACAACGTGTGACATTTACCCTAAGGGACAGACACAGGAACGAAGAAGGACACATGCCGGCCAGCCTAAGTGTTCCGGAGAAGTAGCAAGCTACCAAGGCTCGGTGGAAGCACTAGGAGACATTTCCCTGTAAGATAGGCTACCAAGGGTAAACAACTAGGTGTCGGATCCCACACATAGCAATACACATTACACGTACGCATAACATGCAAGTATGTACTGTACAACATGGCATCACAACTTAACTCAATAACTCATATAGATAAGGCCCAGAAGAGCCATCATAGCATTTATTACAAACAGAGGTCACATGACCCAACATACAAAGCATACAGGCAACAGAAGCATAACATGTCTGAGTACACACAACTACAAATGAAGAAGGCTGAAAAAGCCTGACTATCTACAAGACCCTCCCAAGGTACAAGATCGTAGCTGAGGTAACAAGCTAAACGTCGAAGTCCACGCGGAACCACTAGCGAGACTGAAGTCTCTCTGCAAAAACATAAATTAGGCAAACGTGAGTACAAAGGTACTCAACAAGACTTACATCAGAACTAGCTACATATGCATCAGTATCAACAAAGGGGTGGTGGAGTTTGACTGCAGCAAGCCAGCTTTGACTCGGTGGCTATCCTAAACTACGGCTGCAAGTAACTCTTTTGAGGTGGCGCACACGAGTCCACATATTCACCAATCAATACACCACTATGGATCCGCTCCCATCTCCCTACGAGAAGGCCATCCATAGCACTCACGCTTATCTTGCGCGTTTTAGAGTATCCACTTCCACTTGTCTATGAAATGTAGAGGTAACCCAGACGGCTGCAATGAGACAACCCACCATGTACTCCTACATGGCCTCTCATCGCTACCTTTACCAAATCGTGTTCACACACTTAGCTCACACACGTTAGGACATGTTCATCACCCTTCCAATTCATCCCCGATGAATCAGACCTGATACAACTCTAAGCAATAGCAGGCATAAACAGAAAGCATGAGTGAGTAGGCACAGCATGGCTCAAACAACTCCTACTCATACTAGTGGGTTTCAACTATTTACTGTGGCAATGACAGGTCATGCAATGGAAAGGGGTTCAACTACCGCAGCAGGTAACAGTTGAAGTGTTGTTGTCCTAATGCAGTAAAGAGAGCAAGAGCGAGAGAGTGAGATTGTATCGGAATGCTCAATGGGGTTTTGCTTGCCTGGCACTTCTGAAGATAACAATGGGTCTTCATCGGTGTCATCGATCACATCGTCGGAACACGTCTACTGAAAGGGGACAAGCACCAGAAAACAAAAGAGAACACAATCAACGCAATGCGACAATATGATGCATGATCATGATATGGCAATATGCTGTTGATTGATCTAATGCAACTAGCAACACATTTAAATGAAGTTGGTTTGAACCCAAGGTTCGAATTCAAACTCCATATGTGGTTATTTAATTATCATTTAATTGATTTGACCAGATCAGCAGGTTTAACCTCTTCAAACATGCATGAAAATGCCATAAACAGATTCCTTGAATTTTTCTGATCATTTTTCATATATAAATTATTTTCATCTGAGCTACGGTTGATTTTATATGATTTTTAGAAGTTTTGAATATTTTCTGAAATAAATAAATCATTTCTGATTTATTTAAAATTCCAGAAAACACTTATTGCGTCAGCACTAGGTCATACTGACATCAGCAAGTCAACAGGGGCTGGTCCATCAAACCTGACCAGTGGGTCCCACTGGTCAGTCTCTCAGCACTAACTAAAAGTTTAAAACTAAACTAAACAGACACGGGGGCCCACATGTCAGTGTCTCAACTAATTAACTAAATTAGATAACACTAATTTAAACCTGACTCTAATTAGTCAAAGGCCTGGGCCCACACGTCAGTGAGCCAGGGTTAATCCTATTTTAATTAAACCTAAACTAGGTAGTTAGCAGTGGGGCCCGTATGTCAGTGGCCCTCGGGGGGTTAGTTAGGGCGTCATTAGGCTAAATAGCCGGCGCCACGTCAGCAGGTGACGCCGGCGACCACAACAGCGGCGGGAGCTCGCCGGAGTTGGTCGGGGCGACGCTGCAGGCCGCGGCTGGGCGTGCTGAGGGCACCAGAAGGAATCCCTCACTCGCCCGCATCCATCCACGCAAGTGGTAGGAGCTGGGGTGGCCGGAGCTCGCCGGAAACGAGCTCGCGGCGGCGCCGGAGTTCGGGCACCATCGAGTTAGGCGCTGCGGGGCACGGGAGGGTGAGCTGGTGTGTGCGGCGTGGTCCTGGGGGTGCGCTGAGTGTGCTTATGCGCTCGGACGAGAGCGGCAGCAGCTGTGGCCACTGCGGCGGCATGGCCGGCGGACCACAGCTCCGGCCGGAGGTGGAGCCGTAGCTAGAGAGCGCGGGGAGGTCGGGGGAGAGGGGGAATCGAAGTAGGAGCTCACGGCGATGCCGAATAGGAGATCAGCGAGCTCGGGGAGGTCCAGTCGGCGACGAATCGTCGACGGCGGTCACCGGACGCAGAGGAGGGGAACGACGGCGTTGCGGGTGAGGGGGAGCTCCTAGCGCCGCGTGACATGAAGGAGAGGAAGAGGGGGGGTACGGCGGAGCTCGGGG
>LR738714.1:25304998-25354542 GCA_902687465.1 Secale cereale | reverse complement strand
GTAGGAGCTCACGGCGATGCCGAATAGGAGATCAGCGAGCTCGGGGAGGTCCAGTCGGCGACGAATCGTCGACGGCGGTCACCGGACGCAGAGGAGGGGAACGACGGCGTTGCGGGTGAGGGGGAGCTCCTAGCGCCGCGTGACATGAAGGAGAGGAAGAGGGGGGGTACGGCGGAGCTCGGGGGCTCATCGAAGGGACGAGGGGGAGGCCGTGGCCACGGTGGTGCTTGGTGGCGCGGCCGTGGTGGTTTCGGCCATGGCGGAAGAACGAGAGAAAGGACGAGGGAGAAGGAAGAGAGTGAGGGGAAAGGCTAGGGGGGGCTCGAGGCATTGCGTGGCGCTCGTCCAGGAGTCGGGGAGGAAGCAGGCAGGGAGGAGGTGGCCGGAGTGCGGCGACCACGCGCCGGCACGCGCGCTCGTCCTCCTGGCCAGGAGGAAGACGAAAGGGAGGAGGCAGTGGCGGGCTGGGCCGCCAGCTGGGCCGCAGGTAAGGCCAGGTAGTCCTTCTCCTTTTTCCTAATTCTGTTTCTGTTTCTATTTTAACTTCTGTTTTCTTTTTTTAAATATTTTTTGCCACTGTTTTGAAATTAAACAATTTCAAACAATGCCAAAACTCCTCTGAATATTTTTATTTTGCTAGATGGACTTTTCCAGAAGCTCACAAAACATTTCAGGGGTATTTGAAATTATATTCTAATTATATGAATATAATTCAAATTCAAATAGCTAATGATTTAAATTCAATGTCCCAAAAATAAATCCTTAAAAATGTTCCTAAATTTTGGTTTGGTCTCAAAGCCTTGCCAAAATAATCAAACATTGATGAAGGAATTTTGGGTTTATTGAATGCAAATTTTTAAAGCTGGACCTATTTGGATTTCAAGGTGCTAGGGTTTGAACATCTCCAATTCAAGTTTAACAAAAATTAAACATGATGCTCAAGCAAGACCAACCCAAGTGCAAGACAAAAGTAGGGATGTGACAGGTAAACTACTCACAACTCATCGGAGAGGCTATGATGTTGATGCAGAAGCCCTCCATGATCGATGCCCCCTCCGACGAAGCTCCGGAACAGACTCCAAGATGGGATCTCACGGGTACAGAAGTTTACGGCGGTGGAATTAGGGTTTCGTTGGTTTTCTAGATGTTTCCAGGGTATGAGAGTATATATAGGCTGAAGAGGCACGTCAGGGGAGCGAGAGGGGACCCACAAGGGTGGGGGGCGCGCCTACCCCCTGGGCGCACCCCCTGCCCTCGTGGCCGCCTCTCTCGCTTCCTAGCATGTACTCCAAGTCTTCTGTGTTGATATCATTCCAAAAATAACTCCCCCAAAGGTTTCATTCCGTTTGGACTCTGTTTGATATCCCTTTTCTGCGAAACACTGAAATAGGAAAAAAACAACAATTTGCACTGGGCCTTGGGTTAGTAGGTTAGTCCCAAAAATTATATAAAAGTGTATAATAAAGCCCATTAATCATCCAAAACAGAATATATATTAACAGGGAACAGTAAATAATTATAGATACATTGGAGACGTATCAATACAAAGATATAAGAAGCCATTTAGCTACTGCCTACGGACCCATAGGTCTGTGCTAAACTACTCACGCATCATCGGATAGGCACCAATGAGGATGATGAACCCCTCCGTGATCGTGTTCCCCTCCGGCGGATTGCCGAAAAAGGGCTCTAGATTGGATCTTGTGGTTCTGGAACTTGCGGCGGTAGGACCAAAATTTTGTCGACTCCCCTTGGGTTTCTGGAGTATGGACGTATTGATAGAGAGAAGAGGCAGTGCGTGAGGCCAGCGAGGTGGGCACAACCCACCTGGCCATGCCTGGGGGCGCAGGCGCGCCCTGGTGGGTTGTCCCCTCCTCGAGACTCCCCCCAGGTGCCAATAGGGCCCATTGTCTTCCTTCTGGCCCAGAAAAAAATCACAAAAATAGTTTCGCGTTGTTTGGGCTCCGTTTGATACTGATTTCCTGCAATATAAAAAACATGCAGAAAACAGCAACTGGCACTTGGCACTATGTCAATAGGTTAGTACCAAAAAATGATATAAATGACTATAAAATGATTGTATAACATCCAAGAATGATAATATAACAACATGCAACAATAAAAAATTATAGATACATTGAAGACGTATCAGCATCCCCAAGCTTAACTCCTACTCATCCTCGAGTAGATAAGTGATAAAAACAGAATTTTTGATGTGGAGTGCTGTTTATCTAGTCATATCATATTCTTTTCTTTATAGCATGGACATTTGGACTTTTATGTGGTTCAAAGCAATAGTCTAGTTTTGACATAATTATTTAGATACTAAAGCATATCAACAAGCAAGCATGTCTTTCAACATATCAATGCTAAAATAAGTTATCCCTAGCCCATTATGATGTATCATTGATCCATTCATGAAACACACTCGCATATTAGTTACATCCAATGCTCAAGTACGATCATAGAGTTTCCTATTTGGTGCTTGTAACAGAAGATGGAGACTCAAATTCAAAAATAATAATTGCATAAGAAAAAGAAAGGCCCTTCGGAGAGGGAAGTAAGGATTTGTAGAGGTGCTAGAACTCAAAACTTAAATTGAGAGATAATTTTTTTGGGAGGTATACTTTTCCCACCAACGAGAACAACTTGAGGTTCCCAACACTTTCAATGCTAGGTATATCATAGGCGGTTCCCGAAAAGAAAATAAAGTTTATTCCTTTTCCACCAAACTTTCACAAGCCATGGTTAGCCGAATCCATTGTTGCCTTCCATACCAACACTTTCCAAGGAATTTATTATTTGACAACATAAAGTAATTTTTTTTCATTTTGGGACTGGGCATCCCTAATACCTTGGCCATCCTCTCGTGCAATGACAAGTGAATAAACACTCATCGTGAGAATAACACATCCATCATGGAAAATATTGTGTCGGGGGAAACTGTCCACCACGAGCACCTATGGGACCGGAGCCCCTTGTTCGTTGCGGTAAGGGAGCGGAGGGAGCACGAAGAGCGGCTCGAGGAGAGCACGCGGGCAGTTTACCCAGGTTCGGGCCGCGACGGACGCGTCAAACCCTACTCCTGCTTAGATTGTATTGAGTTCTTGGGCTCGGGAGCTTGAAGAACTAGCTACACCGAGCAAGAGAGCTGTCTAGGTTCCGAACCCTTTCTACGTTGTGCATGGGCCTCCTTTTATAGCTCAAAGGGTCACCGACAGGTGTCAACGTAGAGGAGGGTAAAAATGTAACTTTGGTGGTAGTTGTAATAGTGCGGGAACAGTGCGTGAACAGTGGATGAACAGTGGTCATCACCTAACTTGACAGTGGGGGACAAGAGCATTAAATGCCCGTCGCCGTCGACCCCAAAAGCGCCCGCCCGTGCGTCTCCGTTCGCCACGGCGGTAGCCTCGTCACCGTGGCTCGCCACCGTGTCCCCCAGGCTGCACAGCCATCCGCCACGCGTCCCTGGAAGGGCCCCAGGGCGACCCGTGGGCAGATGAGCTGGAGCGTGGGCACACAGCGTGAGTTCCCCCCGGCAAGCACCTTGCCGGGGCCTTGACCTTGCCGGGCCCTGAAGCTTGTCGCTCCTCGGGCCCTACCGGGGCGCATGATGCGCCGAGGCGTATCTTCTAAGGTGCAGTCTTCTGGTCTTCCTGGCAAGCTCCTCTTGCCAGGGTCTTATGTTAATGTTGTAGTCTTGAGCCTGGGACGGCCTTCCCGGCAAGCTCCACTCGCCGGGGCCTTGATCTTCTGTCTTGTATACTTTGTTTTTGAATGGCTTTATATGGACCGGAAGGGTTTCCGGCAAGCGCGTGGTAGACCCTGCCGCGGGAAGCTGCTACTGCCCGTGCACAAGTTGGGGTACTAAGGTACCCCTACCTTAGTATACCGACAGGAGCCCCCGGGCCTGGGCCACACACGGTGCCGAGCGCTGTTGGGCCAGGCCCAAAACAGTGCACGGGCACGCGCGCGGCCCACGGCAAGCCGTAGATTCCTTCCGCATCCGCCGCGCCCCTCCCTAACGGCACGCGTCGATTGCGGCATCGTGGGAGAGATCGTGGCCACGTTCTTTAATGGGAAATGCGGAGCGTCCCCCACTTCCCCCTTAAAAGCAGAGGAAGCAGGGGCAGTTTCACTCCTTCGCTTTCATTGCGACTTCAACCTCCAGAAATCCCCCGCCGCTCCCCGCCTCCACTCCTCCTCCGCCGTCTTCCGCATCCGCGGCGCCGTCGAACTCCTCGCCCCTCCCCTCGCCGCCTCCGCCATGGCTCCGAAGACCGAGAAGGCGAAGGCGGAGAAGGCCAAGAGGGAGAAATCTGAGCAGGCGGCGAAGCTTGCCCTCCTGCGGAAGAGGAACGTGGTTTTCGCGCCGAGGCTCGGCGCGAGGGAGCTCTGGAACAAGTACTATCTCTTCTGGGCCAAGGAGACCAAGGCTCATCCCCGGACCAGAGTCTACCCCGCCGGCGCCAAAGATCTACTTCCCGGCGGGTATTTCTTCTTCACTGTCTTCTTCCACTGCGGCTTGTGCCCTCCATTCTCGGAGTTTTTTTGTGACATCATGAACACGTACAACCTCCACCTCTTAGACTGCACCCCCAACGCCATTCTCACGATGGCGGTTTTCGCACATCTGTGCGAAAACTACATAGGGATATATCCAAACGTAGCACTCTTTCGCCATTTCTTCATGCCTAGAGTAGAGGCCGGCGCTCCCCTCTCCGGGGGTATCTCCTGGATCTTCCGCTTGAACAAGAAGGACTCATATCTGAAAGGAGAACTCCGCGGCAAGTGGGAAGAGTGGCGCGCAGATTGGTGTTGGATAGTGGAGGACCAGCCGGAGCCTTTCACTGCGCCGCGCACAACAGCCATAGTGCGCGGCAGGGACTGGAGCGAGTTGGCCTCGGATGACGTCAAGCTCAACGTCGCCCTCGTCAGGATACTTCGTCTCCGGGTAGCCAAACTGACCATCGGAGAGGTAGGGGCAGATTTCCTCCGCCGCCGCATTGCTCCTTTACAAGAGAGGAAAAGGCCAGCATGGGAGTTTGGCAATGCGGTGGACATTATGAGGCTGCGCCCGGGTTTGAACTTCAACTTCACGTCGTTGGAGCTGAAGGGGATGGTCCGGGAGCTTTTCAAGCACGACCCGGCCCATCCGGAGTGGTTTAGATCTCCCTGGGGAGTGGTGCCGCTGTGCAACAGCACTGCCCGGGACGCCTTGCACGCAATGATGCCCGCGTGTGACTCTCACGGCGTCGACCCCACATGGATAGTGCCCACGCCGGATGCAATTATGAGTTTCTTCGATACCTTGGTCGAGGTGCCGAAGAACACCGAGGAGATCAAGGGTCTCACTCGGGCCACCACGGAGCGGGAGATAGCCTATATTGCTTCCCGGGTGGAACAGGCCGCCGCAGCCGCAGCGGCAGGAGACTTCGGATTCACCGTTGATGAGGCAGAGGCTGCGGACGCGTCGTGCCAAGCAGAGGAGGCAGAGATCCGCAGACTGCTCAAGCTTCCGCCCGACGAGCTCGCCGGGGTTCCTTCTCTGAGGTATGCCGGGATTCCCGGGATAGTGAGCGAAGCCGCCGCAAGAGGCGAGGTTGCCGGAGGGAGCAGAGGTGCCGGAGCGAGCGGAGCCGCAGGGCAGGATGCCAGACCCAGCGGGCCTGTTGGGGAGGAGGAGGAAGACGTCGAGGCCGATGAAGACACCGGCGGGTCTCTAGGGCTCGACGACGACGCCTCCTCATCGTCGGAGAACTCCCCACCTCCGGCAAGTCCCAAGCAAGTGCCGGGGAAGCGCCTCCGCAAGGCGCCTACAGCGACGAGGACGCAGGCGCCCCGACAGCAGGCTGCTCGCCGGGCGGCGCGGGCCACCAGAGCGAGCCAAGGCGCGACGGAGGCGTCCAACGCACCAGCCGCGGCGGAGGCGCCCCGCGCGTCAGCCGTGACGGAGGCGCCCCGCGCACCAGCACCTAGCGGAGGGGGATCCTCTCAGAGCGGAGCGGCTGCTCTGCCTGCTCCCCGGGCCTCGGCGCCAACGGAGGCTGGGTCTTTGCAGCCCCCATCCCCGGAGACCGCCAAGCGCCCGAGGGATCCTTCTCCTCCTGCTCATTGCGCGGGAGCGCCTCAGGTGGAGTTCGACTTCTCCGCCCTCAGCGACGACGACGAGGAAGAGGAGTAAGTGTTTGTAATTTGCAACTTCTTCGATTCTGTCTTGATTCTTCCTTCATGATCCTGATCTTGTTCTTGTTTTGATTTCAGGCCCCTGGCCCAGCGGATGGCGAAGCGGGCCAAGATCCCTGTGGTCGAGGTCGACGACGACTCGCCCGTCGCGGCGACAGGGGACGCGCCGGCGACAAACTTGCCGGGCCCAACCGCTGCTCCGAGGAGCAGCCCCCAGCGCAGCCCCCAGCGTAAGTCTGGTCTTGAGCTTCCTACTTGTCGGGCGCGCTTGAGGTTTTTGCTTTGTACTGATATCTTGTTGCCTTTTTTGTTTTGTTTGTCTTGTGCAGAAATGGAGCCGCAGCCGCAGGGGCAACCGGAGATCATTCCCGAGGAGCTGCAGATTCCACCCTCCCCGCCAAGGGCGAACTCCCCGGCGAGGGAAGACGTTCCGCCAAGGACGGGCTCCCCGCCAAGGGCGGGTAGCCCGACAAGGGTGGCCACCCCGCCAAGGGAGGGCGCGGGCGGCCCTCCGCCAGCAGGGGCCACCGCTCCACCGCCAAGGGAGGACTCCCCGGCGAGGGAGCCTGTCGTCGACGAAGTCCGCGAAGGTAAGTCTTGTAGCTTCATCTTCTTGGATTCGTCTTTTTGGATATTTGCTTGATTGTTTCTTTTCTTCTTCTGCTAGATCCTCCCGCGCCGGACCGGATGGAGACCGAGGCCACCGGCGAGGAGGGCGCGCAAGGCGACGGCGGCAACGCCACTGCCGCTGAGGGCATGGCGGGGGCCGACGAGCCTGCCGCTGAGGAGACTGCTCCAACCGCAGACGCCGCGGCCGGGGAGGGGGACGGCGACCACACTGCCGGCCCGGAGGCAGCAGGAGCGTCGAGCGCTGCACCGGCCGCCGACCCCTCCGCCGCTAAGGAGCAGCCAGGCTTCTATCTTGAGGCCCCCAATGGCGTCTTCATACAAGTGCCGTGGGGGTCTTCGTCGTGAGCCCCCGTGGAGGGAGAGACCTTTGATGGAGAGGTCCTCGCCTCCGCGGGGTTCAAGATCGTTGAAGCGCCTGGCGGGAGCGACGAGCCCGAGGAGGAGAAGTTGCTTCGCCGGCTCCTAGCCCTTTACCGGGCCAGGCAGGCGAAGCTGGATTCCCGAGAAGCCCTCGCCGCCAAGGCTGGAGCAGACTTGGAGAAGCGCGCCGCGGAGCTCCGCGCCGCCAACTAGGCGGCCCTCCGCGACTTGGCGGAGGAGCGCGAAAGGCTTGCTGGAGAGCATCAAGAGTTTCTTCTGGAAAAAGCTGAGGCCGAGGAGCAGCAGAGACTAGTTGGTGAAGAGCTGTCCCGGCGAGAAGGAGCGCTCAACCAGCGGAAAGTTGAGCTCGACGCCCATGACGATGAGCTCACCGCCCGGGAGCAAGCTATGAAGGAGGCGAAGGAAGCCGCAATCGCCGCGGAAACCGCCAAGAGGGAACTGGAGCTCAAGGTGCAGCAACTGGAGCAGTACCTGAAGGCGAGCGAGGACAGGGTCACCGCGCTCAACATAGAGCGCGAGAAAGACGCCCATACCAACTCAGAACTTCAGGTACGCCTCTCCAAGAAGGGCGACGAGCTTACTGCCGCCAAGGATTCGATCGCTGACTTGGAGTTGAAGGTCTCCACGTTGAAAGATTCACTCGACGCCGCCCGGGACCGCGAGACCAAGCTGAAGGAGGAGGTTCGCAAGGAGCGGGAGCTGGTGGAGAGCGCTGTCACCTCCGCGAATATCTTCAACCAGGCGGTGGAGCAATGGACGGAGGAGCTGGTCACTTCCGCCGCCAACATCGACAAGGAGCTAATGGCGCTGAGGGTGGAGCACCTCGTGTACTCTCCGGACCCGAATCTCCCCCACATCGCCAAGCTAAGTCTTTTCTTCAGGGGGATCGCGCCGGCGCTCGCACGTCTGCAGCAGAAGCTTCCCGCGCAGCTGGCCGAGGAGTCGCGCCAGCTCTGCGCGGGTACCTTGGAGCGCGTCTTGACCAAGATTGTCTACCGCAACCCCGGTATTAATCTTGTCAACGTTCTCCGCAGCTTGCCGGCCGACGCAGATCAGGAGGCACTGAAGGCGCAGGTCGCCCACATCATCGCCAAGGTGAATAAGATCTCCAGGCGTGAAGGCGATCGCGTAGATTAGGCCCCTTTCTTTCTATTTCCTTTGCTGCTGCAAAGGGTGTCATGAACATGAATCAATTAGTCACTGCGACAAGTTATCTCTGTAATATATTATCTTATCTTTGAGCAATTAATGCGGTGCTATCTCCCTCGATTTGGTCCTTTACTTTGTATGCTTTTTACCCTACGCTTTTAGGAAACTTGCCGGCAAGGGGCCCTTGCCGCGAGCGCTGAGTGCTGGACTCTGAGCAGCCTGCTGGCAAAGGGCCTTACCGGCAAGTAACCTTGCCGCAGCTAGTCGCAACACACTTAGCTTGCTGAGCGAACTCAAAAACGAAGCAAGGGCGCGACACTTGTCGCAGCTCACTTAAGTCGTTGAGCGTACTAGAAAACAAAGTAAGGGTGCGGCTAGCCACGGGTAGGTTCCTCCGCGCACAGGTTTTCCATACAAAGCGTGGTTGTTCAAGGAAGATAACCAAAATTTTAAAAAATTTGAACTGCTCAAATTCTTGTAACTTAGCTTTCATATATTGCTTGTCCCCCGACAAGGCTCCTCTTTCTTGAACAACACTTGGTTCGTCCTCCATCTCCTTCCCCCCGGCAAACTTGTGCGCGAGGAAGTCTCCTTCTGCTTAAGAGGGGAAGAAAAAGAAGAGGGAAAACAAGTATAGGGCCTTTCGGCGGGCTAATGCTTACCGGGTATGTGTGTTGCACAAGATGCCAAATAATGCATGCAAATAACGAAGAAAAGCATGGAAAAGGCAAATAGTGCAAAACACAAAAGCTTTACTGATGCACGGGGTCTGCGCCCGGCTTTGTACAAAGGATTACATGCAACAGCGACAAGACTCGTACAAAAGGTGGTTGCCGGAGCGGATCACGGCAACCGCGCCTTATGGGTGAAACTTGCGAAGATGCTCTATGTTCCAGGAGTTGCTCACCGGTAAGCCTTCTTCGGTCTCAAGGCGGACAGCGCCGGGCCTTGTGACTTGCCTCACCCGATAAGGGCCTTCCCACTTCGGCGTCAACTTGTTGGAATTCTTGGCAGACTGAACACGCCGAAGAACAAGGTCGCCTTCCTCGAGGCTCCTGGCTTTAACCTTGCGGCTATGATAGCGGCGCAAGGCTTGCTGGTATCGAGCAGCTCGTACAGCAGCCTGGAGACGTTCCTCCTCGAGGAGCAATGCATCATCTTGTCGCAATTGCTCTTGCTCGAGCTCATCATAAGCGAGCACTCGAGGAGATCCGTATACGAGTTCCGTGGGGAGAACTGCCTCTGCTCCATAGACTAGAGCAAAGGGTGTCTGTCCGGTGGCTCGACTTGGTGTCGTTCTGATTGACCAAAGAGCCGCCGGCAACTCCTCTATCCAGTTTCTTCCGCACTTGCGCAGCCTGTCAAAGGTCCTCGTCTTGAGTCCGCGCAGCACTTCGGCATTTGCCCTCTCCGCTTGACCATTGCTCCTCGGGTGAGCAACAGAAGCGAAGCAGACCTTGGCGCCAAGGTCTTGGACGTACTGCATGAAGGTGCGACTGGTGAACTGTGTGCCGTTGTCGGTGATGATCATGTTAGGGATTCCGAAACGGCAAACAATCGACCTAAAGAACCTGACTGCTGACTGTGCCGTCACCTTTCTCACCGGTTCCACTTCTGGCCACTTTGTGAACTTGTCGATTGCTACGTACAAGTACTCAAAGCCCCCGACAGCACGGGGGAAAGGGCCGAGGATATCGAGCCCCCAGACCGAGAAGGGCCAGGACAAACGGATCGTCTGGAGAGCTTGAGCTGGCTGATGAATTTGCTTGGCATGGAACTGGCACGCTTCACACTTGGTTACTTGTGCAGTTGCATCTTGGAGGGCTTCTTGCCAAAAGAACCCTTGCCGGAAAGCCTTCCCGGCAAGTGCCCTTGCGCCAATGTGGTGGCCACATATGCCTCCGTGTATTTCCGCCAACAGCTTCTGTCCATCTTCTCTGGAAATGCACTTCAACCTGACACCATTGAGTCTTCTTCTGTACAGTTCATTGTCAACGAACTGGTACATACTTGACTGCCTTGTTATCTTT
The DNA here is from genome assembly GCA_902687465.1 of Secale cereale. Taxonomy (NCBI): domain Eukaryota; kingdom Viridiplantae; phylum Streptophyta; class Magnoliopsida; order Poales; family Poaceae; genus Secale; species Secale cereale. The sequence continues at coordinate 25,344,166 of LR738714.1, read as the reverse complement.
TCTATCTCTTCTGGGTCGTCGGGAAGTTCTCCAGTTTGCAAAAAACGGACGATCTGCTGTGCCCATGCCGGAGCCCGAGGCTCAACGGCAAGGACTAAAGGCATGAGGGCCGCTGTGAGAACCTCAGCTTCTACGGGAAGGACTTGCGTCTCCGCCGGAGCTGATGGCTCCCCGGCAAGCTCGCCGGGGCGAGGCTTGTCGGGAACGCTTGCTTCAACTGTACAGACCCTAGGATCTGCAGGAGCAAACTGTTCCTCAGCGTTTTGGTTGTTGATCTTGGGGACCTTGGCGGCGGTTTCGGGAAGATCCACCGGCAAGTAGTCGCCGGAGACCAACTTCCTCTTCTTACTCTGCCCAACTGATGGTGTAACGGATGGCTGAGTTAGCTTGAGCAGGAAGGTCCCTGGTTCCACAGGTAACTTCATCGCATCACACTTTGAAAGGCCGTCTGCAATATCATTCTGAGCCCTCGGGACATGCTCCATTTGCAGACCTTCAAAGTGCTCTTCAAGCTTCCTCACTTCATCTACATAAGCTTCCATCAAAGGGCTCTGGTAACTCTTGTTAACTTGTCGGACCACCAACTGAGAATCTCCCCGCACAATCAGCTTCTTGATCCCATGTTCGGCCGCAATCCTGAGGCCTGCAAGCAAGCCTTCATACTCAGCAGTATTGTTTGTCGCTTGCTCCCTGGGAAAGTGCATCTGGATGACATACTTGAGGTGCTCTCCGGTGGGCTCTATGAGTACCACGCCGGCACCGGCGCCTTGCAGCGAGAAGGCACCATCAAAGTACATTACCCATTCACTTGTCGCTTCTTGTATGGGGACACTTGTCTCTGGGACTTCTTCGTCGGGCGTTGGGGTCCATTCAGCTATGAATTCTGCCAAAGCTCGGCTCTGGATAGTTGAAGTACTCTCAAACTTGAGACCAAAGCTTGACAGCTCCAGTGCCCACTCGACGATCCTGCCTGTTGCCTCTGGATTCTGCAATATCCTCTTCAACGGAAAGCGAGTGACCACTGTTATCTCATGTGCTTGGAAGTAATGGCGCAGCTTTCTCGAGGCCATGAGGAGACCGAAAAGCAACTTCTGCACCCCGGAGTATCTTGATCTAGCCCCCTGCAAGAGGGAACTCACAAAATACACCGGGCGCTGCACCATCTTCCTTCGCACTTCTCCCTGTTCCTGCGCAGAGTTGTCCTTGTCGGGGCCAGAGCTTGTCGGAGCAGCCCCCTGCTTGTCGCTGGATTCGCTTGCCGGTGGTGTAGGCTCCTCGTCGACCTCACTCTCCGCTACCAACGCAGCACTAACCACTTGATTGGTTGCTGCTAGGTACAGCAGCAACTTCTCTTGTGGCCTAGGTGCGACGAGTATTGGAGTGGAGGATAGGTATCCTTTCAAGTCCTGCAGCGCTGCCTCCGCCTCCGGAGTCTGTAGGATCGAAGAAGATGAGAGTGTCTAGAGGGGGGGGATTAGACTACTCTACAAGATAAAAATTCTGTCTTTTATCAAGGATAGATTTTGACAGTTTTTGCATAGCACACAAGTCAAGTAGCACACTACACATGCAATTCTAGAGTATGGGCAGCGGAAAGTAAATTGCACATATAGTAAAGAGAGGTGGAGAAGATCAAACGCAATTTGGAGACGCAATGATTTTTCCCGTGGTTCCGATAGGAGGTGCTATCGTACATCCACGTTGATGGAGACTTCAACCCACGGAGGGTAACGGCTGCGCGAGTCCACGGAGGGCTCCACCCACGAAGGGTCCACGAAGAAGCAACCTTGTCTATTCCATCATGGCCTACGCCCACGGAGGGCTAGCCTTACTCGGGGTAGATCTTCACGAAGTAGGCGATCTCCTTGCCCTTACAAACTTCTTGGTTCAACTCCACATCTCGAAGACGGAGGCTCCCAAGCGACACCTAACCAATCTAGGAGGCACCACCCTCCAAAAGGTAATAGATGTTGTTGATGATGATGAACTCCTTGCTCTTGTGCTTCAAATGATAATCTCCACAACACTCAACTCTCCTCACTGATATGGCTGTGGTGGAAGAAAGGTTTGAGTGGAAAGCAACTTGGGAAGGCTAGAAATCAAGTTTCATATGATAGGAATGGAATGACTTGATCTCAACACAAGGGTAGGTGGTTCTCTTCTCAGAAAGTGTATGGTAGGAGTGGTAGTACTTTCTGATGGCTCTCTTTACGAATGAAGAGGGGGTGGAGGGGTATATATAGCCTCCACACAAAATCCAACCGTTACACACATAATTGAGCAATCTCGGTGAGACCGAAGTGAAAACTCGGTCAGACCGAAAGTTCAAATATAGTGAACGTTGGGGTTTTCGGTGGGACCGAAAATACCATCTCGGTGAGACCGAAAGTGTAAATGATATGAACGTTGGAGTTTTTCGGTGGGACCGAGAAAGAAAACTCGGTTAGACCGATTTGAGAAAAGACAGGAACATGCCAGTTTCGGTGTGACCGATAATGCAATCTCGGTGATACCGATTTGAGCCAAGACAGGAGCTGGCCTATTTCGGTGAGACCGAAAATGCAATCTCGGATATTCCGAAATGATGTCAAACGGTTACAGAAGGTTGGCAGTCCAGTTTCGGTGAGACCGATCTCAAACTCGGAATGACCGATTTTTCTAGGGTTTGGAATATGGCTGAAGTGGTTCATCTCGGTGGGACTGAGTTGGAAGAATCGGTTTGTCCGAGATTACTTATGAGTGTGTATAGAAGTGAAAGGTGCTGATAGTTGAAGGAGATATATCACTAAGCACTTGAGCAACCAGATCATCAACACAACCTCATCCCCTTTTAATAGTATTGGCTTTTCCTATGGACTCAATGTGATCTTGGATCACTAAACCAAAAATGGAGTCTTGAGCTTTTGCCAATGCTTGCCTTAGCATTAGAGGGGTCCACTTCTTCAGTCATCTTGCCATACCAATGTGATTGGATTTCCTGAAACATACTTGATAAAGGCATTAGTCCAACCACAAAGTATGTTGTCATTAATTACCAAAACCACCCAGGGAGCAAATGTGCTTTCAATCTCCCCCTTTTTGGTAATTGATGGCAACACACTGAAAACACACTAAACAAAACATCAAAGCTTATTGAAAGAAAGACAGAATTATCACGAAAGCTTGACAAGCATGTAGTACACAGGCTCCCCCTACAAGTGTGCAAGATTTTCATAGATTTTGGTTTTGGACTACCACAAGCACACAGTAGAGATAAGCAAGATGTGCTACATGCAGCTTGGCTATATGCATCAGAGCAGATGAAAAGGAAGTGAGTGATAATGCATATGTGCATGGTGATTTCTTGCAAACAAGTATTTACAAGCAAGTCACCATCATGCACATTCTGCAAGATGCATATACTTACCTTGAGGTTCCTTGGCATTGTACCTGAAGAGATAAACTTGGGAAAACAAGGTTAGATAACGCAAGAGTATTCCTTCAACCAACTGCAAGAACATCAAGAGCACCAAGCCAGGGAGGACATGTATAAAGAGTGTCTCATATTGAGCACAGGCTTGAATCAGCAAACATGTCTCCGAAACTAAAAGATTTTCAATGAACACTGAGAGATTTTGCTTTCCATAAGATATCAATTGTGAAAATTCCTCTCCCTTTGAGTTCTCTCAGAACAAGGGGTTTAATGGAAAGAGCAAAATCAAAAGAATGATGCCAATTGAGAATGATGTCCAAATGTAAAACAGCTTTGATGTGATTCTCTCCCCCTTAAGATAAGATTGCTTTTCTTCTCCCCCTAAGTCTTCTCTTCTCCCCCTACTCCCCCTAAGTCTTCTCCCCCTTTGACATCAAGTGTCGAAAAGGACAGCAACTAGGTAGGGCAGGAAAAGTGGGAAGAAAGAAAGAAGTGGGATCCTTAAGAATCACAACAGGCAAATAAGAACATGCAAAGAGAAACATTGAGTGGAGCTGCAGAAGTTGACATCCTGGAGGATAAATCGGTGACACCGAATTGAGTTAGGGTAGACCTTTTTCGGTTAGACCGAAATGAATAAATCGGTGACGCCGAGTTTAATTCCAAGGAAATACAGAAATAATTCAGCTCACTTTGCGAGGAATGTTTCAAAAAATTTGCAATGAATTTGTAAAAGATTTTCGGGGAATTGATCAGAGCCAGAAGGATATTCACAAAAGACATAAGAAAAAGAAATAGAAAAGATTCCTAGATGAAGTTTTTTTTGTTTAAAGAAAAACTCAATGAGAGAACATAAGAGAAAACAGAAAAACTCCAAAAGCATATGTACTTCATCTAGATAAAGGTCGGCGACAAGGTCACCTATGTTTGAGTATATTGACTTAGGAGTCAAATGAGGACATTTGATCATAGGTCATACTCATCATTTAAGCTCAAAATGGGGTTTCCATTTTTCGATTAAGCATTTGATGTGATCACATCTTATGAAGCTGCTTGTACTCATGACTTTGAGCAAAGCTCCTTAAAGATGTGAAGAACATACCTTGGGCTTGTTGATGCTTTACTCATGTAGGTAAGCTTGATGTAGGTGCTCATTGAATGTGAAGTTGGAGCGCCATTTCTACTTGTGTAGTTCATCTTCCTACATGGGTTAGGCAAGCAAGGAAATACTCGAGGATATCCAAGATGACAAGAGTGAAATACTAGATGTATAAGATGTCAAAAAGGATATGTGGAATTTTGTTCCTTGAACTCAACATCCCAAAGGGCTAGATACTTGGTCAATGACAAGATTACTCATGATTTGAGTGTGTGGTAATCTTGTGGAATGTAGATCATCCAAGTACCTGCAAAGAGTTAGATGCAATACAAGGAGGCAAATGTGTCCAAGACATATGATCATCATCATAAGAGAAATATCAAGGATTAGTCAAAAGGCTCATGCCTTGCATGCATCAATGGAGTTATCACTCCAAATTTGAAGCATCAATGATGTTCAACTCACTCCTTAAGCGACAAAACACCTTCTCATCAAGAGGTTTTGTAAAGATATCAGCAAGTTGTTTGTCAGTACGAACATGCTTAAGATTAATGTCACCCTTGGCAATATGATCACGGATAAAATGGTGACGAACTTCAATATGCTTTGTTCGAGAGTGTTGCACTGGATTGTGTCCAATTTTAATTGCACTCTCATTGTCACAAAGCAAAGGAACATGTCTCACATGTATCCCATAATCCTTAAGCGTTTGTGTCATCCATAGCAATTGAGCACAACACGAACTAGCAGCAATATATTCTGCTTCGGCAGTGGATAATGATACCGAATTTTGTTTCTTGGAGGACCAAGATACAAGGGATCGACCAAGGAATTGACACGTACCCGAAGTTGACTTTCTATCAACCTTGTCACCAGCATAGTCCGAGTCGGAATAGCCAACAAGGTCGAAAGAGGCTCTCTTAGGATACCAAATGCCAAAGTTTGGTGTGTGTATCAGGTATCTTACTATTCTCTTAACAGCTTTAAGATGACATTCTTTAGGGGCTGCTTGATATCGCGCACACATGCATACACTCAACATTATGTCAGGACGAGAAGCACAAAGATATAGTAGAGAACCAATCATAGAACGGTAAACTCTTTGATCAACGGGTTCTCCATCTTTTGTCAGGTCATTATGTCCACTAGTAGGCATGGGGGTACTCATACCTTTGCTTTCTTGCATGTTGAACTTCTTGAAGAGATCCTTGGTGTACTTTGTTTGTGAGACAAAGGTACCCTCCTTAGATTGCTTGATTTGCAACCCAAGGAAGAATTTGAGTTCACACATCATGGACAACTCATACTTCTCCGACATGAGCTGTCCAAACTTCTTGCTAAAATGGGGGTTAGTTGAACCAAAGATAATATCATCAACATATATTTGGCACACAAATAGTTCACCATTAACCCTTTTCGTGAACAGCGTTGAGTCTATCTTTCCAATTTCAAAGCCTTTTTCAAGAAGAAAGCTAGTTAAGCATTTGTACCAAGCTCTAGGAGCTTGTTTAAGACCATAAAGAGCTTTGTGCAACTTGTAAACATGATTAGGCTTTTTGGGATTCACAGATCCGGGAGGTTGTTTTACAAATACTTCCTCCTCAATTTCACCATTTAGGAAAGCACTTTTGATATCCATTTGATAGAGAGTAATATCATGGTGATTGGCATAAGCAAGATGAATGCGAATGGACTCAAGTCTAGCAACGGGGGCATAGGTCTCACCATAGTCCATACCTTCGACTTGTGTGTAACCTTGAGCTACGAGACGAGCCTTGTTGCGGATGACTTGTCCATCTTCATCTTGCTTGTTCCGAAACACCCATTTGGTTCCAATGATGTTTTGATCATCGTTGGGCTTCTCTACCAAAGTCCATACCTTGTTCCTCTCGAAGTTGTGTAGTTCTTCGTGCATAGCGTTCACCCAATCAGGGTTTTCAAGTGCTTCTTCTACCTTCATAGGTTCAATACTAGAGATAAATGAGTAATGCTCACAAAAGTTAGCTAAGCGAGTTTTAGAGCGAGTAATTCTCCCGGAGTTGATGTCGTTCATCATTTGTTCCACAGGATGATTCTTCTTGACTCTTGCTCGGACTCGGGATAGCTTTTGTTGATGTTGTGGCTCAGCTTCCTCATCATCTTCATCTTCCTCTTCTTCTTCTTCATTGTTGTTGGTGTTGTCTTGAGGCGGTGGAGAAGGAGGTTGTGGTGGATCTTCTTGTTGTACTTCCTCATCTTGGTGAGTTCCACTTGTGGAGGCCTCCATGTTGCCTTGAGGTTCATCTCGCCGTGAGGTAGAATGCTCCACATATGTAGATGAGGTACTCTCCTTCACTTCCATGGGACGAATCTTCCCAATAGATAAATCTTGGATGGCTTCCGATGGGTCCTTGTCTCCTACATCAATAGGCATTTGCTCTACTTGCGAGCCGTTAGATTCATCAAACTTCACGTCTACCGTCTCTTCAACCTTTCGGGTGAAATTGTTGTAGACACGGTAGGTGTGGGAGTTTGATCCATAACCAAGGAGAAAGCCTTCATGAGATTTAGGAGCAAATTTAGACCGACGATGCTTATCAAGGATATAGCATTTTGAACCAAAGACACGAAAGTATCCCACTTGGGGTTTGTTACCGGTGAGAAGCTCGTATGATGTCTTGCCGAGGAGCTTATGAAGATAAAGCCTGTTGATAGCATGACAAGCTGTCTCGACCGCTTCTCCCCAAAAATGCTTCGGTGTCTTGTATTCATCAAGCATCGTTCTCGCCATCTCTATGAGCGTTCTGTTCTTCCTCTCAACAACTCCATTTTGTTGAGGAGTGTACGTAGCTGAGAACTCATGTAGAATTCCTTCCTCATCGAGAAAAGAGTCTACATTGGCGTTCTTGAACTCCGTTCCATTGTCACTCCGAACTTTCTTGATCTTCACCTCAAATTGATTTTGGGCCTTTTTGGCAAAGGTTTTGAAGATTCTCTGAACCTGCGATTTATCATCAAGGAAAAATACCCACGTAAATCTGGAATAATCATCAACTATAACTAGACCAAAGGAGTTACCACCAAGGCTTTTGTAAGCATTGGGACCGAAGAGATCCATATGAAGAAGCTCAAGCGGTCTCCTTGTGGTCATGATGTTCTTCACGGGATGACTTCCACCAACTTGTTTTCCTGCTTGACAGGCACTACAAAGTCTATCTTTGTCAAAGAAAACATCTTTAACACCAAGAATATGATCACCTTTGATCAGCTTGTCTAGATTACGCATACCAACATGTCCTAGCCTTCTATGCCACAACCAACCTTTAGAGGATTTAGCAATGAAACAAGCTCTAGGTTGGGCTTTCTTAGTGAAATCAACAATATATAGATCACCTCTACGGATACCGGTAAATGCCATGTTTTGATTGTCACGACGAAAGACTTGGCAATCTACTTTGGTGAATAGCACATTGAATCCAAAGTCAGCTAATCTAGACACTGAAAGTAAATTGTATCCAAGAGATTCTACAAGCATGACATTTTGAATAGAGCTATCATGAGATATGGCCACCTTACCAAGGCCAAGTACCTTACCCTTGGAGTTGTCTCCAAAAGTCACATACTTGCGTGGACCATCGTTCTTTGCAAGCTCTCGAAACATGTCTTTGTCTCCGGTCATGTGGTCGGTGCATCCACTATCAAGAATCCACTCTTTTCCGCCGGACATGTAGTCTCTCAGATTTGCCATAAGATTGAGACTCTTCATGATCTTGTCTAGCTCGGTGTCCGAATCGGAGTAATCATCGTCTTGCTCATGCTCATCATCATATTGACCCATAGATTGTTCATCATCAACACCTAGGTCAATTTGATAAGTACTTGCATTAGTTTGGTCAATGTGACAATAATCTTCGGAATGCAATGCAAGAGCATTTCTAATTATAATATTGATAAGACCGGGATCACCCTTCTTTTTCATAAGATCACGAAGCTCAAAGAAGCATTTATCAAAGTTGGGATCATTGGGGTGCAACTTATCAAATTCAATAGTCTTGTGTAGAATTTCATCAAGACTTCTCGAAGAGTAGTCCGGATAAAGTTCTTCCAAGAATTTCCACATAGCATAGGCGCACTCAAAGTTTGTAACAAGATTAAGCAAGTCATCGGGTAACCCTCTAATGATAAGATTTACAGTCCTAAGGTTACGAAGCAAATCAAGCTCTTCATCCATGGTAGTGTGCAAGGGATCAAAAGGAGGCACATAGGGGGTCTCAACATATTTGCACAAATTGTACATCTTAAAGATACTAAGCATTTCAGACCTCCATGAGTTATAGAACCTTCCATTAAGAATAGGCACTCTATGGCTAACACTCCCATCCGTAGACACGTCCATCTTCCTCCAATGGTGTGTAAACCAAAGCAATGGAGACCAAAGCTCTGATACCAATTGTAGGATCGAAGAAGGTGAGAGTGTCTAGAGGGGGGGGGATTAGACTACTCGACAAGATAAAAATTCTGTCTTTTATCAAGGACAGATTTTGACAGTTTTTGCATAGCACACAAGTCAAGTAGCACACTACACATGCAATTCTAGAGTATGGGCAGCGGAAAGTAAATTGCACATATTATAAAGAGAGGTGGAGAAGATCAAACGCAATTTGGAGACGCAATGATTTTTCCCGTGGTTCCGATAGGAGGTGCTATCGTACATCCACGTTGATGGAGACTTCAACCCACGGAGGGTAACGGCTGCGCGAGTCCACGGAGGGCTCCACCCACGAAGGGTCCACGAAGAAGCAACCTTGTCTATTCCATCATGGCCTACGCCCACGGAGGGCTAGCCTTACTCGGGGTAGATCTTCACGAAGTAGGTGATCTCCTTGCCCTTACAAACTTCTTGGTTCAACTCCACATCTCGAAGACGGAGGCTCCCAAGCGACACCTAACCAATCTAGGAGGCACCACCCTCCAAAAGGTAATAGATGTTGTTGATGATGATGAACTCCTTGCTCTTGTGCTTCAAATGATAATCTCCCCAACACTCAACTCTCCTCACTGATATGGCTGTGGTGGAAGAAAGGTTTGAGTGGAAAGCAACTTGGGAAGGCTAGAAATCAAGTTTCATATGGTAGGAATGGAATGACTTGATCTCAACACAAGGGTAGGTGGTTCTCTTCTCAGAAAGTGTATGGTAGGAGTGGTAGTACTTTCTGATGGCTCTCTTTACGAATGAAGAGGGGGTGGAGGGGTATATATAGCCTCCACACAAAATCCAACCGTTACACACATAATTGAGCAATCTCGGTGAGACCGAAGTGAAAACTCGGTCAGACCGAAAGTTCAAATATAGTGAATGTTGGGGTTTTCGGTGGGACCGAAAATACCATCTCGGTGAGACCGAAAGTGTAAATGATATGAACGTTGGAGTTTTTCGGTGGGACCGAGAAAGAAAACTCGGTTAGACCGATTTGAGAAAAGACAGGAACATGCCAGTTTCGGTGTGACCGATAATGCAATCTCGGTGAGACCGATTTGAGCCAAGACAGGAGCTGGCCAATTTCGGTGAGACCGAAAATGCAATCTCGGATATTCCGAAATGATGTCAAACGGTTACAGAAGGTTGGCAGTCCAGTTTCGGTGAGACCGATCTCAAACTCGGAATGACCGATTTTTCTAGGGTTTGGAATATGACTGAAGTGGTTCATCTCGGTGGGACTAAGTTGGAAGAATCGGTTTGTCCGAGATTACTTATGAGTGTGTATAGAAGTGAAAGGTGCTGATAGTTGAAGGAGATATATCACTAAGCACTTGAGCAACCAGATCATCAACACAACCTCATCCCCTTTTAATAGTATTGGCTTTTCCTATGGACTCAATGTGATATTGGATCACTAAACCAAAAATGGAGTCTTGAGCTTTTGCCAATGCTTGCCTTAGCATTAGAGGGGTCCACTTCTTCAGTCATCTTGCCATACCAATGTGATTGGATTTCCTGAAACATACTTGATAAAGGCATTAGTCCAACCACAAAGTATGTTGTCATTAATTACCAAAACCACCCATGGAGCAAATGTGCTTTCAGAGTCCATTTCATAGGGCCTGCCTTCTTCAAGATTTTGAAGAAGGGCAGGGCGCGCTCTGCAGACTTTGAAATGAACCTACTGAGGGCAGCTACACAACCTGCAAGTCTCCTTACGTCCTTGACGCGCTTCGGGGCTTCGATCTGCTCGATGGCTTTTATCTTGTCGAGATTGGCTTCAATCCCCCTCTGGGACACAAAGAACCCGAGAAGCTTGCCGGAGGGGACTCCAAAGACGCACTTCTCGGGGTTCAACTTAAGCTGGATCTTGCGCAGATTTGCAAACGTTTCTTCCAAGTCTTGGATCAGGGTATCTTTGCTCTTGCTCTTCACCACTATGTCATCCATGTAGGCTTCTACATTTCTGTGGATCTGTGGCTCAAAAGCAGTGTGCACCACCCTTGCAAATGTCGAGCCTGCATTCTTTAATCCAAAGGGCATGCGTATGAAGCAATATGTGCCGCATTGAGTGATAAATGCAGTCTTCTCTTCGTCTTCCTTGGCCATGAAAATCTGGTGGTATCCTGAGTATGCATCAAGGAAGGAAAGCAGCTCACATCCAGCGGTGGAGTCAACAATCTGGTCAATGCGCGGCAAGGGAAATGGATCCTTGGGACATGCTTTATTCACATCGGTGAAGTCTATACACAGTCTCCACTTCCCGTTGGCCTTACGCACGACAACTGGATTTGCTAACCACGTGGGATGGATCACGCCTCTAACCAGGCCCGCTGCTTCTAGTTTCTTGATCTCTTCGGCGATGAATTCTTGGCGCTCCACGGCTTGCTTCCTAACCTTCTGCTTGATGGGCCGCGCATGAGGACAAACAGCAAGCTTGTGCTCAATTACCTTCCTGGGAACGCCGGGGATGTCAGATGGTTGCCATGCAAACACATCGACATTCGCCCGCAGGAAGGCAACGAGCGCGCTTTCCTATTTGCTGTCAAGCGTAGCACTGATGGTGAAGGTACCACCAGTGCCGTCTACCTTGGCGGACACCTTCTTGGTTGCCGGTGGAGCGGCCATCCCCTTCTTGCACTTGCCGGTGGAGCTCGATGGAACGTCCTCGACGGCAGCGCAGCACTCCGAGAGGTGCGTTTGCCGGAGTGGGCCCCAGAGCTCTTGCCGGTCTTGGACTTGGTCTTCTTCCCCCCGGGAGCTTCAGCGGCAAGTGTGTTGCTCTCCGCTGCGGCCGCTGCATCCTGGTATATCTTGTCGGCGCAGATAAGCGCGTCCTTCTAGTCGCCATGGACAGAGATGACGCTTATCGGCCCCGGCATCTTGAGTACGTTGTAGGCATGGTGGGAAGCTGCCATGAACTTGGCGAGGGCAGGACGTCCAAGTATCCCATTGTATGGCAATGGGATATCGGCCACGTCAAAGGTTATCCTCTCCGTCCTGAAGTTAAGTTCCCCGCCAAAGGTCACTGGCAGAGTGATCTTCCCCTTGGGCTTGCTCCTTCCCGGGTTTATTCCTTGGAACGAACCGGTTTCTTCGAGCTCGCCATCTGGGATCTGGAGTTTCTTGATCACAGCCGAGGAGATCAAGTTCAGGCCGGCCCCGCCGTCAACCAACATTTTGGTGACCTTGAGGTTGCGGATAGTTGGTGAGACCAACATCGGCAAGCACTCGACCGCAGTTGTGCGGTCAGGGTGATCCTCAAGATCGAAAATGATGGGCGTGCTGGACCACTTCAGGAGCCTGCGTGACTCAACGGGCGGCTCTGCTGCGTTAACTTCCCGCACCCACTGCTTGAGTTGGCGGTGGGAAGCGTGCAGAGAGGCGCCCCCGTCGACGCACAGGACTTCTATGGCCTTCTGGAACTCCTGCTCGCTGTTATCACCTTCCTCCATATCGTCGTCGTCGTCTTCTTCCTCATCCTTGTCGCGGCCCCGGGGAGGTCGATCACCTTGCCGCTGCTTGGCCTTGCCGCGGCGTCCTCCCCGGCCATTGAATGGCCGCTTCTTGCTTGGCTCTCCTCCGCCACCTTGGGCCTTCTCCTTGTCGCGCCGCTCGTATTCAGCTTTCTGTTGCTCTACGAGGTACTCGACGTGCTTGCAGTTCGAAAGGTCATGACCCTTGGTGCGGTGGATCTTGCAATATTGCTTGTCGGAGCCATCCTGTTTGTCGGCTGCCGCTACAGGGGCAGGCTCCTTGCCGGAGCTGCCGGCCTGTGCTGTCTTGGCGGGAGCCTCCTTGCCGGACTTCTCGACGACCAGCACTTCCTTGCTCTTCTTTCTCCTGTTGTTTCGCCGCCGGCTCTTCTTTGCCGGGGCGGCGTCGTCGCTGTCGCTTCCCCCTGCGCCAGCATCCTCCCCGGGGAGTTTCCTCCCCTCCTTGCCGCGCGCGCACTTGTCAGCCAGAGCGTAGAGCTCGCTGACATCCCGGATCTTTGTCATGGCCATCTCTTCTCGCATGCGGCGGTTACGCACGTTCTGGTGGAACGCGCTGATAACCGCGGCAGGGTGGACGTCGGGGATATTGTGCTGCACGCGGCAGAATCGTTGGATGTACTTGCGCAGGGGTTCTCCTTCCTTCTGGGCCAAGATGTGGAGATCACTCTCCTGGCCATGGGGCTTGTGGCCGCCTGTGAAGACGCCAACAAATTGGTGGAACAGATCTGCCCATGAAGAAATGGAGCCTTCCGGCAGGTGCATAAGCCAGGAACGAACGTTCGGCTTAAGCACCAGCGGGAAGTAATTCGCCAGTATCTTCTCGTCGCGCCCCCCGGCAGCCTGCACCGCGATGGTGTAGATGCTTAGGAACTCCGAGGGGTGCGTCTTGCCGTCGTACTTCTCGGGTACGTCGGGCTTGAAGTTTTTCATGCTGGGCCACTGGACGCGCCGCAGCTCACGGGTAAACGCAGGGCAACCTGCCGCGTACGGCAAGTCGCCTGGTTCACCGGGCGCGTGCGTGTCCACAGCGGCTCCAGCGTGATGATCTGATTGTCACCGGGCTTCTCGGCGGCGCTCGATTGTAGTCCGAGCGTCTTCTTGTCGCCGGTCGTCAAGGACTTGGCGCTGGTCCCGACGAGCCCGCGGATCCGACGACGCCGTAGAGTTGTCGTCGACGTTGATCCGGCGGGGTGGCGTCTTCTGCTTCCGCGGCGGGGAATGCACGGTGGTTGCACCCCCGGCGGTCTTGTCGCCATCGGCCTTCGTCTTCTCGACTTGCCGTGGCCGCGAGGTCGCCGGCTGCTGCGGCGTGTCGTTGTTGGCGAAGGCGATGAGACTTTGAATCGTCGCCCTCTAGTCCTTGGCTTTGTCTGCCGCTGGAGGGAAGTCGAGGAGCAGCTGCGCTCTTGCGAGTGCCTCTGCTGGAGAGGAGGGGAGCGGCGGCGAGCGGTGAGAGGAGCGGGATATGCTCTGACTCCTAACGGGGTTAGAAGGAGCAGTTTCCCGCCCCGGCGACCGCGCCTTGCTCGTGCCAGGACGGTGGCCCGGAGCATCCCGCGAACCTCCGGTTTGCCCTTGCCCCTGCAAGCGGATGGTACCTCCTGTACCACGGCGCTGCTGGGTTGTCGTCTGTTGAGATGGACGTGGCGCGTCTATGGACACCGAGGCCTTGGAATTGGTCTGGTCGTCCGCCTTGTCCTTGGATTTGGCGGTGCCGTGAGTTTCCTCGCCGGCAACCACCCTTCCGCCCGCGTCTCCTCCACCCACCGTTAGTTCTGGTGGCGGTGGAAAAGACGCAGACGGGCCTCCGACCTCCGAAGCCTTCTTCTTCGGGGCCATGCTGTTGTTGCTGAAGAAGTTGATGTAGCTGGAGAGGTTGATGAAGTATGCGCCCGCGTGAACGCCGGATCAGGTTCGCACAACCTCGACGCCCCCTACCTGGCGCGCCAAAGATGTCGGGGGAAACTGTCCACCACGAGCACCTATGGGACCGGAGCCCCTTGTTCGTTGCGGTAAGGGAGCGGAGGGAGCACGAAGAGCGGATCGAGGAGAGCACGCGGGCAGTTTACCCAGGTTCGGGCCGCGACGGACGCGTAAAACCCTACTCCTGCTTAGATTGTATTGAGTTCTTGGGCTCGGGAGCTTGAAGAGCTAGCTACACCGAGCAAGAGAGCTGTCTAGGTTCTGAACCCTTTCTACGTTGTGCATGGGCCTCCTTTTATAGCTCAAGGGGTCACCGACAGGTGTCAACGTAGAGGAGGGTAAAAATGTAACTTTGGTGGTAGTTGTAATAGTGCGGGAACAGTGCGTGAACAGTGGATGAACAGTGGTCATCACCTAACTTGACAGTGGGGGACAAGAGCATTAAATGCCCGTCGCCGTCGACCCCAAAAGCGCCCGCCCGTGCGTCTCCGTTCGCCACGGCGGTAGCCTTGTCACCGTGGCTCGCCACCGTGTCCCGCAGGCTGCACAGCCATCCGCCACGCGTCCCTGGAAGGGCCCCAGGGCGACGCGTGGGCAGATGAGCTGGAGCGTGGGCACACAGCGTGAGTTCCCCCCGGCAAGCACCTTGCCGGGGCCTTGACCTTGCCGGGCCCTGAAGCTTGTCGCTCCTTGGGCCCTACCGGGGCGCATGATGCGCCGAGGCGTATCTTCTAAGGTGCAGTCTTCTGGTCTTCCTGGCAAGCTCCTCTTGCCAGGGTCTTATGTTAATGTTGTAGTCTTGAGCCTGGGACGGCCTTCCCGGCAAGCTCCACTCGCCGGGGCCTTGATCTTCTGTCTTGTATACTTTGTTTTTGAATGGCTTTATATGGACCGGAAGGGTTTCCGGCAAGCGCGTGGTAGACCCTGCCGCGGGAAGCTGCTACTGCCCGTGCACAAGTTGGGGTACTAAGGTACCCCTACCTTAGTACACCGACATATTGGCCACCCCTCACCGCCTCGCGAGCGTTACAGGCACACAAAAGAGAAATTTATTTTGAAAATTTGAGATGGCACATAAAAATTAGCATAGAACGGCAAGGAAATACCGCATATAGGTAGGTATGGTGGACTCATATGGCAAAATCGAGATAAAGGATTTTTGTAGAGATCATACTTAGTGCAAAATGAAGGCTAGCAAAAGACTGGGAAGCGACCAACCATGAAACAAATAATCTCGTAAGCGAACATTGAGCATAAATAACACCGAATAATGCACCACAAGTAGGTTAAAATTTCATTACATAATTATTGATTTTCGTGCTTGCATAGGGAATCACAAACTTTAACACTAGTATTCTAACTAAAGCATAATTACTCATCGACATGACTCACATATCATATCATTATGTCTGAAAACTATTACAAGGAATCAAGTTTATTTTGTCAAATGATCTTCATGACATTTTTTACTTTATCCTTCTTGGATATCTATCACTTTGGGACTAATTTTCATGCGTTGCTTTTCATAAGCTCAAACAAATATAAGTGAAGATCATTAGCATAATTTTTTATTCATTCTCTCAAAATAATATAAGTGAAGTAAGAGAGAATTTCTTTAAAATTTACTAACTCTCAAATAAATCTAAGTGAAGTAAGAGAGTATTTCTTCAAAAATACTAATCACATCGTGCTCAAAAAGATATAAGTGATGCACTAGAGCAAGTCCTAGCTCATTAAAATTTAAGTGAAGCATGGAGAGCTGTTCTAACAAGTCATGGCATAATTTTGGCTCTCTCAAATAGGTGTATACAGCAATGATTGATGACCTAAAAAGAAAAAGAAAATAATCAAATACTCATATCATACACGACGCTCCAAGCAAAACACATATCATGTGACGAATAAAAATATAGTTTCAAAGTGAAATACTGATAGTTGTTGGAAGTAAGAGGGATGCCACTCGGGGGCATCCCCAAGCTTAGTTGGTTGCTCATCTTTGGATTAATAGCTTGGGATGCAGGGGCATCCCCAATCTTAGGCTCTTATATCCTAGCTTCATCCATCGTAAGATAACCCAAAACTTTAAAACTTCAATCACACAAAACTTCAACAAAACCTTCGTGAGATCAGTTAGTGTAAGAAAGCAAACCACTTCTATAAGTACTAAATCAAACCACTTCATATTTTGTTTTTCTATTATATATACTGTATTCCAAATTTTCTATGGCAAAAACTCATCAAATAAAACCATAGAGCCATCAAAATATGCACACACCACAAAGAAAACAGAATCTGTCAAAACCAAAACAGTCTGTAGTAATCTGGAAGTTTCGAAACTTATGTACCTCTAAAAATCTTGAAAAAAATAGGGCCACGTGAGAAATTTGTATATTAATCTTATGAAAAAAGAATCAACTAAAAATCACTTTTCTGTTCAAAATGAGAATTTTTCTCGTGAGCGCAAAGTTTCTGTCTTTTTCAGCAAGATCAAACTACTATTGGGGAACATAGTATTTCAAAACAAATTCCTATGATCACGCAAGATCTATCTACTAGATGCATAGCAATGAGAGGGGAGAGTGTGTCTACGTACCCTCGTAGACCGAAAGCGGAAGCGTCTAGTGACACGGTTGATGTAGTCAAACGTCTTCGCGATCCAACCGATGAAGCACCGAACGTACGACACCTCCCGCGTTCAGCACACGTTCAGCTCGATGACGTCCCACGAGCTCTTGATCCAATTGAGCTTTACGGGAGAGTTACGTCAGCACGACGGCATGGAGACTGAGATGATGAAGCTACCAGCACAGGGCTTCGCCTAAGCAATGCAACGGTACGACCGAGGTGTGTTTCTATGGAGGGTGGCACTGCAAACGGCTAGAACAATGTTTCTTGTGTGTCCTTAGGTGCCCCCATGCCCTCGTATATAAAGGAGCAAGGGGGGTGGGGGGGCGGCCAGCCCTTGTAGGCGCGCCAACGAATAGGAATCCCCTTTCCTATTCCTACTAGGAGTAGGAAAGGAAGGGGGAGAGGATAAGGAAAAGAAAGGGGTGGGCGCCTCCCCCCTTTTCCTAGTCCAACTAGGAACCCTAGGGGGGTGCAGCCAGCTCTATGGGCTGCTCCTCTCTTGCCCTCATTGGCCCACTATGGCCCATACTTCCTCGGGGAGGTTCCGGTAACCCCCTCCGGCACTCCGGTTTTACCTGATAACACCCGGAACACTTCCGGTGCCCGAATATAGTCTTCCAATATATCAATCTTTATGTCTCAGACATTCCGAGACTCCTCGTCATGTCCGTGATCTCATCCGGGACTCCGAACTACCTTCGGTACATCAAAACTCATAAACTCATAATACCGATCGTCATCGAACGTTAAGCGTGCGGACCCTACGGGTTCGAGAACTATGTAGACATGACTGAGACTAATCTCCGGTCAATAACAAATAGCGGAACCTGGATGCTCATATTGGCTCCTACATATTCTATGAAAATCTTTATCGGTCAAACCGCATAACAACATACGTTGTTCCCTTTATCATCAGTATTTTACTTGCCCGAGATTCGATCGTCGGTATCACTATACCTAGTTAATCTCGTTACCGCCAAGTCTCTTTACTCCTTCCGTAATACATCATCTCATGACTTACTCATTAGTCATTTGCTTGCAAGGCTTATCATGATGTGTATTACCGAGAGGGCCCAGAGATACCTCTCCGACACTCGGTGTCGGTGTACTAGAGTAGGGGTACCCTAGTATCCCGAACTTGTGCACGGGCAGTCGCAGCATCCCACGGCAAAGCTTGCTGGGTGACCGCCAAGGTCCTCCGTGGTTCCTTTGGAGCCATTCAAGAACAAAGTATTCAAGCCAAGGAGACAAGACCCCAGCAAGAGGAGCTTGCCGGGAAGGCCAACCAAGGCATCTCAAGGAACTTGCCGCGACGCGCCATGCGTCCCGGCAAGGCACGGTGAGCGACGAGCTCCCGAACGCGACAAGACAACGACCGCGGCAAGGCGCTTGCCGCGGCAAGCTACCACTCTGTACCCGCGCTCCAGCACATCCACCAACGTGTCGCTCTAGGACCTTTCCAAGAGTACGTGGCGGGAGGCTGTGCAGCCAGCGGTGCGCGGTGGCAAGCGGTGCTGACAAGATTGCCATCGTGGCGAGGGGTGGCGTCCCTGTTGGTCCCTTTTGCACTATTTGGACGACGCCGATGGGCATTTAATGCCCTTGTCCCCTGCCGTCAGAGTTAGGTATGATACACTGTAACAGGTAGTTGTACCAACCGTAACACCTTTCCATTTTTACCCTTGTCTACGTTGCCACCTGTCGGTGACCCCTTGAGCATATAAAAGGAGGCCCATGCGCAACGTAGGCGAAGGAAGGGGGGAAACATTCACGCTCGGTCTCGTTAGCTGCTGGTGTGTACTGTAGCACTCGGTGCTCCCGAGCAAGAACTCAATACAAACCACAAAGCAGGAGTAGGGTTTTACGCATCCGTGCGGCCCGAACCTGGGTAAACCGCTCGTGTGTTTCGTCTCGATCTGCTCTTTGTGCGATCTTCGCCCCCGCCGAACCGAAAGGGGCTCGGTCCACCGGTCCCGTAGGTGCTCGTGGATTCGTTCCCCGACATCTTTGGCGCGCCAGGTAGGGGGCGTCGAGGTTGTGTGAACCTGATCCGGCGTTCACACGAGCTAGATCTTCATCGTCTCCATCGACATGCCGCTGAAGAAGAAGGCTTCGGAGGCGGCTGCTCCGTCCGCACAGAACCCACCACCGCCGGAGCAAACGACTGGTGGGGTAGACGCCGGCGAAAGAACGGGCGCCGACGAGGGAGCTCACGGTGCTGCTAGGTCCAAGGACAAGGCTGCGCTGCCCATCGGCGGCGTAGTCGGCTCCCACAACGACCGGGCGCACTCCAAGACCTCGGCGTCCGTACATGCACCGCGCCCATCTCAGGAGGCGCGGGACCGGCAGCGTCATGGTACTCACGGTACCATACGTTTGTTGGACCAAGATCGAGCTGGTGGATCTCGGAATGCTCAAGACCAGCATGCACGCCAACATGCTGGCACGAGCGAGGCACGGTCGCCTGGACGGGATACTGCTCCTTCTAACATAGTTAGAAGTCCGAGCATATCCCGCTCCTCACACCGTTCGCCACCGCCACCCGCCACTTCAGCAGAAGCTTTGGCGCGAGCTCAACTGCTCCTGGACTACCCTCCAACGGTAGACAAGATCGACGACTGGAGGGCCACCATTCAGAGTCTCATCGGCTTCGCCAACGGCGACACTCCACGGCAGCCGAGTACATCAGAGCCGTGGCAAGCCAGCCAAGCACGAGCCGGTGGCGACAAGACCGATGGGGGTGCAACCATCGTGCACTCTCCTCCCCGAAGACCAAGATCGCCGACTCGCCGGATCCACCTCGACAGCGACTCCACTGCGTCATCAGATCCCCGAGCTCGTCGCGATCAGCGCCAAGTTCTTCATGAACGACAGCAAGAAGACGCTCGTACTCGCATCGAGCGCCGAAGAGAAGCGCGGCGTCAATCGGACCAGCGCGCTGGGCCCTCAGACGACATGCATGCGCCAGGCGACTTGCCGTACGCGGTAGGTTGCCCTGCGTTTACTCGTGAGCTGCGGCAAGTCCAGTGGCCCAGTGATACGTCCAAAACGTATCTATAATTTCTGCTTGCTCCATGCCTCTTTTGGGTGATATTGCTATGATATTTATACACTTCCATACACTTTTGATCATATTTGGACTAACCTATTAACTCAGTGCACCCCAGTGCCAGTTTCTGTTTTCAGCTGTTTTTGTATTTCAGGTTTTCACATTATGAGAACTGCCAGGAAAAATCCAGAAAAATTATATAAAAAATTAGCGTTCCAGAAGCTACCGTGCGCCCGAAGTACAGCCGGGTGGGGGGGGCACAAGGGCCCCCCGTGGGCCGCGCCGGGGGGGCGCCTGGGCCCCCCGAGGCTCCGCTGATGCCCCCCTTTGGCATATATTTAAAGCGTCTCCCGAAACCCTCAAGACGGGAACTCTTTTTCGCGATCTCATCTCTGTTCCGCCGCCGCCGCCGCTTCCAAGATCGGGAGCACCAGGAGAACTCTTCCCGGCACCCTGCCGGAGGGGAGGATCACCACCGGGAGCTTCTCCACCACCATGGACGCCTCCCGGATGAGTTGTGAGTAGTATCCCTTGGACCATGGGTGCATGACCAGTAGCTATGTGATGTTCCCCTCCCGTTCTTGTGCTTCACTAATTAGTCCTCATGAGCTGCCCTACATGATCGAGGCATATATGTAATCCTTATGCTGTTGCTATGATGAGTTTGCTGGGATCCGATGGATTATGAGATTATGTTCAGATTGTGTTTGAGTAATATATTTGATTCACCTCTTTTATATTTATGTTCGTAAATAATTATTGCATGTTCTCCGTTGTTACTTATTGCTTTGGCCAAGTAGTAGGTAGTGACTCCAAGAGGGAACGTTATGCTTGATTGTGGGTTCATGCCCCTCGATGACTAGCTTGAGTGACAGAAACATGAGTCTAGGGGATGTGCTATTGCCACAAGGGGGAAAACAACGGTGCTTGTGCCCGCGGGTGCAAGGATTGTTTACTTTACGCAAAGTTCTTTTAATGCAGTTGTCTGTTGCTTTGAGTTTACACTATGGGTGGGACTCGCAACTTAATACCAGCGAGATGTTCTGGATAGATATCTCAAGGTGGATAATTAGTAGTAGATGCAGATGGATTTCGGTCTACTTACCTCAGCGTACCGCCCATGCTTTGAACCTCAACCTTTCTTGCAACTTAGTCAGCATTGGTTTGCGCACATGGTCCTGTCAATTGCCCAGCTGTAATTCGTTTACCTCACATAGCTGTTTTATCGTCTTTTGGGAGAGAGATATCACTAGTGAACATCATGCGACTCCGGTCCATATTACCATCATTGATCACATCCGCTATTTACTTTTCCGCATTTTACTTACTATTGCAATTATACCTATCACTATTATCACTTGCGTTTGATCCTTTGTAAACTACAGGGCCGGAGGGATTGACAACCTCTCTGTACTCGTTGGGAGCAAAGTTATTTTTATCTGTGTGCAGGTCCACGTTGATTGCTAATATCTGGTGCCGTTAGCAGTTGACACCTTCTTGTTGAAACTGGGAGTCTTAGGGAAAACGATCCTTGGTATTGCCAAGGGAAAACTTCTGCTACACTGCATCTCAAACCTTCCACTTGGGGTAACCAACGAGGGGTGAGAAGACACCTAGCAAAGCAATTTCTGATGCCGTTGCCGGGGACTCCACTCTTCAGGATAGGGGAGTTGCACGCTATCTTTTACCTTTGCTTTTTAGTCTTGTTAGTTTACCTTTTAGTTTTCTTTATGTCTATTCACTAGTTTTGCCTAATGGAAAACAACAAAAATATGAGAGAGCTTTATAAGCTCTACCTTGCTTTGGGACATGATGTGTTTGAAGTGAAAATTAAAAAACCTATGGAACTTTATTATTTGCATAACAATCATGATGGTGGTGATGTTATTAGTATGCTTTCTTTGAATATCAATATTGCTAATGACATGGAAAGCTCTAAGCTTGGGGATGACACGTTTGATGAACATGATATTTTTAGTCCCCCAACCTTTGGAGAGAAAATTTACTTTGATGATACTTTGCTTCCTATAGATGATTACAATGATGAATATGATGTTTTCAGTCCACCTACTATTGAGGATAAAATTTATTATGATTATGATATGCCTCCTAAATACAATGATTACCATGATAGTTATGATTGCTTTACTCTCACTATTCCTAATGAGAAAGATTATGCTTATGTGGAGAGTAAGAGTACCTTTTTGCGTGTGGATCATGGTAACAATGCTTTATGTGATGCTTATATTGTTGAGTTCATCCATGATGCCACTGAAATTTATAATGAGAGAGGGAGACATGGGTCTAAATATCTTAATAATAAGAAGTTCCCTCTCTTTATGTTGAAGGTTTTGAAGCTGCACTTGTTCTGTCTTCCTATGCTTATTGCTTTGTGCTTCAATGAGTTATTCTATTGCAATATTCCTATGCATAGGAAGCATGTTAGGCTTAAATGTGTTTGGTATTTGCTTCTTGATTCTCTCTTTTGTTCTTCAACTCTTATTCCTACGAGAGCATCATTAAAGTCTTAAGCCTATCTTTATGGCTATAAAGAAAGAGCTCTAGGGAGACAACCCTTGTTATCTTTGCTTTCAGTTTGTTCTTTCAGTTTTAGTGGTCTTGATGTTTGTTACTACAGTATCATCATCATTGTATCTTTGCTTTTCAATTTTGTGCCAAGTGTAGCCTCTGATTGCAAGAAAGTTAAAAAGTTGTGACGTGCTGTCCAGGAAACAGATTCTGTCCTTGGATAGAAAAATTCGTATAAAATCACCAGATCATCTTTTTGGTCTGAATTTTTTCGACAGCGTGGTCTATATAATTGTATTTCGTGCATCTGGTCTGAGTTTTTTGATTAGAGTTGCAGAATTACCCCGAAAAAATCATTTACTACCTGATGTTCTGTTTTTCACAGATTCTGTCCTGTTTTGCCTTTCCTTCATTTTGCAAACCTAGAGCTTGCTTTTTCTTTGCAAAAACCTTTTGGCAATCTTGAGAAACAGTAGAACTTCAAGAATATCTTTATTTCCAGCAAGGAAAATTTATTTTATTATGGGTACTAACCTCGCTAATCAGATTATGATGAGTTATGTATGAAGGGAGTTTTCAAGTGTGCGAGGGAAGATGATAAAAAGATTCAGGAGTGTCAAACGCTCAAGCTTGGGGATGCCCCCATGCACCCCCAAGAAATATTCAAGGAGACTCAAGCGTCTAAGCTTGGGGATGCCCCCGTGCATCCCCTTCTCCATCAACATTATCAGTTCGTCCTTCGTTCCACTATATTTTAATCACTTCATGTGTTATGTGCTATGCTTGGAGCGTCTTGCTTTTAATTTTCTTTAGCTTTTCCTAACGAGCCGGAACTCAGCTTTCTTTATGTGGGAGAGAAACACACTCCACTTCTACCTAGAACATAACATAGAATTTTCATGTCTATCTTT
The DNA here is from genome assembly GCA_902687465.1 of Secale cereale. Taxonomy (NCBI): domain Eukaryota; kingdom Viridiplantae; phylum Streptophyta; class Magnoliopsida; order Poales; family Poaceae; genus Secale; species Secale cereale. Next base: position 25,320,659 of record LR738714.1, on the reverse strand, counting down.
GATGTGTGTGTTCTTTGTCTTTTAATAGCTACTATCATGTTCAGCTCTCAGTTTTCATGCTTATCTTTTTAAAGAGCTTTCGTTTAGTTGGTTGCTTGAAGTCTCTTTAGTTATCATGCTTATCTTATTAAGAGAGTTTGCTTCCGTTGCATTGGTTGATATGTCTATGATAAAGATGCAACGTGCACGATGGCGCTTAGTAGTTCATGTTTTCTTATGGTTAGTCTCAAATAGCTGGGGGATTCCCAATGTGTTATTGGAGTACCAACATGATTTGTTTGCCTATGATGTGGTATGGTTTAGTAATATCTTCCTTCAAGAATTTATTTTGATTGACTTGCGTATGCTCACGCATATTTAAGACTGTAAAGAAAGTCTATCAAGCCTTGATGATCTTTTATTTCTGAGTAGCGATATAACTTCCATGCCTGATTCAATGTTGCTTTGTCGCTCTGCATGATTATGACCGGCATTGCTCTCTTAGTTGGTCGCTCCTAGTCTTTTGCTAACCTTCGCCTGTACTAAGCGGACTGACTGCTTGTGCATCCACATTCCTTTAAACCAGTTATGCCATATGAGTCCACCATACCTTCCTACATGGTATTTACCTGCCATTCCTAATGGAGACTTGCATGTGCCATCTCGAAATTATTCAAAGAAAAAGCATTCTTATTTTGTGCCTCTGTTGTAAGTCCATGAGGAAGTAGTAGTTAATTCATGATCTTTTTAAGTTGGACAAGCTTCACCCCGGGATTGCATGTATAATGTGCAAACCCATAATACGAGAAGGAACTGGCATTGAGTGCGCCCGGCTCAAAAAATTAATATAACAAACAAACCCTCCTTCACGCTTTGTTCATGAGAAATCAGAAAACTTTGGCAGTGATAAACAAAGGAGATTAAGAGGATGTGATCGTCCTCATTCGGGAGCCGTTCCTCGAAACTTGTCCATCTCAAGAAGTGATTGAGTTGTATGCTAGCATTCGTTGACAAAACATGCATGATCTAAAAATTAATTATTACCTCTGTTTTAAAACCAAGAGCTCTGGTACATGTTTGTCTTTGTTTCCGATTACGGGTTTTCAACCTTGCCAACAAAAGCCACGGTTCGAGAGTCTCCCCCTTCTTTTAAAAGCACCAACTACTGAGAGCATGATTGTCATTCTGAGTGTAATGTGCATTGTCCCAAAGTAGCATTGTCTTTTGCATGATTGTGATATCGTTTATTTTGAAATCATTGTATCTAGTCATCACTTAAACCTTGGAGGTGCCCCTGCATTTATGTTTTGCTTCACTAAAGGGGGCAAGCGAGATATCACTTTATCATATTTGCACATCATGTTCATAACAAATCTATTTGATGTTTCAATATCATATTGTTAAACTTTCAGTTCTTTGTGATTTTCTCATGAGGCAACTTAATTACTACAGATTCATTGTCTCAGTAAGCTTTTGTCATATGACTATGAAAAAGTCCTATATGGTTAATAGCATGTCACTACAGAAATTATTCTTGTTATCATTTACCTACTCGAGGACGAGCAGGAATTAAGCTTGGGGATGTTGATACGTCCAAAACGTACCTATAATTTCTGCTTGCTCCATGCCTCTTTTGGGTGATATTGCTATGATATTTATACACTTCCATACACTTTTGATCATAATTGGACTAACCTATTAACTCAGTGCACCCCAGTGCCAGTTTCTGTTTTCGGCTGTTTTTGTATTTCAGGTTTTCACATTACGAGAACTGCCAGGAAAAATCCAGAAAAATTATATAAAAAATGAGCATTCCAGAAGCTACCCTGCGCCCGAAGTACAGCCGGGGGGGGGCCACTAGGGCTCTAGGCGCCCTGGCGGCGCCCCCCCCCCTCTGGGCCGCGCCGGGGGGGCGCCTGGGCCCCCCCGAGGCTCCGCTGTTGCCCCCCTTTGGCATATATTTAAAGCGTCTCCCGAAACCCTCGAGACGGTAACTCTTTTTCGCGATCTCATCTCTGTTCCGCCGCCGCCGCCGCTTCCAAGATCGGGAGCACCAGGAGAACTCTTCCCGGCACCCTGCCGGAGGGGAGGATCACCACCGGGAGCTGCTCCACCACCATGGACGCCTCCCGGATGAGTTGTGAGTAGTCTCCCTTGGACCATGGGTCCATGACCAGTAGCTATGTGATGTTCTCCTCCAGTTCTTATGCTTCACTAATTAGTCCTCGTGAGCTGCCCTACATGATCGAGGCACATATGTAATCCTTATGCTGTTGTTATGATGAGTTTGCTGGGATCCGATGGATTATGAGATTATGTTCAGATTGTGTTTGAGTAATATATTTGATTCACCTCTTTTATATTTATGTTCGTAAGTAATTCTTGCATGTTCTCCGTTGTTACTTATTGCTTTGGCCAAGTAGTAGGTAGTGACTCCAAGAGGGAACGTTATGCTTGATTGTGGGTTCATGCCCCTCGATGACTAGCTTGAGTGACAGAAACATGAGTCTAGGGGATGTGCTGTTGCCACAAGGGGCAAAACAACGGTGCTTGTGCCCGCGGGTGCAAGGATTGTTTACTTTACGCAAAGTTCTTTTAATGCAGTTGTCTGTTGCTTTGAGTTTACACTATGGGTGGGACTCGCAACTTAATACCAGCGAGATGTTCTGGATAGATATCTCAAGGTGGATGATTAGTAGTAGATGCAGATGGATTTCGGTCTACTTACCTCGGCGTACCGCCCATGCTTTGAACCTCAACCTTTCTTGCAACTTAGTCAGCATTGGTTTGCGCACATGGTCCTGTCAATTGCCCAGCTGTAATTCGTTTACCTCACATAGTTGTTTTATCGTCTTTTGGGAGAGAGACATCGCTAGTGAACATCATGAGACTCCGGTCCATATTACCATCATTGATCACATCCGCTATTTACTTTTCCGCATTTTACTTACTATTGCAATTATACCTATCACTATTATCGCTTGCTTTTGATCCTTTGTAAACTACAAGGCCGGAGGGATTGACAACCTCTCTGTACTCGTTGGGAGCAAAGTTATTTGTATCTGTGTGCAGGTCCATGTTGATTGCTAATATCTGGCGCCGTTAGCAGTTGACACCTTCTTGTTGAAACTGGGAGTCTCAGGGAAAACGATCCTTGGTATTGCCAAGGGAAAACTTCTGCTACACTGCATCTCAAACCTTCCACTTGGGGTAACCAACGAGGGGTGAGAAGCCACCTAGCACCCAGCAAGAAGAATTTCAAGCCAGACGTACCAGAGAAGTACGACGGCAAGTTGCATCTGTCGGAGTTCCTCAGCATCTACACCATCGCGGTGCAAGCTGCCGGGGGGCGGGACGACAAGATCCTTGCCAACTACTCCCCGCTGGTGCTCAAGCCCAACGTCAGGTCCTAGCTCATGCACTTGCCGGACAACTCCATATCCTCCTGGGCAGACCTATGCCATCAGTTTGTCGGCGCCTTTACAGGCGGCCACAAACCTCATGGCCAAGAGAGTGACCTTCATCTGCTCACCCAGAAGGAAGGAGAGCCCCTGCGCAAGTACATTCAGAGATTCAGCCGTGTACAGCACAACATCCCAGATGTCCACCCTGCCACGGTCATCAGCGCGTTCCATCAGAACGTGCGTAACCGCATGATGCGTGAGGAGATGGCGATGTGCAAGATCAGAGACGTCAGTGAGCTGTATGCCCTGGCCGACAAGTGTGCACGTGCTAAGGAAGGGAGGAAACTCCCCGGAGAGAATACAGGAGCAGGAGGATCTGACAGCGAGGATGCTGCCCCGGCAAAGAAAAACCGGCGGCGGAACAACAGGAAGAAGAGAGGCAAAGATGTGCTAGTCATTGAGCAGTCCGGCAATGAAGGTGGCGCCAAGAAAGCCAAAGCCGGTAGCTCCGGCAAGGAGATTGCCGCATGCACCAACTACCAGGCTGTGGTGGTCGCCGACAAGCAGGACGGCACCGACAAGCACTACTGCAAGATCCACCGCACCAAGGGCCATGACCTCCAGAGCTGCAAGAAGGTCGAGCGGCTTGTCGACCAGCAAAAGGCTGAATACGAGCGACGCGACAAGGAGAAGGCCAAGGAGGTGCTGGAGGATCCGGCAAGAAGCGCACCGGCCGGGGGGGACGCCGCGGCAAGGCCAACCAGCGGCAAGGAGACAGACCTCCCCGCGGCCGCGACAAGGATGAAGATGACGACGACGATGAAGACATGGATGATGTCGAGACCAGTGAGCCGTAGTTCCAGAAAGCCACAGTGGTCTTGTGCGTTGACGGCGGTGCTTCTCTGCATACTTCACACCGCCAACTCAAGCACTGGGTGCGGGAAGTCAATGCGGCAGAACCACCTGTCGAGTCACGCAAGCTTCTGAAATTGTCCAGCATGCCTATCAGCTTTGATATTGAGGACCACCCTGATCGCACAACTGCGGTCGGGTGCTTGCCGATGTTGGTTTCACCATCTATCCGCAACCTCAAGGTCACAAAGATGCTAGTTGACAGCGGGGCCGTCTTGAACTTGATCTGCTCCGCTGCACTCCAGAAACTCCAAATCCCTGACAGCGAGCTTGAAGAGACCGGCACATTCCAAGGAATCAACCCGGGAAGGAGCAAGCCGAAGGGGAAGATCACGTTGCCGGTGACATTTGGCAGCGAGTTGAACTTCAGGACTGAGAGGGTACCTTTTGACGTTGTCGATTTTCCACTGCCTTACAATGGGATACTCGGCCGTCCAGCACTCGCCAAGTTCATGGCAGCCTCTCACTACGCATACAACATGCTGAAGATGCCAGGCCCGATAAGTGTCATCTCTGTCCCTGGCGACAAGAAGGATGCTCTTATCTGCGCCGACAAGATCTGCTGGGAAGCGGCAGCCGCAACAGATCGCAAGTCACCTGTCGTTGAAGCTCCCGGGGGGAAGAAGAAGACCAAGTCCGGCAAGAGTTCTGATGCCCACTCCGGCAAGCGCACCTCTTCGGAGTGCCGCGCTACCGTCGAGGACGCACTATCGAGCTCCACCGGCAAGTGTAAGAAGGCAATGGCAGCTCCGCCAGAGACCAAGAAGGTGTCCGCCAAGGAGGACGACACTGGTGGTACCTTCACCATCAGTGCCACTCTTGACCCTAAATAGGCAAGCGCGCTCATTGCTTTCCTGCGGGCGAACGTCGACGTGTTTGCGTGGCAACCGTCTGACATCCCCAGTGTTCCCAGGAAAGTAATTGAGCACCATCTTGCCGTCTATCCTCATGCACGGCCCGTCAAACAAAAGGTCAGGAAGCAAGCAGTGGAGCGCCAAGAATTCATCTCAGAAGAGATAAAAAATTTGGAAGCAGCAGGCCTTGTCAGAGGAGTGCTCCATCCTACGTGGTTGGCCAATCCTGTAGTCGTGCGCAAGGCAAACGGGAAATGGCGGCTTTGTACCGACATTACCGATGTCAATAAAGCTTGTCCCAAAGACCCATTTCCCTTGCCGCACATTGACCAGATTGTTGACTCCACGGCCGGATGTGACTTGCTTTCATTTCTTGACGCATACTCAGGATACTATCAGATCTTCATGGCAGAAGAGGATGAGGAGAAGACCGCATTCATCACTCCATGTGGCACGTACTGTTTCATACGGATGCCTTTCGGTTTAAAGAATGCTGGTTCAACATTTGCAAGGGTAGTCCATGTCGCTTTTGAGCCGCAAATACACAGAAATGTGGAAGCCTACATGGATGACATAGTGGTCAAGAGCAAGGACAAGGCAACCCTGATTCAAGATTTAGACGAGACCTTTGCAAATCTGCGCAACATCAGCCTCAAGCTCAACCCCGAGAAGTGTGTGTTTGGAGTTCCTTCCGGCAAGCTTCTCGGGTTCTTCGTGTCTCAGCGGGGAATTGAAGCCAATCCCGACAAGATCAAGGCCATTGAGCAGATTGAAGCACCAAAGCGCGTCAAGGATGTACGAAGACTTGCCGGTTGCGTGGCTGCTCTCAGCAGGTTTATCTCTAAGTCTGCTGAGCGCGCCCTGCCGTTTTTCAAAATATTGAAAAAGGCAGGTCCAATGAAATGGACTCCGGAAGCGGAGGCTGCGCTGCAAGACTTGAAGAGATACATGTCCTCCACTCCAACACTTGTCGCACCTAAGCCACAAGAGAAGTTGCTGCTGTATATAGCAGCAACCAATCAAGTGGTTAGTGCTGCGTTAGTTGCGGAGAGGGAGGCAGATGATGAGCCAGCAACCACGGCAGGCGCATCCAGCGACAAGCAGGGGGCTTCCCCGACAAGCTCTGGTCCCGACAAAGATGGATCTGCGCAGGCGCGCAAGGAGATACAGAAGAGAAAGGTGCAGCGCCCAGTTTACTTTGTCAGTTCCCTTCTGCAGGGGGCTAGGTCAAGGTACTCTGGTGTGCAGAAATTGCTTTTTGGCCTTCTCATGGCCTCCAGAAAGCTGCGCCATTACTTCCAAGCACATGAGATCACAGTTGTCACTCGTTTTCCGGTGAAGAGGATACTGCAGAATCCAGAAGCAACAGGCAGGATTGTTGAGTGGGTACTGGAACTGTCAAGCTTTGGCCTCAAGTTCGAGAGCACTTCAACTATCCAAAGCAGAGCATTGGCAGAATTCATAGCAGAGTGGACGCCAACACCAGATGAAGAAATTCCAGAAATGAGCATCCCCGTCAAGGAAGCAAGCAAAGAGTGGCTGATGTACTTTGATGGTGCCTTCTCGCTGCAAGGCGCCGGTGCTGGCGTGCTGCTTGTTGCACCCACCGGAGAGCACCTCAAGTACGTAGTCCAGATGCACTTTCCCAAGGAGCAAGCAACAAACAATACCGTAGAGTATGAAGTTTTGCTTGCCGGTCTCAGGATCGCGGCAGACCTTGGGATCAAGAAGCTCATTGTCAGGGGTGACTCGCAGCTTGTCGTCCGCCAAGTGAACAAGAGTTATCAGAGTCCGTTGATGGAAGCCTACGTTGATGAAGTGAGAAATCTAGAAGAGCACTTTGACGGCCTACAGATGGAGCATGTTCCAAGAGCTCAGAACGACATTGCCGATGGCCTGTCGAAGTGCGCTGCACTTAAGTTACCTGTGGAACTAGGGATCTTTGTGCTCAAGCTGACTCAACCGTCTGTAACGCCATCAACTGGACAGAGCAAGAAGAGGAAGTTGATTTCTGGTGACTATTTTCCTGCAGAGCTTCCCGAAGCCGCCGCCAAGAAGGTCCCCAAGCTCAACACCAAGAGTGCTAAGGAGCAGTCTGCTCCGGCAAGCCCTAGGGTTTGTTCCGTTGAAGCAGAGGCTCCCGACAAGTTTTGCTCCGGCAAGCTTGCCGGGGAACGTCAAGCTCCGGCTGAGCCGCAGGTTCTCGCCATAGAAGCAGATGTTCCAGCAGCAGCAGATGTGCCTTTAGTCCTTGTTGTCGAGCCACAAGCTCCAGCATGGGCACAACAGATTGTCCGTTTCCTCCAGACAGGAGAACTTCCCGAAGAGCAAGAAGAAGCGGAAAGAGTAGCCCGGCAGTCAAGTATGTACCAGTTTGTCGACAACACACTGTACAGAAGAAGACTCAACGGTGTGAAATTGAAGTGTATTCACCAGGAAGGCGGACAAAAGCTGTTGGCAGAGATACATGGAGGCATATGTGGTCACCACATTGGCGCAAGAGCACTTGCCGGCAAGGCATTCAGGCAATGTTTCTTTTGGCCGACAGCCCTCCAGGATGCAACTGCACAAGTAACCAAGTGTGAAGCATGCCAGTTCCATTCCAAGCAGACACACCAGCCAGCTCAAGGACTCCAGACGATCCCTTTATCCTGGCCATTTTCGGTCTAGGGGCTCGACATCCTCGGCCCCTTTCCCCGAGCAGTCGGGGGCTTTGAGTACTTGTACGTTGCAATCGACAAGTTCACAAAGTGGCCGGAAGTGGAAGCAGTGAGGAAGTGATGGGCCTCTAACCCCTCGTTGGTTACCCCAAGTGGAAGGTGTAAGATGCAGTGTGGTGGAAGTTTTTACCTTAGCAAAGATGCCAAGGATCGAATCCCAGAGACTCCTAGGTTCAACAAGTAGGTGCCAACTGCTACGGCGTCAGATATTAGCAGTCAACGTGGACCTGCACACAGATACAAATAACTTTGCTCCCAACGAGTACAGAGAGGTTGTCAATCCCTCCGGCCTTGTAGTTCACAAAGGATTAAAAGCAATAATAGTAGTGTTAGATAGTGTTTGCAATAGTAAGTAATAACGAAAAGTAAATAGCGGATGTGATCAATGATGGTAATATGGACCGGAGTCTCATGATGTTCACTAGTGATGTCTCTCTCCCAAAAGACGATAAAACAGCTATGTGAGGTAAACAAATTACAGCTGGGCAATTGACAGGACCAAGAACGCAAACCAATGCTGACTACATTGCAAGAAATGTTGAGGTTCAAAGCATGGGCGGTACGCCAAAGTAAGTAGACCGAAATCCATCAATATCTACTACTAATCATCCACCTTGAGATATCTATCCAGAACATCTCGCTGGTATTAAGTTGCGAGTCCCACCCATAGTGTAAACTCAAAGCAACAGACAACTGCATTAAAAGAACTTTGCGTAAAGTAAACAATCCTTGCACTCGCGGGCATAAGCACCGTTGTTTTCCCCCTTGTGGCAACAGCACATCCCGTAGATTCTTGTTTCTGTCACTCAAACTAGTCATCGAGGGGCATGAACCCACAATCGAGCATAACGTTCCCTCTTGGAGTCACTACCTACTACTTGGCCAAAGCAATAAATAACAACGGAGAACATGCAAGAATTACTTATGAACGTAAATATAAAAGAGGTAGATCAAATATATTACTCAAGATCAATCTGAACATAATCTCATAATCCATCGGATCCCAGCAAACTCAACATAGCAACAGCATAAGGATTACATATGTGCCTCGATCATGTAGGGCAGCTCACAAGGACTAATTAGTGAAGCACAAGAACGGGAGGAGAACATCACATAGCTACTGGTCATGGACTCATGGTCCAAGGGAGACTACTCACGACTCATCCGGGAGGCGTCCATGGTGGTGGAGAAGCTCCCGGTGGTGATCCTCCCATCTGGCAGGGTGCCGGGAAGAGTTCTCCTGGTGCTCCCGATCTTGGAAGTGGCGGCGGCGGCGGAACAGAGATGGGATCGCGAAAAGAGTTCCTCTTCTGAGGGTTTCGGAGGATGCTTTAAATATATGCCAAAGGGGGGCATCGGGGAAGCTTCGGGGGGCCCAGGCGCCCCCCCGGCGCGGCCCAGGGGGGCGCCGCCAGGGCGTCTGGAGCCCTTGTGGCCCCCCCGGCTGTCCTTCGGACGCACGGTAGTTTTCGGAATGCTGATTTTTTATATAATTTTTCTGGATTTTTCCTGGCAGTTCTCGTAACGTGAAAACCTGAAATACAAAAACAGCCGAAAACAGAAACTGGCACTGGGGTGCACTGGATTAGTAAGTTAGTCCAAATATGATCAAAAGTGTATGGAAGTGTATGAATATCATAGCAATATCACCCAAAAGTGGCATGGAGCAAGCAGAAATTATAGATACGTTTTGGACGTATCAACATCCCCAAGCTTAATTCCTGCTCGTCCTCGAGTAGGTAAATGATAACAAGAATAATTTCTGTGGTGACATGCTATTAACCATATAGGACTTTTTATAGTCATATGACAAAAGCTTACTGAGACAATGATTCTATAGTAATTAAGTTGCCTCATGAGAAAATCACAAATGACTGAAAGTTTTACAACATGAAACTGAAACATCAAAAAGATTTGCATTGAACATGATGTGCAAATATGATAAAGTGATATCTAGCTTGCCCCCTTCAGTGAAGCAAAACATAAATGCAGGGGCACCTTCAAGGTTTAAGTGATGAATAGATACAATGATTTCAGAAATAACGATATCACAATCATGCAAAAGACAATGCTACTTTGGGACAATGCACATTACACTCAGAATGACAATCATGCTCTCAGTAGTTGGTGCTTTAAAAAGAAGGTGGAGACTCAAAAAGTAAAAGAATGGTTAAGTGCTAGAGCTTTTTTTTTGTTTTGAAAACATAGAAGCAATTTTGTCAACGGTAGTAGTACTTAATATGTGTCATGCATAAGACATCCTATAAGTTGCAAGCCTCATGCATCGAATACCAATAGTGCTCGCACCTTGTCCGAATTAGCTCGGATCTCCATGGGTTATCATTGTATTACATATGTTTCAACCAAGTGTCACAAAGGGGTACCTCTATGCCACCTGTACAAAGGTCCAAGGAGATAAATCGCATTTGATTTCTCGTTTTTGATAGATCTCAACTTGAGGACATCCATACCGGGACAACATAGAAAATAGATGATGGACTCGTCTTTAATGCATAAGCATATTCTCATAAGAGATTGAGGATTAATGTCCAAGCTAAAACTTCCACCATGATACATGGCTTTGGTTGGCGGCCCAATGTTCTTCTCTAACAATATGCATATTCATTCAACCCACGGCAAATCACCCTTACTTCAGGCAAGACGAACATGCATAGCAACTCACATGATATTCAACAAAAGTGTGACAGTTGATGGCGTCCCCAGAAACATGGTTACCGTTTAGCAAGCAACTTATAAGAAATAAGATACATAAGCAACATATTCTTTACCACAATAGTTTTTAAGCTACTTTCCCATGAGCTATATATTGCAAAGTTAGTTTTCTTAGTACAGGTGGAGGTTAGCAAAAGACTGGGAGCGACCTACTAAGAGAGCAATGACGGTCATAATCATGCAGAGCGACAAAGCAATATTGAATCAGGCATGGAAGTTACATCGCTACTCAGAAATAAAAGATCATCAAGGCTTGACAGACTTTCTTTACAGTCTTAAATATGCGTGAGCATACGCCAAGTCGATCAAAATAAATTCTCGAAGGAAGATATTACTAAACCATACCACATCCTAGGCAAACAAATCAAGTTGGTACTCCAATAACACATTGGGAACCCCCCAGCTATTTGAGATTAACCATAAGAAAACCTGAACTACTAAGCGCCATCATGCAAGTAGCATCTTTATCATAAACACATTAACCAATGCAACGGAAGCAAACTCTCTTAATAAGGTGAGCATGATAGTTAAAGAGAGTTCAAGCAACCAACTAGACAAAAGCTCTTTGAAAAGATAAGCATGAATACTAAGAGCAGAGCATGATAGTAGCTATTAAAAGACAAAGAACACACACAACATAGATAGACATGAAAATTCTATGTTATGTTCTAGGTAGAGGTGGAGCGTGTTTCTCTCCCACATAAAGAACGCTGAGTTCCGACTTGTTATGAAAAACTAAAAAGAAAACTAAAAGCAAGACGCTCCAAGCATAGCACATAACACATGAAGTGATAAAAATATAGTGGAACGAAAGACGAACTGATAATGTTGATGGAGAAGGGGATGCACGGGGGCATCCCCAAGCTTAGACGCTTGAGTCTCCTTGAATATTTCTTGGGGGTGCACGGGGGCATCCCCAAGCTTGAGCACTTGACACTCCTGAATCTTTTTATCATCTTCCCTCGCACACTTGAAAACTCCCTTCATACATAACTCATCATAATCTGATTAGCGAGGTTAGTACCCTTAATAAAATAATTATACCTTGCTGGAAATAAAGATATTCTTGAAGTTCTACTGTTTCTCAAGATTTCCAAAAGGTTTTTGCAAAGAAAAAGCAAGCTCTTGATTTGCAAAATGAAGGAAAGGCAAAACAGGACAGAATCTGTGAAAAACAGAACAGCAGGTAGTAATTGATCTGTTCGGGATACTTCTGCAACTCAAATCAAAAAACTCAGAACAGAAGCACGAAAGACAATTATATAGAGAACGCTGTCGAAAAAATTCAGACCAAAAAGATTTTCTGGTGATTTTATACGAATTTTTCTATCCAAGGACAGAATCTGTTTCCTGGACAGCACCTCACAACTTTTGAACTTTCTAGCAATCAGAGGCTATACTTGGCACAAATATGAAAAGCAAAGATACAATGATGATGCTACAGCAGTAAACAACATCAAGACACAACAAAAGCAAAAAAATTATTCATGTGGGCTGCCTCCCAAAAGCGCTTTCTTTTATGCCTTTAAGCTAGGCATAATGCATAGAGATCAAGTTTTATCAAGAGTAAAAGAATAACTAGCCCGTACAACGGACTCAAAAGGTAACTTGATCTTCTTTCGAGGGAAGTGTTCCATCCCTTTCTTGAGGGGAAACTGAAATTTTATATTACCCTCTTTCATGTCAATGATAGCACCAACGGTGCGCAAAAAGGGACGTCCCAAAATAATTGGACATGAAGGATCACATTCAATATCCATAATAGTGAAATCAACGGGAACATAATTATCATTAACAACGATAAGAACATCGTCGATCCTCCCCAAAGGTTTCTTTATGGAAGAATCAACGAGACGAACACCAAAGAACAAGAATCATAAGGTTTCAATTTAAGCATATCATATATTCTTTTGGGCATAATAGAGGTACTAGCTCCAACATCACATAATGCATAGCAAGAGAAGTCATTCAAATTAATTTTTATCATAGGATCCCAACCATCTTCTAGCTTTCTAGGTATGGAGGCTTCTACTCTAAGTTTCTCCTCCCTAGCTTTGATGAGAGCATTAGTGATATGCTTTGTGAAGGCAAGGTTAAGCGTGCTAGTGCGGGGGTCTCTAGACATCTTGTGAAGGAAATCAATAACTTCGGTAAGAGTGCAATTATCAAAATCAAGGTCACGAGCATCAAGTAAAGTGGTAGTGATGTCCTTTAGGTTCACTTGTTTGGTAGTTTCTATAGTCATAGCATCACCATTAATAGGTCCATTGGGACCAGGAGTACATTGGGTGCTAAGAGTTTGAACATCCTCAACAACTTGGATAGTAGCAACAGTGTGGTGGGTAGGAAGGCTCTTAATTCTATCCTCTTCCTCCCTTTCTCTAGCCCATCTTTCTTTAAGTTTAGCCATCATCCTAATATTTTCATTAATTTGCACTTGAGTAGCATTAATAGGAGTGACCTTCCTCTCCTCAAGAGGAGAAGTTTTAATTTTAAGCAATTCTATCTCATTGGCTAAGTGGTCTACCTTCAAAGAGAGATCATCTAGTTTATGTAGTTTTTCTTCTACACTCTTATTAAAGGCTTTTTGGGTAGTGATGAAATCTTTAAGCATAATCTCTAGTTCAGTAGTGGAGTTCTTGGTGACAGGATAAGCATTGTTGTTCCCATAAGAATTAGAGGGGAACGGTCTAGGATTGTTACCAAAGTTACTCCTATAAGCATTGTTGTTAAAATTGTTTCCAGAGATAAAGTTCACATCTACTTGTTCTTGAGCAATCAAATAATTTAAAGGAACATCACGAGGATCAATAGTAGATTGATTCGAAAGTAGAGACATGATTAAGTCAACTTTTTCATTAAGGGAGGAAATCTCCTCAACAGAGTTTACCTTCCTACCTGTTGGAGCTCGTTCGGTGTGCCATTGGGAATAGTTGGTCATCATCTCATCGAGAAGCTTCGTGGCAGCACCAAGTGTAGTTGACATAAAAGTTCCTCCCGCGGCCGAATCTAACAAGTTCCGCGAGGTAAAGTTCAAGCCTGCATAAAAAGTTTGGATAACCATCCAAGTAGTCAAACCATGAGTAGGGCAGTTCTTGATAAGAGATTTCATATGTTCCCAAGCTTGGGCAACGTGTTCATTATGCAATTGTTTAAAATTCATTATGTTACTTCTAAGTTGGATAATTTTAGCAGGTGGATAGTATTTTCCGATAAAAGCATCTTTGCACTTGTCCCAACAATCTATGCTATTTCTAGGCAAAGAATGAAACCAAATTTTAGCTCCTCCTCTCAAGGAGAAAGGAAAAAGCTTAAGCTTAACAATATTACCATCTATTTCTTGGTACTTTTGCATATCACAAAGTTCAACAAAGTTGTTCAAGTGTAAAGCAGCATCATCTCCAGCACCGGAGAATTGATCTTTCATAACTAAGTTCAGTAAAGCAGGTTTAATTTCATATGAAGGTGCTGAAGTGGTAGGTATAGTGATAGGTGTGCTGATAAAGTCATCGTTGTTGTGACTAGTGAAGTCACACAACTTGGTGTTCTCGGTGGAACCCATAGTAGCAAGCAAGCAAGATAACTATTTTTGTGATTTTTGATGAAAGGTACTAAAGCAAAAACTGAAAGGTAAACTAACAAGACTAAAAAGCAAAGGTAAAAGATAGCGTGCAACTCCCCTATTCTGAAGAGTGGAGTCCCCGGCAACGGCGCCAGAAAAACTCCTTGATGGGCCTCTAACCCCTCGTTGGTTACCCCAAGTGGAAGGTGTAAGATGCAGTGTTGTGGAAGTTTTTCCCTTAGCAAAGATGCCAAGGATCGAATCCCCAGAGACTCCTAGGTTCAACAAGTAGGTGCCAACTGCTACGGCGCCAGATATTAGCAGTCAACGTGGACCTGCACATAGATACAAATAACTTTGCTCCCAACGAGTACAGAGAGGTTGTCAATCCCTCCGACCTTGTAGTTCACAAAGGATTAAATGCAATGATAGTAGTGATAGATAGTGTTTGCAATAGTAAGTAATAACGAAAAGTAAATAGCGGATGTGATCAATGATGGTAATATGGACCGGAGTCGCATGATGTTCACTAGTGATGTCTCTCTCCCAAAAGACGATAAAACAGCTATGTGAGGTAAACAAATTACAGCTGGGCAATTGACAGGACCACGAACGCAAACCAATGCTGACTACATTGCAAGAAAGGTTGAGGTTCAAAGCATGGGCGGTACGCCAAAGTAAGTAGACCGAAATCCATCAATATCTACTACTAATCATCCACCTTGACATATCTATCTAGAACATCTCGCTGGTATTAAGTTGCGAGTCCCACCCATAGTGTAAACTCAAAGCAACAGACAACTGCATTAAAAGAACTTTGCGTAAAGTAAACAATCCTTGCACCCGCGGGCACAAGCACCGTTGTTTTCCCCCTTGTGGCAACAGCACATCCCCTAGACTCATGTTTCTGTCACTCAAACTAGTCATCGAGGGGCATGAACCCACAATCGAGCATAACGTTCCCTCTTGGAGTCACTACCTACTACTTGGCCAAAGCAATAAATAACAACGGAGAACATGCAAGAATTACTTATGAACGTAAATATAAAAGAGGTAGATCAAATATATTACTCAAGATCAATCTGAACATAATCTCATAATCCATCGGATCCCAGCAAACTCAACATAGCAACAGCATAAGGATTACATATGTGCCTCGATCATGTAGGGCAGCTCACGAGGACTAATTAGTGAAGCACAAGAACGGGAGGAGAACATCACATAGCTACTGGTCATGGACTCATGGTCCAAGGGAGACTACTCACGACTCATCCGGGAGGCGTCCATGGTGGTGGAGAAGCTCCCGGTGGTGATCCTCCCCTCCGGCAGGGTCCGGGAAGAGTTCTCCTGGTGCTCCCGATCTTGGAAGCGGCGGCGGCGGCGGAACAGAGATGGGATCACGAAAAGAGTTCCTCTTCTGAGGGTTTCGGAGAACGCTTTAAATATATGCCAAAGGGGGGCATCGGGGAAGCTTCGGGGGGCCCAGGCGCCCCCCCC
>LR738714.1:25290311-25304988 GCA_902687465.1 Secale cereale | reverse complement strand
GCGCGCCGCCAGGGCGCCTGGAGCCCTGGTGGCCCCCCCGGCTGTCCTTCGGACGCACGGTAGTTTCCGGAATGCTGATTTTTTATATAATTTTTCTGGATTTTTCCTGGCAGTTCTCGTAACGTGAAAACCTGAAATACAAAAACAGCCGAAAACAGAAACTGGCACTGGGGTGCACTGGATTAGTAAGTTAGTCCAAATATGATCAAAAGTGTATGGAAGTGTATGAATATCATAGCAATATCACCCAAAAGTGGCATGGAGCAAGCAGAAATTATAGATACGTTTTGGACGTATTTGGAAGGTGACAGCCCAATCAGCAGTCAAGTTCTTTAGGTCGATTGTTTGCCGCTTCGGGATCCCTAACAGGATCATCACCGACAACGGTACGTAATTCACGAGCCGCACCTTCATGCAGTACGTCCAAGATCTTGGCGCCAAGGTCTGCTTCGCTTCTGTTGCTCACGCGAGAAGCAACGGTCAAGCGAAGAGGGCAAATGCTGAAGTGCTGTGTGGGCTCAAGACCAGGACTTTCGACAGGCTGCGCAAGTGCAGAAGAAACTGGATTGAGGAGCTGCCGTTGGTTCTTTGGTCGATCAGGACGACACCAAATCGAGCCACTGGCCAGAAACCTTTCTCTCTAGTCTATGGAGCAGAGGCAGTTCTCCCCACGGAACTCGTATACGGGTCACCTCGAGTGCTCGCTTATGATGAGCTTGAGCAAGAGCAGCTGCGACAAGATGACGCGCTGCTCCTTGAGGAAGACCGTCTTCAAGCTGCTGTACGAGCTGCTTGCTACCAGCAAGCTTTGCGCCACTACCATAGCCGCAAAGTTAACGCCAGAAGTCTCAAGGAAGGCGACCTTGTTCTTCGGCGCATTTAGTCCGCCAAGAATTCCAACAAGTTGACGCCAAAGTGGGAAGGCCCTTACCGGGTAAAACGAGTCACTAGGCCTGGCCCTGTCCGCCTTGAGACCGAAGATGGCATTCCGGTGAGCAACTCCTGGAACATTGAACATCTTCGTAAGTTTTACCCGTAAGGCGCGGTTGCCGGAACCTGTTCCGGCAACCACCTTTTGTACAAGTCTTCCCGCTGTTGCATGTGATCCTTTGTACAAAGCCAGGCGCAGACCCTGTGCATAAGTAAAGCTCATGGGTTCCGCATATCTTGACAATTTCATGCTTTCTATTTTTTGCATGTGTTATCTGACACTTTGGTGCAGCACCTACCCTCGACAAGCAATAACGAGCCGTAAGGCTCCATATCTTTATTTTCTCTTCTTTCTTTTTCTCAAGGAAAGGAAGGTTCCCTCTCCCACAAGTTTGCCGGGGGGGGGGGGAAGGAGAAGATAATGGTATGGACCAGGCGTCGTTCAAGAAAGTTTCGCCTTACCGGGAAGCAAACAACAGAAAAGCTAAGTTGCCAAAGTTTGAGCAATCAGATTTTTAAAAAAAATTAAGTTATCTTCCTTGAACGACCGTGCTTTGTATGGAAAACCTGTGCGCGGAGGAACCAACTCGTAGCTAGTTGCGCCCTTACTTTGTTTCAAGACCGCTCAACAACTTAAGTGTGCTGCGACTAGTTGCGACAAGGTTTCTTGTCGGTAGCAGCACCGCCAGCACGCTGCTAAGGTGCCTGCGCCGGCAAGTTCCCTAAAAGCGTAGGGAAAAAACATACAAAGGAAGGAATCAAGTAAAGGAAATAACATTGCAATCATTACTCAAAATAGAGTTATATTACAAGGTAGCATGTCGCGGCTCTAACAGATTGTTCTCATAACATGACCAGCAGCGACAAGAAAAGGAGAAAACGGGCGGCCTAGTCTACGCGATCGCCCTCAATCCTCTTGATCCCGCTCACCTTGTCCACAATGGGTGCGACAAGGGTCTTGAGCGCTTCCAGATCAGCATCCGGCGGCAGGGTCTTGAGGACGTTGGTGAGGTTGAGGCCCGAGTTGCGGAAGGCCACCTTCACCAACACCTTTTGAAGAGCTCCCGCGCAGATCTTGCGCGACTCGTCGGCCAGCTGCTTTGGGATCTTCTCCCGGAGTCGCTGGAGCGCCGTCGCCACGCCTTTGAAGAACAAGGTAAGCTTGGCGCTGGGTTGGAGGTTCTCATCGGAGGGATACCCAAGGTCCTCCATCCCCAGCTGCGCCAACTCCCTGTCAATATCTGCGGCAGCATCCATGAGACCCTCCGTCCAGTGCTCCACATTCTCCCTAAAAGCGTCCTGGGCGGCAGCAGCACTCGCCAGCAGCGCCTCATCGGCCTTGATCTTCTTCTTCAAGGCCACCTCCTGCTCCCTGGCACCGTCCAGCGTCTTGGTCAAAGTAGTCAGCTTCAACTCAAGATCTGCATTGGAATCCTTGGCGGCGCCAAGTACCTTGCCTTTCTCGGTGAGACGAACCTGCAGCTCCGACAAGGTGTAGGCATCCTTCTCCCGCTCATGCTTGAGCGCGGCAAGCTCTTCACCGCTCGCTTTGAGATCGGCCTCCAGTTGCGCCACCTTTGTCTCCAGCTGCTTCTTGGCGGCCTTGGCAGCTGCGGCAGCATCCTTTTGCTTGCTCGAGGGCTCCGCCGAATGTTTGCTCGCGCGCAGTAAGCTCCTCCTCGTGGCTGTCAAGATTGACCTTCCGCTGCGCTAGCTCGCCCTCCTGTGCATACAGCTTCTCAGCGGCAAGCCGCTGTTGCTCTTCGACTTCAGCCTTCTCGAGGAGGAAGGCCTTCTGCTCCTCGGCAAGTTGCGCCCGCTCCTCTGCCAAGGACTGGAGAGCTTCCTGGTTAAGACCCCGGAGCTCCTCCGCGCGCTTCTCGATGTCTGCTCCCGCCTTCGCGACAAGCGCCTCTCGGGATTCCAGCTTGGCCTACCGAGCACGGTAGAGCGACACCAGCTTCCACAGCAGCCGCTCCTCCTCAGGCTGGCCGCTGCTGCTGCTCGGCGCATCAATCAGTGTCAGCCCAGCGGAGGCGAGCACCTCTCCATCGAAGCTTTCTCCTTCGACCGGCGCCCTGGAGTTTGACGCCCAGGGGAGGTTGATGAAGACGTTTTCGCCGGCCTTCAAGTAGACGCCTGGCTGGGGCTCTTCGGAGCCTGACGCTGCGGCAGCGGCGGAAGGATCGGCGGTCGGCGTAGCGCCTGGTGCTCCTGCGGCCTCAGGGACGTCAGTGCGATCGCCAGACCCCTAGCCAGCTTCTGCGGCGGCAGCTTTGGCGGCCTCTCCGCCGGCGGGATCATCAGCGCCGGCTGCTTCTTCGGTGGCGGCGGCATCGTCGGCAGCGACCTCGGTCTCCATCGGCTCCGCAGCAGATGGGTCTGACGGCCGGAAAAGGGAGAAAAGTCAAACAAATATCCAAAAAGAAGATCAAAAGAAGAAGAACCCAAGGGAAGTTTTCAAGCGAGAGGATTACCTGTACCGGGTTCTGCAGTCGTAGTCTCCGCCGCCGGGGGGCCGCTGGTGCTGTCCCTTGCCGGAGAACTCTCCCTTGCCGGCGTAGTCGAAGCAGATGGCATGTCGGGGGCGGCCTCCGGGCGCTCCTGGTGGGGCTGCTCTGCTCCTACACCAACCAACAATCAGATGTCAGCAAAGAAAGAGCATCCATGCGCGCCTAACAGCGGAAAGCGAACCATATACTTACGGTGGGGGCTGCTCTGAAGAATAGATGCCGGGTCCGGCAAGGTGGTCTCGGGCGCACCCTCTGCTGTCGCGGTGGGTTCGTCCTCGATGATAATCACCTCCTTTGGACGCGCCGGGACCTTGGCTCTCTTCGCCGCTCTCTGGGCCAGAGTCCTAAAAAAAGGAATAAGTTCGGAGTAAAGCAAATGAGATACAAGACAAAACAGCAAGAATTGAAGAACTACAAGTACAGCAAAGAATCTTACTCTTCTTCTTCCTCGTCGGAGCTGAGCGCAGAGAAGTCAAAGTCCGACTCACCTCCGGCGCGAGGAGGCGGAGGAGTAGGTTCCCTTGGCCGCTTGGCGGGAGCAGTAGCGGTGGTCCGAGACGACCCCGCTCCGGCTGCCGCCACGGCGTGAGAAGCGGCAGGAGCAGAAGCAGTGGTCCGGGTGGACCCCGCTCCAGTTGCCGCAGCAGCGCGAGGTGCTCCCGCGGCAACAGTGCTTCCCGCGGTGGAGCGTGTCGTGCGGCGCAGCGACTGTCGACTCGCCTGCCACTCCGCTACGTCCCCGGCCTTGCGGAGACGCCTTCTTGGTGGAGCTGGGGGCTCTGCTGGCGACGAGCTATCTGAAGATGAGGAGGAAGAGGAGTTGATCTCCAAAGAGCCGCTCGTATCCTCGGCGGGCTCGCTCGACTCGACATCATGCCCGGCAAGCTCTTCCTCGCCGGCAAGCTCCTCTCGCTCGGCACGGCTTGCCGACTCTACTACCTCTGCCTCCTCCACGGTGAATCCAAACTCGCCCGCGGCTGCGGCTGCCGCCGCCTCTTCCAGCCTAGTGGTGATGTGTTTCATCTCCGCATCGGTGGTGTCGCGAGTGAGGCTTTTCTGTTCGTCGGAGCGGACCGGCACTTCTACCGAGCCGTCAAAGAACTCCTGCACAACGTCGTCTGCAGGCTCTTGCCAAGTTGGGACAATTCCATGCGAGGCGCACAACGGCATCATTGCACGGATGCGGCTGAGCGAGGAGTTGTTGCACAGCGGAACGACATCCTTCGGCAACCTGAACACTTCGGGATGTTGAGGGTCGTACTTGAACAGCTCCCGGAGCATTGCGTCAAGTTCCATAACGGTGAAGTTGAAGTTGAGGCCCGGGCGCAGCCTCATGATGTCCGCCGCATTCTGGAAGTCCCAGGCGGGTCTCCTCCTCTCCTGCAGGGGGGGCGATGCGGCGGCGAAGGAAATCTGTGCCAACCGCACCTACAGCGAGCCCGGCAAGCCTAAGGCGTTGGATCCGGGTGACGGCAATCTTCAGCCTATCGTCTTCCGGGGCCACATTGCTCCAATCGCTGCCGCGCACTACTGGGGTTTGGCGCCGGGCGGTAAACGGCTGCGGGTCCTCCTCGATAATCCAGCACCAGTCTGCTCTCCATTCCTCCCACTTGCCGCGGAACTCTCCATCCAGATAAGCTTCCTTCTTGCCGCCTCTCGTGATCCAGGCGATTCCGCCGGACAAAGGCTCTCCTCTCTCAACTCGGGGCATAAAGAAGTGGTGAAAAAGGGCTACGTTTGGATAGACTCCGACAAAGTTTTCGCAGAGATGTGCGAAAACTGCCATGGTCAAAACAGCATTGGGGGTGAAGTCAAGGAGGCGGAACCCGTAAGTGTTCATAAGATCGCAGAAAAACTCAGAGAAAGGCGGGCAGAGCCCGCAGTAGAAGAACAAGGCGAAGAAGGGATATCCATTCGGAGCCATTTCCGAAGCGACGGCTGGAAGTACCTTCGTGCGCGGATGCGCCCGCGTCTCCGTCGACCAGAAGAGGTAGTAATACTCCCTCAGCTCCCTCGCGGCGAGCTTGGGGGGGAAGATTGCCCGCTCCTTTCGCAGCACCGCGAGCCGCTGCACCTCGGTCGACTTCACAACCTTCCCCTTGTCGGCTTTCGGAGCCATGGCGGAAGTGGTGGGAGAGGCCGACGGTGTTGGTGGTGCTGGTGGCGATGGGGGGCAGGGCGCTGCTCTCTTTCAGCTTTGGGAAGAAGGGGGAGCGGCGGAGGTTTCCGAGATTGGAATAGCAGCTGGCGAGTCAGCGAACTGCCCCTGTTTCCCCTGCTTATAAGGAGGGAGGGGGCGGACGTTCCGTCTTTCCGAATAAAGAAACCACCCACGATCTCACCCACGACGCCGCATTCAACGCGCGTCGTGCGGGGAGGGCGCGGTGGATACGGAGAGAGATACGGCGTAACCCAGTCCGCACGTGCCCGTGTCCTATTTTGGGCCTGGCCCAACAGCGCTCGGCACCGTGTATGGCCCAGGCCCGGGGGCTCCTGTCGGTGTACTAGAGTAGGGGTACCCTAGTATCCCGAACTTGTGCACGGGCAGTCGCAGCATCACGCGGCAAGGCTTGTCGGGTGACCGCCAAGGTCCTCTGTGGTTCCTTTGGAGCCATTCAAGAACAAAGTATTCAAGCCAAGGAGACAAGACCCCGGCAAGAGGAGCTTGCCGGGATGGCCAACCAAGGCATCTCAAGGAACTTGCCGCGACGCGCCACGCGTCCCGGCAAGGCCCGGTGAGCGACGAGGTCCCGGACGCGACAAGACAACGACCGCGGCAAGGCGCTTGCCGCGGCAAGCTACCACTCTGTACCCGCGCTCCAGCACATCCACCAACGTGTCCCTCTAGGACCTTTCCAGGCGTACGTGGCGGGAGGCTGTGCAGCCAGCGGTGCGTGGTGGCAAGCGGTGCTGACAAGATTGCCATCGTGGCAAGCGGTGGCGTCCCTGACGGTCCCTTTTGCACTATTTGGACGATGCAGATGGGCATTTAATGCCCTTGTCCCCTGCCGTCAGAGTTAGGTAT
The DNA here is from genome assembly GCA_902687465.1 of Secale cereale. Taxonomy (NCBI): domain Eukaryota; kingdom Viridiplantae; phylum Streptophyta; class Magnoliopsida; order Poales; family Poaceae; genus Secale; species Secale cereale. The sequence goes on along the minus strand of LR738714.1, from coordinate 25,298,520 downwards.
GATACACTGTAACAGGTAGTTGTACCAACCGTAACACCTTTCCATTTTTACCCTTGTCTACGTTGCCACCTATCGGTGACCACTTGAGCATATAAAAGGAGGCCCATGCGCAACATAGGCGAAGGAAGGGGGGAAACACTCACGCTCGGTCTCGTTAGCTGCTGGTGTGTACTGTAGCACTCAGTGCTCCCGAGCAAGAACTCAATACAAACCACAAAGCAGGAGTAGGGTTTTACGCATCCGTGCGGCCCGAACCTGGGTAAACCGCTCATGTGTTTCGCCTCGATCTGCTCTTTGTGCGATCTTCACCCCCGCCGAACCGAAAGGGGCTCGGTCCGCCGGTCCCGTAGGTGCTCGTGGATTCGTTCCCCGACACTCGGAGTGATAAATCATATTCTTGATCAATGCCAACACCACGAACACTTTCGGAGACACCTGTAGAGCATCTTTATGATCACCCAGTTACGTTGTGATGTTTGATGGCACACAAGGTGTTCCTACGGTATTCGGGAGTTGCATAATCTCATAGTAATAGGAACATGTATAACTCATGAAGAAAGCAATAGCAGTAAAACTAAATGATCAAGTTGCTAAGCTAACAGATGGGTCTTGTCCATCACATCATTCTTCTAATGATGTGATCCCGTTGATCAAATGACAACTCATATCGATGGCTAGGAAACATAACCATCTTTGATCAATGAGAAGTCTAGTACAGGCATACTAGGGACACTCTGTTTTGTCTATGTATTCACACATGTACTAAGTTTCCGGTTAATACAATTCTAGCATGAATAAAAGACATTTATCATGATATAAGGAAATACAAATAACAACTTTATTATTGCCACCAGGGCTTATTTCCTTCAGTCTCCCACTTGAACTAGAGTCAATAATCTTCATTACATAGTAATGATTCTAACACCCATGGAGTCTTGGTGCTGATCAAGTTTTGCTCGAGGAAGAGGCTTAGTGAATGGGTCTACGACATTCAGATCTGTATGTATTTTGCATATTTCTATGTCTCCCTCCTTGACCTGATCGCGGATGGAATTGAAGCGTCTTTTGATGTGCTTTGTTCTCTTGTGAAACCTAGATTCCTTCGACAAGGCTATTGCTCCAGTGTTTTCACAAAAGATTTTCATTGGACCCGATGCACTAGGTATTACACCTAGATCGGATATGAACTCCTTCATCCAGACTCCTTCATTTGCTGCTTCTGAAGCAGGTATGTACTCTGCTTCACATGTAGATCCCGCCACGACGCTCTGCTTGGAACTGCACCAACTGACAGCTCCACCATTCAATAAAAATACATATCCGGTTTGTGACTTAGAGTCATCCGGATCAGTGTCAAAGCTTGAATCGATGTAACCGTTTACGACGAGCTGTTTGTCACTTCCATAAATGAGAAACATATCCTTTGTCCTTTTCAGGTACTTCGGGATGTTCTTGACCGCTGTCCAGTGATCCACTCTAGGATTACTTTGGTACCTCCTTACTAAACTTATAGCAAGGCACACATCAGGTCTGGTACACATCATTGCATACTTGATAGATCCCATGGCTGAGACATAGGGAATGACTTTCACACTACTAGGAAAAGGCCTACTAATGGCGCACCTATTTTGGCCATTAATGGCGCACTACTGGTGCGCCATTAGTATAGGCCATGGTGCGCCATTAGTATCTGCTATACTAATGGCGCACCACATAGAAGTGCGCCATTAGTAATTTTTTGTCAGAACTTTATTTTCAAATTTTTTTTTCACATTTTTTTCAATTTTTTTTATTTTGTTTTTATTTTTTTTCTTAATCTCAAGTCATTATGGCTTAATCTCGGGTCAATTTGCCTAATCTCAAGTCAAATCGCAATCTGTGGTCAAACTTCCCGGAAGGTCACCCATCCTCACACTACTCCAGCCCGAGCACGCTTAACTTCATAGTTCTATCCAACCCAGCACCAGCTCACTTCACACGCACTTGTTGATATATATCTTTCATATCAATCCTATTAAACCTTCTTGATGTCTAGGAGTTTGTTCATGTTCATGAGTATGATGAAATTTTGAAAATATATTTCAAACTTCCCGATCATATTACGTATCATATTTTGAAAAAAAAACAAATATTTTTTCTCGAAACCAAATATTTTAATTTTTTTTTCTGTTACTAGTGGCGCACCTAGCAAATGGTGCGCCACAACTAGTAAGTTTTAAATTTCTTGAATTTTTTTGCCTCTAGATCTTAAAAGCCCCGTAACTTTTTTTTTTTTGGTTTTTGGGGATTTTGAAAATGTTTAACGGGGTTCGTATGCAAAAGTTATGCCTGTTTTACTAAATTCTAGAGATATTTTGCAAATAAAGTCAAAATTCATATTTGTAAATTTTCCCAACAAGTAGACCACATATCACATGGGAAACTGATTTTCTTTTATTTTTTTTGACATTTCCATCATTTCCTTTTATTTTTTTAAACTCGAAAAGGCGGTCCACAGGGGGGGTGCAGTTGGTGAAATATTGGGCCAAGTTAGTAATGTCGCACCGTGGATGTGGTGCGCCATTACTAGTTCAACTAGTAATGGCGCACCACACCCACGGTGCGCCATTACGAGTTTTGAAAAAAAAAATTTAAAACAAAATTTTAAAAAAATACTAATGGTGCACCGTGGATGTGGTGCGCCATTACTAGTTGAACTAGTAATGGCACATTATCCACTGGTGCGCCATTAGTAGTTTTGAAAAAAAATTGAAAAAAATATTTTTAAAAAATTTGAAAAAAACTTACTAGTGGCGCACCGTGGATGTGGTGCACCATTCCTAGTTTAACTAGTAATGGCGCACTATCCACTGGTGCGCCATTAGTAGTTTTTAAGAAAAAATGAAAAAAAAATTGTTACTAATGGCGCACCATGGATGTGGTGCGCCATTAGTATTTGGACACTAATGGCGCACGGACACATGGTGCGCCATTAGTATATAGTAATGGCGCACCACATGTCTGGTGCGCCATTAGTAACAATTCCATCTATAGCCCTTTTCCTAGTAGTGTCATTTTCCCTCTATCTTCTGCAGTGGTCTGGCATTGAGTCTTACTCAACTTCACACCTTGTAACACAAGCAAGGACCCTTTCTTTGACTGATCCATTTTGAACTTCTTCAAAACTTTATCAAGGTATGTGCTTTGTGAAAGTCCAATTAAGTGTCTTGATCTATCTCCATAGATCTTGAAGCCTAATATGTAAGCAGCTAAACTGAGGTATTTCATTTGAAAAATTCTTGTTCAAGTATCCTTTTATGCCATCCAGAAATTCTATATCATTTCCAATCAACAATTTGTCATCCACATATAATATCAGTAATCCTAGAGAGCTCCCACTCAATTTCTTGTAAATATAGGCTTCTCCAAAAGTCTGTATAAAACCATAAGCTTTGATCACCTCATCAAAGTGTATATTCCAACTCCAAGATGCTTGCACCAGTCCATAGATGGATCGCTGGAGCTTGCACACTTTTTTAGCACCTTTAGGATCGACAAAACCTTCTGGTTGCATCATATACAACTCCTCTTTGAGGTATCCATTTAGGAATGCAGTTTTGACATCCATTTGCCAGATTTCATAATTGTAAAATGCGGCAATTGCTAAAATGATTCGGACAGACTTAAGCATCGCTACGGGTGAGAAAGTCTCATCGTAGTCAAATCCTAGAACTTGTGAAAAACCTTTCGCAACAAGTCGAGCTTTGTAGACAGTATCATTACCGTCGCGTCAGTCTTCCTCCTGAAGATCCATTTATTTTCAATGGCTTGCCGATCATCGGGCAAGTCAACCAAAGTCCACACTTTCTTCTCATACATGGATCCCATCTCAGATTTCATGGCCTCAAGCCATTTTGCGGAATCTGGGCTCATCATCGCTTCCTCATAGTTCGTAGGTTCATCATGGTCTAGTAACATGACTTCCAGAACTAGGTTACCGTACCACTCTGGCGTGGTACATACTCTGGTTGATCTACGGAGTTCAGAAGTAACTTGATCCGAAGTTTCATGATCATCATCATTAGCCTGCTCACTAATTGGTGTAGGAATCACTAGAACTAGTTTATGTGATGTACTACTATCCAATTCGGGAGAAGGTACGATTACCTCATCAAGTTCCACTTTCCTCCCACTCACTTCTTTCGAGAGAAACTCCTTCCCTAGAAAGGATCCATTCTTAGCAACAAATATCTTGCTTTCGGATCTGTGATAGAAGGTGTACCCAACAATCTCCTTTGGGTATCCTACGAAGACACGTTTCTCCGATTTGGGTTCGAGCTTATCAGGTTGAAGCTTTTTCACATAAGCATCGCAGCCCCAAACTTTAAGAAATGACAACTTTGGTTAATTGCCAAACCATAGTTCATAAGGCATCGTCTCAACGGATTTAGATGGTGCCCTATTTAACGTGAATACAGCTGTCTCTAAAGCATAACCCCAAAACTATAGTGGTAAATTGGTAAGAGACATAATAGATCGCACCATATCTAATAAAGTACGGTTACGACGTTCAGGCACACCATTACGCTGTGGTGTTGCGGGTGGTGTGAGTTGTGAAACAATTCCACATTGTTTCAAATGAAGACCAAACTCGTAACTCAAATATTCACCTCCACGATCAGATCGTAGAAACTCTTTGAACTTTTCAAATGTTTCAGACTTGTGCTTCATCACGTAGATATACCCATATCTTCTTAAATCATCAGTGAAGGTCGGAAAATAACGATACCCGCCGCGAGCCTCAACACTCATCGGTCCACATACATCAGTATGTATGATTTCCAACAAATACGTTGGTCGCTCCATTGTTCCGCAGAACGGAGTTTTAGTCATCTTGCCCATCAGGCATGGTTCGCAAGCACCAAGTGATTCCAAAAGACCGTCATTATGGAGTTTCTTCCTGCGCTTTACACCAATATGACCTAAACGGCAGTGCCACAAATAAGTTGCACTATCATTATTAACCTTGCATCTTTTGGCTTCAATATTATGAATATGTGTATCACTACGATCGAGATCTAACAAGAATAGACCACTCTTCATGGGTGCATGACCATAAAAGATATTACTCATATAAATAGAACAACCATTATTCTCATATTTAAATGAATAACTGTCTCGCAATAAACAAGATCCAGATATAATGTTCATGCTTAACGCTGACACCAAATAACAATTATTCAGGTCTAAAACTAATCCTAGAGGTAGATATAGAGGTAGCGTGCCGACGGCGATCCCATCGACTTTGGAACCATTTCCACGTGCATCGTCACCTCGTCCTTAGCCAATCTTCGTTTAATCCGTGGCCCCTGTTTTGAGTTACAAATATTAGCAACCGAACCGGTATCAAATACCCAGGTGCTACTACGAGCATTAGTAAGGTACACATCAATAACATGTACATCACATATACCTTTGTTCACCTTGCCATCCTTCTTATCCGCCAAATACTTGGGGCAGTTCCGCTTCAAGTGTCCAGTCCCTTTGCAGTAGAAGCACTCAGTTTCAGGCTTGGCTCCAGACTTGGGTTTCGTTGAGGGAGTAGCTACTGTCTTGCTATTAATCCTGAAGTTCCCCTTATTTCCCTTTCCTTTTTTTCTTGAAACTAGTGGTCTTGTTAACCATCAACACTTCTTGCTCCTTTTTGATTTCGACCTCCGCAGCTTGGAGCATAGCGAAGAGCTCAGGAATTGTCTTCTGCAACCCTTGCATGTTATAGGTCATCATGAAGCCTTTATAGCTTGGTGGCAGTGATAGAATAACTCTATCAATGACACTATCTTCGTCAACTTTGCAACCAAGTTGATTCATATGATTGTAGTACCCAGACATTCTGAGCAAGTGTTCACTAATAGAACTATTCTCCTCCATCATGCAGCTGTAGAACTTATTCGAAATCTCATATTTCTCAATCCGGGCATTTGCTTGAAATATTAACTTCAACTCCTGGAACATCTCATCTGCACCATGACGTTCAAACCGTCGTTGAAGTCCCGGTTCTAAGCCATAAAGCATGACACACTGAACTATCGTGTAGTCATTAGACCGCGTCTGCCAGACGTTCAAAGTGTCTACATTAGCGGGAGGGGGCTTGTCATGTAGCAGTGCTTCAAGGACATAATTCTTCTATGCAGCAATGAGGATAATCCTCAAGTTACAAACCTAGTCCGTGTAATTGCTACCATCATCTTTCAAATTAGCTTTCTCTAGGAATGCATTAAAATTCAAGGGAACAGTAGCACGGGCCATTAATCTACAATAACATAGATATGCAAAAACTATCAGGACTAATTTCATGATAAATTAAAGTTTAATTAATCAAATTACTAAAGAACTCCCACTTAGATAGACATCCCTCTGGTCATCTAAATGATCACGTGATCCAAATCAAGTAAACCATGTCCAATCATCACGTGAGATGGAGTAGTTTTCGATGGTGAACATCGTATGTTGATCATATCTACTATATGATTCACGCTCAACCTTTTGGTCTCCAGTGTTCCGAAGCCATGTCTGTACATGCTAGGCTCGTCAAGTTTAACCCGAGTATTCTGCATGTGCAAAACTGTCTTACACCCGTTGTATTTGAATGTAGAGCTTAGCACACCCGATCTTCACGTGGTGTCCCGGCACGACGAACTTTCGCAACGGTGCATACTCAGGGAGAACACTTGTACCTTGAATTTTTTTTAAGGGATCATCTTATAGTGCTACCTCCGTACTAAGCAATATAAGAAGCATAATAAGATAAACATCACATGTAATCAAAATATGTGACATGATATGGCCATCATCATCTTGTGCTATTGATCACCATCTCCAAGGCACCGTCATGATCACCATCGTAACCGGCGCGACACCTTGATCTCCACCGTAGCATCATTGTCGTCTCGCCAACTATTGCTTCCACAACTATCGCTACTGCTTAGTGATAAAGTAAAACAATTACATGGTGATTGTATTTCATACAATAAAGCGACAACCATATGGCTCCTGTCAGTTGCCGATAACTTTACAAAACATGATAATCTCATACAATAATGTATTACTCATCACGTCTTGACCATATCACATCACAACATGCCCTGCAAAAACAAGTTAGACGTCCTATACTTTGTTGTTGCAAGTTTTACGTGGCTACTACGGGTTTAGAAAGAATCGTTCTTACCTACACATACAAAACCACAACGATTTTTCGTCCAGTATGTGTTGTTTTAACCTTCACAAGGACCGGGCGTAGCCATACTCGATTCAACTAAAGTGAGAGAGACAGACACCCGCCAGTCACCTTTAAGCAACGAGTGCTCATCATGGTGAAACCAGTCTCGCGTAAGCGTACGTGTAATGTCGGTCCGGGCCGATTCATCTCCCAATACCGCCGAATCAAAGTATGACATGCTGGTAAGCAGTATGACTATTATCGCCCACAACTCATTGTGTTCTACTCATGCATATCATCTATGCATAGACCTGGCTCATGATGCCACTGTTGGGAACGTAGTATTTCAAAAAAATTCCTACGATGACGCAAGATCTATCTACTAGATGCATAGCAACGAGAGGGGAGAGTGTGTCAACGTACCCTCGTAGACCGAAAGCGGAAGCGTCTGGTGACGCAGTTGATGTAGTCGAATGTCTTCGCGATCCAACCGTTCAAGCACCGAACGTACGGCACCTCCATGTTCATCAGACGTTCAGCTCGATGATGTCCCACGATCTCTTGGTCCAGTTGAGCTTCACGGGAGAGTTTCGTTAGCACGACGGCGTGGTGACGGAGATGATGAAGCTACCGGCGCAGGGTTTCGCCTAAGCAATGCAATGGTACGACCGAGGTGTGTTTCTGTGGAGGGGGGCACTTCACACGGCTAGAACAATGTTTCTTGTGTGTACTTAGGTGCCCCCCTGCCCCCATATATAAAGGAGCAAGGGGGAGGGCTGGCCGGCCCTTGTAGGCGCGCCAAGGAGTAGGATTCCTACTCCTAGTAGGAATAGGAATCCCCTTTCCTATTCCTACTAGGACTGGGAAAGGAAGGGGAGAGGAGAAGGAAAGGAAAGGGGGTGCCTCCCCCCTTTTCCTAGTCCAAATAGGAACCCTAGGAGGGTGCGGTCGGCCCTATGGGCTGCCCCTCTCTTTCCCTCATTGGCCCACTATGGCCCATACTTCCTCGGG